>CM043000.1:13531999-14174032 GCA_023678885.1 Pogostemon cablin
GTCGTGGCAGCGAGTGGTTCCTAAGATAGAAAGCCGAGCCTCCCCATCTTTTATTAACTTGGAAGATTCTGTCGCCCCTAATAGCACAAGCCGTCCCTCCAGTCGGGGCCGCGCAGTGACTAATTCTACTCTGCGAGGTTATCCCACCAGTATGCGGGATGAGGATGTGGACGGGGTCTTCGCTCTATACAGTTATCCTGGGATTGAGTTTGGCACGCCTGGGCTACGCGAACGTCCCTGGAGTGGTGAGCTTGATCACACTGCCTTTAATACGGGTATGTTTGCTGCCGGTGTCAGGTTTCCTCTGGCCCACGTTATCGGGCGAATATTGATTAATTGGGGTTTGGCCCCAATGCAGATAATCCCTTCAGCTTGGGCGAACTTGATTGGTCTGCTAGTATTGCTCCATGAGAATGGATGCCCTTCTCCTTCTGCTCGGGATATCGACTATGTCTATCGCTACATCTGCGACCCTGGTCGTCATGGCCATTACTACTTACAGATGAAGAGGGGCTTTCATCCTATATTAAATAGGAATTTAATCGGTGGGCAGCATTGGAGGCGCCAGTGGTTTTGGGTGCGGGGCTTTGAATGTTGTGATCCACACAGAAATTATCTGCTTGTACCGTGTGCTTTTCGGACTCCTAAATCTGGTAAGTCTCATCGTCGCCTTTTCCTTATAGTTTTACTGTAACTTATTATTTTTTTGTAGCCTTGCTCCGGCCGGATGAGGAAGAGCTATCCCTAGGGTTCTGCCTTGCGTTTGACGCGATCAACCACATGACTCTTTCCCATGATGTGTTATCACTTTTATTGGATGACAGACTGTCGAGGGTGAATCTTTATCAGGATCCGACTCGAGCTCTGCTGATAAGCTTCGAAGGGAGGGTAAGTGATAATTTCTCATCTTGGGACACTGCTCTTAACGAGTATTTTTTGAATCAGGTTGTTTTTCCTTTGCCTCGAAGGCCCCATCAAGAAGCCGGCCCTAGCACGATCGTGGCCGAAAATGCTTCCACAGTCGCAAGGGATAGGACTGTCTTTGTGGTGTTGTAATTGTTCATGCTGACGAAACCGAGGAGGCGGTGGCGAGTGCGACACGAGGTGGAGCTTCAACCGGTGAGACGGCGCATCCTCGGTCATAGGACAAGGGAAAAGCTCCTATGAAGGAGACTGAGGTACGAGGAAGTGAACAGACAATAATCCTGGAAGTCAGTCGTAGGGCTAGTCGGGGCGTCGGAGTTCGGATCAATCTGATTGAAGATCCGCCTACTGCCAGTCAGCCTCAAATTCCCCTCCCCGATAGCGATCTGACTTCCAGAGAGGTAAGGCGTGGGAACGTTGCCTAACCTCGGGCTCCACCGGTATGGGAGACTCTTGTCCCAGAAGGCGGCATTGGTGGAAGCATCCCCCTAGTTGCATTGGATGAGTTGTTATGATTGAGGAGTATGGGTGATGCTCCTTCGGCTATTGAGTCAGAGCTGAGTGTCTCGAAAGTTGGCTTTGTCCTTGCTCGTTCATGGAATCCTATGCTGTCTTGCCGGTTGCAGAGTGCGGAGCCTCATGAAATTGGTAATGCCGTCTTGGTGAGTGTTGGTCATGCTTTGACTTTTCTATGCTGCTTAGTTCTCGTGACAGAATCTGGACAGTGTATCCCTCCTGGAGTCAATTTTAGTGCGGGGGCCTCTACCAGTGCTGAGGGGCTTCCTTCTATGGTGGAGACTCGTCAAACTATAGTGGCAGAGCAACTTATCACTGCAGCTAACACTAGGGCTACGTCCTACAGGGAGAGAGCACGCATGGCCGAAAGTCAGGTTCATCAATTGGATATTGCGCGTTACATGGCTGAGCTTGAATTGGAGTGGGAGAGAGAGCATGTTGCCCAACTGGAGGAGGAGGTAGCATGGATAAAGAGTCTCCATAACTTCTCAAGGGCTGGTGATGGTGGGGGCACTGGCGTCGCGGGACCTAATGATGCGGGGGGTGCTGGCCCTAGTGGCTTTTGATGGGGGAGCCCTTTGTTTTGTATTTCTATCTTGCTGTATAAACTTATTTCAGATGTTATGATGGTACTTTGTGATTTTATGCACATCTTGTTATGACTTTATATCTTTATTGTACAGCTTAATACTTTAGGCATAGAAACATTTCAAATTCTGGATATTCCTGGATGCTTGATAATTTCGCCATTTAGCCCATTAATTTCGTAAGCTCCATTACCCAAGCTCCTTTTTATCATGTATGGTCCTTCCAAATTTGCTCCAAACACTCCACCCGGTTGGTAGACTTTCCTCATCACCAAATTCCCAACTGCGAAGTCTCTACGATGTACCTTTTTGTTATATTGAGATTCCAATCTTGATTTATATATAGCATATCTTTCTGCTACCTGCAGTCGGAGTTCCCCAATAGGTCCAATCTGAGTTTTATAGCTTCCGCATTAGTTTCTCCTTCCTTAGGGGACACGTGAAATGTCGGATAGGCTACTTCGGCTGGTATGATCACCTCCGTTCCATATGTCAATGAGAAGGGAGTTTCTCCAGCTGACGTCCTGGCGGTGGTGCGATATGACTAGAAGACTCCAGGTAGTTGTGCAGCCCAATTCTTCTGGAGACTTTCTAACCTAGTTTTGAGAGTATGTTTAATCACTTTATTTACTGCTTTGACCTGTCCATTTGATTGTGGGTGATAAGGAGTTGAGAATAGCTTTCATATCCCTAATTCGTCGTAAAACTTCTGAAGCCGCATGCCTTCAAACTGCTTTCCATTGTCTGTCACAATTACGTTGGGTATTCCGAAGCGGCAGACGATATTTTTCCATATGAAAGTTATCATGTTAACCTCGCTAATCGTTGCTAGTGCTTCAGCCTCTACCCATTTTGAGAAGTAATCAACTGCAACCACGTCGTACTTGACACCTCTCCTTCCAAGCGGAAATGGGCCCATCAAGTCGATTCCTCATTTAAAAAAAGGCCAGGGGGCCGGCATTGTGAGTAGTTCCATAAAAGGGGCTCTGATTATAAGAGAATAAATCTGGCAACTTTTACATGTTCTGGCGTATTTGATAGCGTCCTTCCTGAGGGTAGGCCAGAAATATCCTTGTTGGATCACTTTTAGTGCCAGCGCTTGTCCTCCTGAGTGATTTTCGCATACCCCTTAATAAATTTCCATCAATACTTTGGCGGCTTCTGCTTTATTCAGACATCTTAATAGCGACATCAGGTATCCTTTCTTATACAACATATCATTTATTATGGTATACCTGGATGCTCGGAGCATTAGTCGTCTTGCTTCCGTCATATCTTCCGGCTCATTTCCTTCTTCTAGGAAGACTTTGATAGGGGTCATCCATGTTTCTTCTTTGTCAACTTGCCAAATCATCCGATCACTTGGAGTCTCTTGTCTCATGATGCTAATGCTTCTGAATTGCTCAGCATTCTCCGAAGTTGCCAACCGAGCCAACGCGTCCACCTGCGTATTTCACAGTCTGGGGACCCGCGTGATGTAGACATGATCGAATTTTTAGATTATGTCCGCTACTAGTTTGCGATAACCGACTAACTGCTGATCTTTAGCCTCGTAATCTCCTTTGATTTGATTAACCATTAATTCCGAGTCGCTGTAGATCATTACTCTTTTTATCCCAATTGTCAACGCCATCCTCATTCCTGATAGCAGGCCTTCATATTCGGCTTCGTTGTTAGTCACTGGGAATCCAAACTGAATGGCTGAACAAAACATTTCTCCGGTAGGGCTGGTAAGTACTACACCAGCTCTGGCAGTGTAAGTAGTGGATGATCTATCTACTGACATCTGCCAAGGTCGATCGGTTACGTCTCTGGGCAAAGTGGGGATAGTAAGTTCAGCAATGAACTCGGCTAAAGCTTGCTCCTTGATTGCTAATCGGGGCACATATTTGATGTCGAATTGGCTTAGTTCTATGGCCCATCTCATCAGTCTCCCCGCTACATCCGGTTTTGAGAGTACTTGCCTTAAGGAAAAAGTCGTCACCACCTCGATGGGAAATATGGTCTCAACTTTCGCGCGCTCATGACCAAGGCATAAGCGAGTTCTCGACCACGGGGTATTTGAGCTCAGCATCATGAAGTATATGGCTCACATAGTATATCGGCTCTTGTTGTTTCTCCTCAGTTCGGACCAATATCGCACTCAACGTCTACTCAGAAGTGGCTAAGTATAATTTGAGAGGCTCATCGGGTAGTGGTTTGGATAAGGTTTGCGTGTTAGCCAATGTGTCCTTCAGCTCTTCGAAGGCCCTTTGCATCACCGGCGTCCACTCGAACTTTTCTTTTTTGATTACATCCATCAGGGGTTTGCATTATCGGATGCTCTAGGTAAGAACCGACTAAGAGACGTGATTCTTCCTGCCAACTTTGTACTCCCTTTGAGTGCTTGGGATTCTCCCTGTCTTGTATAGCCTTTACTTTATCCAGGTTCGCTTCTATTCCCCTCTTACTCACCATGTATCCTAGGAATTTCCCGGCAGACACTCCGAACGTGCATTTTTTGGGATTCAATTTCATCTTATATTGCCGCAAGATGTCGAACGTTTTCCTCAAGTGGCGCACGTGATCGCTCGTGTCTACACTCTTAACCAGTATGTCGTCCACATATACTTCCATGGTTTTGCCCAGCTCCTCCCGGAACATCTTATTTACCAATCTTTGGTACGTAGCACCCGTATTTTTTAACCTGAATGGCATCATCATCCAGCACAATAGGTTTCTTTTGGTATAGAAAACCATTTTTTCCACGTTGTCTGGGTGCATAGGGATTTGGTGGTATCCCAAATATGCATCCATGAAACTCATCACTTCATGGCAAGTCGTGGCATCTACTATCTGATCAACATGCAGCAGTGGAAAACTATCTTTTAGGCACGCCTTATTGAGATCAGTGAAGTCGATGCATAATCTCCACGATTTGTTTGCCTTTTATACTAAACTGGGTTAGCTACCCAATCGGGGAATAATACCTCTCTTACCAGATTTTTGGCTAGCAATTTTCAAGCTTTCGCTTCAATGATTTCGTATTTTTCAAGGCGTACTTCCTCTTCTTTTGCTCTATCGGGCGGTAGCATGGGTTGGTATTAAGTCGGTGGCACACGTGTTTTGGATCTATGCCCTGGATGTTGCTGGGTGTCCAGGCGAACACGTCTAAATTGGACTTTAGGAATTCAACTAGAGTCGTCCGATGGGGCTCCTTTAGTTGTGATCCAATATACAAATCCAAATCTGGATTGCTCGGCTCTACCCTAATTGCTTCAGTTTCTTCGGTCGGTTCCTCCCTTTCATTTCCTGTCTGACCTCGAGTCATAATCAATTATTGGAGGAAGACTGACTCCTAGGTCGTCAAAGGGTCTGAGCTTCCGGTGACTCTCCACCATCGAGTCTTTCCGGGGCAGTCCTCCTCATGATTTGCTTCTTCTTCGTGATTTTGTTGTTCCATCAGCATTAACTGGAAACTTGGGTCATGATAATTGAGTCCGTCTCCTTTTTTATGAACGAGCACTCACTAGCTTTCCTCTGGCTCCCTCTAACTACACCGACTCAGCCGTCAGTGGTTACAAACTTTATGCATTGATGAAGCGTAGAAGGGACAGAGTTGAATTGATGAATGAATGTCCGTCCTAGGATGCAGTTGTAAAGTGATGGAAGATTTACTACCTTAAATTCAAGAGAGTTAGACTTTTACCACCTGCTTCTCATCTATCAGTTGGACTGACATGTCAGTTTTCATTAAGGGTACGGTGACGGCGTTTCCAAAACCTCGGATTGCATCATTTCAGAGGAACGTCTTATGATGAGAGGGTCCTCCTATGGCTTCGAACGCTTTCTCAAACATGATGTTCGTGTACACGCCTGTGTCAACCAAACACCGATGCACTCTTACTCCTGATATGATGGCTGAAATCACTAAGGGATCATTGTGAGGAGTTCATATTTCAGCGAGGTCTTCTTCGGAGAAAAAGATATCAGCTTCGTGTAACGGCGGTCGTGGACTTGTGACAAGCACATGTTGATATCTGTCGAGTTCCCTCAACTCGGCTTTCCGCTTTCTCCGCGACATGGTAGTTAAGGCATGGAAAGTCCCTATATATCCCTCGTTCAGCATATACACCTCCCTGGGCGGTGAAGTTAGACGGTCTTCCACCCCCTTTGGCCTTGTGGTTGGGCCAGCACAATAGGCCGTTCGGCCACAGTGTGGGGCTGCTCTCTCTTCCGTTTTGGGCCATCCACTAGCCGGTCCAATTTCCCTTCCTCGAATAGCCTGATGAGCTTGGCCAATAGATCTCGGCATTTGTTGGTGTCGTGGCCAATTGATTTGTGATACTTACATAATTTCTTTTTATTTAGCTTGGCTGGATCTGCACGCATCCTAGGCGGAGGGCTTAACAGGTTGGTGTCTTGTATTTTGCCGAAAATTTCTTCGGGTGTGAGTTCAAGCAACTCAGTCATCTCTTGAATTTGATCATCTGGAAATGGTTTAAAAGAAGAAGGAGCCTTATAATCCTTCTCTCCTTTTCTCCTCTTCTTGTCGCTCTCCTTAGGGTCGACTCTAGTCTTTTTATATTCTTCGAGGATTTCTTCGCTGTGGATGAATTCTTGGACCGCGGCAATAAAAGCGGCGTAGCTGCTTGGTAGTTTCTATTGATAGCTGGTCCACATGGGAGACCCGGGGAGTAAGGCGCGGTTGCCAAGATGGTCGATGATTCGTCCAACACTTCCTCCATGTTAGCGCGCTGTTCGTTGAATCTCTTCATGAAGTCCTTCAAAGACTCCTTCGGACCTTTCCGTAAGCAAGCTAATTTCTGTTTTGGCTCCTTTCCTTACCCCAAATATGCGAAGTGGGATGAAAAGGCAGTGGCGAGTTGCGCCCATGAATCAATGGAGTTCGCAGGGAGCGATTCGAACCACGAGTGCACTTATTTCCTCATCGTTCCGCCGTTTGAGTCGTGCGACGGGATCGTCCCCTGCGCTTTCCCCTACTTGCTCGCGTCGGGTCCTCATAGGATCTAATCCCAATTGATCTTTTGCGCTAACACGACCAGTTGTGTGTCCGAGGGAACGACTGGTGACTGTGTTGGCCCAAAACGCCATCCTCCTTCGTTCGCGTCCCTCGTCTACCACCTTCTGGGCCTTTCCTGGCTCCTTGGATGCACCTTTTTGCGTTATTCATTCGTGTACCGACTTCTTGGGGGAGTTCTTTCATATCACCGTTCGTTCATCTGTTCGACCGAGTTTTCTTCGAGACTAAAGCTGAGTCTCCAACTGGCAGTCATCGCTCGCTTTTCCTTCATTTGTTTGAGAAGATCAAAGTACTTTTGTCAGAAGTCGGTCTGTGGATCGTCTTCTTCTAGGCCCGCATCACGTGGTGGAACTTCCTTTTCCACGGTCCGGGGGAGATTAGGATCCTCCTGGCGGCACCGACTGGCGGCCGCATCGGCCCTATTAGGAATGGCTTCATCTCGCTCATCCATTATCGAGTGTACGATAGGGTAGGGACGAACTTAAGGGTTCTGATCATCGGTGGCTTTAGGCAAAGCAGGCGGCTGCGTGTCGATTCCCACAGACGGTGCCAAATGTCGCTTGTGGGATTTTCTAATTCTTCCCTAATTGTAGGATAATGTAGTTTGCCGGGGGATTAATACTCACAAAGCGATCATAAAGGAGAAAGGATTACCCCTCAGGCTTTTTCGAGCCTTTTTCTAGAGGGGAGGAAGGATGATCTTTACTGCCATGGGTTTTCAATTTTATACTGGATAATCTGACGTCACTCGTATCTGGACAAGTTGATAGATTATCGTGTACAGTGTGAGCATTAAATGCGTTTTAGTCTCATGTGACTATTTTAGGATGTAATCTAGGATGTCCTCTACGCGTGTATCTTGTAGCAGATTCTGCGTATCGAAGACAACTGGATCAAGTGGCCCACTTGGCTTAGTCAGGCGGAGCTTCTTTGCTTTTGGCTGAGAGGTTTATGAATTCTCAAAGGAACATTGGGCCGGTGGGCCCAATTTATGAACAGGTGAAAGGCCCATATATAATACACACCACAGGGAATATTACTTTTGTGTGGGACCATCTAACGATGTGAGACGGATCTTATACTACCCATTTAATTTTACATAAAAAAAGCGGCGGTGGTAATAAATTAATAATAATCACAATCAATCCATTCTTCCTTTTCCGGAAGCGAAAGTTCACTGAGTTATCTTTATTTTCGTTAATTAAAAAATACTTAAATATTTAAACATAATTAATAATAAAAAACTTTGAAAAATGAAGGATTTATTTTAATGAATACTATTTCCATGTTTTTATAATTTTAAGCAGTATCAATTAAATTAAATGTATATAACTTATTAATTAAAAATAAACACTACTTTTTTTGTTTCTTACAAACTATTTATTCAATCAAATCAAATAATTTAATTGGACAGTTATCACCTTTTCATGGGTCACTTCTTATTTAAAATATTATCACCTTTTATTTGTCCTATATATTATAATTCATTAATAAAATTATTCAATGGATGATTATCACTTTTCATTTATTAAGTAATATTTTTTTATTAAAAATATTATCACTTTTTATTCGTATAACAAAATATTTAAAAAATATACGATCATCACTTTTCCATAATTATAAATCACTTTTCATTTAAAATATTTTTATTTGTCCTATTAATCATTCATGGATGAAAAATAATCAATTGACAGCTATCACTTTTATTTGATTAAGTATCACTCTTCATTAAAAAATATTATCACCTTTTTATCTTATATATCATACGAATTATTCATAAAATAGTTCAATTGAGTGGGTGTAACTTTTCATTAATTAAATATTATTTTGCATTAGTCCTATAAATTATGAGCATTACTTTCATGAGATTGTTTTAGACTTTCTTACCAAATTATCACTTTTTATTATATAGAGTATGTTATTATTTTTTTATTAAAATATACTATCACTTTCTATTAAAATGTTATCATTTTTTATTTATACTAAAAATTGCTCATGAATATTTCACTGCGTCATTATCACTTCGTTGGGGAATTTAATTGGTTAGTAAGGATTAATAAATAAATTATTCACCAATTAAATAATAATTAAAGTGAGTGAAATTAGTCTCATATGTGAAATTGATCAAATATAGTAAATTGATCAAATATAGTAAATTTGATCAAATATGGTGATTGATCAAATATGGTAGTGATCACGATCACTACTTAAAATAACAATCCTAACATATGAGAGTGGTCTCTGGAACCTATAAATATGGTCATTTGCATTCATTCAAACACACCAAGAACACACAAAAATCCAAAGTCTTTCAAGAATTTGCATACATTTGCATAGTCTAGACGATCTAGTCCTCCATTCTCTCTTAGTTCGCAGGAGTTCCTGCGATAGCGGTGCTGCTTCGCCGGAAACGAGAAGTCATTTCACCTTTGGAGAAGATCCGCCAAGACCAGAGCACTACCGGGGCGTGTTTCTTCTTGTGGGAAGAGTTTTACTCGACTCGACTTCGCCCATCTTCCCAAGATGTTCAAGATCATAGATCCTAGATCCAGATCTATAAAAAAAGGTTAGTAATTTTCCTTCTATTTTTCATATTCATTGCAATAGTGATTGATTGGTGTACTTAAAAACTAACAATCGCAAAAAGAAACATCTAGCCTCCACACCCTACAATCACTATGACTAATCTAATGGATATTGACGGAGTTGAAACATCCAATGCTAATAGCTCCCAGAGAGTTAATGCTGAGATTCCTATTGGGACTGATTCCCAAAGAATGTATCCTCCAATGGGGATGTCGAGACCATTCATAGTTTCAGTTCCAGCAGAGAAGTCCGAGAAGTTTGGGGGTACAAACTTCAAGAGATGACAGCAAAAGATGTTGTTCTACCTCACTACGCTTAATCTGGTAAACTTCTTAAGGGAGTCTGCACCAGTGGTGGATGAGAATGAGAATGATACACAAAAGCGTATAGCTCTGGATAAGTGAAACTCCACTGATTACTTGTTCAAGAACTATATCCTCAGTGGACTTAGTGATGCACTGTATAATGTGTGTCTAAACACGAAGACATCCAAGGAATGGTGGGATTCTTTGGAGAAGAATTACAAAGTGAAAATCCCAATTAGTCCCGATACTTTGATGTTATCTTGCCCTAAAAGTCCTTGAGGGAAGATAGAAGAAAAAAATTCACGTTTTTTAGAGAATCCTGCGCAGTGATATTGCAGAGGCAATAATCAAAGTTTCAACCGTCAGATCGAGCTGAATTTTGGTCAGAACATTTAGAACATATTAAAATATATTCTGAACGGTGAAGATCATGTTTGAAACTCTGTGTGGACGGCAATAAGCCAAAAATAGAAGTAAAATTTTGGGCGATTCTATTCTACGCAGTCTAGGAAAAATAAATCTTTCTCACAAACCAACCTTTTGATCGAACTAAAATTTTGACAACATGTTCAACACTTACACGGGTAGATTCTGAACGGTGAAGATCGGATTTTAAATTTTCTAGAATTGCAAACACTGAACGGCAGTTGGTGTTGTTATGACAAAACAACTGTTTCCAACAACGGAAAGGAGCACTAAACCTCTAGAGTTGTTCCAAGTTGATATGTATGATTTAAAACTTGTGCAAACTAGAGGGGGTAAAAATATTTCATTACTTTTATTGACTACTGCATAAGATTTTGTTATGTGTATCTCTTGAGAAGCAAAGATGAAGCTTTAGAAGCATTCAAACACTACAAGAATGAAGTTGAAAATCAACTTAAATCTCGAATTAAAGCAGTTCAAAGTGATAGATGTGGCGAATATGTAGCACCATTTGAACAAATATGTGCCGAATCTGGCATTATACATCAAACAACAGCTCCTTATTAACCTCAATCAAATGACATTGCTGAGTGCAAGAATAGAACTCTGAAGGAAATGATGAACGCAATGTTAATCAATTCAGGGTTGTCTCAGAACTTGTGGGGGAAGCTATCCTATCAACTAACCACATTCTGAACAAGATTCCACACAAATCTAAGGATCAAACTCCTTATGAAATGTGGAAGGGACGTAAACCGTCATACAAATACCTCAAAGTGTGGGGGTGCTTGGCTAAGGTTGAAGTGCCTCTAAACAAGTTAGAATCGGACCTAAAATGGTTGATTGTATATTTGTAGGGTACGTATTTAACAACAGTTCTTACAGATTTATGATTCATAAATCGGAAGTATCTGACATGACTGAAGGCACTATGATAGAATTAAGGAATGCAATATTCTTTGAAGATATATTTCATAGCAAAGGAAATAAACAAGTGACATCTTCTAAGAGACCACTTGTAGATATTACTGCGGTTCAATCTACACAAGAGAGTGCAGAACCAAGATGTAGTAAGAGAGCTAGAGTAGAAAAGGACTTTGGTCAAGACTTCTTCACCTCCGTGGTTGAAGATGAGCCCAAATCCGTATCTAAAGCTCTATCTCGTCCAGATGCACCATTATGGAAAGAAGCTATAAATAGCGAGATTGATTTCATTATGCAAAATCATACATGGGAATTGGTAGATTTACCAAAGGACTGCAAGACCTTAGGATGCAAATGGATTCTTAAAATAAAATATAAAGCTGATGAGTCAATAGACAAATATAAAGCCCGGTTGGTGGCTAAAGGCTTTAGACAAAAGGAAGGGTTTGATTTCTTTGATACCTACTTACCAGTGATACGAATTACGTCTATTCGTGTACTTATAGCGATTGTTGCATTGCACAATCTAGAGATCCATCAAATGAATGTGAAGACAACCTTCTTAAATGGTGAGTTGGAAGAAGAAATATACATGGACCAACTAGAAGGTTTTATAGTACCTGGAAATGAGAAAAAGGTGTGCAAACTTGTGCGATCGTTGTTTGGACTTAAACAAGCTCCAAAACAATGGCATGTGAAGTTTGACTACATAATAATGTCAAATGGTTTTCAAATCAACGAGTGTGACAAATGCGTGTATGTGAGAAATACATTAAAGGGATTTGTCATGGTCTGCCTCTATGTAGATTATATGCTTATCATGGGAAACAGTAATGACATAATCTTTGACACTAAACGAATGTTGAATCGAAACTTTGACATGAAGGACATGGGTATAGCAGATGTGATACTTGGAATCAAGATTCAAAGAACATCTGATGGAATTGCTTTGTCACAATCTCATTACATTGAGAAAGTGTTGAAGAAATTCAATGCATTCGATGATTCAACGGGCTAAGACACCCATGGATCCAAGTGTACACTTCAGTAAGAATAAAGGTGAATCAGTGGCTCAATCTGAGTATGCAAGGGTTATAGGGAGCATAATGTACATAACCAATTATACGCGTCCTGCCATAGCGTGTTCAGTTAACAAACTGAGTAGATACACGAGTAACCCAAGCAATGAGCACTAGAAAGCATTGAGAAGAGTGTTGAGAAGTTAAATTATCGAACCCAAAGGACGGCATATTATCAATTTAATTAATAACTAAATTAATTAAGATAAGACGACAATTAAGTTTGAGGTTTAAATAATTAATCTACTAACAAAAATATAAAATAACAATTAAAATAAAATAAACACTAGAAGAATTACGAAAGTGGATCAAGTAGGAGAATAGGTAGTTTTAGGGTAATCCAGTTTTACTACTAACTTCCCTCTCAAGTGTAGGCCGACTCTGCCTTGTGGACTATGGACGTATCACTAAACCATGCAAATCTACTCTATAGACACAAGTAAATATGCGTGTAACATGTGTGAATAACCTCGGAGCAAGAGACGTAATTTCATCCCCCAATCTAGGTACTATCAGTATCAATTATTTTCCATGTCTGGAACCTAACCCGATATGATCTCCCTTTATAGGTACTATAAAATTACCCTCTTTATCCTGCTTACTAACCCGAATTCTATTAAATTAATAAACATTCATATATGACAATTCTGATGAAGCTTAGGAGTCCCCTCACTTAAAATCATAACATGCAATCATGTTCAGCGGTGAACGCACTCAATCTACAACCAAGATATATATTCAGACTCTATATACCAATTGAAGATGCACAAAACGATCAATATGGATTAAGAAAATACAATCATATATAAAATCAATCCATAAGTAGTATTGTACGGAGGACACACAAGAGTTTAATTAATTCATAAAATTTTCAAAACCCTAGATCTACCAAAACGGTTCTAGCCTATGATGTTGTGAATAACAATCATGGATGTTGGATAGATCTTACACATATGTCCGAAAAATACAAGATAAATTAGAAAACGAAGGAAACCCGAGATGTAGGCATCGTCGCATCCTTCTCCGTCTTGAATCCTCCTCTTGGTTCTCCTCTTGATTCCACAGACGAATCTTCAAAGTGATGGATGAATGGAGGAAGGATGTGGATGATGGTTGGGGGTTGATCCTCCTTGTGGGGTGGTGTACGATGGATGTGGCTCCCCTCACATGAATAATGATGTAAAATATATATAGGTGTGAGAAGGGAATTAAATAAGGAAATAAAGATATGGGTGAATCATGGATGATTATGTGATAAGGAGATTAATTGTGCTCTAAGAAATAGGTATTTTTCGGAAATTCTCGTTGGCAGCTGCGCGACTTCACGATTTTGAGCATAACTTCCTCATCCGAACTTCGATTTGAGTGATTATTACGCTCATGCGATCCTATTTTTCTTGGATTTCTAGCTATTTAAATAACTCATAGAAACTCCAATATTTGAGTGTATAACCAGTCATAAAACTTGGCACAGCTGTTCTATTCGACATAGCTTGCGCGATGTCACCACTTTGATCATAATTTTCTCGTTTGAAATCCAATTGAGGTGTTTTTTAAGACAAAATGACCCTCTCTTCTGTGGTTTTCCAACCATATATCACAATTTAAATTCAGAGCTCCATAATAATACAGAAAAATTACACAATTTGGACATACATTTTTCAGCATTCTTGCACAAATTGCACCTTTTTTTCAACTTCGCACTTTTGATCCTTTTTCCACCTAAAACATAATAAAACATCTCAAGTGCAAATTTTTCTCAAATATATTGAATATAAGATACTTGTGCTAATATATGACAACAATTCTCATCAAAAATGTGTTAAATTGGACACTAAAATACGCTTATTTTTACTCTCAACAACAACACGGTGAGATAATTGATCTCGAGTGGTGTAATGTCAATTGACTACGTGAAGTCAAAAGACAACATAGCGGATCCGCTTACAAAAGCAATTAATCGAGATCAAATGAATAAATTACTAGAAGGAATGTAGCTAAAATCTACAAAATAATGAGCCAAAACGGTGGAAACCCAACCATGATGACAGGAGATCCCAAGAACTTTGTTCAAAGGGACAACGAAACTGTAGAGGTTTAAATTAAAACTTGGTACCTACCATTCCTTAGTAGAGCAATTCTACCAAGTATAGAACCCATATTATGGTGAGGACATTTAATGATTCCTAAAAGGCTAAGTAATAGTTGATTGAGTATAACGGGATACTCAAGATAGGATATCACCTATGTAAGTGTGAAGTGAGTGGCCGCTTCAAAGAAAAATACTTATGAATCCAAAGGGGTCCATGGCCGAAATGGACCAAAATGTGAGAACAAGGAGAATGCGAGATATTGATGCTTTTGCACTGTTGTCTTAGTATACGTTAAGGAGGAGTAGTTCAAAGACATAATGTCTACTAAGCCACCGGTATACTCGATAGTATTGGACTGCGGAATGTTCAAAGTCCCAGGCTACCTATCCAGATACATTAATGTTTCACGAGGACTGGATTGTGTGTCTACATTTTATAGGCATCGAATTCCACTCATGTGGGGGATTGTTGGGAAATTTAATTGGTTAGTAAGGATTAATAAATAAATTAATCACCAATTAATAATAATTAAAGTGAGTGAAATAAGTCTCACATGTGGAATTGATCAAATATAGTAAATTGATCAAATATGATAAATTTGATTAAATATGGTAATTGATCAAATATGGTAGTGATCACGATCACTACATGAAACAAAAATCCTACCACATGAGAGTGATCTCTGAAACCTATAAATAGGGTCATTGTACATTCATTCAAACACACCAAGAACACACAAAAATCCAAAGTCTTTCAAGCATCTGCATACACTTGCATAGTCTAGACGATCTAGTCCTCCATTCTTTCTTACTTCGCCGGAGTTCCTGCGATAACGGTGCTGCTTCGCTGGAAACGAGAAGTCATTTCACTTTCGGGGAAGATCCGCCAAGATCGGAGCACTACTTGAGCGTGTTTTTTCTTGCGGGAAGAGTTCTACTTTGCCCATCTTCCCGAGACGTTCAAGATCCTAGATCCAGATCTATAAGAAAGGTTAGTAATTCTCTTTCTATTTTTCATACACTGCTATAGTGATTGATTGGTGTACTTAAAAACTAACACACTTTTCATCAATCGGGTATCATCACTTTTTATTAAAATGACCACTCCTTATCTATTGATCTCACGAAATCTATTTTGTAAAACGGTCTCAACACAAGTGTTTGTCATAAATTATTCATGTATTAAATAGTTTAATTAATGATTATCATATATTATATTTTTTATTAAAAATATTATCACTTCTTACTCATCCGCCAAATTGTTTCCGAAATAATTTAGTTAGTAAATATCACTTTTATATGATTGAATATTACTTTTTATTAATATCATTATCTAATTTATTCAATTATTTTGGTTAATAAGTACAATAAAATATCAATTAAATATATTCATTAGATTGTATTAGTCATTTATTTAAATTTAAAAAAACACTAAAATTACTTAAATTATAAATTATTTAATAAATAATTTTTCTAGGGCAGCGAAAACTTTAATTTATGGTTATAGAAGAATATTGCACTGTAAATTACCGGATTATTTCCATAAATTTCGCGGATCTATTAAATGGGTTTGATATGAATCCGTCTCATGAAATGAGATTCATGAGACGGTCTCCTGCAAACTACAGAATTATTTCCATAAATTTCGCGGACCTGTTAAATGGGTTCGATATGAATCTGTCTCAATAAAGAAATGAGATCAATGAGACAGAAATGAAATCAATGAGACACTCTCGCTTAAATATTTGCCTACTTTTTATTATATCACAAAATTTATTTCCAATGACGATATCACTAATAAAGTAATAATCTTGCTAATTAACAAATAGTCATTGAATATTTTTGAAGACTTAAAATATTTGAAAATGATGGAAATGTTAGTCATGGAGGTGCGTGGACACTTCGGTAAGGTATGGCGGTGGCCGCCGACCTTTGCCATCAATTATTCATATTTTGGTTTATGATAACATTATTTACCCTTCTAACTTTCAAAAGGGTTATATTATACTATCTTTTGGAATATGTCCATGCTGACTTTTCTTTTTCATGCCAAAATACTTGCAAAACACAATCTTACAAAATGGATTTTCTTTTAATAAAAAGTAATAATTTTTTTAATAAAAAATAAAATTTATTTAATACTATAAAATTAAAATCGTCCATATTAATTTATTATTTAATAAACTAATTACAGAGTAAAAAAAACATATTTCTATCTTTAATAATGAATAAATTTGATATTCGTCTTACCGTAACATTATCTAAAAAAAATACTTCCTCCGTCCGATTTTAAGGTATCAATTTACTTTTTACATGTGAATTAAGAAGTATTATTATTATATGTAAAATGGGTAGTTGTATTGAAGGGAAGAAGTGGACCATATTGTGTACTTTTTTACTAAATATGAGAAATTGATACCTTTAAAGCGGACGCCAAAAATAGTAAAATAGATACCTTAGAAGCGGATGGAGTACTATTTTTTCTATTTTCTCTGAGTTTTTTTTCCTCAAAATTTTGGACAAATTAATTTTAGGGTATGTAATTTGGATTGTACATTTTAGTTTTAAGTATTTTGAAATAATTAAATTTAAGAATTATCCCTACACTACGAAAAAATTATTTTTTACCAACAGAATTATTCAATTAATAAAAACTTTAATTTCATTTTTAAATTGGTTTATCAACGGATTAACAACAAAATTCGTTACTAATAATTTCATTGCTAATTTATTTAATGATTCATTTGATAATTCGTTGATAATTATCAAATGATTTTATTCCACTGATAAAGCCATAAGAAAATCCATTGGTATTCTGTGCTAATTTATTTAATGATTCATTTGATAATTCGTTTGTAATTACCAAATGATTTTATTCCACTGATAAATCCATAATAAAATCCATTAGTATTCTGCTGGTAAAATTCGTTGTTAAAAATTCGTTGTTAAAAAGGACTTTTTTTTCTAGTGTTATACATTTGTTTTTTTATTAGAGGTTTCATATTTTTAATGTATAATATATATATTTTTGTTGTGTTTTTATCTTTCTATCCATTGCTTTAATTTAAATTAATAATAAAATTGTAGCATAATAAATTTGTGGGTTATTGATTTTAGTGTGTAAATTTTCATTAGAGAAGGAAATTCATTGCTTTAATTTAAATTAATAATAAAATTTTGTAATATAGTAAATTTATGGGTTATTGATTTTAGTGTGTAAATTTTCATTAGAGAAGGAAAGTAAGAGAAATCAAAATGATAAAATGTATGTGATTTATGTAAAAATGGAGGGAGTAATATTAAACTTAAATTTCACCTATTTGGATATTTGGAATTTATTGTTTGAATCTTGAAAATTAATTTTAGAAGACATATCCTCTTTTAGTTTAAAATATAAATAGTCATGTATTTTTTTTTACTTTATTCAAAAAATTCTAAAAATAGTTAGGAAATTCATTTTCATCATAAACCTTTTAATTTTGCTCAGATTTTGTTCTAAATAATATTTTTGATCAATTTCATCTCATAACGTTGTAAAAGCATTAATTCAGTCTCATTACATGGAAATTTTAAAAAAAATGATTTTTTAGTAAAAATTTAAAAGTTATGAAATTATTTTGAAAAAATTAAGTTTCTTACTATTATTTTAAATAAAATAAAATAAATTTGTATTTAACAATTTTGATTCGTAAGATGGTCGAGACCAATCATATCTTAAACGATCATTCTTAGATACTTTAATGCAAACAAGGTCTTTAAAATACTTAAAACTTATAAATAAGTCATCTATCTTCAAGGTTTACATTTAATATTTTTTTTACGGATATAATATTTTAATATGTAAAATGAAATATATTTTACCAAAGATTTACAATTACTTTTTATATGTGGATTAAAAAATATTATTTTTTTAATATATAATAGAATGAAAAATATAATATTTTAATGTATAGTGGATAGTTGTATTAATGTTGGGCGTGAGCCTATGAGATATATTAATAATTTTGTGTGGGTCTCTCATCTACAATAGAGAAAAATATGACCCTTATAATGAGATGTTCGGAATGAATATGCGTAAATATTATGGTAAGACGGAGGGTGTATTTAATCATAAATAAATATCATCATAGTTTAAAGGGCAGAGTTGTGTAAACCGTCTCACGGTGAAATCATTTTATGTTTTTGTAATTAATAATTTTTTTTTAAAATGTTAACACTTTTATTTATGCTATAAATTGCTCATGAAATAATTCACTCCACAATAATCATTTTTTTATCAATTAAGTATATTTTTTATTATAAATTTGTTATACATTCTTATTCGTCTCAAAAATATATTTTGATGTTACACAAGTCTTTTCCTACTTTAAAAATTACCCAAATCATATCTTAGTTTAAAAAAAAAAAACTCTCAGATCATAAATATATACTTAAAAAATGTTAGATCTATACTTTAATAATCTAATTATACATAGTATTAAAAATTTATTTGATCTCATAATCATTCGCAATTTATAATTAGTTTCACAAAAGTTATTTGTGTTGATTTAATTTCGTGTATAATTGATTAATTTTTACCCAATTTTTATTGAAACTAGATATTTTAGACGTGCGAAGTATATATTATTTTGTAATGTAATTTTTTTTTTCTAATGTCTATAATTGTGAATTAAACTTTATAAATTCTTCCATCAATAAATGTTCCATCAATAAATGTTTAATTATTGGACACTATAAAGAGATTGACATTGGAAATAATGACCTCTGACATCGGCATGTTGAAGATCTTTTCGGAGATGTAATTCTTCTGCTTTCTCCAAATCTACGTGTTGTATGTATTACTTTGTAATGTAATTTTTTTTTCTAATATCTATAATTGTGAATTAAACTTTATAAATTATTCCATCAATAAATGTTTAATTATTGGATACTATAAAGAGATTGACATCGGAAATGATGACCTCTGACATCGGCATGTTGAAAACCTTTTCGGAGATGTAATTCTTCTGCTTTCTCCAAATCTCCATGTTTTTAAAGTAACTCTCTTGTTCATCTTTGAAATTTTTTTAATGATTTTGTCTTTGAAGTTTGAGTATATAAAATTGACTATGGTCGTTGTTGTTATAATAATTTTATGATTTTATAATTCAAATTAGTAAAAATAAATAAATCTGATTATTAACCTTTTCCTAATTGATGATTGTTAAAAGTGTAATGCATATTTTTAGAAGTGTAAAAGTAGGTTAATTTGAAGAAATGGACGATGAGTTTGTTAAGCTCATTAGAGAGTGAAATGAAGTTAGTTATATAAAAAGTGAATGATTTTAAAGTGAAGTTTGAATAATCAGCAAAAATTAAACTAATAAATTTATTAATATAATTAATCATATCATAATAATATATTAAAAATACAGAGTAATTGAGAAATATTTCTTTCCTATTTTGTCTTTAGACTATTTTTGTATTAATTTATTTTCTTTAACATTATCAATAATGTCAACATTATTATAATCTAACTAATTTAATTTGTATTAATAATCAACAATTTATTAATAAATATTTGATATTCAATATTCTCTTCAACCTCTGCAAAGTTAACAATTTATAATAAATCTTTGATTAATTATAAGTATTCTCCTCAACTTCCTGTAATGCTTCAAGGGTTTAATAACTTAAATATTTTTTACTTCTGTCCACCGTCACCACTATCTCGTCTCTCACGTCACCACCTCTTCCATGACCACTTCTCGCCTTTCCTCGCACCAACAACACAGGGCCATCTCTTCTTTTACCAAGAAGTTCCCATCAATTAATAACATTAAGAAAATTTTAAAAATCCAATCTAATAAAACTACTAATATACATACGTATATAAAAAATTTAAATGACCCTAACCAACCTAATTACACAACTCATTACATGTAAATAATAAAAAAAAGTTACACAATTTATATATGAATTGATCAATAATCAAACACTATCACTACTCTAAAAAAAGACATCGTCATCGTCTTCTCCGTCAATGCTTCATCTGACTAGATAGCATCATTATCTTTCTTCAAAGTCTAATCATCTTACTTCGTTTCACTACTCTAAAAAACGTGTGAAATTCTAAAAACGATATCATCGTCATCGTCATCGTCTTCTCCTTCGATGCCTCATCCGATGGGACGACATCGTTGTCTTCCTTCAAGTGTAATCATCTTACTTTGTTGTTGCTCACTTCTCATCTAATCGAGCATCTGAGAAGTTTTTCATTGCCATCAACCCACCACAAATCCTCCACATTTTATAATATTTATTTTGTCTCTTCATATTCTTTATTAAATAACTTAATTAATTATTGAGGTGGTGTATATTATTGAGGGAACTTTACTACCGGTTTATTAATGTATCTTGGGATAGTCCATGATTGGTGCTTATGTTTTTCAAAGAAATTCCTCTCTACAATGAATGTCCAACCATAGATGTGAGGCACACAGTGTTTGGGATATGTATTCAAGCAATGGAAGCTAAAGAGACCTTGAATTTGTAAGGTTTGTTAATAAATTATAGAATTAATACAAATTAAATTAATAATAATAATGTATTGATATAAATGATGAGGTTGAGAAAAGTGTTGAATTATATACTAAAAGCCTATCTTTTTGTATTAAAAATGTTTTATCAATTTTTTTAAATGAGAATCATATGATAAAATATTTTGCATATTATAATTTATTTATATGTCAATGCAAAAGTTCATTTATTTTATACTGTAGATAATATGGTGTGCAGATTTTTTGAAGATGATTATATAATGAACCACAAACCCATGAGTAAAATTGTCTAGAGGAAGTAAGAGGGGAAACACCAAATTTAATACCAAGTGTACAAGAGGATATACCACAAGACATTGCACTGTGTGTCACATCTGATACATAATTGCTGGTGGCACCTAGTCGTAATGGGAGGGTTGTAAGGCAACCAGATAGGTTTATATTTTTAGGAGAGTCGTCAGACTTGGTCTCTGGTGAACATGAAATCGACCCATGGAATTATGACGAAGCACTGCAAGATAAAGATGCACAATATTGGGAAAAGACAATGAAATCTGAAATAGAATCCATGTATTCTAATAAAGTTTGGGAGCTTGTAGAACCACCCAATAGTGTAAAAGCCATTGGATGCAAGTGGGTCTACAAAACAAAAAGAGGATCAGATGGTAAGGTGGAAACCTTTAAGGTAAGGCTTGTATCAAAGGGTATACTCAGAAAGAAAGGATCGATTATAAGGAAACCTTTTAGCCTGTGGCCATGGTTAAGTCAATCTGGATTCTTTTATTTGTTATTGCTCATATGGATTATGAGGTATGGCAAATGGATGTCATGACATCTTTCCTAAATGGAAGTTTTGAGGAAAATATCTATATGAAGAAACCAGAAGGATTCATTGTAAAGGGCAAAGAGCATCTTATGTGTAAGGTTAATAGATCCATTTATGGGTTAAAGCAAGCTTCGAGATCATGGAACATCCGTTTTGATGAAGTAATCCAGTCATATGGATTTATTCAATGTCCGGATGAATCTTGTGTGTACAAGAAGAGTGACAGAAATGTAGTGGTATTTCTTGTACTTTACGTAGATGATATCTTACTCATTAGAAACAATGTAAAGGAATTGTCGGGCATAAAGGTATGGTTATCTAAGAAATTTGAAATGAAGGACCTAGGGGAAGTCGGACACATTCTAGGGATCAAAGTAATAAGGGGTCGTAAGAAAAGAATGTTGTGCTTGTTTCAAACTTCATACATTGATACTATCCTTACTCTTTTTAACATGCAAGACTCTAAGAAAGGTTTTCTACCTTTTAGACATGGAGTACCTCTATCTAAGGAAATGTGTCCCAAGACACAAAAGGAAATAGAGGAAATAAAGGCAGTTCCTTATACTTCGGCAGTAGGAAGCCTCATGTATGCAATGCTATGCACGAGATCAGATATCTTTTTTGTCGTGGGCATGGTCAGTAGGTATCAAAGTAACATAGGACAAGGGCATCAGACTGAAGTAAAATATATTTTGAAGTACCTGCGAAGGATTAGGAATTATATGTTGGTTTACCGGGCATATACTTTGTTACTTGTGGGTTACACTGATTCAGATTTTCAGTTAGATAGGGATGCAAGTAAATCTACCTCGGGTTATGTGTTTACTCTTGGAGGAGAAGCCATAATATGGAGGAGTGTTAAGTAGAAATGCATTTCTGACTCCACCATGGAAGCTGAGTATGTAGCGGCCTCTAAGGAAGCTAAAGAAACAACATGGCTAAGGAAATTCTTAATGGACTTGGATGTGGTTTCTGGTTTGCCCAAGTCTATCACAATTTATTATGATAACAATGGTGCAGTAGCAAACTCAAAGGAATCACGAGCCCATAAAGCGAGTAAACACATTGAGCGCAAGTATCACCTGATACGAGACATTGTTAAAAGATGGGAGATTGTTGTCACTAAGATTGCAACAGAGGATACCCTAGCTGATCCTTTCACTAAGGGCCTTCCAGCAAAAGCGTTCGATGGTCATGTAGAAGGAATGAGGATTAGTTGCATGCCAGCAGATATGACAGCATAGACTTTTAGTATAAGTAGGAGACTGTTGGATTGTATACTAAAAGTCTAGCTTTTTGTATGACTAATGTTTTAACAATTATTTTGAAATGAGAATCATATGATCAAATGTTTTGCATATTATAATTTATTTATATGTTAATGCAAAAGTCTATTTATTTTATACTGTAGATAATATGGTGTGTGGCGTCGCACGAAAGATCATATTGTCGGTTCCTTATACAGTATAAACAGATGCTCACAACCGTGATAGAAGGAGACAATCTATTGGGATAGTTGTAGTATGATTTGGTATTAGTTATCTTGGCTATAAAATCACATTATTGCACTTTGTGTGTATTGAGCAAGACCGCATGAGATCGTTCGATTTATAATGACTATATAGGAGAACTAGATCTCAGTTATTATGGATGTTCGTGCTCTTAATCCCTATACACTAACCTCGACACGTAAGTCAGTATTTGTTTTTTTGATTCATCAAAGGGTGGGATTTATTCATTAAATTAATATACTCGATGAGTTGGGAGATAGTGTTGTCTCTATGGTGTGTTGTTGATTGTAGAAGGATTTCATATCCTATTAAATAGACGTGTAACACGTGTGAATAATCTCAGAGCAAGAAACATAATTTCACCCCCCTTTTTAGGTACTATCAGTATCAATTACTTTTCACGTCTGGAATCTAACCCGATATGATCTCCCTTTATAGTTACTATGAAATTACCCTCTTTATCCTTCTTACTAACCAGAATTCAATTCAATTAATAAATATTCATATATGATAGTTCTAATGAAGCTTTGGAATTCCCTCACTAAGAATCATAACATGGAATCCTGTTCAGCGGTGAACGCACTCAACCAACAACCAAGATATATATTCAGACTCTATATAACAGTTAAAGAGGCATAAAACGACTGTGAATATGAATTAAAAATGCACAATCATATATAAAATAAATCTACAAGTAGTGTTGTACGGAGGACATGCAATAGAGTTTAATTAATTCACAAAACCTTCATAAACCCTAGATCTACTAAAACGGTTTTAGCCCATAATGTTACGAAGAACAATTATGTGTGTTGGATAGATCTTACCCATGTGTCTGGAAAATACAAGAGAAATTAGAAAACGAATAAAACTCTAGATATGGGCGTCGTCGAGTCCTTCTCCGTCTTGAATCCTTCTCTTGGTTCACCTCTTGAATCCACAGACGAATCTTCAAAGTGATGGATGGATGAAGGAAAGGATGTGGATGATGGTTGGAGGGTGATCCCCCCTTGTGGGGTATAAGATGATTATATTGCGGTTCTCTACATGAATAATGATGTGATCTACATTCCCTTTTATACCTGTAAGCTCTCCTTATGGACCTTGGATGAGCTTTTTCTTAGAAAACACGAAAATACATGCACTGGGTTGTAAAACCCGTCGAAATCAGAATTCCGTGTCCCCATTCGACCAATGTGGTTCTGGTTGAATAGGAAGGCTTGGTCGAACGGGATGTCTGTAAACTAAAATTTCCAGTTAGACTTGACTTTGGTTGTTCGACCAAAATGGCATTGGTCGAACGGAAGGCCTTGGTCGAACCAACTTGCACAATCTCACTATTTTCGCATAACTTTGACATCCGAGTTCCGATTTGAGTGATTCTTACGCTAACATGATCCTCCTTTCCTTGGCTTTTTATCCATATAAAGATCTCATAGAAACTCCAACATTTGAAAGTATAAAAAGCCATGAAAAGTGGCACAGCTATTCTGCTTGGCACAGCTTGCGCGATGTCGACATTTTGATCATAACTTTCTCGTTTAGACTTTGATCGGGGTGTTCTTTACGCCAAAACGATCCTCTCTTCTATGGATTTATAACCGTGTATCAAAATTTCAGTTTAGAGTGCCACACAAACACAGAAAAAGTACACAAGTTGGACGTGCATTTTTCAGCATTTCTACACAAGTTACTCATTTTCTCCAACTTCGTACTTTCAATCATTTTTTCACCTAAAATACAATAAAAGACCTCAAGTGCACCATTTTCTCATATATGTCGAATATATGATATTTGTGATAATATATAACAATAATTCCCATAAAAAAGTATTAAATTGGACACTAAAATACGCTTATTTTCACTCTCATCAATCCCCCAAACTTATTCGTTGCTCATCCCGAGGCAACAAAATAAGAATAAAGAGAAAGAGAGTAAGAAAATTAGTAGGGAAACAAGGATTATGACCAATACCCCCTTCAAAATACAATTGTCCTCAACTTAGGTTATGCAACTCTCATTACATATAATAATCAATTCATAGCATACAAGATAAGACAATCACCACCAATTCAAATGCTCCATTCAAATGTTCTCACGGGAAGTATATATCAGTCACACTCAGGTGTAAAAGATGTACACTTATGGGTTAAGGTGTTTACGCTCAAATTCAATTCAAATGCATGCGTAACCATAAGCTTGCCAAATATCTCACACTCTTCACCAATATAAGTATGATTCGACAATGGGATCAAAAAAGAATTTTCTTTTGAATGTAATGTTGGCTCTTTGGTTAAGGTAGGAAATATATGAATAATGTGACTCAAATAGTGGAGATCTAAAGCTGATTGATCACTTCAACTTTCATCCTCTCCTTCTTTTCAATGCAGACGATTTTCATTCCTTCTTCACCTTCAAGCATAATATTTTTTTCTTTTTCTTTTCTCTTCCTTTTTTTCCTTGAGGTACTAGTTTTGGGCACTACCTCGCGTATCCTCCATAGGGTACTAGATTTAAGCACTACCATAAGATGTTTAATTTAATGGAGTACTGGATTTAAGCACTACTTCATGCTTTTCCTTAGATGCATTTTCAAGCTCTTTCACTATTTTCAACACCATGTCATTCCTTCCCAAGCTATTATCAAAATCCATCAACACACTTTGAAAAGCTATTAATTCTCCACTAGATAAAGGGCAACCAAGGCTCAAAAATTTCAGATGCTCAAAGTGGTCATTTCTCTTAGGCTGCCAAAGAATGAGATTTTTATGCTCAACGGGGCTAATTACGGATAAACATCATTTGGTAGGGAATTATTTGGCTAAGTGACTCATAAATTCAAGGATGACTTAAAATCATCTCTCATCATCTAACACACATGTGGTTTCAAGTAAGACAAGAGGTAAGTTCTAGAATACACGTACAAGAACGATACTCACCAGAAAAGAAATATCATGTGATTATGCACATGATCAACGAGGCTTAAAATCTCATATGGGTTTTTAACAAGTAACAGAGTATTTTTCATGGTAAGTAATATCCCACAAGTACATATAGAACTTCATACCACAATATAACTCAAGTACACTTCTTTTATCAATTTCAAAATCATATGAATTTTAGGCACAATTTAAAAATATAAGCTCATGTGGATCACTAAAACCAAGATCTTAATCCTTACACTCTCATGAATTAAAAGCACACATAAAAATTAGAAAAAGGAAACGAGGGCACCTGATTTTTCTTCAACGTATGCACGAGCTCCTCGAGTTGTTCAACTCAATCAGGTCAAAGCCTCAATTTACCTGTTTCTATCATCAAAGCTCAACATACCTTATCATCACAGGATTCATAAATAATAATATAGGAGAACTAAAAGAAAGACTCAATTGACTATCTAATCGACTCCACACACTAGACACACTAACACAATAGACTAAATATTAGGTAAGTTGTAAAAAATAGACATATCAACACCAGTTAAAATATTAATATTCTACAAAAAATCAACCTCCTAACAAACAAACAACCAACGAAGGGAAAAATTATACCCTTAGTGCTCATAAGACAAGGTAAGTACATCACACCCCCCAAACTTAGTAAAAACGTAAGTCGAAACTAAATTTAAAAAGAGATGTAATTGCCGAAGCGTGAGCACTTCAAATATAATAACTCCTCACTCACACAAAAGAAATAATAAAGCAATAATACAGAAGGGACAAGCCCCCCAACAGACACGCATGTTTAACATCGAAGGGTCACGACGGATGTAACCTTTTAGAACTACTGGATAGGAGGACGATCTTCTTGCATCCTTACCTTCAAATACTTTCTTTCCCTTTTCTTGTCTACATACAACACCTTACCTTTCTTGGTAACAAAAATATGATACTTGGAATTACCTTCCTCCTATGGTTGTCTAGACACCTCCTTGTAAATTTTTCACTCAAATTCAGAGTCATTTGTCCTATCAAGATTAAATAAGTTAGAAACCACATCTATGCTCTTGAAAAATTGAGTCTCCATGGGTATCTTTAATGCTATATCAAGAGAGAAAACCACATCTTCATTATTCATCCGCACTCAAAGCTCTGTATTTTGCTCATGTGATGCTACTAGAGTACTCTGAACAACAGGTGTAGCATTTAGTACGGAAATGGGGTTCAATTGCCGCAATTCGACCATAGTTCAACCAGAATGGTCTGGTCGAATGGCATGATTTTGGTCGAACTAGGTGTCTGAAAATGGGATCAGTCTGTCCAGTTTAGAGGGTGCTGGTTCGATCATAGTTCGACCAAAGAGGTTTGGTCGAGCGGAGTGAGTCTGGTCGAATGGAGGACCTGTGAACTGAACTCGATCTTTCTTCTCCACAAGTGTCAGTTCGACAATGGTCGAACGGGATGCCTTGGTCGAACGGCGAGCCAAAAAATAGAGTATTGTTTCTCTATTTTTTTAAAATTATTCGACCACAGTTCGACCATCAGGTCTGGTCGAACTGAGTGTGGCTAGTCGAACGGGAGCCCTGCTCTCATCGTTTTTATTCCCGTGCTTCATCGGACCTTCGTATTGTGTCCCGGACCTCAATGTGATGGCTTTGCACTCTTTCAGATTCGTTATGCCTTGAGACAGGAACATTCTCTTCTCCAACGTTTATGTCAATTGATTCACGTTCCCGGCCATCTGTCCCATAATCAAGGTAAGGTTCTTCAACTGCTTAGATAAATCTACATGATCAATATTCATTCTCGCTTCGATGCGGTCAACCCTTGCATCATTCTCAGCCATGTATCGATTGAAGGTATCTTCATCACTCCATTTCGTGCTGCTGCAAACTAGGCCTCCTTTGTACCAACTCTGTAATCTGTTTCTGCTGGAACTCTAGTAGCTTGTTGATGTTAGCAAGACTAGAGACGATCTCATCATCCCTATTCAGCTTCACCACTTGATGTTCAACCTGAGCCACCTTACCCACTACATAAGTTCCTCTAACTCTTTCCGTAGGCCAGTCACGTGAATTCGTAGAGATGTCTTCGAACAACTTTTCTGTTTCAAGTGCTGTCTTTGATAACATCGCTTCACCTGATGATGCATCAATAAGAATACGAGACTCACAATCCAATCCATAGTAGAAGATGCTTATGTACTGAGCTTTAAACATTTCATGATGTGGGCACCTCCTGAGCATATCTTTAAACCTGTCCCACGCCTCATAAAATTTCTCACCCTGATTCATAACAAATTGGGTGATGTCTTGCCTCATTCTTAAGATCCTTGAGGCTGACATGTATCTCTCTAAGAACTTTTGCTGCAATTGGTCATATGTAGTGCAATCTGCTGCATCAAGAGTGTCATACCAAGCCTCCGCCCTATCAATCAAGGAAAACTTGAATAGGGCAATCTGCCTACCATTATCATTAGCTCCAGCACCTTTTTGAGTGTTTGCATAATCAAGAAATCTTTTGAGATACGGATACGGATCTTCAAAGCAACCTCCAGAAAAGGGATTATTCTCTACCATGTTAATAAGAGCGGGATGTACCTCAAAATCATCATCTTCCCCCTTGCTCCTATCAATCTCTTGTTGCAAATCCCATTGTACGTGAAAATTTCACGAATGACAACATTATCGGGATTCTTCCTTGTTCTGGTCATGTTTAACTCCGTGTGTTACTTCTTCCTTTCTTTTCTCTCCTTTTCATAGTGCACAAGTACCTCAAAAAAATTCAAGGTTATATAGAAATAAATAATCATAAATAAAAATCTTAATCAAACTATAAATAATAAAATCAATAATAACAGATGTCCCTAGCAACGGCGCCAAAAACTTGATGCGAAGTTTTCTTTACACGTAAAATTAATCTCCAAGTATTAAGAATATCAGTTGCAGCTTAAGCAAGCGACCAAGTTAAATATCGAACTCAAAGGACGGCGTATTATCAATTTAATTATTTACAAAATTATTTAAGACGAAAGGCAATTAAGTTTGAGGTTTGATTATCAACTACTAAACAATTAATTAAAATAAAAAAAATAACACTAGAAGAATATGAAAGTGTCTCAAGAATGGAGAATATGTATCTCTAAGGTAATCCAGTTTTACTACTTAACTTCCCTCTTAAGTGCAGGCCGACTCTGCCTTGGAAACAATGGACGCATCACTGAACCATGAAAATCTACTCTATAGACAAAAGTTAATATATGTTTAACGTGTGTGAATAACCTCGGAGCAAGAATATACCCCACTTTCTAAGTACTATTAGTGTCAATTATTTCCCACGTCTGGAATCTAACCCGTTATAATCTCCCTTTATAGGTACTATAAAATTACCCTCTTTATCCTGCTTACTAACCCAAATTCAATTCAATTAATAAACATTCACATATGATTGTTCTAGTGAAGATTCGGAGTCCCCTTACTTATAATCATAACATGGAAGTGAACACACTCAATCAACAACCAAGATATATATTCAGACTCTATATAACAATTGAAGATGCACAAAATGACCGTGAATATAGATTAAAAATGCACAATCATATACAAAATAAATCCACAAGTAGTGTTGTATGGAGGACACACAAGAGAGTTTAATTAATTAATAAAACCTTCATAAACCATAGATCTACCAAAACGGTTTTAGGCCATGATGTTACGAAGAACAATTATGGGTGTTGGATAGATCTTACCCATATGTCTGAAAAATACAAGAGAAATTAAGAAATGAATAAAACTCTAGATGTGGGTGTCGTCGCGTCCTTCTCCATCTTGAATCTTCCTCTTGGTTCTCCTCTTGATTCCACAGACGAATCTTCAAAGTGATGGATGGATGAAGGAAAGGATGTGGATGACGGTTGGGGGGTGATCCCCCCTTGTGGGGGGTGTAGGATGATTGTGTTGTGGTTCTCTATATGAATAATGATGTGATCTACATTCCCTTTTATACTTGTAAGATCTCCTTATAGACCTTGGATGAGCTTTTTCTTGGAAAACATGAAAATACATGCACTGGGGTGTAAAACTCGTCGAAATTAGAATTTCGTGTCCCCGTTCGACTAAAGTGATTCTGGTCGAACGGGAAGGCTTGGTCGAACGGGATGTCTGTAAACTGAAATTTCCAGTTAGACTTGACTTTTGTCATTCAACCAAAATGGCTTTTGTCAAACAGAAGGCCTTGGTCGAACCAACTTGCACAGTCTCACCATTTCTCACATAATTTTTACATCCGAGCTTCGATTTGAGTAATTCTTACACTCTCGAGATCCACTTTTCGTCGAATTTCTATCTATATAAAGAACTCATAGAAAATATAACATTTGAAGGTATAACAAGCCATGAAAAGTGGAAAAACTATTCTGCTCAACATAGCTTGCACGATGTCAATATTTTGATCATAACTTTCTCGTTTGGACTTCGATTGGGGTATTCATTATGCAAAAACGATCCTCTCTTATGTGGCTTTCCAACCATGTATCACACTTCTAGTTTAAAGCCCCACAAAAATATAAAAAATTACACAAGTTGGACGTGCATTTTTCAGCATTCCTATACACAAGTTGGACCTTTTCTCCAATTTGCACTTTTGATCATTGTTCCACCTAAAACACAGTAAAACACATCAAGTGCACCTTTTTATCACATATATGGAATATAAGATATTTGTGCTAATATATAACAACAATTCCCACAAAAAAAATATTAATGATGTCCCCTTGAGTAGCTCTCATCAATGATGTCCCCTTGAGTAGCTCATAAGGATTATCATGTAAACCCTGCAAGTGGATTTATTTCGGCATAATAATGAGGTTGAGTGGTACTAATCTTGGATAAAAGATTAACTAATAAAGTTGTCAGTAACTTAATTAATTAATGGACATTGTATGTTTTAAACACGGGGAGATTAACGGGCTCATAATAAGAAGGAGCCCATAACGTATTTTGGGATTAGAGTGGCAGTAATAATAATTTAGTGGACTATATTATTATTATTAGACTTAAGTATAGGTTTTGGGCTAAACTTGAATATTTAAGCCCAATGGAGGCCCAACTCTAGTTTCTCATCCTGGTCCATGCTGTAGCACATAAATAAGCCATCTCATCAATCTAGAACCCTAATCTGCACGCCTAACGAGGTGAAAGAGAGAAGGGAGCATTGCAGATTGAGAGTATCTTGAAGATCGTCGCTCACATGATATAAAGACTAGGCTTGGGAATACAGCAGAAGATCGAAGAGGTCGTTTGCATCAACCTGATCGAGTTCATCATCTTCAAACCTTGATGAAATGTAATACAATTCTATATTCTTACTTCTGTTGGTATAGAATTGTATGAAACCCTAACGTGTCATGTGGACCACAAGATCCGAGTGCCAACAAAAAGTAAATTAAAAAATTGTATAGGGATAAATGGGAAGAAAATGTTTCTCAACCTCTTTGTACTTTCAATATATTATGATATGATTATGATATGATATAAAGTTTTCGTCGAAAAATGTCTTATCCGCAGCACATGACATTCTTATTGGGACGTAAATTAACTAATTAAATAAGTTACGAAATTAAATTGATACAAATTAGTAGAAATATCTATTTTGGTACCTAAATAAAAGTGCATTTTATTTATGGTTCAAAAAAAGTTTTAATTAACAATTTCTTTATTATATTAATTTATTTTTTTCATTTGAATTGATATTTTGATCGGATGCACAATTATATTCTGAACACCCATTTAATTTTGAATAAATTAACCATAAAAATAATAAGAAAAAGTAACAAATTCTAGTAAAGGATAAGACTTTGAAACACATGGGTAAAATAACAGTATTACTGTCTAATGTGAAAATTTGATAACTTTTAGTATCGTGTTCATGTGATTTTTGTATGTCTTATGTTATTTTTGTATTTTATTCTTTATTTTGTAGTATTTTTATTTTTGGATTAAAGTCTGTGAATCATACTATTGTCATGTAGGAATGAGGTATTAGGGATAGAAAATATGCCAAAGTCCACTTGAATTTGAGACAACAAATTTTGTATTTGGAATTGCAGTGAAACAAGCTTAAAAATTGATGTACAATTCAAAAAAGAAGGCATAGGAAGAAACGGGTTCAATTCAGAGTTAAAACGAGTAAAAACAAGATAAAATAAGAAAATGGTTCAAAGCCGACATAGAAAATCAGGTTGAATTTCGGAAGATGAAATATCCGCCCGCATTTTTTAACATGATGAATATAGGAGTTTTATTTTTTGTTTTTAAAAATTCAACCATATATAGTAGAATTTAGGTCAAATTTTTCGAGTTTCGAATTTCAGCGCAAAAATTGAAGAAACATGACATGTTTTTAACAAATTCGGGTTGAATTTGCAAAATTCCAACCAAATTTTCAGATAAAAACCCATAGATTCGAATTGTTGCCCTAATTTTCATTTACAGCCACCAAGAATGATATAAAAACCACATAATATAGTTTTGGAGGCGAGAGAAAAACATAGAAACATTTTTCACACACTTTCACTCTTTCTTCTCCATTTTTATTTTTCGTTTGATCTTTCCACAAACTCATCTTCTAATCGTTCACCCATTCTAAATTCTCTATTAGTATTGAAGATTACTTGAAATTAAGAGTAAAAGTAGAAATTTCGAGAAGTAATTGAAGATCTCCAACAAGTTAAATTGAAGGGGAGTTTTAATTATTTTTATAATTTATTTTGAATTTTTGCCCACATGGATTATTGTAATGAAGCATATTTTTATTTTGTTATTTTAATTATGCTTGGCTAATTCCTCTTGTGGGGTACTTAGAGACATGATTAATGCTTAATGATTATTTTGTTATGTAAATTAAATATGGTTTAGTCATGATTATTATTTGATTTCTTCTCATGGACTTTGTAATGCATGAATTATGTGTTGGCATGGCTTGTTAATTATGGGAGTCATGCATGTTAATTTTTGTTCATCAATTTTATTGCTTATGTTGTTTAAGTGTCATCACATTTATTCATTTAGATATTTCTTGGGTGTGACAGAGACGACCCTCCATATTATTAGAATTAGCATTAGAAGACATTGAGTTTAGGTTAGAACGAAAGGATATTTGAACCCAATGTGAGGAATCAATCCATCATTGGCATTAGTACGCACGAAAAGGAAGAATTGCCTCTAGATAATACCTTATAAAGGATATTTAGAGAATAATTAAAACATAGACGAAATGATTTAGTGTTGGGCTTCTATCCTAGGTGCTTTTAGGAGTTTATGTGGAGGCCTGATGAGAGTGAAAATAAGCGTGTTTTAGTGTCTAGTCTAACACATTTTTGATGAAAATTGTTATCATACATTAGCACAAGTATCTTATATTCAATATATATAAGAAAAAGGTGTACTTGAGGTATTTTATTGTGTTTTAGGTGAAAAAAAGATCAAAAGTGCAAAGTTGGAAAAATGGTGCAATTTATGCAAGAATGATGAAAAACGCACGTCCAATTTGTGTAATTTTTTTTGTTTGTGTGGAGCTCAGAAAAGAAGGTGTGATACATGGTTGGAAATTCATAGAAAAGAAGATCGTTTTGGCATAAAGAACACCTTAATGGGAATCCAAACGAGAAAGTTATGAGCAAAATGGTGACGTCACGTGAGCTGTTCCGAACAGAACAGCTGTGCCAAACAGAACAGTTGTGCCACTTTGAATGACTTGTTACACATTCAAATATTAGAGCTTTTGTGAGTTTTGTATATGGATAAAAAGCGGAAGAAGAGAGAATCGTGTGAAAGTTGTAATTAAAAAGATTACAAACATCATTATCTATATATGTTTTAATTATAATTCAGTTATGAGCCACATTTGCTTGAGATCGTGTTGCAATGAGATAATTTTTATGCTTTCTTAATTAGTTATACCCTTCATCAACCTACATCTCACCTTAATGTTTACGAATTTCTATTTTGGGTATCTCATTATAAAGTTTACATTTCTTTTGTATTAAATAAGACAACACAGTACTAAGACAAGTACCCACTATACATTAAAATATTATATTTTTAATCCCTGTGTAAAAAACAAATGTAAACCTTGGAATAGGATGGCGGGAGTATCATTTTTCTTTGAAAATATTGTTACTTTTTATATATATATATATACTATAAATTATTTTTGAAATGGTTCACTGTATTATTATAATTTTTCATCAATTGAGTATCACTTTTTATTGAAATATTATTACTTCTTATCCAGCTTACGGAAGTCATTCCGTGAGACGTCATCACACAAATCTTTGTCTACAATTATAATTACTATAAAATTAGATAGTTGTTGATCCACAAGCATGCAATAAATTTATAAGTTACAATGCGATTATAAATGCGTGCGAAAGTAAGTAAAGATCATATTATTAAGGTTGAATAATATAAGTTCTATCTGATTCATTTATCATGCAATTAACCAACAACTAACCTAACGAAGAAATGTTGTTATTGAGGTTCGTATCCTGCTTTTGGTATGAATTTGGTCCCTTGCAAGTACAAGTTAAACAGTGAGTCATCTCTATAAGTCATTTGAGGCACATCCTTCGATTTATCTCCTCCACCAATCCCCAGGACAGGGGCAGTGGGGCCCCTAATGGTGGGGTACCCCAAGAAATGTTGTTATTGGACATAATTTTTTTTCTTTTAAAAATTACACATAATTTTTTATTTATGTCAGAGTTCGGTTCCGGTTGTTTGCTAGGGGTGAGCTCAAGTACGGTCTGATTATATAGATATAAGTTAAAAACGTATTTGATATCATGACATGTTCTATTTTAATCCTCTAATAGTTATTTCAATTCATTTGTATTAATTTAATCATGTAGATTATAAAACTCTTTAATTGACGCCTCAATAAGAGTGTCACGTGCAGCGTACGCATGACATTTTTCAGCCAACACTAAAGATTTTGACAAAAATATAGCTAAAATTAATCAACTACATCTACATTAGGAAATAACTTGGGTATAGTTAGTCCATCAAATAATTTTACAATGACTGAACCCCACTACCACCCAACCATTACTGTTGTCGCTAATTTTATTCTTCGTCCCACTAATATTTCTAATTTCGTTTTGTTTTTTCTTTTTTTTCTTCGTTTCTTTACTTTCTTTTTCTTTTTGTTTTGTTTTGTTTTTAAATTTATTTAGGGTATATTTCACCCCTAAAATTTAAGGTTTAAGATATAATTAAAATTTCACCATTGTGTGGTTTAGAATATATTCACCCAACAATTTAGGGTTTAAGGTATAATTATAATTTTACTCTTGTGGTTTATGATATAATTTATTCTTAGGATTTAGTGTTTATGATATAATAATTGTAATTTTACCCTTGTAGTTTAGAGTATAATTTATTCCTTCGATTTAGGGTATAATTGTAATTTTATCCTTGTGGTTTAAGGTATAATTTTAATTTTTTACTCTTGTGGATTAGGGTATAATTTATCTCATAGAGTTTAAAGTATAATTGTAATTTTACCCCTGTGATTTAGGGTATAATTTATTCATAGGGTTTAGGATTTAGGGTATAATAGTTATTTAACTACAATAAATTTAAAAATAAAAAAAAATATTGATGAAGGAGAAGGAATTAATTAAAAAGGGTGGGGACCACGGGTTCTACCAATTCATTTGGTAGATCTGGTTTTGCCAAGTCATACTCACTACATTATATACAAAATTAAATTGACACAAATATTTTTTGGGTAAATATCAAAAGTGGTCCTGTAAATATGACATTTTTTAACTTTAGTCCTTTATCATTTGCAATTCTCAACTTAGGTCATTTTTATCCACTTTTAGTCCTTTTGGTTCAAATTTAGTTATTTTTGTCCAAATTTAGTTCTTTATGTTAAAAAAGTTCAAAAATGGTCCGAAAGTGTATACATTTAAGACAAAAAAATGAACAAAAAAATGACCAAATTTTTAAAAAAGGACTAAAATTGGACTAAAAGGACTAAAACTAGACAAAAAATGACAAAAATAAAAAATTACAAATGATAAAGGACTAAAATTGGAAAATGTCATATTTACAGAACTAATTTTGATATTTACTCATATTTTTTTGTGTTACTAACTTGTTTAATCTTAATTTTAATAGGACAGATGATTCTGAATTTAAGTGGAAGATTGACAAGGAGGAGTTTAAATAGCCATGGGAGGAAGGTAATCCCAAGGATCATATTTTTGTGACCAAGAAAGATGAGGTACTGTGTGTAGACAAGAAGAGGGAAAGAAAGTACTTGAAGGTGAGGATGCGAGAAGACCCCCCTCTGATCCAGTAGTCCACAAAGCGGTATTCCGTCGTGAATCTCTGACGTTAAACATGAGCACCTGTTGGGGGCTTGCCCTTCCGTTTTTATTGCTTTATTATTTCTTTCATGTGAGTGATGATTTATTATATTTGAAGTGCTCACGTTTTAGTAATTACATCTCTTTTCAAACTTAGTTTCGACTTACGTTTTTACTAAGTTTGGGGAGGTGTGATGTACTTACCTCTTCTTATGAGCAACGAGGGTATAATTTTTCCTTTCGTTGATTGTTTGTTTGTTAGGAAGCTGATTTTTGTGGCATATTAACATTTTAACCAGTGTTGTATGTCAATTTTTTGCAACTTACCTAATGTTTAGTGTGTTGTGTTGGTGTTTCTAATGTGTGGAGTCGATTAGATAGTCTATTGAGTCTTTCTTATAGTTCTCCTATATTATTAATGATGAATCATGTGATGATGAGGTGTGCTTGAGCATTCATGATAGAAAAGGTAATAGAGGAGGCAAGACAAGTCCTACATTGAGGTTTTTACCTGATAGAGTTGAAAAACTCGAGGAGCTCGTAAACATTTTGAAGAAGAAAAATCAAGTGTCCTCGTTTCCTTATTCTAATTTTTATGTGTGCTTTTAATTCATAGGAGTGGAAGGATTGAGTTTTTGGTTTTGGTTATATACATGATCTTATATTTTTTAAATTGTTCTTGAAATTTATATGCTTCTGAAATTGATGAAGGAAGTGTACTTGAGTTATATTGTGGTATGAAGTTCTATGTGTACTTGTGGGATATTGCTTACCATGAAAAGTGTTCTGTTACTTGTTAAAAATCCATGTGAGATTTTGAGCCTCGTTGATCATGTACATAATCACATGATATTTCTTTTCTGGTGAGTATTGTTCTTGTGTGTGTATTCTAGAACTTGTCTTTTGTCTTACTTGAGACTACATGTTATGTTAGATGATGTGAGATGATTTTAGGCCATCCTTGAATTTATGAGTCACTTTGAATGATGTTTATCCGTAGTTAGCCCCGTTGAGCCTAAAAATCTCATTCTTTGGCAGCCTACGAGAAATAACTACTTTGAGCACCTGAAATTTTTTAGCCTTGATTCTATCATGACGAGAATTAACGAATTTTCAAAGAGCGTTGATGGAGTTTGATAATAGTTTGGGAATGAATGAAATTAGTTTTGAAATAGTGATTGTTGAGCTTGAAATGCATCTAAAGAAAATCGTGGAGTAGTGCTTAAATTTAGTACTCCATGAAATCAAACACCCTAGGGTAGTGCTTAAATCTAGTACCCTTTGGAGGATGCGCGAGGTAGTTCCCGAAACTGGTACCTCAAGAAAAAAAAAAGAAAAGAAGGAAAGAATATTGTGCCTTGAAAAAGAAGTGAAGGAGTTGAGGAGGATTTATGCTTAATTGAAGTGAAGAGGAAGAATGAAAGATCATGATAGGCGGGCTTGATTGATCCAAGTTTTGAGTCACTTATCCATATATTTCCGACCTTAACTAAAGAGCCCAATATTACATCCAAAAAGAAAAGTCATTTTTGATACCATTGTCGAATCGTACTTTTTTTGGTGGAGAGTTTGAGATATTTTGCAAGTTTATGGTTATGCATGCACTTAAATTGAATTTGAGCATAAACAGCTTAACCCATAAGTTGTACATCTTTTACACTTGAGTGCGAGTGATATATACTTCCCGTGAGAACATGTGAATAGAGCATTTGAATTGGTGGTGATTGTCTTATCTTGTATGCTATGAATTGATTATTACATGTAATGAGAGTGGCATGCCCTAAGTAGAGGACAATTGTATTTTGAATAAGGTATTGTTCATAGTCCTTATTTCTCCGCTAATTTTCTTACTCTTTTTCTCTTTATTTTTATTTTGTTTCCCTGGGATGAGTAACGGCTAAGTTTGGGGGATTGATAAGAGTGAAAATAAGCGTGTTTTAGTGTCCAATCTAACATCTTTTTGATGGAAATTGTTATCATATATTAGCAAAAATATCTTATATTCAATATATGTGAGAAAAAAGTACTTTTGAGGTGTTTTATTGTGTTTTAGGTGGAAAAAGGATCAAAAGTGCAAAGTTGGAGAAAAGGTGCAACTTGTGCAAGAATGCTGAAAAATGCACGTCCAACTTGAGTATTTTTTCTGTATTTTAGTGGAGCTCAAAAATAGAGGTGTGATATTTTTTAAAAAAGCCACAGAAAAGAGGATCGTTTTGGCATAAAAAACACCTTAATCGGAATCCAAACGAGAAAGCTATGAGTAAAATAGTGACGTCGCGCGAGTTGTGTCGAACAGAACAGTTGTGCCATTTTGGATGACTTGTTACATATACAAATGTTAGATTTTATGTGAGTTCTTTATATAGATAGAAAGCCAAGGAAGAGATGATCACGTGAGCGTAAGAATCACTCTAATCGGAGTTCGGATGTGGATGTTATACGCGAAACGATGAGACTGCGCAAGCTGCCACAGTGTGGTTCGACCACGACACGAGTGGTTTGACCTGCGCAAGCTGCCACAGTGTGGTTTGACCATGAAACGAGTGGTTCGACTACTGTGTCGTGGTCGAACCAAAAGCCTGATAGGTCGAACTAGAAGCCTGAACAGCGCCAGAACCATATTTTTACACCCTAAGTACGTGTATTTTTGTGTTTTTCAAGAAAAAGCTCATCCTAGGTCAATAAGGAGAGCTTACAAGTATAAAGAGGATGTGGATTACATCATTATTTATTGGATTGGAGAGGACAACAACACAATCATCCTACACCCCACAAGGGAGATCACCCCCAACCATCATCCACATCCTTTCCTCCATCCATCTATCACTTTGAAGATTCGTCTGTGGAATCAAGAGGAGAACCAAGATGACGATTCAAGACGAAGAAGGACGCGACGACGCCCCCATCTAGGGTTTTATTCGTTTCCTGATTTATCTTTAATTTTCTGGACATATGTGTAAGATCTATCCAACCCCCATGATAGTTCTGCATAACATCATGGGCTAAGACCGTTTTGGTAGTTCTAGAGTTTTTAAAGTTTTTATGAATTAATTGAACTTTCATGTGTATACTCCGTACAATACTACTTGTGGTTTATTTTATATATGACTGCACGTTTTTAATCCATATTCATGGTCGTTTTGTGCATCTTCAACTGTTATATAGAGTTGAATATATATCTTGGTTGTTGATTGAGCGCGTTCACTGCTGAATAGGATTCCATGTTATGATTCTGAGTGAAGGGATTCCGAAACTTCATTAGAACTGTCATATGTGAATGTTATTAATTGAATTGAATTCGGGTTAGTAAGCAGGATAAAGAGAATAACTTTATAGTACCTATAAAGAGAGATCATATTGGGTTAGAGTACCAATCATAGAGGGAAATAATTGATACTGATAGTACCTAGAAATGGGGGTGAAGTTATATCTCTTGTTCTAAGGTTATTTACACCTGTTACACGCTTATTTACTTGTGTCTATAGAGTAGATTTGTATGGCTTAGTGATGCGTCTATATTCCACAAGGCAGAGTCGGACATTGATACACGAAAGGGAGATTAATGAGTGAAACTGAATTATCCTAGAGCTATCTATTCTCCTACTTGAGTCACATTCGTATTCTTCTAGTATTTATTTTATTTTAATTATTATTTTAATTACTTGTTTAGTAGATTAATAATTCTATACCTCAAATATTATCGCCAACTTGTCTTAATTAATTTAGTAAATAAATAAATTGATAATACGTCATTCTTTGGGTTCGATATTTCACTTGGTCGCTTGTTTAAGCTGCAGTTGATATGCATAATATTTGGGGATTAATTTTTCATGCAAAGAAAATGCGCATCATGGTCTACAATTTTAATAACACTAGATGGAGCTTTGGAAACATTTGTGATCGTCTCTAATCTAATACTTATCTCGTCTATTCTTTTTGCATGATAAAATGAATTTTAAAACACTTTAATTGTTTCTAGTCCAATATTTGCTACTTGCCCTTCAATGAAATTTCTCCATTTTATTTTCTCCTATTTTATCTTGTTTTCTTTTATTTGATTTCATTACTTATCATCTCATTGGTTCGTCCTTATAGAAATGATATAAACACGAGCTCGCATGTTCTTTCAATTTAAACCTAAACTCTCTAAGGTTCGATATTTTTATTACTTGGGTGTTTCTCTACGTCGACTGAGTACACTTGCTCGTGAGTTAAAAAATATGCACACAATTATTGTAATTCCATACTACTAGGCTAGATATAATCATCTATGTTTGTTTTTAGTTTAGTGGGGTCTAAAAACCAATAAATATTGGTATGTGCCTATTTGGGGTTTTGGTAGGGTAAATCTTAATTTTATGTTAAATTAATCTATAAGATATGTTTAAAAATGTATTAACTAATGTGAGAGGAGTGAAATTGAAAGAGGAGATACAATGAAAAAAAATAAATGGGAAGAAAGAATATATAATAGTTTGTTGAATTTGAGATTAATTGGGTTCGTAGGTGTAATTATAGGGGGTAATTTTCAAAACTTGGATGCAGATTTTGAAAAACAAAATCGAAAACAAATATAGTATTAACAGTTAATGAATTGATAATAAAATTCTAAATAGAGTATGTAATAAATTTAAGGGTTGGCAAACACTTGTATGAACCGGGTTCATATGTGAACCATGTTTTTAATTATTACTCTTTAATACATGAAAAATTATTCTTTAGAAACATAAATTATTACTCTTATAAATGAAAAAAATACTCTTCAAATTATTGATTACTCTTTAGTACATGAAAAAATTACTCATTAGAAAGATGAACAATTACTCTTCTAAAAAAATATTATTGTCCAAAGAGTAATTTTTCATAAATGAAATATTTATTTTGCTAAAATAGGTTCACGTGTGAACCTAATTCACACCAGACTCATTCTTAAGGGTTAATTACAGAAAAAAATCAGGAACTTTAAACTTATTACAAATTAATCCACAAATTACAGAAAAGAACCTCACCTTTAAACAATAATGCAAAATACAGCTAATATGTGATATTTTTCTTAAAGATGGGGACTAATGGTGGAGTTCATTTTTAGAAATTGAATGTATTTTGCAACAATGCTTAAAAGTAGGATTCTTTTTTGCAATTTCTCAAATGTGGAAATTAATTTACAATAAGAGTAAATTCATGGTTTTTCTCACAACGAACCCTGAGTTTAAAGATAAATAATAAACATTAAACCACAAAGTTAAAATAACAATATAATAATTTGGTAAAGTGCACATAATATTTTTCCTTTTCCACAATTAAATAGGTAAAAGTTGTAATTAAAAAGATTACAAACATCATTATCTATATATGTTTTAATTATAATTCAGTTATGAGCCACGTTTACTTGAGATCGTGTTACTGTGAGATAATTTTTATACTTTCTTAATTAGTTACACCCTTCATCAACCTACATCTCACCTTAATGTTTACGAATTTCTATTTTGGGTATCTCATTATAAAGTTTACATTTCTTTTGTATTAAATAAGACCTATAAAAAACAATTAATATATTTTTATGGGCCCCAGACACAGTATTAAGATAAATACCCACTATACATTAAAATATTATATTTTTAATCCCTGTGTAAAAAACAAATATACACCTTCGAACAGGATGGCGAGAGTATCATTTTTCTTTGAAAATATTGTTACGTTATATATATATATATATATATATATGTATATATATATATTATATATATATATATATTATAAATTATTTTTGAAATGGTTCACGGTATTACTATAATTTTTCATCAATTGAGTATCACTTTTCATTGAAATATTATTACTTCTTATCCATCTTACGGAAGTCATTCCGTGAGACGTCATCATACAAATCTTTGTCTACAATTATAAATACTATAAAATTAGATAGTTGTTGATCCACAAGCATGCAATAAATTTATCAGTTACAATGCGATTATAAACGCGTGCGAAAGTAAGTAAAGATCATATTATTAAGGTTGAATAATATAAGTTCTATCTGATTCATTTATCATGCAATTAACCAACAACAAACCCAACCAAGAAATGTTGTTATTGGAGTTCGTATCTTGCATTTAACATGGATTTGACCCCTTGTAAATACAAGTTAAACAGTGAGCCCTCTCTATAAGCCACTTGAGGCACATCCTTCGATTTATCTCCTCTATCAATCCCCAGGACAAGGACGGTGGGACCCCTAATAATGGGGTACACCAAGAAATGTTGTTATTGGACATAATTTTTTTTCTTTTAAAAATTACACATAATTTTTTATTTATGTCAGAGTTCGGTTCCGGTTGTTTGCTAGGGGTGAGCTCAAGTACGGTCTGATTATATAGATATGAGTTAAAAACGTATTTGATATCATGACATGTTCTATTTTAATCCTCTAATAGTTATTTCAATTCATTTGTATTAATTTAATCATGTAGATTATAAAACTCTTTAATTGACGCCTCAATAAGAGTGTCACGTGCAACGTACGCATGACATTTTTCGGCCAACAATAAAGATTTTGACAAAAATATAGCTAAAATTAATCAACTACATCTACATTAGGAAATAACTTGGGTATAGTTAGTCCATCAAATAATTTTACAATGGCTGAACCCCACCACCACCCAACCATTACTGTTGTCGCTAATTTTATTCTTCGTCCCACTAATATTTCTAATTTCGTTTTGTTTTTTCCTTTTTTTCTTTGTTTCTTTATTTTTTTTTCTTTTTGTTTTGTTTTGTTTTTAAATTTATTTAGGGTATATTTCACCCCTAAAATTTAAGGTTTAAGGTATAATTATAATTTCACCATTGTGTGGTTTAGAATATATTCACCCAACAGTTTAGGGTTTAAGATATAATTATAATTTTACTCTTTTGGTTTATGATATAATTTATTCTTAGAATTTAAGATTTAGGATATAATAATTGTAATTTTACCCTTGTAGTTTAGAGTATAATTTATTCCTTCGATTTAGGGTATAATTGTAATTTTACCCTTGTGGTTTAATGTATAATTGTAATTTTTTACTCTTGTGGTTTAGGGTATAATTTATCTCATAGAGTTTAGGGTATAATTGTAATTTTACCCTTGTGATTTATGATATAATTTATTCCTAGAGTTTAGGATTTAGGGTATAATAGTTATTTAACTACAATAAATTTAAAAATAAAATAAAAAACAATATTAATGAAGGAGAATGAATTAATTAAAAAGGATGGGGACCACGGGTTCTACCAATTCATTTGGTGGGTCTGGTTTTGCCAAGTCACACTCACTACATTATATACGAAATTAAATTGACACAAATATTTTTTGGGTAAATATCAAAAGTGGTCCTGTAAGTATGATATTTTTCAACTTTAGTCCTTTATCATTTGCAATTCTCAATTTTGGTCATTTTTTGTCCACTTTTAGTCCTTTTGGTTCAAATTTAATTATATTTGTCCAAATTTAGTCCTTTATATTAAAAAGTCCAAAAATGGTCCGAACGTATATACATTTAGGACCAAAAGTGAACAAAAAATGACCAAATTTTTAAAAAAGAACTAAAATTGGACTAAAAGGACTAAAAATGGACAAAAAATGACAAAAATTAAAAATTACAAATGATAAAAGACTAAAGTTTGAAATGTCATATTTATAGGACTAATTTTGATATTTACCCATATTATTTTTGTGTTAATTTTGAAGTTCGAATTAATTATGAGACCAATCAAAATTTTAACTCCTAATTTTGAGTTTGAAATCATGTTCTTTAAAATTATCATACTCCATCCGTCCCGGGTATTTTTACCCGTTTGTACGGGCACGTAGATTAAGACTTTTTATTTTTTTAATATATAATGTAAAAGAAAGTAGGGATAAATTAGTAATTTAAAAAAAAAATGAATAAAGTTATTGAGAATGATGAATAAAGTGTAAAAAAGTAATTAAAGTTGTTGGGATTATAAAAAGTATGTAATAAAATATTATGTATTTATGTCAAAAATGGAATGAATAAAAATAAAAGTGAATAAAAATACGTGGGACATAGGGAGTATTATAATGTAAATGAGTAGTATAGAGTATCGATATGATACCTCTACTCATTAATCGGTACCCTAATTACCCTAATTTATTACTCTGATATTAAGCATCGAGTAGGATGCGGCCATAATGCGAGGAGAGGGAATAACGTACGTGGAGGTTCAACAAAATACAAATTGATCATGAGGTGGCTATTTTTTTTTTTCTCTCATGACTCTGTGAAGTGTGAAATGGTGGGTGACGACTCGAAATTGATACTCACCAGTTTGGTGGGTGATAAGTGATAACTACACCACACATTGGTACTCAATTTATTGGGTGTGATGATACCTGGGGAGAAATCAGAAAGGATTTATATGGGGCCTATGATGGTAACAGATGCACCCCAATAAATCCATTACATTTATTGGCTTAATACTATTTCCACATGGGAGTATTCTCTGAGACCGTCCCACGGTGATTTAAGATCATTTTTTGTTTTTATAATTAATTATCACTTTTCTTTTAAAATATTATTACTTTTCCTATTAGGTGTTATGACTTTTCATTTATATTATAAATTGTTCATAAAATAGTGCACTTTTATCATTATCACTTTTTATTTATTAATTATTATTATTTTCACAGGAGACATTCCACGAAACAGTTTCACGCAAATCTTTAGGAATAAAGGTCCCAACTATAAAAGTTTACGTACATTTTCATTTACAGTAATGTAGACCCACACAAAATATTTAAATATCTTAATAAGGCCCACAACACTACACTAATACAACTATCTACTATACATTAAAATATTATTTATTTCACCTCAATACACATTAAAATACTATATTCCTTAATTCTCGTGTAAAAAGCAATCGTAAACGTTTCTACGGGACTGGATGAAATATTTATTAATTATTCATATAATATGTACATTTATTTTTTTCATAACATCAAAGGATGACAACTTTTAGGGAAAACGCTTATTTAAGGATATCCGTATTTATTTAAATATTAACTACTTGTATCCATACTCGACCTATTAAAAAGTGTATTACTGTACCGTTAAAAAATTCATTATAATATACGTACTCGTCTGAAATTCATTTATAAATACACGTGGGTTACATGTACCCATTAATATTCATTTATTTTATATATTTTTATTTTTTAACGCTTAAATTAATATTATAATAAAAATTATACTACTCCCTAAAAGTCTTCATACTCCTAAATTAAAAAGATAGTAACAACTAACCTCTCACTTACACTTTATTTTTAAAAATACCATTCATTCCTATAGAACCAGACTTGTACTAAATATATTTACTAATATTATTACTTGTAAGTATTTTAGCATGTAGAACTATATCTTATTTTTCTTCATTACCAAACGTGTACCTTTGCATAAACTTTTGTTTAATATAAGCTTCGCTCATTTCATTTTAGTTTTACTCATACTCGTCATGTTCAAATATTTTATTACGATACATTCCAAACTTTTTTATTAATACTCGTGGATCAAAATTAATACTCTCTCCGTCCAATACAGTTTTCACACCTCTTTTGTAAATTACAAAGAAAGTGTGAATACTCTGCTAGGACGGAGGGAGTAATTAAATAGTGTACTGAAATTTGATCAATTATATGAAGATGATATTTTATCATAAAATATATTAATTAAATTAAGTTAAGAGGATACTTCAGAGTAAATATTAAATTAAAAATATATATCAAAATTAAAGTAAATTCAATAAAAAATATATAATCTTTAAAATTAAATTAAAATTAAATAGTTTAAATAGAATGGTCGAATATTAAGAAAAAAATAAATTACAAAAATATAAATCATATGTAAATTAAATTAAATTAAATTAAATCAAATCAATTAAATATTGATTTATATATTGATTAAAAATTAATATATTCTTTGATAATTTGTCAAATATGCCAAAAATATCTTTAATATTTTTCAAACTTATATTATTAATTAAAAAATTAGAAAAATCTATTATTGGCATAAATAGGGTTAATGGTTGAGATTAAAGTATTAAATAGACGGTTAAATTAAAATTGAATAGTTTCTAAATAGTAAAATTGAAAAGATGGAGAAAAATTGAAGATAAAAGTAAAATTTTAGGTTTGTTTTTATATATGTATAGATGTTACTATAAATAATTTAATGGTTCATGTATACATATCAAAATATTATGGCTACAAATCTCATGATTTTTGAAAGGTGTGGTACCCTATAGTACTAAATGATATACCCTTTAATATAAAAACATATACTCTTGATTTTTTGAAAAAAAAATAATTTTTTAAATCAAACATTTATATTATTTATATTTTAGTCGACATTTTCAATGAAATATTTATACCCTTATTAACTAAAGTGTATACATTTTAATACAAAATATTATACTCTTATACAACTTGTGCACCATGAGACACAAGAGACCAACTCAAATATTATATTCTCTCATTCCCTCTAAAAGAGGTACGTTTACTTTTTTACGTAAATTAAGGAATATAATATTTAATGTGTAGATGAAGAGAGATATAATATTTTAAAGGGGTAGTTACTCTTAGATACACTACATATGTAAAATTAACTATTAGATACACAATCCTAAAAATATTACTAATAACTACATTATTTCATTGTTGATTGTCAAAATTACTCTTATTTTAATTAAATGCACGAAATACAGATTTTTTCCAAATCTGATTTCTCTCATAATTCCCGCAATTAATGACATTTTTTTTTCAATTCCCGCAACTGCACAAAATTACATGAAATGCAGATTTTTCTGCACGAAATGTAGATTTTACTTAAGAAATGCAAAAATTTTTGCACGAAATGCAATTTTTTTTTACATTTTACTTTGTTCACATTTTTCTTCACATTTTACCTTGTTTGTATACCGAAAGAAAAGAATGCAAGAAAAAAGAAACCACAACAGAAGACAAAAAAGAACTTCTTCCCTTTGTCAACTAAATAAGGCACAAGGACACAATATCTCATAGTTACAACACATTGAAACACTACATTGCTTAACAATATACATAAAACGAACGATCTCAACTTGGATCTTGTGATTGCATCTTGATCAGATTAGATACCACGACTTCACAATCCAAACCCAAACTAAATCAAGCAACTCATGTGTATAAAAATGTACAAGATTTTGGAAGTTTCTATGGTTGGATGGAAGTCGTCATGGCGGCGCAAGCTGTGCGAGGACGGGCGAATCAGCGCCGCCAGGGCTCTCTTCACCAAATCCCCCTCCACCATTCCAATACAAACTAGAGGATTCCTCATTGCCGATTAACGCACATTCAAGTGCGATGTTTGTGGAGAGAATAGAAATGGCTTCTCTTACCACTGCAAACCCTGCGATATGGCCCCTCAAACCCTACGTCGGTAGCGACGAATTCAACATTTTTTGGATGTTCACCGCATAAAGCACCATGAATTCTTGCTCGCAGTTATTCTCCGACAGCAGCATAGCATGTTAGATCAGAACGAAGAGCAAATCTCGATAGAGAGAAGAGGAGGATGAGAGCTGAGATGGGTGAGATGGGATGAAGATGAGATTTATAGATGGGACGAAGATGAGATCTATGGCTAGATTAGATTTATGGACGAAGAAAACTTTTTGGGAATTTTGGGAGTCATAATGCGATATTTAGGAGAGGGAGATGGGATTATAGAGGGAGATATATGTTTTTGGGAGTGATATATGCGCTGATCTCTGTTGGTAAGGCGATGAGAATGATAAAGACTTACAATGGAGTGCAGCTGATCGGAGTCCCAAGGTGGCGGAGGGAAGGCGACAGTTAGAGTAGAAGATGGGTTTCTTCTATGGTGGCTCTCGGTGAGCTGTGTGCGACTGTTTCTTCTAGCTATCAGGAGTGGATCTTCGATGGTGACTGATGGTGGTAATTGCTCAAGGTGAAGTAATGGTGAAAGGTTGTTACTTAAGGTGGAGTAGTGTAATTGGAAATGAGGTTTATTGTTCCCTTATAATAGTGGATGAGTTTCGCTGCTCTTTAAAGGTAGTGTGATGAGTTTGCTGCACTCATTAAAAATAGTGGAATTGAATAAGGATAAGAGGTGGTTGCACCTTAAAGCAGTAGGTGGGAGAAGTAAGAGCATTGGTGTGATAATGCAAGGTCTATGGTGGAGTATTGTTGAGAGGTAGACGCTTATGTACGTTAAGTTCAACAGTGCACATGTGTATGATGAAAAGTGGTGAATCAGCATGGAAATCAATGACTTGAATTGAGTGCTGATATAAGATTGAGCCGCCGAAATCATTTATGAAAGTGAGTTTGGATTTGGAAGCAGCTTGTTTCCCAAGCAAGTTATGATCATATCTTTTGTAGACAAGATTTTACATATCATATATTATTTATATATATTATATATGATATTATTTATATAGATCATAAATTAGAGTATATATTTGGGTCAATTTTATTCTTGAATCATGGTTGTAAAATCATCATCAATAAGATCTTCTTGATCTCCCATAAGAGTGGAAGTAGGCAATTTGTCGAACCACTATAATTATTGGTGTTCTCCTTTTCTTTTCTTCTTTGGTCAATCCGTGAGTGTGATTGCGTGAGAATTCATTGAGTATTAAGATATTCTTACATTAATTCACAACAAAAAAATAATGCATCTTAGAATTAGTTTTTTTATGAGAATGTGACATAATGTAAAAGTATCTTTTTTTTAAACAAAGTTTTATTATTGAATCAGTTTTGGAATTACTAAAAATAAATTGTGTTATTGAATCAGTTTTGAAATCATTAAAAAATTATACCCCCTTCGTTCATTCGCAAGGTTGCCATTTGTTTTTTGAACGTATATTAAGGAGTATTATTATTTAATGTATATTGATTAGTTGTACTAATGAGGTGTATGTGTCCTATATTTTAGTTGTATTTGTATTAATGATATTAGTGTTTTGTGTGGGTATCATATGTTTAAAAAGGAAAATGAGACATTTTTGGGTGGAGAAATGAGACAATTGCTGACGAACGGAAAGAGTACATGTCACAACCTCAAAGTTCCAAATAACAACTAATAATTATATTCAAGTATAATTCTATAAATTTAAATAATATACAAATTGTATTATGATAACCTAATCCTGTGCAATGCACGGGTAAAAAAAATCCTTAACTCCCCTTCAATATATATAGTTACGCAAACCAATTAATACGCAACAATTTTTTTCAAATTTACAAAAAAAATACAAATATTATTGTCATAACGTCTTCCCGTGCAACACACGGGACTATTAGTTATTGAGATTTTTCTTATAACTAGACAATTTATATCATCAATATAAAAAATTTACAACAAATTATAACTTTTTGTCTTTTTATAGTATCACATATAGTTTAATCAGATGTAAAAATTAATATTCCCTCCATCCCAAGAATACTTGCACATGCACTTTCTATTTTGGTCCGTCCAAAAAATACTTGCACATCCTTAAAATAGAAATAATAAACAATATCAATAACTTTACAATACTATAATATTACAAAAATATCGTATTATTTTTACTCAAAATCTAGTCAAAGTCAACTATATCATACACTCGAAATCAACAAAAGTCAAAAGAAAAAGTAAGTGGACCTGACCCAACTTCAAAGTTTCTTTGAGTTCGGCTGAACTTTGACCTTCTATTGAATCGAGAAATCAAATAGGTTTGATTGGCCATCTTTTTTATATATACGAGTGAAAGATGGGCAGTCCCAGCGAGGGTAAGATGAAAGAGGCTCCTACCATTTCAGACTACTTAAGGATGGAATAGAGACAGCTAATGCGTTCTACTTATTGAACAGGGTTCTATGGTCGGTCCGTGATCTGGAGGGGAAGTGGAAAGTTGTCATAAAATGGGGGCACCCCTTTCTTTCAAGAGGATTCGCAGCAATTCCATTTAATTACCCAAAATATTCATTCTCTTTCTTACATCATTATAACAAAAAGTTACTTTTCTTAAACTCCGTGCCACGAAATACGTACATGTATTCTTGGGGCGGATGGAGTATCATATACTCTTTCCATCCTTGAAAATTGTTCACTTTTTTCTCATTAATTCGTCTCAAATAAGTGTTCACCCCCCAAAAAAGAAATATCATTATAATATAATACCTCAAAAGTATACACTAATTTAAAAAAATGTCATCTATTTATTATCTAAAAAAAACACATTCTCCCTTAAAATAAATAAAGTTAGTCAAAGGTAACCTTTTCTTACTATCCTTAGTACAGTAAAGATGACCAATTTCTGGGGACGGAGGGAGTATATTCTAACTTTTTAAAGGAATCTTGACTAATTTTTTTCCTACTTTATAATACAATACAATTGAAAATTATCTATTAGCATATATACGTACTTATGCACACTTTACACTTTGAGGAGCCTTGCGTATTTATGTATGTTATATTAATAGTAAAAATACACTTACATCTTACCTATTCACAACATCTTTATCCTTTGTTCCCTTTATTATTTTCCTTTATTTTTAATAATAGCGTATTTAACTACAACAAAAAAGCATTAAGACAACATATATAATATGTTGTCCATTAGCTTATTTTTGGGAAAATACTATGTAGTCAAAGCCCCTTTGTCTTAGAGTCTATTTATGACAATACATTATATGTGTTGTCTTTGTGCGTCTTTTTTAAAAAAAATTTTGCACAAAGACAACAAATTATATATGTTGTCTTTGTGCTTCTTTTTATCAAACTATTTTTTATATGACAACAAATTATATGTGTAGTTTTTGTGTCTCTATATTCCAATTTTTTTAAATACCAATTAATTATATATGTTGTCTTATTTTGTTAAAATAACACATATATATAATATTGGTATTCCAAAACTATACATTAAAAATTTAACAAAAAATCTCAATGAAAATTTATCAAAAAATATCTAATGTAATCTTCAAGACACAACAACTAAATCAATATTATGTTCAAGACACATCTCATGAGCCTCATACAAACAATCTAATAGCAATGCATTATAAACACAAAAGTATCATTACACCTAAATGCATTCTTCATAAATGGCCTTGCCGCAAGCTATAAAACGAGAATATACCCAATTCTAATCTCCACCTTCAATCTTCCATGTCAATAATGTTTTTACAGCTTTAATAATAGCTTCATTACCTATTTTTACATTAATACACTTACATATTACTTATTTTTTATCCAATTACACTTACCCAATTACATCTTACCTATTTTTTACACTTTAATTATTCATCAATCTCACCAACTTTATTCTTTTTTTTACACTTTATTCATTATTCCCAATAATCATATATGCATTTTCTCTTTAAATTATCAATGTATAATGGATTCAAGTACGCTTTCACTTTATAGTTTAAATCTCTTTATAGTTTAAATATCGCTTATATATTATGATAGAGTTTCAAGTTTTAGTATCTAAAAATTTATTTACTGTACAATAAATTAAGAAATGAATGTATAGAGGAAGCTTTTTTCATTTGAAGAGATTTACATGCATCCTCAAATGAATTGTGAATGTTCAAACTTCAAACCAAGATTAGTGTGTACTATTAGTGGGGTTGTGAAACGAAAGTATCCGTCCAACATTCATCTTCCCGCGCCGCCTTGTCCCATCTACTCCTAAACATTCTCATTTCATCGTAAGAGCGTTCCCGTATCTGCACATGACACCATACGTACGACGCTGCTTAACCCGCAACTACACATACCACAACGTTAATTTGTTCTGGACAATGACTTGTGTGAGACCATCTTACGTAAGTCTTTACGTGAGATGAACAAAAAGTAATAATATCATTATCATTTTTGCTATATAATTATGTTATCACTTTTTATTTATATTATAAATTATTTATGATTTAGTTTATTGTACCATTATCACTTTTTATTCGTCTCACGTAACGTCTTACGTACGTGAGATGATCTCATGTAAGACTTGCCCAAAACCTTTTTTTTAAAACTTACCGCTGATCTTTTAATATTACTTGCATTCTCCACCCTCGCCTGCATGCAAAATATGATAATGATCACATTCACATCGAATCATCCCCTATATTTTCCCCACACTTACATTTATGCTTCATGGTAAATTTTACTTTGCAAATTATAAATGCATAAAACTTGGGTGTTTGAGGACACCGTGCCCTCTTATCCAATGCTTTCCAAAAGTGTACTACTTTTTATTATTAAATGTTATACCCTTTAGTATAAAAATGTATCTCCTTGATTTTCTTAAAATTTTTTTTAATCAAACATTTATACTTTTCATATTTTAGCCGACCTTTTCAATAAAAAATCACTATTAATAATTAAAGAATATTCTCTTTAAAACAAAATGTATACACTTTTATACACCTTGACCACTTGATCACAAATAAACTGTTTCCTCGATCCTGCTAAGCTTTACACTGAATTTGTTTTTAAATTAAAGGTAGCTATTCTGGCATTCATCAAATTAATATATATATAAGTTGTGAGAGAAAGATTGATATATAAAATACGTATATAATATGGGATCTATCCCGCGTTGTGTAATTTGAAATATACATATATGCATACATACCTCAGTAGATTCAGAGTCTGAAGAATTATTTGAACTTGAAGCAATACCAACTGGATTTGCATTCTTCTGCAGTCATATATAAATGATGGATTTTCAGTAACCCACTTTTATATAATTATATACTCCAATTTAACATTTTTTATTGTTAAGTAAATTATGTACAATAGCATGTATGTATATTAGTATAATTTAAAAATAAAATGTATTGATAGGTTAATGATTCCACCTTAAAAATATGTTAACTTCAGTGGAATTTAAAAATAATTAAAAAATAAATAAATGTGTCAACTTTATTAAGGTGGAGGGATTAATTATTTATTTCAAATTTTCACAACTTAAAATATCAACAAGAATCTAGTTATTTTTTTCCCTTTTTTTTAATATAATTTCATAAACCCTATAAAATTGGGTTTTCAAATTTTCAAAATCTCAATTTGTTTAATCATACACATAATTTTATACGGTCCCATAGTTATCTTCTCACTTTCCGTTTTCTTTCATCCCACACTTATCTTCACCACCTAAAAAAGAAAATTTTACATTAACCAATAACCTCAAAAGATGTTCTAATTTAAAAAATATCACTCCCACCTTATAATACACATAATATACTTTATAATTTATTTATTATCTAAAAATACTACAATACCCCTAAAAGTCAATAAAATTGATCAAAAATAAATTTTTTAAATTCCGTATCTACAATACCGGTATAGATAAGTTCGGAGGGGGTATTATTTATAATTACTCTCACATCAATTTCACTAAAAGTTAAATTAAATTACTCATAAACTTAAAATAATACTTTCAATATTTATTTAATTTTCCAATCCACCTAAATTTTTGAAAATTAGATTTCATCAACCCTCTAAATTTCAAAACAAGCAATTATCTTTAGACTATTTTGTTTTGATTTACATGATGTTTGAAATTCATTAATAATGGTAATTCATGTTATTTTGTGATTTGATACAGTAAGTTTAATTTAATTAGAATATCTAATTGATGTATAAAGAGACACTCTTGTGACACGGGTTGACCCATCACTAAAGTATGCTTATTGTATAGATAAAGTATGCTTATTTATAATTAAAGTATGTTAATAATAAATTATATTATAACACGTTAAAATCATACTTTAATGCATAATCAAGCATATTTTAGAAAACATATTTTAACAACCATTAAACATACTTTATCTATATAATAAACATACTTTAGTGATGGATCGATCCGTATCACATCCGTCTCACAAATAACTCATCTCACAAGAGATTTTGTCATGCATAAAAGGTGTAAGAGTTATTAATTAATATATGACAAATGAAAGTGATGAGAAAAGGTTTAACAGTTATTAATTGGAGAGAAAAATATTAATTGAAAAGTGTAAATATATGAAAAGTTAAAATTTGTAAGTATGAATTGAGAGAAAATATATGAAAGGTGGGTGTGTTGCATATAAGTTGAAGTGATTTTAAAAAAAAATATGTGTGGAGTTTGAAAAATAACAATACTTTTTAAACCCAAATCAAAACTGCCCTATAATTAGAATTAGAATCTAGTAATAGTTGAGAGAAGTTTTTAATAATACTCCTATAAAAGAGATGAAAAAAAAAAAAGATAATGTTGTGAAGAGTGGAACGTATGTACGTGGGTATTTAGATTAGAGCCAAGAGTAGGAAGGCCCAAATGAAGAATGTACTGCTCATCAACTACACCAACTTTAACCGTTGGATCACCCTGCACCACAACATTTCAACATTAATCATTTATTGGCATTAATTAATAAATACTCCCTCAATCCCATAATACTTTTTCAACTTTCCTCATTTGTTTGTCCCACAAAACCTTTCACCTCCAAAAAAGAAAATATTACTTTATCCAACAACCTCAAAAGTTACTTTAATTTCAAATTTGTCACTCATTTTTCACACACATATCATTATTTTATACTTTTTAATTACCTAAAAATACTACAATACCCTCCAAAGTCAATAAAGTTGGTCAAAAAGTGCAACTTTTCTTAAATAACGTAGAACAATAAACGTGAAAAGTTTTTCGGGACGGAGGGAGTATATTAATAAAGATATATGAAAATTAATCAAATCATCATAATTGCCTGTGCACAGTAACCAAGCTGCTTATCTAGTCCCCAAGCATGGATCAAGTCGTTCTGCACATTAAATATAAATTAATTATGAGTGTTGACATATATCCGTACAAAAGATGGAATCGCTTTTGAAAACACCCCCTACATGCACCCCGTTCGGTTATGAAAACACTGGTATATATGCGTAAAGGGAGCAGTGGGTAGAGCAAATAAACCTGAATCATATGCCAAACACAGCGCCATGCTGCTCTTGAGAACACGGGAGCCATCATTTCCACCCAACTGCATCCAAATATGACCTTCATTTTTAATTATTGGTGTAATACCAATATTAATGCTTGTATTAAATTTCTTACCCCACACAAGGTGGCCTGCTACTGTTTTCATCACACCTCCCAGATCCACCGTCTTGGAACCTGTAGTATCTCCTGTTTTACAACCTAACCAAATCAATCATACACACCCAAAACCTTGGCTCCTCCACCAACGGGAGTTCCATAACATATTTTTATTTTGGCAAAAACTTATTTAAGATTTCTGGGATAAATAAGAAGTACTAATATTATACTATTTAATTGATGAAAAATAATAACCTATGAACACTATAAATAAAATATAATACTATTATTTATATTGAAAATGAATAATTAATTAAGAATAAGTATAACGATATTATAAAGCATAGTAATCTCCCGTTCCACATCAACCTTATTCCCACTTTTTTATTCGTCTGTCCCACACCAACTTTCACACAAAAAAAAACTTCACTATGAATAACCTAAAAATTACTTTAATTTTAAAGTTTTCACTTATTTTTCACACACTTATCATACTTTATATTTTTTTTTACCAAAAATACTACAATACCCTCTAAAGTAAACAAATTTAGTCAAAAAGAACAAATTTTCTTAAACAACAAATGGGAAGGGAGGTATGAAACGGGGGAGTACTTGTTTGTTGAAATAGTTTATACTCACACTTAGTTCGATTAAATTATCCATCTGTCAAATTAAGTATTAATTGATGTGTCAGTAAAGATAAAAAATGTGTACTCCCTCCGTCCCGTTTCAATGTTTACGTTTCTATTTTGCGTGTCTCATTTCAATGTTTACGTTTTCTTTTTTGGAATATGGGACCCACCTAAAAACAATTAATATATCATCCAACACTAATACACCTACCCACTTTATATTAAATATTATATCTTTCTACTCACTATCTATTAAAATATTATACTCCTTCATCAACGTGTAAAAAGTAAACGTAAACATTGAAACGGGACAGAGGGAGTATAACCTAAGGATCGGAAGGAGTATACAGCTGAATTAATGTTGAGGGTCGTATATCTTTTATGAACTCTTGTACAAAGAAAATGGACCACCTTCCATAAAAGGAGGCAGTACTTTTTTAAAATAAATTTAGGTGTTTCCACATCACATTTAATACTAACTAACCTGTGAACCTTTGATCTCCGATTGCGCACAGTAATCCGATGATGGACCTTAGATTTAGTGGGCTCAAGAGCTGGTTGTGAAATTTCCAGACCTTCTTCTTCAACTATGTCCAAGTACCTTTAAATTTCTCAACAAATTGTGTCAGATTATTTTACCCAATGAATTTTGAGAGATGGATATAAATAATGATGAAGTCTTGCCTGCACTCAAATTTAATTTTATAATCTTTAGTATTGAATAATGATTACCATTAATTATACTAAGATACAATGAAATGTGATAAAATTCTATAATGAAAAATAATATATACTGACTAAAAAATATTGAAATAATTTATGGAAGGCTTGCTCTGATTATATTATAATTTTAAGAATAAAAGTAAAGTAATACTGATTAAGCAAAATTGAAATAATTTCATTGAAGGTTTTCTCTTATTTTTCCGAATGAATTTTGAGAGATGATATGAATAATGATGAAGTCTTGCATGTACTCAAATTTAATTTTAATTTTACAGTTTTAGTATTGAATAATGTTTATTACCATTAATTATATATACTATGATACATGTAAGGTGATAAAATTCTTTAATGAAAAATAATATATACTAATTTAAAAAATTGAAATAATTTCATGGAAGGCTTGCTCGGATGTTAATTTTAAAGATAAAAGTAAAGTAATACTGATTAAAAGAAATTGAAATAATTTCATTAAAGGTTTGCTCTGGTTTTTATTTTAAAGTTTTTTTTCTAATTTTTATGGATTTTTTATTTTATTTAGTTATTTTGCAATATTAACTCTGGTTAAGGATGTAATGTGATGGGTGGAAATCAAAACCAAACTATTCAATATTTAATTTGGTTCATGAAAAGTTTGTTTGAACTCGGACTTTTGATAAAAATGCTAAACATGATTGAATACACTTTTGTGTTCAATAATATTAAAAGTTCAACTAGAACTCGATACATGAAAATCGATAAATAAGAGTAAGATTATCAAATTATTTAAGCTCGTCTCGTGCTTATCAAACAAATTCAATTACTCCCTACATCTCATTGAAACGTACGCGCTTCCTTTGTAAATTACAAAAGAAGTACGTACGTTTCAATGGAACTGATGGAGTATATATTTTCAAACTCAACAAGTTTGTACGTTCATCTCGATTCGCCTCTTTTACACATCTAGACTCGAGATGTATATACAGGCAATGTATCCTATTGAATAGGGTCCATCGCAAGCAATATTTTGTTTCGTTTATTTTTTAATGGTGAAGACTTGTGTGAAAAATTGAAAGAGGAGTGATAACAAAGTATTTTAAAAAGTGTAAACAATCTCACGGTCTCACACAAGATTTACTATTTTATTATTATTATTATTATTATTATTATTATTATTATTATTATTATTATATTATCACTTACAATTTTAAAAATTACTCCCTCCATCCATCCTCAATGTATCAATTTGTTTTTTACACGTGGATTAAGGAGTATTATTATTTTATGTGTAGTAGATAGATCTATTAGTGGAGGGTATAAGTCCCATATTTTATTTTGTATTAGTGGAGGATGTGGGTCTCACAGTTCAAAAAGGAAAATTGATAGATTAAAAATGGAAGGCCCAAAATGATAAAATGAATAGATTGACAGTGGACACGGAGGGAGTACAATTTTAATAATATATGTACTATATAATATAGTTCATGATTTATTTTACACTCAGTTCATAGAACCTTATAATTTATGATCTATTTTATATTTAGGATTTAGTATTAATTTTAAAGGTATAATTGTAATTTCACTCATATAGTTTTATAGTCTAAATTTCCCTATAGCTTAATGTTTATCTTTATGGTTTGTGTTAATTTTGAAGTATAATTATAATTTCATCTTTGTGATCTATGATCTTTTATTTATCTTTAGGCAAACAGTTGTGTGAAACTATGTTACGGAAAGAGTTTCCTGACACCGATAAAAAGTGATGACATTTTAATAAAAAACGATACTTAATTGATGAAAAGTGATACAATTCTGTGAACTATTTAATGAATAATTTATATTATAAATAAAAAACGACAACATCTCCAATTAAAAATGATATTATTTTTAGAGAAAAATGATTAGGGGTGTCAATTTTATTATCAGCGGATGAGGGTATCCATTGGATAATACCCTATTGGGTACGGATAGAGTAGGGTATTTTGGGTTTCTGGTAGGGTATTACCCGCACCCGCATTGAAATGTTGAGGGTAAGGATAGGGTATGAATTTTGTAAAAGTTACCCATTTATTTATTATTTACTCCCTCCCTCTACTATCAATCTATCTATTTACCATTATGGCCGTCTACTCTTAATCTATCAATTTTCACTTTTAGACACATGAGACCTACCCACCCACTAATACAATTAAAATATGGGACCTACACATCCCACTAATATAACTACCCACTACATATTAAATAATAATATTCCTTAATCCACGCACAAAAAGCATACGGATAGATTGGGAATGGACGAAGGGAGTATTATATATTTTTATATAATATATAGTAATTATATATTTATATATTAACATAATATATACACATAAACTTGATTTCATGTATTTGTAGCAAATTTGTTAACATTATTGGATTAGTTTATTTAACTACGTAGTACTTTATATTTTTATTTAATTTTAATTTTAATTTTAATTGTGTTGTACTGTTACATAATGCAAGAGCAACTTGATTATATCTTGAAATAATTTTTATATATTTATAAATCTTATAAGGCTAATTATACTGTGCACCCGGGTGCACCCTAAGATATGGTGCATCCACTTTAAAAAAACGTATACAAATATAAACAAAAACATATACAATTATGAATAAAAATGTATACAATTTAATTTTAAGTTTTTTTAATGAAAAATTGATTGTAAAAAAATTTACAATTATTAAAAAAATATGTATACACTATTGAATTAAAAGTTATACGCATATGGATGCTAGTTTTTTTAATGAAAAACTTAATGTGAAAAAAGTATACAATTATTAAGAAACACGTATATAAAATAGAATAACATGTATACAAAATAGAATAAAAAGTTATACACATATGGATGCACCCTTGCACCCGGGTGATTCTAATATACACTCATCTTATAACATGTTGCATTAATAATAATTTCTTTTAAAAAAATTAAATGCCAAATTCGGGTCATATATATGTAGGATAAGGTAGGTCGGGACTTTACAAATAGGATATGCCAGACATTAACAATTCGTATTATTTTTTTAAATTGTGGGTAGCTGTTTACCCGCGAATTATCCACGTAACCGATAGATAATATTCGCGTCCTACCCAATGATACATTTAAGGATAATAAAATAAAGTAAAGATAGCAAAAATAGAGTTCAGGGTAATATATGGAATAAGCATACCCATATTCTACCACCGTTTGTACCCCTACAAATGATCTCTAACTCGTCTCATGTAAGTATTCTCTTAATTTAGACACACACACATAAGTGTTTACCTATTTATATATTGACAATAAGAAAGTAATCATGAGTGATGATATATTTAAATCAAACCTTTGTGGATGAAAATTGTCAACTCCAAGATCCTCATCCCACAAAAATACATAATCATATTCAGCAACTATGTCCGGGTGTAGAAAACGCTTGGCAAACCACCTGTGGCATAACATGCAGAAACCTCTGATTAATTAATTATAATTAAAAAAGATTAATTATCAAGTAATGAAGATTAATTTATATCCTACCATTTAGTTTGGTTCATTGCAGACACATGAATGACTCTATCACTCCATTCCACATCGTTCCACTCATCAACAACACCATCATAATGAAAAAGCATCACAACAAATCCTTGTGCTAGAAACTGAAATAATCATCAGATTGTAGCTACTAAAAATTATATTATATTGCATACATCTGAATAAATTTTAATACCTTGTCAACAATTTGATTAACTAGTTTCTTCTGTGGATATCCAACTGGCAGCGCCAACAAACTTGTTCTGTTTTTTGAGTTGTTCTATCATTCAAAAACACCAAAAAGGAAAAGAGTTGAAGTAGTACTCATTTAAGGGGGAACATTTGTAGTAATAAGAGCTTCACTCTGTACGTTTATTTGCAATTCATAGATTCGGACTTCTCTTTGTAATCTAAAGGTCTATCTGTTTTAAATAGAATTATAAAATCGAATTTTATAAATCTTACTCTATAGCACCCATAAACACTACTCATAAATATAGTATATTTTTTAAAATTCAAATGAAGTATATATTATCTTTCATACTTTTTATATTTTCTTTTGAATAATACTTGTCAAAGTTTGTTTTATTTTTTCTTAAAAAGTTATCATAATAAAGATGTTACTCGTTCTGTTCCATAAACAAATTCAAACTTATTAGTTTTGTCTATATATTAACAAGTTCATACCCCTCAATAACAAAATAAGGTTTAGATGTAAAATATTATCAATTCTTATATATTTCATGAAATTTATTCTATTACGGTCTCACGCAATTATCTAGCTTCTCTTTCCCATTAAAAAATATATGACAATCTAACGTTCTACTCCATCATAACCAGACGAGCTAAAATTACTTTAAAATCCAAATAATTTTTAGTCAAAACTCAAGTTTAATCCAAACATACCACAAGTGTTAGAACCTTTATTATAGCATGCGAAGTAGATGTAGCGATGATACTTACATTTTGTGAATTAGGACCAGACAGAGGATACATTTCTAAGTTGGACGTCGTCGACATAATTCCTCTAGGCAAGGATTCTGTACCAAGGGGCCTGCATTTGTCCTAAAGGGATCCAGAAACAAACAATTAATCTCTCTGTTTAATTCATTATGGAAGATACATCAGCATTTCTTGTTACACCTCTTCTACTGCACCTCACTCTCCAAGTCATCTAAGACGTGTAACAGAAGATGCTAACACGCATTCAAGTAAAAACAAAAGAAGAAAAAAAACATATGACTAACATTGCATTTCTCCACATTGGTCTGTGTGGATGATGCCTGCAATCGGATGATTTTCAGTCATCTCTAACATATTGGATTAATGTATTGCATTTGGGTAACTACCTCACATTTGCTAGAGTCCACACGTTGCTCGGTGGTACTAACAAGTCCTGGCGGCAGCTGCAAAGTTAAAAATGAGACGATCTCATACAAAACTCGGAAAATTTTGAATTAGAAGTTGAAAGACAAGATATGTATGTATACTTGTCCAACGGTGTCTACATCAGTAGTGATAGAAACCAAGAAAGAACCATTGCGCAATAACTCGGAGACGACGAAGTAGGCACTGCAAATCAAACACAGTGTGACCAACAGAGTGCATACGCATGCCCTGCTTCTAGGATGTGCCAACACAAAAACCTGAATTACAGATTTCATATATATATCACTGTCTAATGAAAACCAATCATGAAAATATCATTGGAGAGCCTTAGAACTCTCAAAAATGTAATAAAACAAGGGAACTTACTGTCTGGTGGGACTTCATGTTGCATGAAAGACAAGGAGAGAGGCTAAGCTGCACCCACTAAAGAAAGAGAAGCCATGAAAAGAAGAGTTAATTATGCAAGTCCCCTAAAACAGAGATATGAGCAGAGGAAGTAGGATTGGGAGGATTAGGAGTAGGGGTAGAATTATAGAAAAAGAGAGAGATGGATGGAATAGAGAGTAAATATCTGTATTATATGTGATTAAAAGAGGTGCAGTTGTGTTAGGAAAGAAGGGAAGGGAAGGGGTTGACTACTCTGTCCTCTGTTCGTGGCAAGACGTGTGAGGATTATCTTCTCTTTTCCTCGTAAGAAAACGTGGGTGGGATGAATCATGAATGGATGGTTGATGTCTTTGTGAGGGTCGCATTTCATGTGCCAAAATATTGAATTTTGAGGCGGCAGATAATTGATACGAAAAAAAAAAATCCCTTTGAAAACTAAGTATTAGTAATAATTCTCTCTCTCCCTCTCTCAATTTTAGTTTCATATTTTCAGTTTTAATTTGTTGAAATTTTAACTTTACACATTCAGAAAAGGGTATAGCTATATCCACAGCACAATTTTGTTTTAAAATTGACATCCCTCATTTTAAAATATAAAATATCTTACAATTTAATTAGTGTCAGGGTTTAAAGGATCCAAAATACACCTAAGCAATAATAATACTAACAACACACAACTTTGATAATAAATTTAATTAATATATTCTTTCAGTAGTGCTAATGGTCAAGCTTGTTGGATGTAGTGTCAACCTATTGGCACACCGTGTTGTTAGGGCAGCATGTTCTTTCAGTAGTCCTCATTGTTGGGTCGAACCTCCGTTATGTGTGAATGACCTTTTCAATAGCTTTTGTTCTTGCAATTTGAATTAATACCATGTTCTTTTGCTTGAAATAAAAAATTAAAAAAAAACAAATCTAACCAAAATACACTTTTTGGACTCTAAAGCCCATACTATTTAATAAATTATACCCAACGTGTCACGTGTCTATATGAATGTCAGTGTGAGTGTCAATAAGTGTCCCATGTCGGTATGGGTGTCAGTGGGTGTCGATGAGTGTCCCATATCAGTATGGGTGTCGGTGACGGTGTCGGTATGAGTGTCGGTGAGTGTCTATTCTGGTGTCGGTGAGTGTCTCATATTGGTATGAGCGTCAATAAGTATTGACGATCAGCGGCAGTGGGTGGCAACCTTCCGGCGACAGGTGGGTGAAGGAGGGGTGAGGGTTTTTGGGTTGGGGGTATTTTGGACCTTTTAGGATACAATTAATTAGAATTGTTATAAAAATTGTTGTTGTTGGTATTGTTAATTTAATTAAATAAATGAATATTTTCTGAATTCTCTCATTTATTTATCACAAAAATATATATTAAATTATTCTCTCAAAAGTAAGTTAAAAGGTGAGTAATCTTAATTTGAGTGTGAAAAATAAACGTGAAGTTGAAAATTGAACGAAAGGAAATATATTAGAGAGTGATTCTTGGGTGACCCGAGGTCACCCATGACTCTCTCACATAAGGGGGTGGGGGCCCATCCCCTGACACGTGGACCCCATCCCCTCATGTTAGAGGGTCATGGGCGACACGGATCACATAAGTAGCCCTCTATATTTGATCTTTCATTTGGCATACTTAAATATATTGATTTTATATATGATATATAAAAAAATATTAATTGATATAAAAGATAATCTATAAATAAAAGCAAACTTAAACTTCTATTTTTGTTGTCAATTTTTTTTCAATTTTACTTTATTTAAAAATAATTCAATTTTAATCTTGACCGTCCAATTAATATTTTTGATTTCAATAATAAAATTTAATCTAATTATACTAATAATAATTGATTTTGTTATTTAAATTTATTTTTTTATTTAACAATATAAATTTAATTAATATAAGAGATATTTTTGGCTTATTTAACTAATTTTTAATTAATATATTCTTAATTTAAATTAATATGTCAATCAATATTCATATATTATAATTTAATTTAATATACACAGAACATATGATTTTCTTTTGATTTCAATCCATCATAAAATTTAATTATACTAATAATGAATTTTTTATTTTTTAAATTTTACTTTTTTATTGATTTAGTTTAACAATATAAATTTGATTAATTTTTAATCAATATATGCTTAATTTCAATTAATATAGTATCAATTTTATTTTTATTAGAATCGTCTCTATAAATATTTGCTTTCAATCATGGTCGTTCATTCATCAAAATCATTATATATAAATCTTTTCAACCTAATCAAATTCTTACTTTCTCCATTTCTCTCTCTCCCTCCCTCTCTCTAATGATTTTTCTTTTTCTTTTCTTTTACCGATTCTACTTTCATATTATTTATAATCAACTCTAATTTGTTTTGTCTTTTATATTTTTATTTGATCTTATTTGTAAGTTCAATCATTCTCCTAAATGTATCATTATACTTTTTAATTTTTTGTTATCTTTTTTTTCTCTTCGATTTTTGTATTTTTTTTAATAATTCTATAAACCCTATTTTTATAATTTAATTTATTTTATCTTCTTTTATACGTACTTTTATTTGATATTATTTTTTAGGTTCAATCATTCTCATATTTGATCTTATTCTTTTTATTTTTTTCTTTAATACTTCTTTTTTTCTTACAGATTCTACTTTCATATTATTTATAATCTATTCTAATTTGTTTTATCTTTTATACTTTTATTTGATCTTATATACAAGTTCAATCATTCTCCTAAAGATATCATTATACTTTTTAATTTTTGGTTATCTTATTTTTTTTCCTTCGATTTTTGTGTTTTTTATTTAATAATAATTCTATAAACCCCCTATTTTCATAATTTAATTTATTTTATCTTCTCTTATACTTTGATATTACTTTTTGGTTCAATCATTCTCATATTTGATCTTATTTGTAGGTTCAATCATTATCTTTTTGTTTTTTTTCTCTAATGCTTCTTCTTTTTCTTCTCTTTTACAGATTCTACTTTCATATTATTTATAATTTAAGTTCAATAATTCTCCTTAAATTTAAAGTTTCAATCATCTATCTATCTATCTATCTATCTATCTATCTATAAAAGCGAACTTAAACTTCTACTTTTGTTTTAATTTTTTTTTCAATTTTAATCCTATCTAAAAATAATTCAATTTTAATCTTGACCTTCCAAATAATGCTTTGATTTCAATCATAAAATTTAATTATACTAATAATGGATTTTATTATTTAAATTTACTTTTTTATTTTACAATATAAATTTGGTAAAGAGAAACTCTCTTGTGAGATGGGTCAACCCATCATTAAAGTATGCTTATTGTAAAGATAAAGTATGTTTATTTGTTTGTAGTTAAAGTATGTCGATAATAAATTTTATTATAACATGCTGAAATAGTACTTTAATGCATAATTCAGCATACTTTAGAAAACATACTTTAACAACCATTAAACATACTTTATCTAAAAAAAATAGACATACTTTAATACGTCTCACAAACCGTCTAACATAAATAGCGCCTCACAAGAGAATTTGTATATGGTAAATATGAGATATATTTTGGCATATTTGACTAATTTTTAATAAGCTGTGTGTGTATATATATATATATATATATATATATATATATATATATATATATATATATATATATATATATATATATATATATATAACAAACTTAATCTCTATTTTTATCTTCAATTTTAATCTTGACCGTATATTACTTTTGATCTCAATCATAGATTCTATTTATGCTAATAATATTTTATTTATTTTTTAATCAACAATATAAATTTGATAAATATGAAAAATATTATTGGCATATATTCTACTAATTGTTAATCAATATAATAATTTTCATAATATCAAATCTTTCAACACTATCTTTGGTAATTTTCTACCTTTTTTTCCTACGCCATTGATTGCTTTCAATCTCGATCGTTTATTATTTCAAATAATTCTATATAAATCTTTTCATTACCTAATCAAATTCTTACTTTTTTTCTTCTTTTTTTTCTTCTCTATTTCAGTTTCATACTATTTCTAATCTACTTTAATTTGTTTTATCTTTTATATTTTACTTTGATTTGATCTAATGTGCATGTTCAATCATTTTGAGGTATCATTCTTTTTTTTGTTATCTTTATTTTATCTTTTATACTTTTATTTGATCTTATTTTTATGTTCAATTATTCTCATATTTGATCTTATGTATATTTTACTTTGATTTGATCTAATGTGCATGTTCAATCATTTTGAGGTATCATTCTTCTTTTTTTATTTTTTCTTATCATTATTTTATCATTTATACTTTTATTTGATCTTATTTTTATATTCAATCATTCTCATTTAAAGTATCATTCTTCTTTTTTAATTTTTGTTATCTTATTTTCGTTTCTCTACCATTTTTTATTTTCTTTTTAATTCTATAAACCTTATTTATATACTTTAATTTATTTGATATTATATACTTTTTACTTGATCATATTTTCAGATTCAATCATTCCATTTGAGGTATCATTCTTCTTTTATTATGGGTGTGCGTGGAATGGGATGACGGAGGGTTTGGGGTGGGTAAGGGGTATGACTGGGTGGTAATACTTTTATTATTTAAATATTAAAATCTAAAATTTTATTAAAAAAATTCTTTTTTGGGGTGTGTGTGTGGGTGGGTGGGTAGGGGTATGTTGAGTGGTAGAGTTTCCTCCATAAATTTTATTTTTAATAAAAATTTAGGTTTTAATATTTAATATAATAAAATTTTATTATTTTTATTTATCATATATAAAATTCTATTTTAAAAATAATTTTTTAATTATGAATTTGAAAAACTTTCAAAAATAGATAATTTATTCAAATAGCGGAATTCAAATGAATTGATTTAAAATTTAAGAAATTTAAAATCCAATCATTTTTAAATTCATTTGATTTGAAATAACTCAATTCAAACACAACAAAAAATATATAATTGTAATATACTCCTACTTTAATTCTTTCCGTGCAACGCACGGATGGGTAATATCTAGTTAAAATTTTAAAAATAGTATTAACTGAGAATAAAATAATGTATTAAAAGTATGAATTGGAAATTTATAGTAGTAAAATTTTGTACTCCATAGTTTTTAAAACTAAAACTTTGACTTCTTATAATTCCTTGAAAAAACAGAACTCAAGTATTATTATTGGATTTAATTCTCTTTTATCTATTCTATTATAATAATTGCGATACTCTATTAATAAAAAGTAATAGTAATATAATAAATTATTTTACGACAATTCATATTATAAATAATAATAATAATATTTTGAATAAAAATTAATTATTATTTAAATAATATAAAATGAGTGATAATTATTTAAGAAAGTTCATCTATTCCCCAATAAAAAATAAAATATAAAAAAGTAACGAAGAAAATATCTCGTGGTTTACTTTATGAACGTGTAATCAATGGATTTTTATTCTAATACTACGGGATTACTATTAAATTAATTTATGTGATTTATTATTTTAATGGTAAACAGATTTCAATTATTCAACTTCTATTCTGTTAAATATGGTGATCTGCATTATTAGTTCAAGCAGTGGGCATGTGCTCTAGTCTACCCATATCACTATTATTGATCATATATAATTAAAAGACGTGAGAACGTCTATGGAAAACATTTTATGATTTTTTAATTTGTTATTAACTTTCATTAAAAATATTATTATTTTTTATAAAAAAATATATTACTTTTTATTTATATTATTAATTATTTATCAAATAATTTAAAATACCATTATTATTATTATATAGTATTAAGGTCATGAAAAATTTCCCATGTCATGCAAGTCTTTGTATAATAACTAAAATGAAACTTTCATGGTGTGTTACAAATGAAATATAATGTGAAAAAATACAATAAACTTTTAAGAACCAATTAAATTAAATTTTAAAAATATATTAATAAAACACATAAGTATATGTACAACCACCATTTTTTTCCCCCAAAACTAATTTAAACTTACTTTTGAAATTTAAAAGATAATGCTATAACTGAGGACATGGAAATGTATTGTCTTTACGAAGAGGAAATAGAATGTATATGGCAACTTGGATTACAAAATTATTGAGTTTAAAATATTTAAAATATAAACTCTTATACCAAACAATGTTTGAGCCACGACAATCTTTTTAAATTAAATATTTCTGTAAAATATAAATTTTGTTTTGAGTATCCTCTTCAATTTATCTATAAATTCAAAGAATTAATTCATGATCTTCATTCTCTGACAAAATGATCGTTCATAATTTTTTATTTAATATTTTTTTTCTCCCCAATATCATTTGATATATAAGAGATTAAATAAAGCATATCAATTATCAAGAGGAAACCATATATTATATAAGAAGAAAAGTATTTAATAAATAAATATTGAAATAAGTGAAAATAGAATGAATTCGTAGATGCATAATTATGATTTTTAAGATTTAAATGCTTCTTATGATTTTTAATTGTTATATACAGGAAAATGTCAAACAATACAATTAAACCAATCAAACAATACAATTAAACCAATTACCAACACTGTAAGAAGAATGTTAACATGTTGCTTATCTCAAAGGTCAACTTCTGATTAGCAATTATTAAATTTATCTCTTTCATGTGAGGTAGATATATATTTATACAAAATTATTAACCATGTTAATTAATATAGGGAGTATATATTTATTCGTTAGTACTTTAGATATATCAGAATTGGGAATCGCAAGATGACAGAGACAATAATTCTAACTTGAGTCAACATCATCACAAAAGTTAAAAAACTTTAATAAACTGCAAATTTTAATAATGCGGTGATGTTACTTGAATCGAATTTATCCATATAAAATTATTAATTTTTTATGTTTAATTACATTTTAAATCTTATGCTCTGTATTTTAAGAAATAGATAATGATGATTTCTCACCCAAAATTCTCTCTTTCATTAAGCTGCATTATTTTGTTTTAGAGACACTCTCTTGTTAGTAATTAGCGTTTTCTCAACACACAATATTAATCCTCAAGTGTTAGTGATGCTATTGTAATTTTGATAAGCGACCAAGTGATTATCGAACTCAAAGAACGTATTATTATCAATTTAATTATATTCTAACTTATTAAAACTATTATGGCAAAATAGTTGTGTTATGAAGTAACCAATAACTTAAATAATTAAAAGAACAATTAAAATAAATAACAGTAGAGATTGAACAAAAGTGAATAAGTGAGAAGATAGGTAATCTTTTGGGCCATCCAGTTTTACTCATTAATTTTCCTTCCGTGTATCAATGTCCGACTCTGCCTTGTGGAGTATGGACGCATCACTAAGCCATGCAAATCTACTCTATAGACACAAGTAAATAAGCGTGTGACACGTGTGAATATCCTTGGAGCAAGAGATATAATTCACCCCTTTCTAGGTACTACCAGTATCAATTATTTCCCGTGCACTTATTACTCTAACCTGATATGATCTCCCTTTATAGGTACTATGAAGTTATATTATTTGTCCTACTTATTAACCCAAATCTTATTCAATCAACAAATATTCATATAAGATAGTTCTAATGAAGTTTCGGAGTCCGCTCACTTAGAATCATAACATGTAATCCTGCTCAACAGTGAACGCACTCAATCAATAATCAAGATATGTATTTAGACTCTACATAACAATTAATGATGTACAAAACAACTCTGAGTATGAATTAAAAACGCATATTCTTATATAAAATAAACCACAAGTAGTGTTGTACGGAGTATACACACGGAAGTTCATTAACTCATAAAACCTTCATAAACCCTAGAACTAGCGAAGTGGTTCTAGCCCATGATTGATCGAAGAACAATCATGGTGGTTGGATAGATCTTACCCATAGTCTAGAAAATTACAAGATAAATTAAGATACGAAGTAAACCCTAGATGCGGGTGTCGTCGCGTCTCTCTCCATCTTGAATCTTCACTTGGTTCCCACTTGATTCGACAGACGAATCTCTCTCAACAGCTCCGTGGATGGTGGTAGGGTTTCAGATGTTGTGTAGAATGAAGGTGGTGGTGAACTCTCTTTTTCTTTGCGTAGGGTCATCTTTTTATACTTGCGAGCTCTCCTTATGAACCTAGTATGGGCTTTTTGAGCGAAAACACGCATTGAAGGTGTAAAAATATGGATCCGGACGCGTCCAGCACATCAGTTCGACTAAGACCCCTGGTCGAACTGATCAAGGCTGGTCGAATCGCAGGTCGAATCGACAGGTACATCACTGGCAGGTAGCCGGTTTGACTCGAATGGAAGGTCGAATCGGAAGCTTCGTGGTCGAACTGTATCTGCGAAAACTTGTACTTCTGGTTTGACCACTGTACTTGGTCGGACCACAGTGTCGTGGTCGAACCACACTTCTGTCGCCTCCTTACCCCTGGTTCGACCATGGATGCTGGTCGAACCACGTCCCTGCTGGTCGAACCAGGTGCCTACAATACCATTTCTCCGATTCCGATAATTTCTATCCCGTTTTCCTTCAAAAATCTACTCAAACGGACTCAAACACACCTGATTCACGACTTTTCCCTATACAGCTCGCTTTATCTTAACTTAAGATCAAATCAGACATCATTATCACACGAATCAGAGCTCAAAACACGTGAATTTACACATTCATCAAACCCTCAAACTTACATGTTGCTCGTCCCGAGGCAGTGAAATAAAACCATAAGAGTAATTGTAAATTTCACAAGTCAATCTAGTCAAATACAAGTCATACCTACACATGCAATTCTATCAACTTAAAACAAGTATCACTCGCATCATATATTTCATTCACGCAAGACATCACTCAATTATAATGCACTTCGGAGTACTAAGTCATCTAGCTCACATGATAAGTGTTTACTCTCGCTCTCAAGTGTAAAAGATGTACACTTTAATGGATTAGTATATACGCTAAATTTCAATTCATATTCCTACGTAACCATAAGCATGGCAAGTGTCTCAAAAATTAACTTATAATCACTTCATTACTAGGATCACGAAGGATTTGCTTTTGTGTTGTAATGTTGGTTCTTTGGTAAAGATAGGAAAATATAGATAAAGTGACTAATTCACTAGTAGAGAGTTACCTTGGAATTTTTCTTTTCAACAAACAACTTCTTCTCTCCTTCTTATTCTCATGATCTTTGCGATTCAACTTCTCCTTCTTCCCGTTAGCATCAACATCTTTATTTCTCCTTTCTTCAAAGCACAAGGGTACTAATTTCAGGCACTACCCTTCTAAGCAGTCGAGGTACCGGTTTCAGGCACTACCCCTAAACAAGATTTAACCATCTTTTTTTCTTTTCTTCATATCGCTCAACCAATTTTTCTTCCTTTTCTTCAAATTCAAGTTAGCATTTATTCACCTCAATTCTCTCTACTAATGAATAGGGTATTCAACACAGCTCAAGTAAAGGATAAATAAAGGCTTTTTATCAAGGCTTGCCAAAGAAAAAACTTTTAAAGGCTCAAAAGGGCTTCCAATGATTCATTTCAATATATGGGAAGGTAAAATTTGGCTAAGTGACTAAAATAAACAATAATGGACTAAGATCATGTCCTAACAACTAATTAACCATAAGTCTCACACAAGACTCCAAGCCAAGTCCTAGAATACAGTCATATGAACAATTCTCACAAAAATAAAGCTATCATGCATGGATGTAGCATGATTTCATAAGGCTCAAATTCTCACATGTGTAAATAGAATCCTAAGCACTCCTCAAAGCATATAATCAAGATTAATTCCACAACGAACTCCACATATTTAACAAGTAGTACATGCTTCTTAACAATAAAATCAACACATGCAAAATACGAATACAACATACTTAGCAAAGAACCCAACATATCAATCCAAATCAAGTTTCACCAACCAATCCAACCTCAAGTATCAAGTATTAATATGTACATGCCACTCACACCACAAATACCCATCCTGTAAAAAGAAAAAGAGAAGGGAGATGAGATGAAGCACTCAAAGAGAAAACCTGGCGCAACCTATTCCTCCAGAGCATCATCCTCATCATCACTCATCTCCATGCGCCAACGATCAAAATCTTTGTAGAGATTATTTAGCTTCCTATCAATCTCATGTTCGTCGGCTTGCATCTTTCCCAATCTCTTATCCATCTCCATGTAATTGGCATGCAACGCGTTGTTTCTCATATCGAGCGCGGCATGGCTAGTGGTAAGCAAGCCTAGCTAGTGGTTCGTCTCTTTCTGCTCGTTGTTCAAGTTGGCAAGATGCTCATTCATCAACCTAAACTGCTCCCTGAAATAGTCATCAGGGCCACCCCAATACTGCTGCTGTGGCACTGCTGGATATGGTGGTGGTGGCATATCATGCTGATACGGAATATCCATTTCAAGATGGACGTGCTCCTCTCCAGGCATCTCTCTATACATATGATCATGATCTCCATGCTCTCCATGCTGCTGCTGTGGCTCTCGCTGCCCCTGCTGTCCTTCATCCACAATTTTTTGCAGCTCCTGGTACAACCCTACAACATACATTTGAGCCACAGTCCTCCAGTTACCTCTCCTCAAGCATGTAACCGAGATAGCCTCATGCGTCAAAGTGTTCATCAACTTATTATCATCATTCCGGATCGTAGTCAAGCCCCTCACATCGTATGGAAACATGAAAGAAAAGGGTTTAGAATCCCTCAAGTAAAGCCAGTATCCATCCCGATGATAAGCAAATCTTGCTTTCACACATGCACTCATGACTAAGTTCGGATCCTCCAAGATGGGTGTAATGCCAGTGAAATCCATGTGGTACAACTCGGCCACAAGAGTAAGCAATCCTCCAATATTCACTCTCTGAAACGTGGAACTCCTGAATCTGTAAAGCTGCTGAATCAAATACGAGCCTATATTGAACTTCACTCCATTCAACATACACCAAAGAGCATATAATTCTCCTCTAGACACGCAACTTTCCTCTGATCGGGCGAACAATGTGTTCCCCAAAACTCGATCCATATATCGAATAATAGGATTTCAAATCAAAGAAGAATGAGCATCCTTGGTCTTGAAATCCATGTCCTCTCCGAAAATAGCTCTCCAAAAATTATTCGCATTGAAATACCCATTCTTGTATCTAGAGATCCCCCTTGGAGTTTCAAACAACACATTGAAATCCTTAGCTGTCCATGTTCTCTTCTCGCCTCCCAGTTGGAAAGAACACTCATGAGGAAGGGAACTAGAACCCTTCTTAACAGTGATGAAGCACAACACTTCCGCAGTCACATGAAAGTACCTCTTAAGCTCCATGAAATGACGAATACCCACTTGATCAAACATCCACATGATATCCTCACAGATATGAATTGTCAATATAGCCTCATCATCTTGGTATCTCGTTCGAGCAATCTTATCAGACATACCGCCCCATCGATCCTTTATCTCCTCCTAATTCTCCATTCTAATCTTGAAATCCCTGGGCAGTCTCTCCTTAAGCCTTAGATTCTTTGTGACTTCGTCCTCACAAGACGGCCTATCATGTCTCTTCTTTGAACGAACTTCAGTCTCCTTTCCTTTTCCTACAAAATAATATTTCAATACCAGATGGATACAAGAAAAGCAAACTAAACTTAGTTCATGACTAACTATACATGAAACTCTACTCAAGACTTCAAATTTTTATGCATAATCAACTTCAAACAAGCTTGCTTCTAACTTCATCATGAATTCAACAATCAAAACATTCACATGCTAATTCAATTCCACTTCAAATTCAACTCTTTAACAGGAACTATCAACAATTTCATCAAACACATCACTTCCTTAAGCATGCCTCTATCAAACTTCATAATTCAACTCAAAATTCAACATGCTTCACTTCACTACTCAGATTACTCATCAATTTCACGTAAACATATAGGTCTAGCAATAAATCAACAAATAAAATCAAACCCATCACTTGTTCATATGAGATTTCGAACAAAAGTTCAATTTTCACCATGAATCTCTATAAAAACTAGTTCAATCAACTTACCCACTTACAATCAAGCGATAGAACTTCAATCCTAAGGTAATAGAGTCAAGAGAACATACCTTTCGATCAAGCTATGGCTATGATGAACTAAGTACAAAAAATCCTCAAATTGAATGAAGAACCCTAGTTTTGCAACTAAAATACTCCAATTTCATGAGAATTTGAGTATGGGAAGGATGGAAAATGGTTTCATTGGAGTAGAATCAAGTGAAATCAAAGTTTAGAAGAGAGGATTTTTGGTTCAGAGAGGATTCGAGTGAGGGTGGTGTGCTAAGTGATCAAAATAGGGGCGAAAAATGATTTAAAAAGGCTACTTACCTTTGCTATTCGATCCGAAGCTGGTGGTCGAACCACCTTGTCATGGTCGAATCGGGCTTATAGACAACTTCCCGCATTTGGTTCGACCCGAACCATGGTATCGTGGACGAACCGGCCTATTACAAACTTTCAGGTGGCTGATTCGACCCGAACCCGTGGTCGAATCACACCATGCTTGGTCGAATCGACCTATACCAATTTCTCTGATTGCTGATTTGACCTCCACCTTTGGTTGAACTTCTGGTTGAACCATTCATGTTTGGTCGAATCGACCTGTAACGAACTTTTTGATCCATGGTTCGACTTGACTGCTTGGTTCGACCTATCTCCTTGGTCGAATCAAGCCCCTGTTCCTTCAAAATCAACTATTCTTCATTTCCTGCAAACTTCAAGCTAAAAAATGATCATTAGGTACCAAAATAAAGCAAAACTAAGCTAGAGAACCACTTATAAGACTCTAAAATCATGTGCATATACTTCGTGTACGACACAATAAATAAAACACCACTAAACATTAGGCAAATTACAAAAAATCGACACGTTAAAACCGGTTAAAGTTTCAAAATGCCTCAAAAAATCAACTCCCCTAACAAATGTTACAAAAAAAGATTACACTCTCTGTGCTACGATGAGGTAAGTACATCACACCCCCCAAACTTAGTAGAAACTATAGTCGAAACTAAGTGTGCAAGAAGATGTAATTTCCAATAAGTAAGCACGCCAAATATAAAAATTTCTTACTCACATTAATGAAATAAAACAATAAAACAGGAGTGAAAGCCCCGAACAGACGCTCTTGTTTAACGTCGGAGAGTCACGACGGTACCATATCAATTTAAGGTATCCTCAAAGATGACGCAAGCATCATCCGAAAACTTATAATGCTTCAATCGATGCCCATTCGCCGCTATGATATCTCCGTCTTTGTCCATGATTTCAAAACTCCCTCCTCCGCAGGCTCTATGGATAATGAACGGTACCATCTATTTCGATTTCAATTTTCCTATAAAGAGCTTCAAACGAGAGTTAAAAAGTAATACCTCATCAACTTTCTTGAATTCCTTGTAAGTGATCTTCGAATCATGTCATTTCTTCATTCTTTCCTTGTAGATCACCAAATTCTTGTAAGCTTGATTTTTGAACTCGTCTAGATAATTGATTTGATTCAACCTCAACTCCTTTTGATCCTTAAGACACAAGTTCAAACTTCTCAATGCCCAAAAAGCTTTATGCTGAATCTCTACGGGTAACTGGCACGGCTTCTCATAGACAATTTGATAAGGGGACATGTCAAACATAGTCTTGTACGCAGTTCGGAAACCCCACAAAACATCATTGAGCTTCACAGCCCAATCCTTCTTATTAGTTCCGACTACTTTCTCCAAAATTTACTTCACATGTCGGTTGGATACCTCGGCTTTCCCATTAGCTTGAGGATGATAGGGTGTAGTAACACAATGCTTCACACCGTAATCCTTGAGCACTCTTTCAAGAAGCTTATTGACGAAGTGAGAACCTCCATCACTTACAAGTGCTCTAGGGACTCCATAGCGGGCAAAGATATGTTTCTTCAAGAAAGACAACACGGTCTTTGATCATTCATGCGGGTAGGAATGGTCTTCACCCATTTAGAAACATAATCCACCACTAGAAGAATGTAGAGAAATCCATTAGATGGGAGAAACGGCCCCATAAAATCGATCCCCTATACATCAAAGATCTCAACAACAATGCTTGGCTGAAGTGACATCTCATCTCTTCTACTTATGTTTTCCATCCTTTGACATCTATCGCATGTCGCTACGTAGGATTCACAGTCTTTAAACAAAGTAGGCCAATAAAGAGCAGATTGAAATACCTTAGCTGCTGTCTTTTGGGCTTTGAAATGCCCCCCGTTAGGTTGTGCATGACAAAAGTCAAGAACACTCTCCATCTCCATCTCAGGCACACACCTACGGACGATAGAATCCGTACAAATCTTGTATACAAACGGATCATACCATATGAAAGTCTCAACATCCCTCTTAAACTTCGCAAGTTGATACATGTTAAGATCTCTTGAAATTTCTCATACGGCAATGTAGTTAACATAATCCGCATACCATGGATCCACTCCTTGAGCAACAACTACACACGCTTTTTCGCTCCTTCAGCAAACACCACAATGATCCTCTCATTGGGAAACATCTCTTCTATGTATTCAAAAGAATCATCACAATGCTCCCTTATCTCCAACCTTGATAGGTGATCCGCCAAAACATTCTCCTTACCTTTCTTATCTCGGATCCCCATATCAAATTCCTACAGAAGAAGGATCCATCTAATGATCCTTGGCTTCGCTTCCTTCTTCTCCGTCAAGTACCGGATCGCAGAATAATCCGTGTACACAATGGTCTTCATGCCAACTAAATACTGTTGAAACTTATTGAATGCGTACACCACAGCTAGAAACTCTTTTTCAGTGACAGTGCAGTTCTTTTGTGCTGCATCAAAAGTCTTACTCGCATAGTAAATGGTGCAGAACTTCTTCTCATTCATCTGCCCAAGCACCACTCCAAGTGTTTGATCACTTGCATCACACATAAGTACAAACGGTTGAGTTCAATCTGGTGTGATCAAGATAGGTGCAGTAATAAGTGCCTCATTCAAAACCTGAAAAGCTATAAGACATTCTTCATAAAAAAACAAAAGGAACATCTTTTTCAAGTAAGTGAGACAATGGTTTGGAGTATTTTGAGAAATCTTAGATAAATCTCCTATAAAATCATGCGTGTCAAAGGAAGGACTGCACTCCTTTTTAATTAGTAGGTGGTGAAAGCTTCTTAATCGCCACCACCTTTGCTCTATCAACCTGCAATCCCTTAGCTGAAATATGGTGCCCAAGAACAATTCCATCTCTTACCATGAAGTGACACTTCTCCCAATTCAAGACAAGATTAGTTTCTTGACATCTCTTCAAAACAGTAGATAGGTTAGATAAACAAATATCAAAGGAGGAACGAAACATAGTAAAATCATCCATAAACACCTCCATGATCTTTTCTATTAACCCATCAAATATGGCTATCATGCAGCGCTGAAATGTAGCAGGTGCATTACACAATCCAAAAGGCATCTTTCTAAAGGCAAAAGTTCCATAAGGACAAGTAAAAGTAGTCTTTTCCTAGTCCTCGGGTGTAATCATAATTTGATTATACCCCGAGTACCCGTCCAAGAAACAATGAAACGCATACCCTGCAAGACGATCAAACATTCGATCCATGAAAGGAAGAGGGAAGTAATCTTTGCATGTATTTTCATTCACTTTCCTGTAGTCAGTACACACACGCCATCCCGTAGGAATCCTAGTGGCTAGAGTCTCTCCATCATCGGCTTTCACAATAGTCGTGCCCCCTTTTTAGCTACAACATGCAATGGACTCACATGGGGACTATCACTAATTGGATAAATAATTCCTGCATCTAGCCATGTTAAGTTTTACTTCTTAATCACTTCTTGAATAGTGGGATTTACACTCCGCTGATTCTGAATGCTACTCTTCGCTTCATCTAACAATCTTATCCTATGCATGCAATATGATGGACTAATACATTTCAAATTATCAAGAGACCAACTAATTGCAGACTTATACTTCCTAAGCACATTTAATAACTCATCGAGTTGATCATCAGTTAGAGAAGAAGATACAATTCCCGGATATATTTCATTGTCACCTAGATAAGCATACTTCAAGTGCTCAGGTAGTGGTTTCAACTCCTTTTTCTTCTCTTCTTTTACTGTGCACTCCATATCAAACAGTAAGTATTTCCTAGTCCACTTCACCTCTTCAAACTTGGTCCTTTGTGATTCGTACCTGTCATCACCCAAAGCAAGTAGATTTTCAAGGAATTCAATACATACCTCATTGGAGAGCTCATCTAGCTCTGTGGTGGGAAAAATAAGAGACTCCGCTATGCATGTCTCCAATAGATCCTTAGAAAGGATCAAAGACATATCTTCCTTCACGATCTCCTCCACCACATCAATGCTGTGACACTGCGTCTCTATTGACATCTTCATTGCTTTATCAAGGTTGAAAAGAACTTCTTCTTTATCCATGCGCAGCCTTAGCTCCCCTTTTTGAACATCAATCATAGCTCCAGCAGTGGCATGGTCTCCCTAAGATGAGGGGAACATTATCCTTGTCATCCTCCATCTCGAGGACAAGAAAATCCACAGGAAAGACTAGTTTCTCCATTTTTATGAGAGCATCTTCGATTACTCCCTTCGGAAAAGTCATAGACCTATCCGCCAATTGAAGAGCAACCGTAGTGGGAGTTAATTCCCCTAAACCAAGCCTTTGAAATATTGACAATGGCATCAAATTGTTGCTTGCCCCAAGATCACACAAAGCTCGTCGTGCCGACACCTTTCCAATCTCACATAGAATAGTGAAGCTTCTCGGATTTTTAATCTAGCTGGCAGCTTCCTCTGAATGATCGAGCTGCAGTTCTCAGAAAAATTCACAGTTTCAATTCCGTTCAAACTTCTCTTCTTCAAAAGTATGTCTTTTAGAAAGCGGGCGTAGTATGGAATCTCCAAGAGTGCTTCAGAGAAAGGAATGCTCAAGCTTATCTTGTTTATGATATCTGAAAACTTCTTGAACTTTTCTTCCAATCCCTTCTTTACTAACTTGAAAGGAAACGGAGGAGGTATCTTATTTTGGGAATCCCCTTTCATCACGTTCAACCTTCTCCATTTTGTCCTTCTCGGCTCTCAATCTCTTTACTCTTTCCCATTTCTTCTCTGTTACAAGCTCAGTATTCTGCTCTTTGGATGGTACTGGAGTAGCATCAACATCAAGTAAAGCATTCAGCGTGGAAAATGGAGCCGAACAAGACGGTTTGACCATGGTTCGACCACGGGTACTGGTCGAACCAGGTGTGTAATGGTCGAATCGAGCTTCAAAAAGTATTCTCTCCCCCAGACAGGCTAGTTCGACCATAGTTCGACCAACAAGGTTGGTCGAACCATTATGGTCTTGGTCAAACCGTGCTTTAGACAAAACAGAGTGCTCTAGACAGGGTGGTTCGACCCTGGTTCGACCAACAGGGTTGGTCGAATTATTACAGTCTTGGTCGAATCACATTTTAAAGAAAATAGGGTGCCGCGAACAGGTTGGTTCGACCCTGGTTCGACTACATGCATGGTCGAACCATTTTGATCATGGTCGAACTGGCTGGCTGGAACCTCTGAAATCATTTCTGATGTCATCGATCCTTCATAATGAGTTCCAGACCTCAACGTGATGGCATTGCACTGCTTCGGTTTGCTATACTTTCAGATGGGAACTTACCGTTTTCCACGGTTTGTGTCATTTGGTTAACATTCCCGACCATCTGCCCCATCAACAACATCAAGTCCTTCATTTGCTTAGATATATCCTCATGATTTGCATCAATCTTTGCGTCTATTTTCGCCTCTAGGCGATCCACTCTTGCATCATTCCTTGCCGTGTACCAATTCACCGTATCCTCAAAACCAGGTTTTCCTTCTTCAACTTTAGCACCCAGGTCAACACAAACAGGAGGTTGTACTGCTGTATTAGGATTACTCCTTGAGAACTCTGGCCTCCTTGGTTGTTGATAATTACTAGGAGGACCACGATTATTGTAGTTTCCTTGATAATTATGATTTTCTTGATTCTGGAACCTCGTTCATTGAATACTTTGACCCATTGCATAGTTCGCCTATTCCAATTCCTCTTGGATAACTCATTCATTATAAACATCCTGCTGCATCATTGGTACTCGCTGTGCTATATCAGTGATCTACTTTTGCTGAGACTCAAGTAACTTGTTGATACTAGCCAAACTAGAGACGATCTCATCTTCTCTACTTGACTTAACCATCATGTGCTCAACCTGCGCTACTTTTCCAAGAACATAAGTGTCTCTCACTCTATCAGTTGGCTAATCTCTTGAATTCATCGAAATATCCTCAAGAGCTTTTCGGCCTCTACGGATGACTTTGTAAGCAATGCTCCATTAGAAGAAGCATCAAGTAACACTCGAGAATCATAGTCCAATCCACTGTAGAAAATACTGATGTATTGAGATTTGGAAAGCCCATGCTGTGGACACTTTTGAAGCATATCCTTGAATCTGTCCCAAGTCATATGAAACTTCTTATTACCATGGATAGCAAATTGATTGATTTCTTGTTTCATCTTAAACACCTTTGAAGGTGGCATGTATCGCTCCAAGAATTTCAATTTCAATTTCTCCCAGGTATCACATTCAGCAGCATTAAGATTATCGTACCAATCTCTCGCCTTTTCATTAAGTGAGAACTTAAACAAGATGATCCTCCTCGCATCTTCATGAGCTCCTGCATCCTTTTGTGTACTTGCATAACCAAGGAACTTATTCAAATGTTGCTGAGGATCATCAAAGGTTCCCCCAGAGAAGGGACTCCTTTCAATCATGCTGATCAGAGCAGGGTGAAGATCAAAATCAGCTCCGGCCCCTCTTGCTCCTAACAACCCCGCATTGCCCCCTTCGTTATTCTTAAAGACTTCACAGATGGTAAGATTATCCGTATTCGCCGCCATGTTGACTGCTTCTGCTTCCAAGTTAAAGTCAGTTGCAGCTTCAATCACTTGCGGATTCAGCTCGTCAACTACAACTCCAAAATTAAGAGCATCAGTTGATTCCACGTTCTTGTTCTTCTTTTTCTTCCTCGACGATGCTCAAATCTCCGAATTATAAGGCTCTAAATCTCCTACCTTTGATCTAGTAAGCATACACCTAAGAAAAATAAGCGTTAGAAAATAAAGACAAGAATAACATTGTCTCAATTAAACTAGAAATAATAAACTAATAATTAATGCCATCCCCGGCAACGGTGCCAAGAACTTGATGAGCATTTTTCAACACACAATATTAATCCCCAAGTGTTAAGGATGCTATTATAGCTTTGATAAGCAACCAAGTGATTATCGAACCCAAAGGACGTATTTTTTTATCAATTTAATTATATTCTAACTTATTAAGACTATTATGGTAAAATAGTTGTGTTATGAAGTAACCAATGACTTAAATAATTAAAAGAACAATTAAAATAAATAACAGTAGAGATTGAACGAAAGTGAATAAGTGTGAAGACAGGTAGTCCTTCGGGCCATCCAGTTTTACTCATTAATTTCCCTTCCATGTATCAATGTCCGACTCTGCCTTGTGGAGTATGGACACATCACTAAGCCATGCAAATCTACTCTATAGACACAAGTAAATAAGCATGTGACACGTGTGAATATCCTCAGAGCAAGAGATATAATTCACCCCATTTCTAGGTACTATCAGTATCAATTATTTCCCATGCACTTAGTACTCTAACACGATATGATCTCCCTTTATAGGTACTATGAAGTTATATTATTTGTCCTACTTATTAACCCGAATCTTATTCAATTAACAAGTATTCATATAAGATAGTTCTAATGAAGCTTCAGAGTCCCCTCACTTAGAATCATAACATGTAATCTTGCTCAGCAGTGAACGCACTCAATCAATAATAAAGATATGTATTCAGACTCTACATAACAATTAATGATGCACAAAATAACTCTAAGTATGAATTAAAAATGTATAGTCTTGTATAAAATAAACCATAAGTAGTGTTGCATGGAGTATACACACTGAAGTTCAATTAACTCATAAAACCTTTATAAACCCTAGAAAAATTGAAGCGGTTCTAGCTCATGATTGATTGAACAACAATCATGGTGGTTGGATAGATCTTACCCATAGTCTTGAAAATTACAAGAAAAATTAAGATGCGAAGTAAACCCTAGATGCGGGCGCCGTCATGTCTCTTTCCGTATTGAATCTTTACTTGGTTCTCACTTGATTCGACAGACGAATCTCTCTCCACAGCTCCGTGGATGGTGGTAGGGTTTCAGATGTTGTGTAGAATGAAGGTGGTGGTGAACTCTCTTTTCACTTCCGTAGGGTCTTCCTTTTATACTTGTGAGCTTTCTTTATGGACCTAGGATGGGCTTTTTGAGCGAAAACACCCACTGAAGGTGTAAAAATACGGATCCGAATGTGACTAACACATCAGTTCGACCAAGACCCCTGGTCGAACCGATCAAGGCTGGGTGAATCGCAGGTCAAATCAACATGTACATCACTGGCAAGTAGCCGGTTCAACTCGAATGGCAGGTTGAATCGAAAGCTTCGTGGTCGAACTGTATATGTGAAAACTTATACTTCTGGTTTGACCACTGTGCTTGGTCGAACCATAGTGTCCTGGTCGAACCACAGTTTTGTTACCTCCTTGCGCCTGGTTCGACCATGGATACTGGTCGAACCACTTTGTTGCTGGTCGAACCACATCCATGCTAGTCGAACCGGGTGCCTACAATACCCTTTCTCCGATTCTGATCACTTCTATCCCATTTTCTTCGAAAATCCACTCTAACGGACTTAAACACACCTGATTCATGACTTTTCCCTATACAACTCGATTTATCTTAACTTAAGATCAAATCAGACATCATTATCACACGAATTAGAGCTCAAAATACATGAATTTCTACACTCATCAGTTAGACGGGTTATTTGTGAGATGAGTGTGAGACAGGTCGATCCATCACTAAAATATGTTTATTGTATAGATAAAGTATGTCAATAATAAATCATATTATAACACACACGTTAAAATTATACTTTAATTCATAATTCACCATACTTTAAAAACCATATTTTAACAATCATTAAACATACTTTATTCATATAATAGACATACTTTAACACGTCTCACAAACCGTCTCACGTAAGTAACTTCTCACAAGAGACTTTATCTTTATTTTATCACATTATACTCCCTCCATCTCAACTCAAAATGCAGCGTTACTGTAGACACGGAGTTTAAGAAAAGTTATTTTTAGACCAACTTTTGAAGGGTAATAGTATTTTTAGTTAATAAATAAATTATAAAGTATATTAGGTGTGTTAGACAAATAAATCTGATAATACAGAAGGGAAAAATAAAATAAAGTACAGAAATAAAATGTCAAAAGATGTGAAAAATGAGCCACAAGCGGCAGAATAGGTCAGACACGACCTAGGGAAAGTTATTTAAAGTGATAAGACTCTTAATTCATATCATTAAATAAGTAGTTATGCAAAAAATTAGGTGCAGAATGATGCTAAGATAGGTCCCCACCAATACCAGTTAGAGCATCTGTTGCTGTATTGTCCTTTCTATAGATATGTGAAACATAAAAATTCTTCGTGGCAACGATGTCCTTCTCTCTTCAAGGGATCTTTGGACATGGATCGATAAACGGATAAACCACAAAGGTGGAACTAGTCTCTAACAAAAGTGAAAACCATCCTTTACCACTGGCTAGTTCAATAGTCATGCAAGCAGCAGCTAACTCAGCCTCAAAAGAAAATTTTATTCCGAGATACTCTCTTGTGAAATGGATTATTGTGAGACGGTCAACCAATGACTGAAGTATGATTATTATACAGGTAAAGTAAGCTTATTTGTAGTTAAAGTATGTCAATAATGAATCATATTATAACACCCTAAAATCATACTTTAATTCATTATCCATCTTACTTTAGAAAACATAGTTTAACAATCAGTAACCATATTTTATCTATATAATAGACATACTTTAACATGTCTTACAACCCGTTTCACATAAGTAACGTCTCGCAAGAGTGTTTGTCTTCTATTCCATATCTACAGGTAAATAAGCGCTTAGCAAACCCTCTGCTATTATGAAAAATCCCCCCTCACCCGAGATGAGCCCCGGGGATCTAGAAGTATGCCCGTTGGTGTTGACCTTAATCCATCATAGGAGTGAAGGCCTCCAATGAACCGGTTCAATGCATGGAGCTCATCTAGCCATCTCCTTTACTCCAAAGTATTTTAAGATTGACAAATCCTCCATTGTGTTATCCATAACATCAAGTTTGAAGTTTTTAAATTTTCGTATAAGCGCCATGAGCACTGCCTTAATGTTCGATGCCCTTACAACCTTATATGAACCTTCCTCAGTGTATCCATCATTCATGAAAGAATTCCTATAGTGCCAAATAACCTAGAAATAGGAAACCATCGCCACTATCCAAAGTTTCATGATCTGTAGGCTTCTTATTATGTTCATGGCTTCTAAAAGAAACCTAACGAAAGTCTGACCAAAATGTAGTTTGTGCTCATAGCCAAAACCACTGATGACATGACGGAGCACATCCGAGGATACCCTACAACGCAAAAATAGATGATCAGCAGGTTCACACTCTTCCTTGAATAGAAATTAACGTGACGGTCCTTATAATCCTTGATTAGCTAAGACGATCCCTGTAGTCAGTATGGGTCTAATTTCCTTCCAAAGAGCGATTGACCGTCTGGCTAGTAAAATTGGCCAAAATCTAATTGCCCCAATTTAGAATCGGGAACGTTGGACGTATGTGCATGCATGCAATCTTGGAGGTGACCTCAAAGATTTGGTCCAAATCCTGTGATAAAAAATATTAGGAAACATTTGAGTGTTAACAATAACATCAACAATATGAAGAAAAGGTTCTTTAAAATTCGTCGTAAAATACCATTCTGTCATAGAAATAATCTGCTATGGTTTGCTCATAGTGATGTTGATGCTCCATAAGGATATCGAGTAGATCTGCTATAGGTGTACCAATATAATTATTTAGCGAAAATAGCACCTTGGAATCACACCACACAATCCAGAATTCTTCGTCTATCAGGCTATCAATGTGCGCTGCACATGCACTACGTATGGAGGAGGATATGTAGGAGTTTTCCTGCTTCATTCCTTCAAACCAACGATTTCTTAAGAGATCAAAGGAGTTCTGATCGTCTAGTATGTCCCATGAAAGCTTCATGAGATATGCCTCATTTGTATCTTTAATAGGTCGGATTCTTAGACCCCTTCCGAAACCGGGCAGCAAAACCGTAAAGTGATGCATTTTTTGATGCATCCCCTGTCCAAATAAAATTCTAGAAGCAACTTCAATCCTCTTGATTTGATGCCTAGGTCATCTATAAATCATCATGGCGTGAACTGTAGAAGTGATGATAACTAAATTGACTACACAGATACGTCCAACCATCGAGAGAGAATCTTCTTTCCAATGATTGAACTTGTTGAGAATAGCATCCGTTGCCTAATGAAAATGAGAGATTTTTTAGCTCCTCAATAAAAATTGGAGCCTCAAGGTATTTAAACGTGTGGCTACCTTCTAGAATGCAAAGTTCCCTTCTGATTTTTTGTCTAATATCTACTCTCACATTCTTCCCATAGTAAACTTTGGATTTATGAGGAATGAAAACATGACTTGATAAATTTGCATGTCCATATAGGGTCAGCTGAAGTCCAGTGATAGACTGTTCATCATCTTTGCAAAAGAGTAAGATATCATCTAGATATAGAAGGAAGGATGGCAGAAAGTTGTTGCGTCTGGCAAAGGCTCTCGAAATAGCCCCCTCCATACTCAACTTTCGAATCCATAATCCAAGTACCTCTTCTGCGATGCAAAAGAGAAGGGAGAGAAAGGGTTCCCTTGCCTAACTTCTCTGCCACATTCAAAGAAACCCCTTGGAGTTCCATTAACCAAGACAGAGACCTTGGCAGAGTGAAAAATAGATCTGATGAGCTCTAAAAACTTGCAGAAAAAGCCCATTCTTTTCAGAACTTCAAGCAAAAAATCCCAACAGATGGTATCAAAAGCCTTTCTGATATCAATCTTAAAGGCAATACTTCTATGTTTAGAGGAATACTTAAGGCAATTAAAACTTTCAAATGCTAAAGCTATACAATGATGTATGCGTCTGTACGGGATAAAGCCATATTGGTGCAGGTTCAGTCTCTCGTGTAGGATATGCCCGAGCCTGCTTACGTTAATTTTTGTAAATATTTTAAAAAGAAATTTGCATAGATTGATGGCCCTGAAATCTTCGACTTTATTATCTCCTTCAACTTTAGGTACCAGGACAACAAAGTTGCAGTTGATTCCATGTGGAATAATCGACGTGTGAAAGACGTATTGTATTGCCAAGCAAAGATCATCCTTGACTATATGCCATCATTTATGATAGTAACCTCCACTGATTCCATTTGGTCCTGGTCACTCTCAGTCGATAGGTCCATAACTGCATTCTTAATTTCATCCTTAGTCAGGATTCTAGAAAGGCAGACATTATCATCATCATTCACCATACGGTTAATTAAATCCATGCTGTAAAAGTCGGGGACGTTGTCTAGGTGTTTGAAAAGGTTAGAGTAGTACTCTACAATATGATCCCCAATCACGTCAACATTATCAGATATCACGATGTTAACCAACATCGAGCTAATGCATGATTTTGTTTTCTTCACTCGTGGCTTCTCTGTAAGAAGTCAGTATTGTGGTCACCATCTTTATGCCATGACGCCTGATTTTCCTATGCAAAGAATTAATATTTGGCTAGAAGCTTCTCGTTCAGGGTCAAGTATGCATCAACTTTTGCACATAACAATTCCTTATTCTTACCTTCCTCATCAATTTACTGTTTAATGCCTTGAAGATTTTTCATTTCTGTCTCCACTCCATCAAATATGTTTCCAAATACAGTGGAGTTTCATGTTTAATGTCCAGTTTCAATCGACGAAGTTTCTTCGCAAAGCTAGATATGGGATAGTGAAAGTTTACCCATTTATGCTAAGATGATTCAGCAATCACATAAAACCCTGTATCGTTTAACCATATAGATTGGAAATGAAGGGGTTTAGGGGAGAAAGCACCACTATTGCAATTTAGCAAGATTGGAGTATGATCAGGTTCATGCCTAGCAAATGTTGTGGCTGTGATGGATTCCCAAGAATCAATAAAACAATTGGAATGCTAGAACCTTATCAATCTTAGAAGCCTCAAACTTCTAGTAGCAGACCTGCTGACCCACGTATATCGAACCCCAAAGAGCTCGACATCAGAAAGCCTAGTAGTATCCATGAACTCACAAAACCGGAGAGGCCCCTGATTATCATGACGGGATGGATGGAGACGTTTATAAGCTCTTAGAGCGGAGTTGAAGTCCCTATAATCATCATATAATCCACCAGATAATTAATAATATCAATCCAAAGGTCACGGTGTAGCAGGTAATCAGTATTAAGATAAACAAACCTGAACTGCATATTTGTAGAATTATACACGAAATGAACAACAACCACTTGATCAGAAGAGAAAATTACACGAATGTTGGCAATGTAAGTTGAGTTGCAGAAAATCCAGAGATTGTGTTTTAAACCAAGCATATGATTATTAACAACATGTATAAATATACGATATTCCAAAAGTTATTAGGGATATTAGAGAAGTGGACATTGGGTTCAGCAATGGTCAGCCACAAAAGACCGTGGTAGTAACAAAGCTCTTTAAGAACCATTTGGGAGAATTCGTTCCCTATCCCTTGGATATTCTAGAAGAGAACTCTCATTTTTTACAAGATTGTTTGTCGTGCTTCGAAGGCTTTGAGCTATCTTTATAGAGAGAGTTCCAGTCCTTAGAGATAGTTGGCTGTAGTGATTTCATGGGTTTTTCACTCATAGGTACATGTTTAACGCAAGGGGTACGAGACTTCATGACATTTCCATCCTACCTGACGAAATTTGTAATGCTTCTGCCCTCACCATGCAGCACCACTTGCTTGCCTTTAGCCAAGCTTGTGGGGTTATCAAACTTGTTGGGGCTAAAGACTGAGATAGGAATAGGTTTAGCCAATTGAATGGCTAAAGATTGATCTTACTGATTTTTTTCCCTTTGAGTTAGCGTTATTTTAAATATCACTTTCACCAAATTCTTCTTTCTCTGAGCCTATATCCTCATCATCGCCAATATGCTCATTATAAGGGGGGTGTGATCTTATCTTCTTAATCATCAAGTTGTTGCTTAGACACCTCCTCACTATTAAGTTGCTCTTCTAAGTCATCCTCTTGAATAAGGTTGTCAATCCGGTTAGTACTCTACACAGGATGCGTAGAATGCACTTTCTGTTACCAAACTTTTTTCGACGCTGTGAATTATTGGGCAAGCTGCTTTGATTTTTGTTTTTCTTTACGTTTCTCCATTCGTTCCTTTTTCTTCATGTAGTCTTAAGTGCTATGACCCAAGGTGTGGCAAGATTTGTAGAATTCTGGAATGTCTTTTGTATCCAAAAGAGATACAAATGATGCTCTCGGAGGAACTAATATTCATGCTTTTAGAGAGATCTTCTTGTACGTCAACTTTGACTAAAACCCTTCCAAAGTGACCAGTGGATCCATCAAGAGCTCTACCATCGACTTTTATTAGAGTCCCAACAGTACCTGCAATGCTTTTGATAACATCCTTATGCCATAATTCTATCGGGAATTCATGAATTTGCAACTAAACCGACAGAATTGATGATTTGATCTTGTAAGGATTGAAAGTCGGGGTCCACTGTTGAACCCGCAGCTGGATGTTGCCCACATTGAAGAATCGCTTCTTCAGAAGAGCAACTTTATAATCATCATCATCAATTAAGGCCGAGTAGTACCCTCTGCCCAAGGGGATGCTTAACAAGTCCTTGATGTGGAAAGAATTCTTGAGCATATTGTCAACCTCAACTTGCGAATGTGGCTTAGCTCGGCTTAACTCCTTTAACGTTCAAAACCCTAACAACAACAGATTGCGAGAAAAGGTTTTTATGTTTTCATAGAATGTTTTATCAATTGAAAGAGTAGTGATATCACCTGATTTATCGATTGGCCTCTCCACGGGATCCGTGTAGGACCCTTTGAATCTGGCTGTTTTGATTCAAGCAATAGGATTGCCCTTATCATAAGTAACCTTGCAGCGTACGAGTTAAGGTCAGAAGGGTTTTTAATAGGCGAAGCGCGATTAAGAGAGGGCTCATGCAATATAGAGTTTCGAGAAGAGAAAACCCATTTTCAGGAGGAATCATGCAGAGTAGGATTTCTAGACGAATCATCATGATTTATCACGTGTTTTGTCGCTGTGGATCCAGGCATTGTGGAAGGTTCTAAAGATCTAAGATTTGGCGATGCGGGATCATGCAGCAAACTAGGGTTTCTAGAAGAACTCCGATTCCTCATGTTCTTGGGCATTCTAAAAGCCAACGGTGGTGCAGATGACACTAATAATTCAGAGTTTAATGGTTGAGTGGGATCACCTCTAGAATCTTATTATTTTAGAGGATTGAAGATGATCACATCAGAAGTTTCCAACGGTGGATCAATGTATACATGAGGATGTAAAGGATCCCCTTCCATGACATAGGCTCAATTCTTATGTAATAATTCCATGAGCCATGGATGTTGAACGCAAAGCATCTCATGATCGGTGTCGTGGCTGGAAAGGCCATTGGGGATCAAGGGTTGCCGTGAAGACCTGCCGTTGAACTTAAATTAATTATCAATCTATTTTGTCCACTTAAATTAATTTAAGTCCAACAAGTTAAATGAGCTTAAATTAAATGTAGTCTGACTCAAGTCAAATAAGCCCAAGTCAAAGGAAGTCTGACTTAAGTCAAACAAGCCTAGATAAATTTAATCAGGCCCAAGTCAAATAATCCTAACTAAAGTCCAAACAAGTTGAAGGCCTAATCCCGCAGAATCAGGTCAAATCATCCTTTGAGTAATCAAATTACGAGTTATTGATGGAAGGTTTCTCATCCTTCACCTATAAAAAGAGCCTTCCTCCATTCATTATGGACACACAAACACGTTCTAACACTTGATGATATCGATACTTCTGAAGAGATTGAAAACATGAGCAATGCTTCTTCAAAATCTTCAAGTCATCTTTAAATCAAGAACGCCCTACTATCTGGGATCAAGGTTGTAAGCCACACGGATAAAGCATTTGTTAAGTCAAGTTCTTTAGCGTTCTCCGTGGAGTCAACAACATTCTACCACATTGAATAACGTTGTTCGCGGAAAGCTTCAAGAATAACGTTTAATCTAAGTAAAGGTTCGACGCCTCCGGCAAATAGATTTTATTATAACAAAGAGAAAAGGAAAAAACAGAGTACAAAAGATGTTAAAAAAATAAAAAGACAGCATATCTAAATCTATAATATTCCTGATTCATGTCTTTAAACATAAGACTGTCTAAGAAAGAGGGCGTAGGATGATGCCACTTAAGATCTCCGCCAATGGATGATAGTTTATCCGCCACCGTGTTCCCCTCCCTGTAGATGTGAGAGACGCGTTTTATGCCATTTATTTTAATTTGTATATAATTCATTGAGGAAGCAATAAGTTAGATAAGAGAGTGATAAAGGGCTTACATCTTTATTTGCGATGATAACGCCCTTTCTAATCTTTGCATTCTTGTGTATTATACAAATTCTACAAAGCAAAGCACATATATGAGTGAACAAAAGCTACCAAGAAGGTAAAAATCAAAGGCTTTATTTCAAGTTTATTAAGTGTTGGCGAATCTATGATCGTGAAAGCAAATCAACCTCTCTTACCATTCAAAATAGCAAGTGTGAATAAGATAAATAGACACATGTCTAGCATATTAAAATGGAGAGGGGGTATAATAAAAAAATTTAATATGTTTCCTAAAAAGATGAGGTGTCTTAAGAAGTAAAAAGAGCACAACATTAGTTGCAAGTCAAAGCCTACCTGATTTAGGTATTGCGTCCAACACCAATAGGAATCTTTCCTTGAGTGAGGAGAGCCGCAATTTCAGATTCTGTTTGATACTAGTCAGCACCTATTATCGTTGTATATCCTAAAAGACAGATAGTTGCATTAGACCATTGTACTACAGCAAGTTAGCAAGAGAGAGAGATAGGCCAAATAAGTATTTAAGAAATGTATAATCTACCTTAAACTCAACACCATAGTCCAAGCCTGATCTAACACTAACAATCGAGTGCTCTATGCTACACTCTTATAAGAAGCAACCGTTGGATATTATTGCATCTACAATCTGAAAGTATCTTAGCATTTGATAAACCTTGACAAGAAGATGTAAGGACTACAATAATATAATGAAGATTATAATTATACCTCGCATTTTTCTTTTCAACACCATATTCTAAAAATTGTTATCATCATGTGCAACTACTTACAAAGATTCAGGAGCCACTAAACCAACAACAAGTATGAAACAACATGCATAGCAATGAGGGAATTATAAAATAGCAGACATCAAACCTCAGATTTCACCATTTCTAATTATGCAACACAATGAAGGAAAAAGAAAATTACTATTGCTGCAAACACAATCAAAACCAAGAACACACCCACAAAATTATAGGAAGTAGCTCTAATAATTAGCAACCAGCGAATGGCTAGAGATAAGTATGAAAGAAAATTTAATTTTTAAAGTTTAAGTACTTGTAAAACAATATAAAGATGTAATAATATTTAAACTTCATGTAACATAAACTGAAATAAACTGAAAAAATTAAAATGAGGTCCAATAAGTAGTCTTCATCTTGCACATATTTTCCCGTCACACGTCATTATTGTCAATGTCATCATCCTGGCTGTCTTCAGCAGGTTAAAATATGTTGTAAACATTAATTCACACAAGTTAAAATATCTTACTACAACCGCAATCAACAAACAACAACAAAAAAATCCACTTGTAATTAATTAACTATATACGATGCTTACCACATTTATCATTCAGATGGTCCTCCATGGGAATCGATCAATTCATTTGTGTTCATAGTTATATCATTTCCAATCCTTTTTGGAGCTGAACCTATTTCTTCTTCCAAATCATCATCATCCAAGCTTTCACTTCCTCATCTTCATCAATCAAAAAAAACTTATCACCACCCTTTACCTTCATTAAATGCAATCCTAAATAGCTTGATTTATGCCTTTCTGAATTCTCCTTTCGATGTTGAAATGACAAATTATGTCTGACATGGATGGGGCGTACAAGACCAGTCAGTTTTGGTGCATGTATTTTTGTCTAGTTTGTTCTTTCATCCTAACATACGCGGCGACTGCAAGTGATCCAGGTGTTTCCTTCTGCCTCTTCTTTGTTGGGCTGTTCCTTTTACCATCCTTCTCTTGTCGAGCTATCGCTTTACTGGCCCTATTAAAAGATTCAGGACATGAAAATAGTTCCCCATCTTGTTTTGAATGTTCTGTCTGATGCAGTCCTGTTAGAACCTGATTCTTTTTAACCAATTTTTCTTCCCCTGCTGCTCCTACTTTTAACCAACTTGAGTGTGCATTTTTATCAAGCTTGACAATGACAAGGTAGACGATTTTGGTTTGTGAACACAATCAGGTACTTTGTTGGCCATAATCTGAAACAAAACTCTAATGATTACTTGATAAATAATAAATGAGCATACTGATGTGATAATTGATAAAGTAGATGCACATAACCTTCTTTGAATTACATGACCTTTAAGTTCTAATGATATTCTCTAGCTCATTGTCATCATGTTCTTGATTTAACTTCTGCACATCAACATCTTCTTCGGGTACTTACTCGGCATCATTCGTAATATTTTGATTCCTCTTATTCATCTTTTGTTTCTTGGGCTTTATGAATTGTGTGACACCATGGGCAAGGGCTTTAACCCCTAATTCCTTCACCCTTCTTCTATTTTCTTAAATCGTTTTCGACCTCTTCTTCTCATATTCTTCCATGTTGATCTATGCTATTCTGAAATTTAGCAAAGTGTAGGGTAGAATTAAGATTATCATCTAGAAGAAAAGGAATTTAAAATCTGCAATGGCTTCTAACAACTCCTCTCTCTTAAATATCAAAACAATAGTATATCAATTTTGAGAAAATGCAGAAAACTTGAGAAAGACAACTAGCTAAGTGGAAACCCTCAAAATGTGCTCATGGTGATATTTCAATGTAAAAGCATTGAAGTAATAGTAAGCAAGATGGACAAAATGATGGATTGTTAGACCCACAAGAAGGCAGAAATTAAGACATAGGGTAGAAGCCACTGAGTGTACAGTATAAAATCATTTTAAGTGGTCAAAATATTTCAATACTATTGCTCTGTATTTTTTAACAACATACCAATTTTGCAGTAACCTATTATGCTAATGCATATTAAGATTAACACAAGAAGAAAAGGCATTTAAAATTAAACGATAAAAAAGAAATATTAGAATACTGCAAGATCATTGAATATGAACACTGATTTTAAATCTGCAATGCATTCTAAAAACTCCTATGTCATAAATGTCAAAACAACAATATTTCAAGTTTGATAACATGAAGTTTAACGTATTAAATTTTTTTGTAAAACATGTATCTAAGTGTAGAGAAAATACATAAGATGTTTTAAACCTGAGAAAGACGACAAGTTAAGTGGAAATCCTCAACTGTAATCGGGTGAACCTTCAACGAAAGAGCCTGAAATTAAGAGTCAGCGAGATGGAAAAAAGGATAAATTTTAAGACTCATAAGAAGGCACACAGTAAGATACAATACACAAGCCAGTGAGTGTACAATATAGTGCATATAGTGGTCAATAAAGGTTAGTACTTTTGCTATTTTTTTCCTAACAAAATAACATGCCAATTTTGCAGTAACTTTTGTATGCTAATGCATATCAAGAATATTATCAAGAAGAAAAGACATTTTCAAAATACATCAAATCTGTAATGGCTTCAAAAAAACTCTTGTCTTAAATATCAATTACTTGAAAGCTTCCATTTCTGACATATTCGATCTAATATTACAGCATATAAGTTTTATATTCATCTCATTTATAAGAGTCAAGCTGAGTAAACTAATCTCCATCGTGCCTACTTGACATGGGAAAATGTATTAACTACATAAATTGAGTATTTAATTTATAAAGATGTGAGGGAAGTTATGATCGATTATCCACATAGAGGACAACATAAAGAAATTATAACATGATCGTGTCAAAACACACAGTGAAGGTACAATTATTTATCAGAGTCTACATCCTATTCCACACTTATGGGGATAAGTCTCATCCTAATTGTTCTGGCATACTCCAAAACGTTCTAGAAATGCAAGTAGGGAATTTAAACACATTAGCATGCTTTCTAGAGTCTGCTGCAAATTCTCAGTTGGGCTCAGTGTAATTGAGTAACACATGACGCTAAATCGCTGTGAATCATAATTTGGAAGCATAAGCCACAAAAAAGAATAAAAAAATTACTGCTAATCTAGGCCTACAACCATGATTCATAGCTACAGGGGAATTGGTTGGCCATCAACAAGCTGCTCGGGCCAAGGAATATACACTACAATAACACTCATTTGTTTCAAAGAAAATTGCATAATTTATTTCACAAGACTACAACTACTCGTGCAATCAACGACTATATTATATTGGTTTGGGCACATAGCTCTAAGAAATTGCATATGTTTACTAACCTTAAACGGATGCTAGACCAACGAAAATTGGGGTTATGGAGCTAAAATAGTGAACAACTATTAAAAGCCCGTCGAGAGCATCTGAGTTGCAGATACCCTAAACACCATCAACATCCTAAAAATGCCTAGGTAATGAAGTTTTATAGTACACCATCCCTAAATCTTTAGTATCGTCCAAATGAAAAACACAAAAACAATAGATATAAAATGCACAATGTACCTAACCTTTATTCAAAAAATGCCCACTGCGAACGACTCATTTACATCATCGGTGATACGTTGGTTGCTCTTGATAAATGGGCCGACGGATGATGGCTCCGAGTTTCCTTTATATATGAGTTCCCTTTCCGTAAGACTACAACTACTCGTGCAATCCGTGAAGTGAATTCAAATGGCATATGAATGGTAGTGAAATGAAATTCACATCTAAATACCTGATTAAATGGGTAGCGAACTGAATTCCGATTTTGATAGGTCTCTCTCAAAATTTGCTCTGATTAATTAGGAGGAACCCGCCCTTTTTGTTTAGACAGCGCGTAAATGAGAATGGAGGAAGCGATTTGAGCAAAACACCATTCTAAGGTGAATTGTTATGAGGAGCCCACTCAAAATTTTGAGTAATCGCGCGCTCCACTTCTTGTGGATGAACACTAGGTATGAAGCCGTATTGAAAATTTTGACAATTTAGGAATTACTTGCTATACATATTAAAGTTAAAGATGAATCAATATTATGTATTAATCAATTGTATATAAGTGAGATTAACGTACTTAGTGAATGAGGTTCAAATCCCACTTATGTTAGATTTCTTGTCATTTTTTATTTATTTGTTTTTAATGGTTACTTTCCTTGAGTTATTTATTACTTCTTCTTTTGAACTTCATATCCTATATATTTCTTTAAATCATTTAAAATAATTATAATTTTTTTGATTCTTTCCTTTTAATAGTTAATTTTCTTAAATTTATATTACATAGTACTCCCTCCGTTTGGTTATAAGGTGTCGCTTTTTGTATGTGGATTAAGGAGTATTATTATTATATGTAAAGTTGGTAGTTGTATTAGAGGGAACTGGTGGACATATTGTGTATTTTTTTTACTAAATGGGGAAATAGAAACTTTTGAACCGGACGCTAAAAATAGTAAAATTGACACATTAGAAGCGGACGAGAGAGTATTATACTTTCTCTTTCATGGTTAATTTCCTTAATTTTTAAATCTTTCTTTCTAATGGTTAATTTCCTTAAACTTTAAATCATTCAAATGATTATTACACTTGATTCTTTCCTTGTAATAGTTAATTTCCTTAAATTCATATTACGTAGTACTCCCTCCGTCCCTCATTAAAAGGGTCTTTACTTTTTCGCACTTAAATTAAGAAGTATTGTTATTTAATGTATAGTGAGTAGTTGTATTAGTGGGAGTGTGGACTTCATATTTTAATTGTATTAGTGGGTGTTTGGGTCTCATGTGTATAAAAAAGGAAAGAGAACTCTTTAGGTGGGACGACCAAAATGGAAAAAAAACTCTCTTTAAAGGGGAGGAGGGAGTATTACTTATTACTTTCTCCTACGTCGTTTCCTACTTCTTTAGTAGCGATGGTTGGAAATCTGATTTTTGCATGTTAATTAATGAGTATTAATATTTAATGTGTAGTAGGTAGTTGTATTAGTGAGTGTGTGAGTTTCATATTTTAATTGTATCAGTAGGCGTATTTGAATCTTATGTGTGCATAAAGGGAAATATAACTCTTTGAGGGTGAATGCCCCAAATAACAAAATTTATTCCTTACCGGCCAGCGGAGGGAATATTATTTAACTATATAGTAGTGGGTGTTATGGGTCTCATGTGTATATAAAAGGAAATGAGACCCTTGAGAGCGGACGCCCAAAATGAAAAAATGAGGCTTTTTGTTGGCAGACTGAGGGAGTAATTCTTTAAGTGTTTTAAAATGATATCTACACTTCTTTTTTCTTTTATTTCATAATTTCCTTAATTTTTTATTATTTATAACTTTTTTGTTTTTATCTACCCATATTATATACTCCCTCCGTCTCATTATAAGAGTTACTTTTATTATTTGTACGGAAATTAAAGAATATAATATTTTAATGTATAGTGGATTGAGAGATATAATAATTTAATATATAGTGGATAGTTGTATTAGTATTGTGTGTGGGCCCTATGAAGATAAAGTAATTGTTTTGTGTGAGTTTCATCTACCAAATAAGGAAACATAACTCTTGTAGCGAAATACCCAAATTAGTAAAATGTAACTATTGTGGTTGGACGGAAGGAGTATTTCTTTAAATCTTTCAAAATGATTACTACACTTATTATTAATTTCCTCAAAATTTTATTATGTATTACTTATTATTTTTTTAACTATGTATCCAAATATATTTTCCTTTTAATGATTAATTTTTTAAATTTTTATTATTTATAACTAATTATTTTTTTTACTAAATATACTATTAGCTTATTTTATTTAATTTTATTTATTGAGAGGAAATTTTCAACATTGATAAATATCAAGATTCTTTTTCGATCAACAATATTTCAAGTTGATTTTTTTATTGACTATGCCATTAATTGAGAAATAACATACAGATGGGTTTGATTATACTGAACTTTTAATACTTTTGCACTCTAAATTATTAGAGCAACTCCAATAGCTTATTTAAATTTTGGAGAGAATTTTCATAAAATAGAGAGGTTTGTTAATTTAAAGAATGATATTTTTAAAAGTCTTCCAACACATTCTTTATATTTGAATTTTATTCTCTGTATTCCCAATGTTAATTAATTACACATATTTTCTATACATTTTCTTTATTTTATTTTTATTATTAATGCAATATAAAATTTACTTTAACTCTTCATTCCTTATTATTTAATTAACAAAAGCATTGGAAATAATGAATCATTAATGCATTTAATTTTAAAGATCTTGATTTGGTTATCTAAATTTGAAGAATGAAACTTGTTATGTAAAATTAAAAGTTAAAATATACATAATTTTCTAGTTTAGAGAATCTCTTAGAGATGCTTTTAAGCTTATACTCCCTCCATTTCCAACCACCATTCCAATTTACTATACCATGTTATTTAAGAAAAAATATACTTTTTATCAATTCTATTAACTTTAAAGATTGTTGTAGTATTTTTAGGTAATAAAAAAAATAAAGTAATGATATGCGTGTGATAAAAGAGTGATAAGTTAAAAATTAAAATAATTTTTGAATTATTATTGGATAAAGTAACGTTTCGATTTTGAGAGGTTGGAAGATGGTGTGGAACTGAGGGTAGTATTTAAGATTGCTACATAATCTTAAATTATTAAAAAAATAAAATTTTAGTTATTATTCAATTTTATATTAATTTATATTTTTAAAATAATAAAAAACAATAATGTAAATTTTAAAAAACGATTCTAGCATGATGGAAGTATGGAATTGGGCTATACAATGAATACATTTTAATAGAAAAATGAAACTCAAATTAATGGAAAGTTACGAATTATTTTCAAGAACATTTTTGTAGGTATTAAATAAAATGAATTTTAATTATTTTTATTTGAATAAGGAAAATACTCTTAAATATAATAATTACTAATTAAATTAAATATTGAAAAAGTGGCATTCATAAGATGATAGACATCAATAACTTATACAGTATATTTTTCCTTAAAATGGAATGCGAATTTCCCTCTACCTACTCTGAAACCAGCGCTGGGAAATATTAAAAAAAAACGTAAAATTGAAGAAGCACGCATAGGAGATTTCTTCTCTCCATTTCTCTACCTAATGTCTACAACCAATTAACATTACCCACCCAAGATATCTTCTCTTGTTAGGGAAAATGTAAGTCCAACAGAAGCCTAAAATGTTATCTCTCAAGAATTGGGTTAACAACGTGGATAATGGATAATGGGTAATGTTATCTCTCAAGAATTGATAATAGATGGATTGATATAGTGGGGATGGGGACGGCGAATTGGGGAGGGTTACTCCCCTGTGACGTATTGAAGCCGACCAACCATCTGATGAAGGCTTATTTAACATAGCAATTAAGATGATTCCCGACTGATGGTTACTGTATCCAAGTGAGCCGATGAAGCAGCAAATAGTTAGGTATGGTATTCTACTCGAATGTTATCTAATCAAGAGGGGTTTACAATTTGGAGCAAACTCAAATCCTCATATGTAATCAAAATTAAAATTGCATGTGATAATTAGATTTTGGTCCGTGTAGCTTTTGTAGTTAATTTTTATGAGGGAGCATAGTCAGCTTAATATTTACAACAACTATTGGGCATAAAGAGAATATAGTTTAATTGCAATTGGCAAACCAAAAAACAGAGTTTGATAACTGTGGAGTTTCTGTAGATGAGCTTTAATTGTATTTTAATTGTAGTTCTAGTTTGAAATTTAATTGTGTGGTTATTGTGGTAATGTAGTAATGCATTTACTGAATGCTGAGATACCAAATTTGAGTAATGAGGAATCTTAAAAATGCACAGTTAATCTCATAAGGACTTCAACCTTGCAGCAAAAGATTGATGCAGAGATGGGAACTGTTCTAGAACACATATTGGGAATAGAGTTTAATTGGAGTTAAAAACCAAATAATACAGTATGTTATTCTTTGATTTCACTGCAGCCGACACAGTCCTTAATCTGCAGATTAAGATGTTATAAGAAAAGGCTAAGCATGACAACGAGCCATAGAACAGTCTTGCCCTGAATGAAAGTGGAGGTATATGGAATCTCATAATTATCTTTACTTTAATTGTGTTTAAAGGATTGTGTCTTTTGTGTAGTGGTGAGAGCCGTATGAATTGATATCTTCTAATATTTTACTAAACCATATGAATTACTCACCATGCCAGGAAATTAAATTTGATTCATGTATGGAAAAACATTTTTATTAAAATTGTGGAGTTGTAGCTCCATCTGTAACTTTACTTGTTTTCGTCATTGTGATGATGAATTGCTGCGTAATGAATGTCCGACTACTAAATTTGAGGTAGGAAGCAGAAAACTGCACAGTTAATAACAAATTTGTTTATGTTCTGTCTACGTTATGATGTTGCATATTTTAAGTTGGTTCATGTTTTCATTGTTGTCCGTTTATCAATTTTAAAAAGAGAGCATAATCATTCTTGCTTCTTATTGCAGTTGGTATCCCTTTCTTGATGTCTTACACTATTTATCATATTATTAGACTTGTAGTTCACTTTTCTCTTACTATAAATTCTGTGTGAGTCATCATGTGTGCATATTTCACATAGTGTCTATGGATAGATAGATCTTCATATATATGATGGAAGTTAGACAATGCAACGCATCATCTGGTTGTTTTAATATGTTTATACCTTGATACTTATTGATATGCATGGACTTTACTTAATAGTTGACTGATGTTTTTTATTATAAAAGATGTATTATTATAGCTATCTGTATTGAGTTATATGTTAAATTTGACTATTAATCGCTGGTTTAATTTGAATGTATGTATAATAATCGGATGTTACCCAAAAGTATGAATTCAGTACAGTTGTGGAAAGATGCAGAATCCAATGAGTTATTTGTAAGCACCAAAACTAAATCAGGTACAATATCCCCTCTTAATGGCTCTAGTTTTTATTTGTTATATTAGAAACTAAATCAGGTATAACTTTCCCTGTTCAGGGCTAAATTGTGTTTGATATATTGTCATGAGTTGCTGCCACTATACTGATTGTAGTCTTTTTCCTTGTCGCTGCATAAAAATGAATTGTTTACATGAGTTATCTATATATAATAAGTGACGTGCATTCGTTGCACTCCCTGTTTTTATTTTAACTTTTTTTGTGTTTGAGAATGTGTGCTTTCCTATAGGGAGGGTTTTCACCAGTGCATTCACACATCTCTCAATCTGGCATTAAAGAAAAACAAAATCCAGCATGTAGGAGAAATGGGTAATACTTAAAAAACAGCAGCATATCTCATACTACGTGAGATCAAACGTAGAGATGGTCACAACCTGACCAAGTTGAAAATAATCCACGATATGGAAATACCAATATCAACCAACAAATATGACTATACTAAAACATATATGATAGCTATAAGATCTTTTAATTAGTTTTGGCCTCTACATGCTCACTTTGTGGGAGCGTTATCTTATCAATACACTAATAATTGTGTCGATATGGTTTATTTTCTACAACAGCTCCCAATATATTGCTGATACATGGAAAAAGTTTCTACATTGAAGTAACTTTTGGTGTTGATATTGATTGCAAGCATGCATTATCAATTGGAAGAAGGCCTAAGCAATAACCAGGTCAACTCAGCATTTAATTACTAAAATTATGTCCACTGATATTATGCAAAAGAAACTTTTGTTTGTTTCTTTTTTAACTATTGTGTTCTAACACTTTTGTTGAGTTTTGCAAAGTCAGATGTTCTTCCTTCTGAATGCTTGTAATATCTGTAGTCCATTGAGTTTTGCAACCTTCAAGCCTTTTCTATTGTTGAGAATACTACTGCAGATTGTCCCTAGTCTCTTTTGCTCTCTCTCTCTCTCTCTCCCTCTCTCTCTCTCTCTCTCTCTATCTCTCTTTCGTTTGGACTTATTTTTTTCTTAATTTTATGTTTGTTGATTGGTGGGGGGTAGGATCTTAATCCTTTTGGTTTTTGCTGATCAGTCTCTTACCAGTGTTGCAAGTGTCCTGGCTGTTCTGTTGGAAAGTTACTTAGGCTGCTTTTGCTAGACTTTGGGTGCTGTTAGATGTTGTAGCATAGCTGCTGGTTTGTTTGGTGTTGTGGTGTGTTGTTGATGTTGAAAGTGTTGTGCATGCTATATATATGTTCAGATTTGATGGTTGTTCTGTTGGACAGTCCCTTACCAGTGTTGCGTATTTGTTGCGCATGCTATATGTATGTTTAAATTTTTTGTTCTCTTCGGGCAGCTAATGGGAGTTAACTTTATTGCTGTGTTTTTCTTGTTTCTGGCTCTCTTTGATATATTCCTCTGGTTTTCTTCAATTTTTACAACATGCTGCCACTACATTCTAGCTAAAATGAAGTTTGGTTGCCATCTTCTGTGCAGGTCATGCTGATGGGATTTGAAGAGTGTTTACCCGCTAGATAATTAGAAGTACGTTGTCCTTAATGTAATTATACTGATGTATGATTCAGTAAACTTGTTTTTTGATTGTATTTTGGTAAACTTGCTAGATAGAATTTCATTCTTTTTAATGGCAAGTTTTAGATTGTAGCTATCCTCGGTTTTACTTGAATCTACTTTTTTACATTGTCCATTTGTGCTTCGGTTTACATTGTACTTTGTACAGCAACTTTCCAAATATATATTTGCCATTTTGAGATATAATATGTGGAAGAGATTGTGTTCCCATTAACCATGTAAAGTGTGAAAATTAAGGCTTCTTGTCGATATTCTTGGGAAGATGAGCGTTGATAGGGATGGAGACAGAAATACTATTTTTCGTTTATTTATTAGTTTTAATACACAACTGATTGTACGTATTGTTTCATCTTGATAACAACTACAAGAGGCTCCCTATCTAATTATCTTAGTGGAAAATTAAGCATTATTTGACTTTTCACCATTTCATGAAAATATTGAATTGTTTTTCCAAATAAAAAAATAATAATAACTTACCAAATATATTTAAATTGCTTTATTTTAATTAATGCATTATCCTTGATTTAATAACAATATTGAGATGGATTTAATAATTTTTAACGCTTTGGATTATTAAATCATCATCACTTTTCTTTTGCATAATTAAAATAAATTTCTTTTTTAATAAATAAAATTAAACTTGTTTATACAAAGTAAAATTTATTACAAATAAAAACTAAAACTATAAAAACTTACATATTAAAATACAAAAAAAAATGTATATGTCATACATATTATATAGTTTTACCTAACAATTTATATTTTTTGGTTAAAAATAATAATTAAATTATATATAATTTTTTTAATTAATTGTTTTAAAAGTGTAACATTAAAGTGTGACATAAATATAGTATAATAAATTGTTTTAAAAGTGTAGTTTAAAAATGTTACATACGTAAAAGTGTTATAAAATGACGATGTTATTTGTATGAAAGTGTTACATGAGAAGTGTAACTTATGTGAGAGTGTTACATGCATGTGTTATATATTAGAAATATGTTAGTTCCAAATGTTACTTATATAAAATGTGTTACAAATGTGTTACATATTATAATAATTTTGAAAGTATTACAAATTAGTGTTAAATAAAAAAAAGTGTAACTTTGATGTGTTATGTAATGTCACTTATGTTGTAGTGCATGAAGCTCATAACTTTGTGTTCTGCCGTGGCATCTACAATCTGATCAATTGATGGGAGAGGGAAACTATCCTTAGGGAACGCTTTGTTTAGATATGTGAAGTCAATGCACAATCTCCACGATCCCTCTTTCTTTTTCACCATCACCGGATTTTGTACCCTTATAGGGTATTTGCATTTGCTGACCCTTCCGCTCGGCAACAACTTGTGCACTTCCGATTCCATGGTCGCATTCTTCTCTGGGCTAAACTTTCTCATCTTCTGATGGAAAGGTGGAATGCTGGGATCGATGTTCAGTCTGTGACAAGCATATTTAGGATGTACTCCCGGCATTTCGTTCGGATTCCAGGCGAATACGTCCAAATTTTCCTTTAATAGTTGAATTAGTTCTGCCTTGAACTCCTCTTCCCATTCAGTCCGACTTTTACCTTGATATCAGCATTTTTCAGGTCTAGCTGAACTGTTTCTGTCTTTCCAGCCATCGAGGCTACTTCTCGTATTCTCATCCTAGATTCTTAGTCAGGTGTCAATGGTTTTCGCCTTCGGCTCCTTCGCTGCTTTCTCCCCCTTTTCTGTTTCTTGATCTATCGGATTAGGATGTACTTCGGCTATCACCGGGAGGTCGTTATCTTTGTGCTCTCCTTCTTCCCTTCTTTCATTCACTTCCATGACTGTATCTGGTTCGTTCTCCTCTTTTCTCTTCCTTGTCGCCCATCAATTTCCATCGGTACTTCCACTTCCTCTTCGCCTTCCATAATGTCCTCAAAAGCCAAAATCTCATAGTATGTGTCGTGGTAGCTCAGGCCTTCTACCTTCTCTACAAAAGAACACTCCATTGCCTTTCTTTGATTTTCGATCACTGTTGCGACCCTTCCATTTGCCGTGACGAATTTGAGGCATTGATGTAAGGAGGATGGGATGGCTCCAAACGCTTGAATCAATGGGCGTCCAAGAATGCAGTTGTACATGGAGGTTTGGTCCACTACTTTGAATGTCAGTTGTTTTTGCATCCGGATATTTCCATCCGATCCTTATAACTGTACAGATAGATCCACCTCTATAGTTGGCCTGGTTAAAGCATTGCCGAAGCCTTTAATTTCATCGCCACAAGGTCTCACCTTGTGGTGACTTTCTCCTCCTAGGTTTTCTAACACCTCCTTGAAGATTATATTGGCATACGCACCGGTATCTACACGACACCTATGCACTTTCACTCCAGACAATACGGGCGAAATGACTAAAGGATCGGAATGCAGAGTACTTACCCCATAGAAGTCCGCTTTTGTGAAGATGATGTCGGGCTCTGTTATCCCCTTCGCCTTCGATGCCAACGACCAAACTTGGGGGATTTGCTGGCTCAAATCTCTCAACTCTGCTATCCTTCTTCTTTTTGATACAGTGGTGAGTGCCTGCGAGGTTCCGATATAAAAGATCTCCTCTGCAGGTTCCATCATGTGTATCTCCCCAGGTCTGTTGCCTCTCGGACCCTGTCCTCCAATTCTATCAAACACAGGCGGTCGACCTGGAAACGGAGGGGGCAGAAGTATCGCTCCTTTATTCCTTCCTCTATCATGGGGACCTCTGTCTACCCGGAGGAGGAGAAAGATTAACGTCCCTTCGATACACCTCGGCCTCAGTGCCTGCAGTATTTCTCTCAGTCTTCCCTCCTTGAACAACTTCCATAACTCAGTGATCAGATCACGGCATTGATCAGTATTACGACCATGCGTTAAATGATACATGCAGTACTTCCGAGGGTTAACAAGTTCTGAAGTCCGCAAGACAGGTCTCGGCGGTCGAAGGACCTGTTGGTCTTTCACATAGTAGAAGACCTCGACTATGTTCAGATTAGTACCTAACTTCAGCTCCTCGTACATCTGTTGTATCCGGTATCCTCTGTAAAGGGTTTGAAAGTGGCAGGTGCCTTATACTCCTTTACTTCTCCAGTGTTCACCTTCTTTCTGCTCAGTTCTGCCAAAACGCTTTGGCCACTTGCCTTTTTTGCCATTTTGGAGATGTCCTCGGCCTGGATGTATTCGTTCGGCATCACAGTGAAAGCTGCATAAAATGCTGGCGGTTTGAGTTGCATAACCTTCCACAGGCTAGTTTCCGGATGTAATGCTCCCATCACCGTGATGAGACACGCTTCATCTCCCATGACTTCTCCCATCGACCTTTGTTCGTTGAATCTTCTCAGAAAATCTCTCAAGCTTTCTGTAGACTCTTGGTGAATGTTGGCAAGTTTATGCTTCGGCTCCTGTGGGGCTCCGAGGTAGGAATATTGCATTAAGAACGCCTCCATCAGTTCAGCCCAATCATTGATGGACGCTGCTGGAATTGCTCTGAACCACGCATGAGCTTTGTTTCCCAGGGAGAGAGGGAACATTCGGCATAGTGTGACTTCGTTCGAACCTTGGGCTCTCATCCACATCAGATATTTTTTAATGTCGGAATAAGGATCGTAATTGCAATCGAAAACCAAACTTGGTGGAAATTTGACTCCGTGTTTCCTAGGTACATTGCTAATTTCTACCGAAAAGGGTAAAGGTGCTACCGCCTACTGGAGGGCTCCGCCCATTCTCGACATCTTCCTTTCCAGATCTGCTAAATGCTTGCCTTCTTCATCGTTCACCTGGGCTTGCGGATTCCTTACTGGGACATTCGGAAATGCTCCCTCATTTTCTGACCAATCTTCCGAATAAGTCTCCGCTTCTCTCACTCTTCTTAGGGAAGAAGGCCACCTGCTCCTTCGAGTTCCTGGTTGAAATTGATCCGCTGTAAAGAGGCTTTCCCACGTGAGATCTTGGTTCTCCTGCGAGTATTACGTTGGTGACGCATAAGAACCTTGATCTCTTTGTCTCTGGCCCTGATTACGCCTCCTTTTTTACCATTCCTCTGGTGAACAGGGGATAGGGAGGGGTTTGGATGACAGTGTCTTCTCTGTGATATGTATGGTGTTCTCCTGAGACCTTCCTCTTCCATGGGTACTTCCCGGGTTGGCGGGCGACCTCTCCTTTGACCTTGGGGTGATTCCGAGGGGTTTGTTCCTCTCCTGGTACCTCTCTAGGTGGGGGTGACCTGCTTCATGACCCATCCTAGATCTCGATGGTCTTCGAGCCTCCTCTTCCCTCGGCACCTCTCTAGGAGGACGGTTCCTTGCATTTTGATTTCTTCCAGGTTGTGGTAGCCTCTGAGCTTCTGCCTCCGGGCGACAAAATTCCTCGCTATGTCCTCTTTGTTGTGGAGTTTCGTTCACGCTTTTCTCTCCTCTTGCATTCCTCTTTCGTATGAAGTTGATAGTTTCTCTTACATCACCACCACTGTTCACCGTGCGCTTTTCCTTCCTGGAAATATCTCATTCTCTCTAGATCCTCCCTCAAATCACTCTGGCTTCCCCTGTTGACGCCACTAAAACTCAACCTTCTCAGTTGAACCGGGAGAGCTTCCGTGGTGTACTCGTCGATGACCCTCCTTATCTTCTCATTCATTTTCCTTGTTTTCTCCGGGTCCCCAAGATCAGGGACATGAATGGATCTCCCTGGGGTTGTCGTTCTGATAGTTAGTGCGCTAATTTGGACATTATTCCCGCTTCTCGTTACGTTCCTTTGGGCTCTGGAATACTCTTCCATTTCTTCATTCCTGGGGTTGTCATACCCTCTGCTCCCATCTCTCAACCAGAAAAATAGAATAGGAAAGCTAGAATGTAGCGTTTCCCACAGACGGCGCCAACTGTTGATAGGTGTTCTTAGCTAGTTAATTTTAGGATTAAGGAGGTAGATGGGGTTATGTAACTGAGCTAAGAACGAACACAATCAAACACAACAAACAAACAAGTATGTGAGAGATGGGAAATCCAACCAAAGTCCTTAACCGATTTTATTACTCTCCTCTAGAACACTTATAAACCCTACAATTACAAGTGTAATATCTAATGTGAGAATGAGTAACCTGCTTCTCTCTGGTGAGAGAAGCTATTTATACTACCACCATAACCCTAACGATCGTCCAATCCAGTGGTGTCACCTGGACGAAGACAAGCAGCCATAAATGGAGGCTGCTGGTACATCGACGACTTTTGGGAACTGGTGCAGGGAGCCACCAGAAGTCTTGCAAAGTGTAGCAGGTTTTCCTCTGTCCTTTGCTTGCTTTCCATTAGTGGACGAAGAGGGACATGCCTGTCGTGTGTTGTCTTCTAGTTGAGAGTGCTGCCCAAGACATCCCTTCTTACCGTTATCCTTGTCCTTTAACCTGCCGCCACTAGCCGTTCTCACAGTCGTGTCTGTACTTTGCCCAACAGTTCTCATAATCCTTCCAGTCGTCGGATGGGTCAGTTTCTGAGGCTATGCTATTTGCCCGAGCTCCTGGATGTCTTCTTCGGCTTCGGAGCCGGGGTGTTCTGCCGAGGTGCCTCGGTCACCTATCTTCTTAGTGGTTTCCTGCCTTTCAGTCCTTTCTTGACCTCGTCTTCCTATGTTCCTCGGCCCCCTGATGATGGGCTTATCTCTTGGGCTTCTTCTCGGTTCTTTCTCGAGTTGTGTCTCTTGGGCCTGGGCAATCTACTTGGGCCGGCTTCATCCCACGATTTACCATTCATGCTTGTTCCTGGATCTCTTCGTGGTTGGGCCTCTTGTTCGTGGTAGATACGCTTGTTGGGCTTCTGGCCCATTTGGCATGGGGAATATAATACCCATAACAAGGTCGAATAGACCAAAAAATAGATCGAATATATTTACGTCAATATATTTTTAAACCCAAAAAACATATAATAAATTGAATAGCGTAAAAATTTTTGGTCAAATAAACAAAAAATAGGTCGAATAGATATTCATAGTATTCTCAAAAGAGTAAAAAAATTGGACAAATAAACCAAGAATAGGCCGAATAGAAAAAAAAAAAAGGTCGAATAGAGATTTATAATTTTCTCATTGACAGAAACTAAAACAAAATATATATGGATTGAATAAAGAAAAGAGGCTTACTATTAGAATCCCCGAATTTAACCATAAATAAAATTTCTAATTAAAAAGACATAAATAACATTATCTAAATTATATAATTAAGATTTCGATATGTTTGCTCACACCAACCGTACAATACACCATGTTTGCTCACTCCAACTGAACATATACACTCATGTTCGCTCATTCCATCCAAACATAGTGTAATTATGGGTATCCGTAGATCCACATTTAATTATTTTGAGCATCCATTTCAAAGGTACCGTTTTCCTTTTTTGTAAAAGGACCCTCACATATGGTCCACCACTTATTACTAATAATACAACTACTAACTACACATAAAATAATAATATTCCTTAATTTACGTGAAAAATAACAAATAGCTACCTTTAGAGTCGACAGAGTGAGTATAAATAATCCACTTGTCAGTCAATGTTATTTAAATGCAATTTTTTTGTGTGAGGCCGCTTGTTTTTACTTGGTAGGTACTCACTCCGTCCCGTCCTTATAGTTATGTTTGCTTTTTGTACGTGGATTAATGAGTATAATATTTTAATGTGTATTGAGGTGAGAGAAATAATATTTTAATGTAAAGTGGGTAGGTGTATTAGTGTGATGTGTAGGGTTATGAAGAGAGAAAAAGTTAATTTGGTTGGGTCTCATATGCTAAAAAAGGAAATGTAACCATTGGGATGGGACGCCCAAAAAGGAAATATGTAACCATTAGGATTGGACGGAGGGAGTACGTCTTTTGTAGTATAACGAAATTTTTATTGAAATAGTTTAATTGGATTTATATTTTTTTTACGAGTATCATCAAGTACTCTCTCCGTCCATAATAAGATTTACAGTTACCGTAGTCAAATAGTACTAGAAAAATTATTTTAACTTGTTTTTAGAGGTAATTCGTTATTTTTAGGTAATAAATATATTATTAAATAATTTATGTGAGTGGTAAAGAAGTGATAATTTTAAAATTAAAGTGTGTTATGGGAGCTATTGTATTGTATGAGTATGTTATTTTTCTTTCTCATAGTGTGAACTTATTTATGGTGTACCCAACCATTATTTATGAGATGAAAGAAAATAATGATTGTAAATTTATGTATGGTAAATAACCTGGTTACTTTTTATTTTATGTGTTCTGCACATTTTAATTTGGTGGTCAAATTCAGTAGGAGGTATGAATCGATCACTCCACTCACAAAAGACAAGATTTTATTTTATAATAATAAAATAAATTTTATTGATTAATCTTTAATATATTAAAAGTTACATTTTAAGAGACGTATTATTATGAATAAAAAATATTATTGTTCAAAGAGTAATTTTTATGTATTAAAAAATAATTTTTATAAAAAAGAGGTTCACCCGATTCACACCAGACTCGCGTTATATTTTTTTTTTAGGATTAATTCCTAAAAAATTCACCACCTTATTGGGGTTTTCAAATTTATAACGATCTTTTATTTTTGTCAATTCAATACACAATTTATTTAATATTTTCAAATTTATCGTAACCTTTTATTTTTGTCAGTTCAATACGCGATCTATTTAATATTTTTAATTCTATCACAATTTTAGTTTTTACAATTTGATACACCACTTGTTTCATATTTTCATGTCAACTTATTATTATTATTATTATTAAAAGTTAAATCACAAGAACACTTATTTTATATGATTAATATTTTTTTCTTGTTATTTATGAAAATAAGTATTAAATTTCATTTGTATAATATTTTTATTATACTTGTGAATTTAGTATTTTTGACGTGATGGAAAACTGAAACAAATTAAAAAAAAATTAAAATATCTTAATTATGTATTTTTTATTATCGACTAAATAATTAGTACATACACATTATTCATTGAAAATAAGAGTATTAATTTCATTAATTATTAATTAAGCACGTTGTTTTACTTTTATCGTAATAATAATAATAATAATAATAATGACCTGAATTGTAAATATGAAATAAATGGTGTATCAAATTGAAAAATAAAAGTCATGATAAAACTGAAAATATTAAATAGATCGTGTATTGAATTGACAAAAATAAAAGGTCGTGATAGAATTGAAAATATAAAATTGATCGTGTAATTGACAAAAATAAAAAATCGTGATAGATTTGAAAATCCCCAATAAAGTGGTGAATTTTTTAGGAATTAACCTTTTTTTTTATCATTTTGCAAATATACTCCGCACTTGAAAAATTATACTCTTTCGTTCCATAAATATATTTGTATTTACTATTTTTGTATGTCACATAAACAAGTTTACATCCTCAAATAAGAAATTAGCAACAAACCAACCACTCATTTATAATTCACATAACTTATTTTATAATTTATCTAAAAATATCAAACAATCTCCTAAAAGCAAATATATTTTTTTTCTAAAACTTCATAACAAATCAAAAAGTGACTTTTTAAGAACTCGTATATATAGTAACTGCGTGCGAATTTCTTTATGAGAAAGAGGGAGTATTAAGTGTTCTGCACATTTTAATTTGGTAATCAAATTCAGTAGGAGGCGTATGAATCGATCACTCCACTCACACAGGACAAGATTTTATTATTTCATCATAATAAAAGGAATTTTATTAATATGTGAATTTACTTGTATGCATATTAATATTAATATTTACACTAGTAGATTCACTTTCGGCAAATGCGAGTTAAATTAGCAAAACTGATAACCATATTAAAACTTCTGAAAAAATTGTGCGCGCAATGTTAATACCAATTCATCCCACAACCTACAAATGGTGTAAAAAACAAGGATTATGTTTGTTTTCCTACAACATTAGATTATGTTTGTTTTCCTACAACCAAGTTCATCAACACAACTATCCGTTAAGCGGAATTGGCTTTACAGCACTTAGAATTCTTCTGTAGGCAGTTTTTACTCGTTCTTTAAGCCCTTCATTCTGACATTCGATTTCACCACTTTGTTTATCAAGATATGCTGTGATCCCATCCACGTTGATCAATACCTTCCCTTCCTCATATTTCACATCACCAAACAGAGACACAAGCAGCGCGTGCATTATTTTATCCACTTTCTTCGTTACCTCTTCATCGTTAAATTCGTTGCCAGATTCAACGACGAGCTTGGGCAAGTCCCGAGTGGCATTCAAAATGAGAGCCACCACCGAGTCAGAGACCATGTCGCTGATTGGATCTGCTGCCCACTGCAGTGAAACGTGATTCTCCGACTCCTGTTTCACCGTAACCCTATCATGAACCTTTACAACTGGTAGACCGGATTCCTCATCATCTTCCACACTCTGGTAAATTTGCTTCAGCCTGTGTTTTATAACAGCAAAAGCACCCGAATATGGAATCGTGATCCTCTGAATAACATTACCAGTGGAAAGTTGAGAGAAGATGTGGAGATCCTCGGGAGCCATTATCTGATAGGTGAAGCCCTTCTTCACGAGCAACCCACTCATGGCTTCACCAACAGCAGGTGTCTTCTCTGCTAGCTTACCAATAGCTTTTGCCATTTTCTGGGAGTTGAAGCGCATTTCTACTGACTGGCAGTTTTTTGGGGTGAGGATTTTGGTGTTACCATCAGCAAACACGGAGAGGAGCTTCTGTTTGAGCCTTCCCATCTCATTTGCTTCGCCATGCACCAGTATAATGTTGGGTGGCATAAGCTCTGACAGAAACGTGCTCGTTTGACTGTAATCTGCGTGAGCTGAGAAGGAAATGTAGTGAACTTTCATGTTAAGAGGAGCAGTTAAACCACTTGCAAGTGTAACCTCTTTGGGCTCATTAATAATGGTCTTGGCCAGTGTCCCTTCCACAACATACCCAGGTAGGATGCAAGAATTTTTCTTATCCGAGCACCATTTGTCAAACAGCTGTCTTGAAAGTCCACTCTGGAGCCCACCAGGGGTCGCCATCACCACCGCAGGTCCCACATCACGGAACTCATCGAGACTTTTCAATGGAGAGATATGTTTGAAGTCAAAGGGATTCTTAGTGGCATATTGGTTACGGATTCTCTCATTCATAGAATTGATGTAAGTCTGGTAAACTGCCATACACCTTTTGGCAAGTGGAGAAGCATAATATATGGGGACATTTTGGAGTTCAGGATGGCTGGTCCAAAATTCATCCAGGATCAGTAGTAATTCTTGTGCTCGGCCAAGGGCAAAAGCAGGAATTAGAACACGGCCACCTTGAGATACTGTATTATAAATGGCATCAGTAAACTGCTTCTCCCGTGAGTGGCGTGGTTGATGGTTTTGAACACCATAGGTTGATTCAATGATGCAAACATCTGGTGAAAACTGGGGTAGCTCAGCAGCACGAAGATGCCTGTCTTCTTCACGTGAATAATCTCCAGTGTAGAGGACACGAACACCAGCTATGTCAACCATAAACATGGCAGCACCGAGCACGTGACCCGCAGTATAACACCAAAAGCGTATCCCATTGACCTCTAGAGTCTGATGGAAGTCAATAACCTGTACAAAGGCAGTATATATTAATCACTGAAGTTAGTTTCACTGGTCTATTATTTATTACAAATATAACTTATAACAAAGGCTAATTAGTTAAAACCCAGCAGATTTTCCTAGCAAGTAGTAGCAACAAAGATTTGGTTGAAGGAGATAGTATAGCTACACGCATCAGAGAAGTACTCGAGCACAAAAAAATATTCCCACTTTTCAAATTCCAGGTTTATAGAAATTATGTTTAGGCTATACAGGCAGGACTTTAATTTATATATCTTTGCTTCGTAGGACAATGAAATGTTATATTTTAACGTCTATCCACAACTTTAAATACACGAAAGCAAATACATGGAAGCAAATACACGAAAACCCACAACTTTAAATTATTGAGCATAAAAAATGAACCCTATAGTAGCCCAGTTCTATCAAACAATTCAGGACAATATCAGAAAATATACAACTCCTACTCCTGAGAGAAAGGGCAAATTAGCAGATTCACCATTGGGTATCTTCTTCGTTTATATTTCAGTTGATACCATATAAAGTAAACAATTCCCAATTTGGCATTCAATGGTACAAACCAAACCAAACCAAAACAGGGTGGAGCTTGAATGAATGTCTCAAAGAGTGTTATTTTTCAACTTTTTCCCAAATTTAGCTCTTCTTACTTCTTAATTAAGCTAAAATGATATGAATACAAGGAAACATAAAAATGGAGAGAAATCGCTAACAATACAAATCCATCAAAAGCAAAAATTAAAGATTCCAATTTTAGTCACATAATTGAGGCAAGAAAACTAACCATGAAAACAAAATGGCTCTTAGGGATCAGTTACTGAAGCTATATCATAGTTTCAACATACAGAGGCAGAAATTCCAAAATAATTTTAATTAACAAACTTATAGATGTATTTCATCAAATATCAAAGATATTACCACCATAAATTTAAGGAAGATAAATTTATTTTTTGAAAGTAATGTAGAGGTTGCATTAAAGCAACTGAGATAAAATTAGAGAGAAGCCAAAGATGAAATAGAAAAAAAGGGTAAAGCATGAAATGTAAACTGACCTCAATCTTTTCCATGGACTTATTAATGTGTTCTTCATCAAATAACATATCTTCAACAGAGACCTTACTAACTTTCACATAATCTGATAGCAGCAACTTGTAAATGGCTTTAGTAGCATGAGTCATAAAAACACGTCCTTTAAATTTTGTCTTGAGACAAAAAAAAAAAAAAGGTGAGGGAAGACAACAACATAGCAGATCTAGTAAATTATACATTATAGTAAGCTCATGATAAGACCAACCTTTTCCAGAAAATATGGAAGTGAAGCAGCATGGTCCAAGTGAAAGCTGCACAGGCAAAGCATATGTGCAGTTTGTGAATGAAATATAGAAATGCCAGATTCATAGTTGGAAGGGCAAAATGAATGCGACATAGGTGAAGGCAGATAAAAAAATGAAGTGAAGAAAGGGTGAAGATCTCTAAAGACATGGTAAGTGTATGTACCCATCCATTAAAAAATAAAATTATTCAGGATTCCATCCAAATGATCCCACTAAACTGATTAACTGAAGCAAATCCCTAAGATACACATTGTCTTTGCTCCCTCAAGAACTTTCTTATAAATCAGACTTTATATGCAAACGAAGAAACATGGAAGGAAAACCTCAGCAGACAGCGTCTTAATATAAGTGAATTCAAAGTAAAAGTTAAGAATTCAAAAGAACACAACTTCAGAACACTGCCTGCTATTTTTTCTATGAATAAATATCTTCACAGCGTTGCAGGCTTGCAGCAGGACAAAAAATAGCAAGCTTGATTTCAAATTCAGAGCAGGATAAATAACATCATAGTCTCAATCCAAATGCATAGCTCAATGGCAATATGAACTAAATAATCTATAATCTGTAGTCTCTTGGACACAACTCAAATGAGGTCACCTTTTCCTGACATTAGACACATCCTAGTAATAATAGTAACCCATTTCAATGCATAAATAAGACAAATTTATGAACCCTGCACAAGCTACTGGATAGTACAGAGTTTCTGCAGGTATTCGGAAAGTGGAGGGACAAGAAAGCGGGGGCAGGGTTACAAAACTAATCATAAAAGAACATTACGGAAACACAAAAAATGAGATTATAATAATAGGAAGCAAAAAAAATGAAATGAAAATTATCATCATCATAATCAGTATATGAATAACTACAAACGTACTGAGTAATAAGAAGGACGTCAATATTTTCAGGCTCAATTTCATCGAAGTAAGGCAAAGCAGCCATGCCAGAGAAAGCAGGATGAATTCCGCAGTCAAACTAAGCAAAGGAAAACGATAATAGCCCGTTAAATAATGGAAATCCAATTGAAAAAAAATACAAATAACATAATTATATGATACATATATCAATAAAAAAACAAAGAAAAGAGTACTTGGTACCATAACAGTTTTGCCTTTGTATGTCATGTAAACACAGGAACGGCCAACTTCATTGCCGGCGCCGAGGGGTGTTATGATAAGCTCATCCCCTTCATCACTCGAACTCAATCTTCTACTGCTATTACCTCTCTTTAAACTGTTAATTGAAGCCGCCATTGATGTACTGTTATTGAATCCAACAACTATCAAATTACTTCCTGCAAAATCACATACACGTTCACCTTAAGACCCTAACATCGCAAAAGCCCTAAAGTAGTAAAGTCCATACCTTATTGGGGGCGGCGCCGCCGCAGCTCCGTCGACCCACGCTTCCCCTCTTCTTCACTCCCTGGATGCGGGACGAGCAGAGTATTTTTTTGTGAAAAAAGGTAAGTGTATTAATGTTAACCAAAAAATGATATTAAAATTTAAATATAATATCATACACAGCAGAAACCCTAAAACTGTAATGAAATATTAAAATTTGAAAAAAAAAAAAAAAGTGACCACAGTGGGAGTCGAACCCACGACCTTCTGATCCGAAGTCAGACGCGCTAATCCACTGCGCTATGCGGTCAGCTGAAAGAAATTCATGATTAATATATTTTCCTCAAAGAATAAGGCTACAATTACCAGTTTATTAGTGCCAATATCTAAAACTAACCACGATGAGGAGAAAAAAATTAATACCGACGATCATATAACTTAATAAAAAAAACTTGTACGAAACCGTCTTATTAATCTCATTCCGTGAGACGGATAAGTCCTACCCATCATACTTAATTAAAATAGAAAATGCGCTGATTTTTATTTGTATGTTACCTTAATGCCCTTCATCCCAAATCATTTGACACGTGATCCTTTGAATAATATGCTCATCTTCCAATCTTAATTATAATTTTTACGCATTTTGTCTGTTTCCTTTCTCTTTATTTAAGTAACCTTTTATTTCATTTTTATTTTTAATTACATTAATTACTTGATTTATATTGGGTTTATTACTCTCAGATACACACTTTTAAGCATATTTACTATTAGATACATGAAATTTAAATAATTACTCTCACATAAAGTAAAATACCAAATATAACCTTATACTCCATATACTTTTAAACCAACAACCCTACCCCTCACTCACTCACCCATCGGCGTTGACCGGCCGTTGACCGGCATTGACCGATCTTTGACCGGCGTTGGCCGGCCGTTGATCGACAGTTGACCGGCGTTGTCCGACGTTGACCGGCCATTGACCGCCGCTAGCCGCCGTCGCCTGCTGCCGGAATTTAAAATGTGCAAACAAAATTGTGCAGAACATAACCAAATTGTGCAGAATCAAATTGTGCAGAACAATTGTGCAAATATATAGGGGTATTTATGGTATCACAATCATAATTGTGTAGTTATGAGTAATAGTGTTTTGAGTCATATAGTTTATAGCAATTATGCAATTTTTTGTGTACCCCCTAGTAAGTGACTCATTTATATTTTATAAAAAAATTTTACTACAATATATAATAAATATTCAGCAAAAATTAAATTTATCAAATTATTAATATATTTCTCTAATGTAACAATTCAATCGATGTTTAGATTATAATAAGATATAGTACTATAAATTAGTCAAACATAAAACAATTTAGGGAATGGTTATCACTTTCCTTTTGTTGCACATAAGTTTTTATTAAATATATTTATAACTTTTTATTCGTACTATAATCTTTAAATCAATTCAATTAAAAGAATATAACTTTTTTTCTGATCAAATAACACATTTATTAAAAATATTATCTTTTTTATTTATATTACGAATCTTGAAATAATTCAATTTAACGAGTATCATATTAAATTATAAGATATCACTTTTTATTAGAAATATTATCACTTTTATAAGTTTTATTATGAATTCTTAATAAAATGGAGTATTATTTTAATTAGATGTTTATCACTTTTCTATAATCATATATCACTTTTTATTTAAAATGTTATCACTGTTTGTTCATCATACGATTCTTAAAATAATTCAATTGGACGAGTATCACTTTTGCTTGATCATATATCACTTTTTATTAGAAATATTATAACATTTTATTAGCCCTATAAATTATTATAATAAGTAGTTTAATTGAATAATTATCACTTTTTCTTAATCAGATAGAATCATTTTTTGTTAAAAATATTATCATATTTTTATTCGTCATACGAATTGTTTATAAAATAATTGGCAAAAATTCGTGTGCACCAGGGTGCACGGGGCATATTCCGTACACCTTTAGAATTTTGTATTAAATTATATACCTTTTAGTATAAAGATGTGTACCCTTTATTTTCTGAAAAAAATAAAAAATATTAATGAAAAGTGTATACCCTTTAGAACAAAATAGTGTACCCTTATTAATTAAAGTGTATACCATTTAGAACAAAATAATGTACCCTTACCTATAATATTAAATTCTAAAGGCGCACGGTGTGTCCTCGGGCACGCAAGGCCAACTCAAAATAATTTAAGGCAAAGACTTGTGTGAGATCGTCTAACATAATGCTTTTCGTGAGATGGATAAAATGTGAGGGGCGTTTGGGGTGAGCGAAATCACCTTTTGCACAAAAAAGTGATAACATCTTAAAAGAAAAGTGATACTTAATTGATGAAAAGTGATAACGGTACAGTGAACTATTTCATGAATAATTTATAGTATAATTAAAATGTAATACAATATATTAAAAAGAGTGATAACATTTTTAAATAGAAGTGATAACTAATTACAAAAATATAAAATAATTTCACTATAAGACGGTATCATATAAGTCTCATAATTTAATTAGATGAATATCACCTTTCTTTTTTATCATTTATAACTTTTTATTAAAAAAATTATATATTTTTTTTATCAATCTATAAATATATCATTTAAAAAATTATCAAAAATTAAAATATAATTATGCATATATAGTAAATTAAATTACTACCATTAAAATAGATTTGAGCGAATTTATCCTTAGCGGTAGGAATAATGGCATTTTCGTAAATTGACTTAAAATACATGTCAGAATATTTAAACCTTCAGCGCCGACCCGCGAATTTATTAATTGAATTTTATTAAATGGGTAAATTGAGATCCGTCTCACGATATAAGATTCGTAAGACGGTCTCATCCAAGATCTACCCTAACTTAATTATATTTAATAACTCATAGCCACTTTTTGACAATACTAACCCTTCTTGCATTTTATCAAAATTACCAGCTGGGTGGTTATACCTTACTCACCCTACCCAGCTAAAATTAATCTGGTCAAACTCACGATCTCTCTCCTTGTTGCGTCTCCTTCAACTGAGTTATAGGCTCCACAATTGCAGCAAAAGGAATTCAATTCAACTCCACCCTATTCCGCTGAAATTAATTAAGTCAAACTCTCATTCTCTCTCCTTCCTGCGTCTCCTTCCTTTGGGTTGTAGCCTTTCACAATTGGAGCAGAAAGAATTCAATTCAACTCCTAGTTTCATCTTCACCCTAAAATCCGTTCGACACCCGAGCCGGAAAGAAGAGATAAGAATTGCTCCAAAACCGTGAATTCTCCAAATTTCACTTGCCGATCGATCCCCACAGCCGAAAGGAAGAGAGAATTGCAGGTAAAAGTTCTCTCTTTCATCATTTCAGTAAAGTTCGTCCCACACTTGCAGTGGTACTTTCGCACTCGACTTCCGGCGAGAAACCCACCGCAGTGAATATGGGCTATGTGTGAAAACCACAATGTTGACAACGAGTAACGATGATATCAGTTCCTAAATATAGTTGGGCATGTAGAATTTTAGTCTTTCCATTTGATTTTCAAATTTTAAATGAAACAAAAAAAGGAAGAAGAAATTGAATTAGAAGAAACAGAAAGTGTGGGAGGAGAGAGAATATGGATTACGTGAGTTTCTAAGGGGTGGGGGACTATAACTGGCATTGGGGTGGGAAATTTAACTTAAGGGTATTAGAGTCAAGAAAGGTGCCATTGGATAAATTTAGTTACTTTTTAATAGAAGTGTCGATATTAATTTTCAACTGTAAAATTTGTATATAAAAAAGCCGTTAAAGGTGTTTACGACATGAATATTAAGCGATAAATTTGGTGTGTGGGGTGGAATGGGCAATTGTTTTACCCAGAACATGAAACATGTAAACTGAAAATAAGAAAAAACCATATGGATGATATACACAAAACTAACAAACGGTTCATGTTCTAATTATGATGCTAACAAACTAGACTCAATATTATGTATTTTGCAATGAAAATTAAAGTAAAATCATTTCAGAAATTCTCTATGTCTAAAATTGAGACACAATCATAAATCCTAACATACTATTTTGAATAATTCTTGAATCTAAATACAGGGAAAACAACTAGTACACGGAATTGAGCTAATGCTATAAATCCAAGAACTACTATGGCAGTAGGAGCCCTAGTCATGTCATTGGACCTTATTCAAACACCCTAATTCTATCTAATTATACAAGAACTACGTCAACCCAATAACCCAAGACCTACTTCAACACTAGGAGCCAAAGCCTATTTTCTTACAGCTTAATAAACAACCCAATGGTAAAAACTCATTTGACACCATGTAAAAATAAAGAATACACTTTTGTTCCCTCCACCATCTATTCCCACAAATTAAATCAGGTAAACATTTCATTAGCAATGCATAAGAGCAAAATGTCTTAAATCACATATTAATGGCAATTTAAGTTTGAGCAATAAGAATAACAGAGCGAACATTAATGTTGAAATTGGGAAGTAGCTCTTGGGGATTCTGCCGATGTCTATTTGGGCACGAGAAATCCGTAAGACAGCGCACACTAAAGATTGGGGAAGATGCAGATGGCGACCTCTTCCTGTACAATGTAATGTTGTCAGCCAATATACCCAAATTTTACTATTCAATACATTCTTTTATCTTTAAAAAATCGTAGATTCACCAAGCGATGCTAATACCTACTAAACATTTATAAACTAAATGTTAAATCAATGTCAAAATTTTAACAGGCTCAACAAAAACGTCAAAATATGATTCTCACCACAAAATTTTAAATCGATTAAGAACCCTACAGGTCATTGAATCATTTATTTCCTTTTATCACGCCATAAATTACTCTGTCAAATGAGAGCATGTAAAACCTAAAACAACCATAGCATGTACCTTAACGGTGACTTCGGGAAATACTTTTTTGTGAACCTAAAATCTGGGAGAGTAAAACCGGAATGCAAGTGCAACGGAGATGAAAGAAGTCCACTTTCTCACAAAGATGAACACGACTGTTGTCTTCAAGAATTTCGTGCTCTGTCATGACGAAGTGAGCCACGTTGTTGTTGACGATGTATGCGGCCATCAATTCGTAAATGGCGGAGTCAGTTCGCAAAAGCCGTATTGGTATTTGGGCAAGAAGAGTGGAAGAAGAATTTAGAATTTTGGTATTTTGGAAGAAGAATTTTTTAGTTTAGAATTTTAAATTTGAAATTAAAAGAGTGGAAGAAGAATTGCGAACGGTTGAGGAAGGAAGGAAAAGAACGTGGAGATAGGAGGCTTATGTGTGTGGGGGGGGAAAGGGTTGATCGTTGTCATTTTCACCTAAATTTTAATATTTTTATTTGTGGATTTTCGTATGTTTTTATCCGTATTTGTGTAACTTTTGGTGGAGTTTTGTGTTAATTAGGAGAAATGTGTACAGGCTAATAAATGTGTGAAAATGAGCTTAAATGCATGTGAAACAGGTCAAAAACGGAGCAAAATGGAGTCGGAAGCTGAAACTGGCTGAAAAATACCCAACTCGAGTTGCATGGTCTTATTCGACTTGCAACTCGAGTCGAGTTGAAGCTCGAGCAAATACAGGAATTGTCCAGTAGCTCAACTCAAGTTGCAAGGTCCAACTCGACTTGCAACTCGAGTCGAGTTAGGTGCCGAGGAAAGTTTAGCTTCTGACACAAGTAGACAGGCGAGAGCTCGAGTTATCTTACTCGAGTCGAGCTGGGATCAGGCAAGTCGAGAAGCAAGTCGAGCTGGAGCAGATAAGGTGTCTAGAGAGCCAACTCGAGTTGCAAGCCTCAACTTGACTTGCAACTCGAGTCGAGCTAGGGTCGAAAAACCGTCCAGTTTGCAGAGCCACGCAACTCGACTTGACAGGCAGTAGCTCGAGTTGGCTACTCGATTCGAGCTGGGTAAAATGCAGAAAAAAGTCAAAAAATTTCAAAAGCTTCTAGAAGGTCCCTAAGGGGTATAAATGCACAATTGGTGCGAAAATTATAGGGGGGGCCTCATTTGACAGTTATTTTGGAGATCAACACACACACTTTCTCACCACCATTTCATACACTCCATCCGATCCATCTCTTCCACCCTTCAATTCATCCGTCCACTCAACTTGATCTTCATCAATCCATCACCCAATCCATCCATCCACCATTTGAGAAGAGGAAAGCTTCAAGGATTGAAGGAGTTAGCATATTGAAGAGAAGGAAGGTTTCTCCATGAAAGGGAAGTCAATCTACTTTCATTTGTTGATTTTCTTCTTATTTTGGCTCAAATGGAGCAAAGCTTGATTTGTAATTATATAATCACAATGTGTAGTGGCTAGTCCTATAGTAGGGCTAATCATATGATTGGTTGAGAAGAATGCTAGATATGTAGGATTTGAGATGTTGAATTGAGTTAATTTTGGACTTCCTTTTATGATTAATGATTCATGTTTCATTTCAATATTTGTGTGATTAAATTATCTTTTCATGGTATTAGGATGGTCATTCCAATAGTATAATGAGTGGTTAATTGAATCATATATTAAGATGTGCATACATGTTAGTGTGAGGGGAGGTAAGTCATACCCTTCTTGTGCTTAGAACATTCATAGGGGGACACTTAAGAAATTGAGTGAAAAGAACCAACTTATGATCATAGTACCTTAAGGGAATTGAGAACAAGACAATCATAGGAGATTTAGATTTGTAAGAGAGTCAAGAACCTAGTTGCCTTGGCCATAGGGATTAGCGGTAAAATTGTGATTGCTTTTAATCCACAAATTAATGAAGTTCACCATCAAGAGTTATGCATATCTAGCTAGAGTCTTAACTATGATTATGATTAGCCTTGCTATCTTCTCAAGTGAATTCTACCTCCATTCCATTAATCATTTATGTGTTGTTTGATCCATTACTTGTTTAGTTCAAATTCTTAGTTAATTGATTAGAATAATTAGTAACTTAAACAATCAAACCTTCAATCTATCATTCTTACAAAGCATAAATCAATGGAGAATCTGGATACAACCTAGAGTTAAGTTTCTCTTGGGACGATATTATTATAAATTTTGTACTTGGTCACGTGTTTACTCGACGATAGAGTCTCTTACTCTTACACATTTTTACTAGAAATGCGACTAAGAACAAGGGTGTCAAGGGAGGTTGGGATGGGGTTGGGTAACTCTGCAGATGGGGTGGGGAAACTTGAATTAAATTAAGTACTTTCTGGAGGTTGTTTTGAAGATCCATATCAGCATCTCCAAAGATTTTTTGGTTATGCAAACACTCAAAAGGGTTTTGGAGCTCATGATCATGCTAGGCGGATTGCCCTATTCAAGTTTTCCTTGATTGATAAGGCGGAGGCTTGGTATGAGAATCTTGATGCAGCATACTGCACTAAACGGGACCAACTGTAGCAGAAGTTCTTGGAGAGATACATGCAACCCTCACGGATCTTAAGAATGAAGCAAGAGATCACCCAATTTGTTATGAATCAGGGTGAGAAATTCCATGAGGCGTGGGACAGGTTTAAAGACATGCTCAGACGGTGCCCACAGCATGGGATGCTTAAGGCTGAGTACAAAAGCATTTTCTACTATGGATTGAATTGTGAGTCACGTATTCTTATTGATGTATCATCAGGAGGAGCGCTGTTATCTAAGACAACACTTGAAGCAGAAAAGTTGTTTGAAGACATCTATATGAATTCACGTGATTGGCCTACGGAAAGAGTAAGAGGATCTTATGTACTTGGTAAGGTAGTGCAGATTGAACATCAAGTGGTAAAGCCGAATAGGGATGATGAGATCGTCTCTAATCTAGCTAATATCAACAAGCTACTAGAGTCCCAGTAGAAGCAGATTACAGAGTTGACATAAAGGAGGCCTAGTGTAAAGCAGCACGAAATGAAGAGTGTTGAAAATACCTTCAATCGATACATGACTGAGAATGATGCAAGGGTTGACTGCGTCGAAGCGAGTATGAATGCTAATCATGTAGATTTATCTAAGCAGTTGAAGGACCTTACCTTTATAATGTTTCAGATAGCCAGAAACGTGAATCAATTGACACTTAGAGAAAATGTTCCCATCTCAAGGCATAATGAACCCGAAAGAGTGCTATGCCTTCATATTAAGGTCCGGGATGCAGTACGATGGTTCGAAGAAGCCAGTGGATGAAAACAAAAAAAACAGGGCTCCCGTTTGACCAAGCTTAGGCCATTCGACCAGAACTGATGGTCGAACGGTGATCGAACGAGCTTGTGAAAAATAGGATTACGATTCTCTATTTTCTACCCCACCATTTGACCAGATCACTCTGGTTGAACCATGATCGAACAGGCACCTGTGGAGAAGAAGGATCGCATTCAGTTTACAGGGTCTCCATTCGACCAGAATATTTTGGTCGAAATATGGCCTAACTAGCGGTGGACAGGTTGATCCCAATTTCAGAAATCTCATTCGACCACACTCATGCTGTTCAACCAGACCATTCTGGTCGAACAGCTTCACGCAGCTCCTGTTTCGATATCAAATGCTACACTTGTTGTTCAGAACACTCCAGTACCATCACAAGAGCAGGATACTAAGCTTATAGTAGAAAAGAAGTGTGAAAGGACAAAGAGGTTTAGAGCCGAGAAGCTTAGACTACAGATGGATAATGATGATGTGGTTTTCTCTCTTGATCAAGCAATGAAGATTCCCATGGAGACTCAATCACGCAAGAGCATCGATTTGGTTTCTAACCTGTTTAATCTTGATTTTTCTAAGAAAGATGATTCTGAATTTGAGTGAAAGATTGACAAGGAAGAATCTGGACAGCCATGGGAGGAAGAAAATTCCAAGGATCATATACTTGTTACCAAGAAAGATGAGGTACTGAGTGTAGACACGAAGAGGGAAAGAAAGTACTTGAAGGTGAGGATGCGCGAAGACCGCCATTTGATCTCCCATAGGGTAGTGCTTAAATCTAGTACCCTATGGGGGATGCGCGAGGTAGTGCCCGAAACTGGTACCTCAAGAGAAAAGAAAATGAGAAGAAAAGAAAAAGAAAAAGAGAAGGAAAAAAATGTTGTGCTGGAAAAAAGAAAAGTGAAGGAGATGAGGAGGATTTGTGCTTAATTGAAGTGAGTAAGAAGAATGAAAGATCATGATGGATCGCGACTAGAATTGATTCGAGTTTTGAGTCACTTATCCATATATTTCTTACCTTAACCAAAGAGCCAACATTACATCCAAAACAAAAGTCCTTTTTGATCCTATTGTCGAATCATACTTTTAGTGGTGGAGAGTTTGAGACTTTTGGCAAGCTTATGGTTACGCATGCACTTGAATTGAATTTGAGCGTAAACACCTTAACCCATAAGTGTACATCTTTTACACTCGAGTGCGAGTGATATATACTTTCGGTGAGAACATGTCAATGGAGCATTTGAATTGGTGGTGATTGTCTTAAACTAGTATGCTATGAATTGATTATTACATATAATGAAAGTTGCATGACCAAAGTTGAGGAAAATTGTATTTTGAAATGGGTATTGGTCATAGTCCTTATTTACTTGCTAATTTTCTTACTCTCTTTCTCTTTATTTTTATTTTTTGCCTCGGGACGAGCAACGGGTAAGTTTGGGGATTGATGAAAGTGAAAATAAGCGTATTTTAGTGACCAATCTAACACCTTTTTGATGGAAATTATTATTATATATTAGCACAAGTGTCTTATATTCAATATATATAATAAAAAGGTGCACTTGAGGTGTTTTATTGTGTTTTAGGTGGAAAAAGGATCAAAAGTGCAAAGTTAGGGAAAAGGTGCAACTTGTGTATGAATGCGGAAAAACGCACATCCAACTTGTGTAATTTTTATGTATTTGGTGGAGCTCTAAATTGGAAGTGTCATACATGGTTGGAAAGCCACAGAAGAGAGGGTCGTTTTGGAGTAAAGAACACCTCAATTGAAGTTCAAATGAGAAGTTATGATCAAAGTGGTAATGTCGCGCAAGCTGTGCCGAACAGAATGGTTGTGCCTCTTTGCATGACTTGTTACATATTCAAATGTTGGAGTCACTGTGAGTTTTTATATGGATAGAAAGCCAAGGAAGAGAGGATCGCGTGAGCAGAGAATCACTCAAATTGGAGCTCAGATGTGGAAGTTATGCACGAAACGGTGAGATTGCGCATGCAGCTTGACCTCCCGTTCGACCAGAACCACTTTGGTCGAACGGAGACTCGCAGATCTATTTTTGACGGGATATTAACCCCCTATGCATGTATTTTCATGTTTTCCAAGAAAAGTCCATCCTAGGTCCATAAGGAGAGCTTACAAGTATAAAAGGGGATATACATAGATCACATCATTATTCATTGGATTGGAGAGAACCACAACACAATACTACACCCCACAAGAGGGGATCACCCCCAACCATCATCCACATCCTTTCCTCCATCCATCCATCATTTTGAAGATTCGTTTGTGGAATCAAGAGGAGAACCAAGAGGAGGATTCAAGACAGAGAAGGACGCGACGATGCCCACATCTAGGGTTTCCTTCGTTTCTTAATTTATCTTGTATTTTTTGTACATATTGGTAAGATCTATCCAACCCCTATGAACGTTCTTCGAAACGTCATGGGCTAGAATCGTTTTGGTAGATCTAGGGTTTATGAAGGTTTTACAAGTTAATTGAACTTTCGTGTGTATACTCCGTACAACACTACTTGTGGATTTATTTTATATAAGTCTATGCATTTTTAATTCATACTCAGAGTTGTTTTGTGCATCATTAACTGTTATGTAGAGTCTGAATACATATATTGGTTATTGATTGAGTGCGTTCACTGCTGAGCAGGATTCCATGTTATGATTCTAAGTGATGGGACTCCAAAGCTTCATTAGAACTATCTTATATGAATACTTATTAATTGAATTGGATTCGGGTTGATAAGTAGGATAAAGAGGTTAATTTTATAGTACCTATAAAGGGAGATCATATCGGGTTAGAGTACCAATCCTAGGGGAAAATAATTGATACTGATAGTACCTAGAAAGGGGAGTGAAATTATATCTCTTGCTCCAAGGTTATTCACACGTGTTACACGCATATTTACATGTGTCTATAGAGTAAATTTGCATGGCTTAGTGATGCGTCCATATTCCACAAGGTAGAGTTGGACATTGATACACAAAAGGGAGATTAATGAGCGAAACTGGATTATCCTAGAGCTACCTATTCTCATACTTGATCCACTTTCATAATTCTTCTAGTGTTTATTTTATTTTAATTGTTATTTTATATTTTTTTAGTAGATTAATAATTCAAACCTTAAACTTAATTGTCATCTTGTCTTATTTAATTTAGTTAATAATTAAATTAATAATACATCGTCCTTTAGATTCGATAATTTAACTTGGTCACTTACTTAAGCTGCAACTGATATCCTTAATACTTGGGGATTTATTTTGCGTGCAAAGAAAATGCGCATCAGTAGTGTCAAAAATTGGTACCTCAAGAAAAGGAAACAAAATAAAAAGGAAAAAAAGAAATGTATATGTTGTGTGTGAAAGAGAAAAATTGAAGAGGTTAGGAGGATGATGTGCTTGAATTGAAGTGATGAAGAAGGATGAAAGATCATGATGGATCGCGACTTTATTGATTCGAGTTTTTGAGTCACTTATCTATATATTTTTTACCTTAACCAAAGAGCCAACATTACATTCAAAATAAAATTCCTTTTTGATCCCATTTTTTAATCATACTTTTAGTGGTGGAGAGTTTGAGATATTTGACAAGCTTATGGTTATACATGTACTTGAACTGAATCTGAGCATAAACACCATACCCATAAGTGTACATCTTTTACACTTGAGTGCGAGTGATATACTTCCCGTGAGAATAAGTTAATGGAGCATTTTAATTAGTAGTAATTGTCTTAACTTGTATGCTATGAATAAATTATTGCATGTAATTAGAGTTGCGTGACTGGAGTTGATTACAATTATATTTTGAATCGCCTAGTTGAGATATTCTTTAATTCCATTTTATTTTCACACTATCTTTCTTTTTCTTTGTTCGATTTTTTTATTCGGGGACAAACAACATCTTAGGTTTGGAAGGTGTGTTTAGTGTCAAAATTTGCATATTTTAAGGTCCGATTTAACACTATTTTGTGAAATTTTTGTTTGTATTTTAGTACTAAATGGTTAATTTTTACATATTTAAGATTATTTGTGCATTTGAGGTGTTATTTCGTATTTTTAGATAGAAAATGATCAAAAGTGCAAAGTTGGAATGATGAATGAAATCGTAAAAGAATGCTGAAAAACGCATGTCCTCTTCGCATTATTTTTTTGTATCTTTATAGAAGCCCAAACTATTCAGGTTATATATGGATGGAAATCCATGGAAGAGAAGGTCATTCTGTCTTAAGAAACACCTCAATCAAAGTTCAGATAAGTAAGTTATGATCAAAACGGTGAAGTCGCGCAAGCTGTGCCGACCCAGCACGACCCGTGCCATTTTTGCACGACTCGTACCCTTCAAATATTAGAATTTTTTGGAGTTATTTATATGGATAAAACGCTAAGGAAGAGAGGAACATTTGAGCGCAAAATTCACCTTAATCAGAGTATGGATGAAGAAGTTATGGTCAAAACTGTGAGGCCGCGCAATCTGCCGATGAGTGGCACGACCCATGCGGACGTGCGGCATGAGTGTGTGGCACAACCCTTGCCATAGTCGACATGACCCTTGCCATATCTGAAACGACCCGTTCCATGACTAGCATGACTCGTGCCATGTCCCAGCGTGCCCAAATTGCATTTTTTCGGCCCGTTTGTATTTTTGACTTGAAAAATCCCACTTTTGAAAAGGAGTTTGAATTTTATAAGTCCTCACTTATAAAATGAGCCCTTGGGAGTCCTAAAAGAATAATTGTACATAACTCTTCATAATTCCATACCATTTCCCTAACACAATACCGAAATCAAGTTCCACCATCCCATCCACCCATCCCTGAGAGTTCATCTGTGTTGCTTACTTGAGAAGGAGAACTGAGAAGCTTTAGAATCACTGAGAAAAAAAGTGGAGAATCACGCCACATCTATGGTTTTTCTTATTCTTTATTTCTTAACTTTAAATAATGGACTCAAGGATTTATTTTCATCTTTAACCATGGGTGTTGTTTGTAACACCATGAGCTAGTACTTCTTTGGATGGTTCTAAGATTTTTAAAGTTTGAATTGGATTGAATTGATGACTTAGACTAGGTTATGGATTTCTGCAGTATATTTATTCCTTTATTAATGTTTTGATTAAGACTTATATTTTTATCTTTTATGATCTGTCTTCATTCAAGAATATAACATTGTCTTATGCATGCTTATGATTGTTGCTTGTGTCATAGAGGAATTATATTTGTCTATCTGTTATGGGTATAGGGGATCAAATCATATAACCTTTATTCATTAGAATAATTTATATTGGACACTTAATATATCTATTGATTTACCATTCTAGAGGATTTGGTTTTTTAGATTGTTAGGTGGGAATTGAAGTTTATTTCTTAAGTACCTATAAAGGGAAAGTCTAGTGCTCTGACCTTTAATGAAATTTTGTATGAAGTACCTAGAAAGGGAGTCGGAAATATTTTTCTGCATCTAAGGGTTTGAACCAGGTTCATGTGTTATATTAATATAATATATATTTAGATAAATAATAATAAATTGAAATATTTTAATAATTTTATTTTAATTTATATTTATAAAATGTTTGACGTTTATTTTACATAGATAATCAATATATATATATATATATATATATATATATATATATATATATATATATATATATATATATATATATATAACAACGAATGAATTAAAATATTATTACTCTTATAAAATTAATTTAAAAATGTTTGACTTACATTATGAATAAAAAATAAAATAAATGAGTTACTTACTCTTAGGTACACAACTTATATCAAATTTACTATGAGATACATAACCCTAAAACTATTATTCCAAACTACACTATTTCAATATGACTTACCAAATTTGCCCCCAATTCTGAATTTGCCACAAAAGCCTCTGAATGTCAATTTCCCCAATTATTTCCTTTCTTCCCCCAAATTTCACTGCACATAGTGTAGTTTTTGTCACAAAATAAGTAGATTTTTAGTGCAGAAATTAATATGTCCAGAATTTAATATAAATAAAATTAGTTTTTAGAATTCATAAAAAATGTTGTGTACAACAATTATAAGTGCAGAGTTAGTTATAGAATTTTGAATGCAGAAAAGTAGTATGTGCAGAATTTTATGTGTAAAATTAATTGTAAAATCACAAAAATAGTTGTCTGCAAAAATTTGTGTACTACCTAACTCATTCGTCTCTACACATAGTGCAATTTTTGTCACAAAATAAGTAGATTTTTAGTGCAGAAATTAATATGTCTAGAATTTAATATAGGTGGAGGCTATTTGCACCCCCAAATTTACTAAACATACCCCAAAAATAATTTAAATTAAAATATTTTAATAAATATGACTTAAATACCCTTATGTAATAATATATTCATAAATACATTACTAAATGTGCCCCAAAATTACTATACATACCCCACTTTAATAATAAACCTAATTTTCAACATATGATAATATGAGGAGAAGAAGTATGCTATAATTCCCAAAAGAATATACACATCATTCCGATGAGATAATTTTAAAACTAATAAGTCTTTAAAATTTTGGCCACGATTAAACTGATGCGTCGGAAAATGGCATAATTGAGCTTCTACAATGAAGAATCTTTGTATTATCCAATTAACACTCTGGAAAAAAAAGGTTAACTAGATTTTGAACTCAAATAATCCAATAAATCCGATAGGGGTGGATTCCGACGATCTGTCGGCCGCCATTAAGGATCAAAAGCCATGGCTGGAGAATCTTCTGCACAAACACGGGGCAATTCTGTTTCATGGGTTTGGTGGTTTAGGGGTCGTGTTTATATGGCTAATGAATCGTCACCCGATGAGCAAATCCATTTCCATCCCAAAATGGCTCATGCACGTGTTTTAATTTCATTTTAATTTTATGTCTAAATTGTTCAAGTTAATTAATGATTAACTTTAATGGTGATGCAATCTAGTGAGTACCCTACAAAGTTGTTTTTCTTTTGTGAATTGGAAGCTGCAAGTGGGGGAGAAACCCTCATAGCTCTGAGTCATGTGGTGTAAGATAATGAAAGAGAAGCATCTTGATTTTGTGGATAAACTGGATAAACATGGTCTGATATACACACGAGTTATGGTCGGACATCCGGGTAAGATCTATCCAACACCCATGATTGTTCTTCGTATCATCATGGGCTAGAGCCTTTTTGGTAGAACTAGGGTTGTGAATGATTTTACCAATTAATTGAACTTTCGTGTGTAAATTCCGTATAACACTACCTGTCGATTTATTTTATATATGATTGTGCCTTTTTAATTCATACTAACGGTCATTTTATGCATCATTAACTGTTATGTAGAGTCTGAATACATATTTTGGTTATTGATTGAGTGCGTTCACTGCTGAGCAGGATTCCATGTTATGATTCTAAGTGAGGGGACTCCGAAGCTTCATTAGAACTATCATATATGAATACTTATTAATTTAATCGAATTCGGGTTATTAAGTAGGATAAAGAGGATAATTTCATAATACCTATAAAGGGAGATCATATCGGGTTAGAGTACTAATTGACCAGAGAAATAATTGATACTGATAGTACCTAGAAAGGGAGGTGGAATTATATCTCTTGCTCCGAGGTTATTCACACGTGTTACACGCATGTTTTCTTGTGTCTATAGAGTAGATATGCATGGTTTAGTGATGCGTCCATATTCCACAAGGTAGAGTCGGACATCAACACACGGAAGGGAAGTTAAGTAGTAAAACTGGATTACCCTATAGCTACCTGTTCTCCTACTTGATCCACTTTCGTATTCTTCGAGTGATATTTTATTTAATTTATTATTTTACTTAATTGTTTATTAGTTTAATAATTAAATCCTAAAACTATATTGCCACTTCGTCTTAATTAATTTAGTAAATAATTAAATTGATAATACGTCGTCCTTTGGGCTCGATAATTCACTTGGTCGCTTGCTTTAGCTGCAATTGATATCCTTAATACTTGGGGATTAATTTTGTGTGCAAAGAAAATGCGCATCAAGTTCTTGGCGCCATTGTCGGGGATGTCTGTTATTATTAATTTTATTATATCTAGTTGATTAAGACTTTTATTTGTGATTATTTATTTCTATCTAACCTTAAATTTTTCTGAGGTACTTGTGCACTGGGAAAAGGAGAGAAAGGAAGAAGTAACACACAGAGCTAAACATGGTCGGAGCAAGGCAGAATTCGGATAATGTTTTCATACGTGAAATTTTCACAAACTTTGAAATTGGTAACATGGGTTGATAGGAGCAAGGGGGGAAGATGATGATTTTGAGATACATCCCGCTCTTATTAACATGGTAGAGAAGAATCTCTTTTCTGGAGGTTGTTTTGAAGATTCATATCAGCATCCCAAAAGATTTCTTGGTTATGCAAACACTCAAAAGGGTTCTGGAGCTAATATAATGTTAGGTGAATCGCCCTATTCAAGTTCTCTTTGACTGATAGGGTAAAAGCTTGGTATAAAACTCTTGATGCCACAGATTGCACTACATGGGACCTACTGCAGCAGAAGTTTTTGGAGAGATGCATGCCACCCTCAAGGATCTTAAGAATGAAGCAAGAGATCACCCAATTTGTTATGAATCAGGGTGAGAAATTTTATGAGGCGTGGGATAGGTTTAAAGACATGCTCAGGAGGTGCCCAAAACATGGAATATCTAAGGCTGAGTACATAAGCATCTTCTACTATGGATTGGATTGTGAGTTGCGTATTTTTTTATGCATCATCAGGTGGAGCGCTGTTATCAAAGACAACACTTGAAGCAGAAAATTTATTTGAAGACATCTCTATGAATTCACGTGACTGGCCTACGGAGAGAGTAAAAGGATCTTATGTACTTGACAAGGTAGCACATGTTGAACATCAAAGAGAGAAGCCGAATAGGGATGATGAGATCGTCTCTAGTCTAGCTAACATCTACAAGCTATTAGAGTCCCAGTAGAAGCAAATTACAGAGTTGACACTAAGGGGGCCTGGTCTGAAGCAGCACGAAGTGAGGAGTGTTGAAGATACCTTCAATCGATACATGGCTGAGAACGATGCAAGGGTTGACCACATCGAAGCTACCATGAATGTTAATCATTCAGATTTATCTAAGCAGTTGAAGGACCTTACTTTGATTATGGGGCAAATGACCGCGTATGTGAATCAATTTACACAAACGTTGGAGAATAATGCCATCACATTGAAGTCCGGAACGCAGTACGAGGGACCAATGAGGCTGGAATTGAAATTAGAAATGTTGGGAGCTCGATTCGACCCCAATTCGACCAACATGGTTGGTTGAACTGAATAGGGAAGGTCGAACAGGGACTTGGGCGACGTCCTGAGGAGTCAGAAGGTCAGTTCGACCAAAAATAGGTGGGTTCGACCAAAGCCTCTGGTCGAACTGAGGTCGAACACCACTATCCAGAGCACTCTATTTTGTCTGAAGCCCGATTTAACCACGATCACTTAGATTCGACCAACCCTGTTGGTCGAACCATGGTCGAACCTGTCTGTAAGGGGAAGAACAAACTTTCAGATGTTCAGTTTGACCACCTACCCAGGTCAAACTCAGGTCGAACCCTATCGTCCAGTATCGTTTTTCACGCCAAATGCTTTTCATGATGTTGATGCTACTCCAGTACCATCCAAAGAGCAATGAAGATGCCCATGGAGACTCAATCGTGCAAGAGCATAGATGTAATTTCTAACTTATTTATTCTTGATTTTTCTAAGATAGATGATTCTGAATTTAAGTGGAAGATTGACAAGGAGGTGTCTAAACAGCCATGGGAGGAAGGAAATTCTGAGGATTATATTCTTGTTACCAAGAAAGGTGAGGTGTTGAGTGTAGACAAGAAGAGGGAAAGAAAGTATTTGAAGGTGAGGATGCGAGAAGACCGTCCTCTACCATCGTGATTCTTCGACGTTAAATATGAGCGTCTGTTGGGGGCTTTCCCTTCTGTTTTATTGCTTTATTTCTTTCGTATGAGTAAGAAATTTTTATATTTAAGGTGCTTACTAATCGGCAATTAAATCTCTTTGCAAACTTAGTTTCAACTTACGTTTTTACTAAGTTTGATGGGTGTGATGTTATTACCTCATTGCAGCACCAAGAGTATAATCTTTTCTTTGTAATGTTTGCTAGGGAGTTGATTTTATGCGGTATGTTGAAACTTTAATCGGTTTTGATGTGTTGATTTTTTTGCAATTTGCCTAGTGTTCAGTGGTGTTTCTAGTGTGTGGAGTCGATTAGATAGTCAATTAAGTCTTTCTTATAGTTCTCCTATTTTATTATTGATGAATTTGTGATGATGAGGTGTGCTTGAGCTTTGATGATAGAAACAGATAAACTGAGGTTTTGACCTGACCGAGTTGAACAACTCGAGGAGCTCGTGCATACATATGTTGAAGAAAAATTAGGTGCCCTCGTCTTCTTATTCTAATTTTTAATGCGTGCTTTTAATTCATGAGAGTGGAAGAATTAAGTTTAAGGTGGTGATCCATGTGAGCTTATTTTTAAATTGTGCCTAAAATTCATATGCTTTTGAAATTGATGAAGGAAGTGTACTTGAGTTATATTGTGATATGTAGTTCTATGTGTACTTGTGGGATATTGCTTACCATGAAAGATGCTCTATTACTTGTTAAATACCCATGTGAGATTTTGAGCCTTGTTATTCATGTACATAAACACATGATATTTCTTTCTGGTGAGTATCGTTCTTGTGTGTGTATTCTAGAACTTTCCTCTTGTCTTACTTGAAACTACATGTGTGTTAGATGATGGGAGATGATCTAAGGCCATCCTTGAATTTATGAGTCACTTTGCCGAATAATTTCCTACCAAATAATTATATATCTGTAGTTAGCCCTTTTGAGCCTGAAAGCCTTATTTCTTTGGTAACCTACGAAGATAGCCACTTTGATATCCTAGTTGACCCTTAAATTCCTATATTTAGTAGAGAATTAAATGCTGTCAAAGTGTGTGAATTGATTTTCATGGAGTTTGGAAGGAATAAAATATTTGGAGTTGTACAAGTGATTATGAGCTAAAGAATATGAGCTGGAGAATAAGTTGCTTAGGGGTAGTGCCCGAAACTAGTACCCTGAGATGTCAGAGGTAGTGCCCGAAACTGGTACATCGAGAAAAAAGAAAGGAAAAAATGAGAAGGAAAAATTGTTGAGCCTGAAGGAAAGGAGAGAAAAGAAAATTAGAAGAGCATGAAGCTGGATAGCCTTGAAGTGTAAAAATTTGCAGTACAAAAGATCTCTGGTTTTAATTCTCTACTAATTGAGTCACTTTATCCATATGTTTCCTACCCTTACCAAAGAGCCAACATTACATCCAAAAGAAAAGTCATTTTTGATCCCATTGTCGAATCATACTTATAGTGGTGGAGAGTTTGAGACTTTTGGCAAGCTTATGGTTACATATGCACTTGAATTGAATTTGAGCGTAAACACCTTAACCCATAAGTGTACATCTATTAAACTTGAGTGCGAGTGATATATACTTCCTGCGAGAACATGTCAATGAAGCATTTGAATTGGTGGTGATTGTCTTGTATGCTATGAATTGATTATTACATGTAATGAAAGTAGCATGACCTAAGTTGAGGACAATTGAATTGTGAATGGGGTATTTGTCATAGTCCTTGTTTCCCACTAATTTTCTTACTCTCTCTCTTTATTTTTATTTTGTTGTCTCAGAACGAGCAACGAGTAAGTTTAAGGATTGTTGAGAGTGGAAATTAGCATGTTTGAGTGTCCAATTTAACACCTTTTTGATGAGAATTGTTGTTATATATAAGCACAAGTGTCTTATATTCAATATATCTGAGACAAAGGTGCACTTGACGTGTTTTATTGTGTTTTAGGTGGAAAAAGGATCAAAAGTGCAAAGTTGGAGAAAAGGTGCAATTTGTGCAAGGAATGCTGAAAAACACACGTCCAACTTATGTACTTTTTCTGTGTTTGTGTGGAGATCAAAACTAGTTATGTGATATATGGTTGAAAATTCACTCAAAAGAGGATCGTTTTGGCATAAAGAACACCTCAATTGGATTCCAAACGAGGAAGTTATTGTCAAAGTGGTGACGTCGCGCGAGCTGTGTCGAACAGAATGGATGTTCTACATTCCATGGCTTGTTACAGATTCAATTCTTGGAGTTTTTGTGAGTCCTTTAGATAGAAAGCTAAGAAAGAGAGAATCGCGTGAGTACAAGAATCACTCAAATCGGAGGCCGGATATAAAAGTTAAATGCGAAACGGTGAGACTGCGCACAGCAGTTCGACTAGAGTTCGACCTCCTCTGTTCGGTTCGACCACTGGTCGTGGTTGAACTCGAAGCCTGGACAGAGAAAAATCGAGATTTTTACACCCTGTTAGCGAATTTTCGTGTTTTCTAAGAAAAAGCTCAACCTAGGTCCATAAGGAGAGCTTCCAAGTATAAAAGGGGATGTAAATCACACCAAGAAAAGGGAAGAGAATAGAGAGAAACACAACACAACCATCCTACACCCCACAAGGGGGTTCATCCCCCAACTATCATCCACATCCTTTCCTCTATCCATCCATCACTTTGAAGATTCGTCTGTGGAATCAAGAGGAGAACCAAGAGGAGAATTCAAGACGGAGAAGGACACGACGATACCCATATCTAGTGTTTTATTCGTTTTCTAATTTATCTTGTATTTTCCGAACATCCGGTAAGGTCTATCCAACACCCATGATTGTTCTTCGTAACATCATGGGCTAGAGCCTTTTTGGTAGAACTAGGGTGGTGAAGGTTTTTACCAATTAATTGGACTTTCGTGTGTAAACTCCGTACAACACTACATGTGGATTTATTTTTTATATGATTGAACATAACAGTATCAACCGATGAGTTGATTGCATTGAGTGCTAGGTAATTCAGCATTGATTGTGTGTTCTCCTCAGCGGTCCATTCAAGATCATTCTTGAAGATTTGATCTCCATCACTGTCCTGAACTGTGGGGATGTCAGGCCAACCAGAATAGCTTTCCAAGCACATTCATCCATAGACTTGATGTGACTCCTCATTCAACTCATCCATAAGGCATAATTGGTTCCATCAAGTATGGGAGGATGGTTGATCGATCCAACGGAGTAATCCATGACACTTCAACACTTAACACCAGGAATCAACACTTAGTACCGTCAAGTGTTGGCTCTGATACCACTTGTAGTTGCGGTCCGTCAGGTATGTAAGTGTTTACAGTGATATTGTCCTTAGTGTGGTAACACTTCGTACAACATCGACTCTTATCAATATTGAAACTTGAATACGGATTAATTAATACTAAAGTTCTCAAGCTCATGGCTAGAGAAAAATACAATGTTTGATTTGTCCAATTGCATTTACTGTTTTATTCATATCCATATTTTCCACAATATATTCCAAGAAAAATCGACCGTCAACAACATCGATCCTCTCATCATGCAAGAATTGACCTCTTGTGATTCCAACTTGTAGATATCTTATTTTATGTTATTCTTTGAGCCAATAGGCAAAATTATCTAATCTGATCAAGTGGAAATCATTGCCAACAACAATTAACTTGTGATAAAAAATACTCAATTCGTAATTAAAACTTCCAAAATGACTTTTTTTTTACAAAAATACCCTTTGAATTTGACTTGGCCTTAAATTCATTGACTGGTTCAATTATCGGTTCCAGTTAGTTGCCCACCGACAAATCGACCTGTATCCATAAGTTCGAGTGTCAATTCTAGTCAAGTCCCTACCAACAATCCGATAGACATCGGTCCATCAGTCCGAGTGTCGATTCTAGTCGGTCTCCCACCGGCAACTAACATATGATGTAAGAGGTGGGTGATGTTATTTTATTTTGACTTTTTTAAATATGGTCAAAGGGTAATTTTGTCCCATTACATTAATTCGATTAAAAATAAAAATGATTACAAATTATTTTTATGTTGGCAATGATTTTGAACGAGTTAAAAGTTTTTTTGTCCCATAATTATTTGAAACTTTATATTCTATCCCAAAAAAGATATTTGTATCAATTTTGTACCATAACTCTAAGATTACGTTCAATATTGTCCAATTTTTTGCCGGAACCCTAGAATTTAGCCGGAAAATATCATGTGACTCGCACATGATTTTCTAATTTGGGGGAATCCAGCCAAATTTGTTGACGTGGCTATTTCAATTGAAATTCATCCAATCATTATATTGCATCATATCCAAATATAAAAAATAAAATAAAAAATAATAATTAATCACTGTCCACGTTGGAAATTCAATTAAAAAAATCAAATATTATATAAAAAAGTAATAAAATAATATTAAAAAACTAAAATTTCTGATTCCAGACCTTTAAAAGAAAAAAATGAATTACGTTAAAATGCAATCCCCAGAACTAATCATATTCATTCATCTTCTAATTTTAAGAACCCTAACTAATTTATCTTTCAATTCAATTATCCAAGGATAATAGCAGGGGATAAACTAGATCGAGGTTTTTCAATTCGATCGCGATGATAATGGTAGTGCCGGTGTCGACGGGCAGAGAGTGGAGAGGAAGAAAAATCTAGCACAAACATGGGGCCGATTGTGAAGAGAAAAAAGGGCAGGCCGGCGAGGGTAGATCCAGGGACCTCCCGTCTGTGGAGTATATCCGCCGGAGGAGCCTTTTTCGGATGACGCTGGGAAGCCGTCGAAGAAGCGAAAAATCGATGAAGAAATGAGCTAGCCGGAACTGATGAGAATATGCTGCTCCACGGAAAGCCGTCGGGGAGAGAAGCATCGTACAAGGAGATCCGAGACGGTCAGACGGCGGCCATCGTTGGTGGCGTAGGGGTGGAAAGGATTAGGGTTCATTCTGTTCTTCAATATCCAACATTAATCACTCTTTTTTTTTAAAAAAATTTATGTATTAATAAATTGTTTTCTCTTTTTAATTTTTTTTGTTAATTTTTAAATTTTTAATTAATGTAATTTTTAATTTTTTTTATGTAAAATATGATGTGGCAAACTTAATATATATGTATGTTATTTAAATCATATATTACATGTTAATTTCATTGGCTCAAATTTAATTGGAGTGACAAGTCACTGACACCTCAGGATGGTCGCCGGTTTTCCCTAATTTGAACAGTCACGTGCGTCGCACGTGACCATTTTCTGGTAAAAATTTAGGTTTCCGGTAAAAATTGGGCAAAATTTAACTAAAAGTCATAGTTATGGTACTAAATTGATACAAATATATTTTTTGGTATAGAATTTTAAGTTTCAAATAGTTATGGAACAAAAAAAAACTTTTATTCGTTTTGTACTATAAATAAATGGGTATTTTTGCATTTCTCCCTTATTCTTTGTAAGAATTGATATTATTTCATTAATTCTTGGTTAATTGCAAGAAAAACACAAACTTTATCTTATTTGCATAATCTCAACCTTTTAGAAATTACATAAAAGAACACCACTTTTAAGTATTGTTGCAAACACACCTAATTTCTCAAAAAAGAACCCCACCTTTAATCTCACCTTTGAGAAAATATGTCACACATTGAGTGCATTTTGCAGTAATGTTTAAAGGTGAGTTTTTTTTTTTTTTTTGCATTTTGCAATATGAGTGAAGTTTATGATTTTTCTTGCCATTAATCTTTCATAATTTAAGTGCTATTTCATGTCTCAAGACAAATTCTTGTTGAATGATAATTTATTTAATCTTTATCAGGCTTTAACTAAATTGATGTTAGAAGCATGAATGCTGATTTTCTTCTACATGTGGGAATGAAACCTTAGCTAAATTTTTTAGTTTTATATTTGGTAGAAAAAAAATTAATTAAATATCCCTTTGGACCCTTTCCCCCTCAAGATAATGAGTGGATAATGGTTTATGGGATGTCCAAAATCATTAGTCTTTTTATGTAGTATCTTTATATGAAGGTCAATACCAAAAGCGCTTAAGATATTTTTGCAATTGTGAGTATTAAAAGAAAGAATATTGTCAAGATTAGGGATGGCAATGGGCGGGGCAAGGCGGGTATCTAGATGCCCCGCCCGGCCCCGCACTCCTGTTCCACTGCCCCGCTCCGCCCCGCGCCCACCCCTACACGGGGCATGTCCGCTCCGTCCCGTTCTCTTTTTTTTTTAATTTTAATTTTATTTTTATAAATTATAATACATTCAAATAAAAAAAATAAATTAAAATAAAGTAAATTTAAATTTAAATTAAATAATTAAACTTTATTTTAATTTTAAGAAAATTGTTATTACACCATATATTTAATAATATGGAGTATATAATATTGTAATAAAATATTTAATAATAACTTATATATAATTACCATGATTTTTTTATTTAAAATAACTAAATGTGTATATATAATATTTAATATATATCAATAAATTACATTATTTAATAAATATTATAAATAAAAAAAATTATTTTTTTAGTATAGGGCGGTGCGGGGCGACGCTTGTACCCGTACCCGCACTGCCCCGTGTGCGGAGCGGGGCTGCCCTGGCCCGTTCTCTGTCTGGGGCGGGGTGGGTTCGGCCCAAACGTGGCAGGGCAAGGCGGGGTGAGTGCGGGCCGGGCCAAATTGTCATCTCTAGTCAAGATAAGCTACGCACATTATTTCATATGAATAATTTTCTTACATATAGACTGTGATGTTTGGTTTAGGAATATAATTGAGTTTTTGGGTTTTGAAAATTTAATGAACGGTATATATGTTTGTTTTGGATTTTTAGTATGATATATTTTTAACTTTATGTCAAATCAATGTATAAAAAAATATTAATTTATATAAAAAAAAAGAGAAGAGAGATAAAAAGAGAAAGAACATTAAATGAGAAAGAATATATAGGGGTGGTTTTGTAGGATTTGTAAATGTATATAGGGGTGGTTTTGTGTGGATTTTGAAGTTCAATTCTCGATTTTCAAAACCGGAAACAAACATCATATCGTTAAACACCATATAGGATTTTGGAACCTACATGTGTGAATTAATGTCACATATGTGAATCGTATTTCATTTAAACCCTTTCAATTTAAAAATTATAATGGTAATTATATCTTTAAATATTATATACTATGAGAATAAACATCAAACCCTAAAAGGTATAATACAACATATACCACTAGTTTTACATAATTAATTATGTGAATTCAATTTACACAAAACTTTGCCTAAATTCCAAACACTATAACTCATTGTGTAGTATTATCATCCAAATATATGGATCCTACCAATTTATTAATTAGGCAACATCTTTGAAAGTTTTCTAAGACAAATAAAAAATACAATGTGAACAATTTTAATTTTTTCTGCCCTATCACATTGTGAACAATCTAAAAATTATAAAAGGCTATTTATAGTATGCAACTGGGTGGTGCAAGGTTGCACCCAAATCCCTCCCGTTTTTATGACCCGTAGTATATATGCTATTTTGAACCCGTTTTTATTCTTCAGATCCGTCACAAACACTTCGTCCCGCCTCTCTCTTTCTCTCTGAAACCCTAGCTCCTCACGCCACTCTCATTCTTCTTCCTTTCTTTTCTCTCTGGTAACCTTAGCCTTCTCCCGCACTCTCTATTTCTCTCTTCATCTCTATCTCCTGTAAAATCGCGGTGGAAGTATTTCGGTCTCATCTGTTCTTCGATTATCCGCGGTAAATATTTATCTATTTTTTTTTTTTTTCGAGTTTCACTTTCTAATCGATTTTTACGTTTTTGTTCAATCAGTGATTTTTCGCAGTGATTTTGTATGTGTTTTCCACTCCAGTGTGTTTGTGTGTGGTTAAACACTCCATCCCTATTTCTGGTCAATCTGTGTTTCCACTCTTAAAGATACGATTACACCTTACTCTTCAATTCTCAATCTATTCAATCGGTGTTTCCCCCTTACTTTTCTACGTCAGTTCTCATCTTTTTGATTCATTACTTGTTTGAATTGAAGGGTACTTTATGGCGTGAAGAGTTGATGATGGAAGAATAGAACAATAGACTACAAAATGGAGAAATGTTGAATGGAAGGTATGAGGATGAAAATGGAGAGTAAGAGAGTGGTGTATTTCTTTAAAAGTAAAGATGAAATAGGCAGGTATGCTAATGCAGCTTTAGCAGCAAAGTGGTTGCTAATGTGAAAATCTATGTGATTTATGTTCAATATTTCTGCATGCAAATTTTATCTCAAGTTATTGAAAATTATATAGTGCATGAGATCTAAGAAAGAAAATATTTAGTTGCAGATTTTCAACAGGGCTTTGCCTTACATGTTCATTTCATCAATTTTTAATGTTTTCACCATGAATAAGATAAATAGACACTTCTAGTACCTAATTAATCTCTAGAAATTCTCCTTGATAGACATAACATGGAGTGTTTTGTCTTTTCTGATGGAGGTTGAGACTCGAATGTTCTGTTTGAGTTATTGTTGAAGTTTTAGAGAACTCTGGTTGGGTTGTATAATATAGTGGGGTTTCTTGTTCAGTCATCCTCTTTGTCTATTCATATGTGTCATACCAAATGTTTACGTTTGCTACTCCTCCAATTTTATGTTTCTGAACTAGATCTATTGTGTTTTGGGTGAGACTTGCAAACAGAATTCATTGCTCTGTGACTCTCAAACATAATAATAAGTATTCTTTATGCTTACTCTTACTGTGTTGTAAACAACCTCCTTTTGTATTGGAAATGTGGTTCTTCTGTATGTATTTTTCTTAACATATGAAAGTTGATTATTCTTTATTAATATTTTGTGTTATGATGTTTAGGCATTTATAATGAAGAATAAGAATATTGCTTGAAAGTCTGTTTAATATTTGGCCTGGTTCCACAACATCCATAAGGACATGTATTCTTTTGTTATGCAGAAGAATTGACATTGAGGCTAATGAGGAGTTGTGATTCATATTCAAGAGGAATGTAAGGAATGTATATCTCATCCTCATGGTTAGAGTGAAATAATGCTGCAATCGATGTGTGATCCATACAGGCTTCTAGGAGGAGTAAGAGATTAGCGGAAAAGGCAATATGTAGATCCTTTTCAAATGGGACCCAACCTAGTTTAAGATGTTCTCTTCCCCTTCCTCACCTACAATTCTAAGTGTGGTTGCATTACATAGTATAAATTGATAAATTATGTATTAGGCAACATAAGATTATATATTTGGTTGTATAGGATTAACATAGTTGAGTTTAATTAAAGGATTTGTGTATACACGATATGATAAACATGCTATGCAATTAATTTATTGGATATTAATTCTCCAATATTTAATTTATTCACACTAGCTAAATCTAATTAATTAATTAACTAAACAGGTTCAATATTACTCCATTCATATTGCAAAGTAGCAACTGATTGCATGGTTGGAATCAGGGGTTACATAAGGGTAAAACACGAAGAGAATGGGAAATAGACCAAGTACAAGGCAGTTACATTACATCTAAGCAGTAAAAGAGTTAAAGGGAAGTGCGAGTTGTTCTAGAAGAGACGTGATGAGTATGGCCAGCCTAGGGTCATACGCGAACCCATGCAGCTGCTGCCTGCTTACGTAAGAGTAAAGGCACCCCAGAATCTATGTCCACCGCTTCCTACTGAACTTGAACTGCACATCCTTATTCATCTCTTTTATCTAGATCACGAAGAACCCCCTGTGCGCCATCGACTCGAACCCCGTCCACCCTCCACCTCCACGAACTGCTTGTACAGCTGCTGCGGCATCCTATCTATCTTCTCAAGTGTGTCTCTTTTTAATCCAACTAGTGAATCTGTGACTTTCTTATATTCCCTAATTTTCTCATCTTCACTAGATCATGAAATTTAAATAAAATTTGCATATAATAAATAGAATGGTTATTTCTATACTATTAATGAGGAATACATATATAGTAAAGAAAAATCCATCACTTTGAATGCACAATGCTACCAACATGCTCATCATGTCTATATACAATTCAGACCATATTTATATACAATTAACGGAGAAAACATATACAGTTAAAATAATCCGCCATACTCATCATGCCGATGTACAATTCAAAACATATTCATGTATAATTAATGAGGAAAACATATACAGTAAAGAAAAATCTGTCACATCTAATGCACAATGCTACCAACATGCCCATCATGCCCACATACAATTCAGAACATATCTATATACAATTAACAGAGAAAACATATACAATTAAAATAATCCACCATACAAATCATGCTCATGTACAATTCAAACCATACCTATATACAATTAACGGAGAAAACATATACGTTAAAGAATAATCCATCACATCGAATACGCAACGCTACCAAGATGACCATCATGACCACGTACGATTCAGAACATACCTATATACAGTTAACAGAAAAAACATATATAATTAAAATAATCCACCATACTTATCCTGCCCATGTACAATTCAAACTATACCTATATACAGTTAATGGAGAAAACATATACAAATAAAATGATAACAGACTATAATGCAATTCATCCCCCATAGCAAAACCTAGCTACTGTATATGTTTTACATACAAAGTAAATCTCTAAATTTTGTTGTGTATTTTTTTTCTGAACCAAAATGTATAAAAATTGAAATTGAACCTAATTTTTGTATTAACCAATGATTATTCTACCTAATTAAATCAATATTTTTGTGTAGATTATTGAACAACATCAAATTACGTGTATATAATCTTGCTTTAATTTGATCATAAGTAATGTTATATTGAGCTTCGATTGACAGCACTAGTTGCACTAGCTATGATAAGTATATAACCCAATTAAGCAAATGATTGGATAATTAGAATGATGTTTTCTTGAGCACAATTCAGATCTGACGAAAAAATATATACAGATAAAAAATAAGGGAAATGGAGAAAATGCGAGAAGACATAATTACAGGAAGCACAACTGTATATAAGATAACAGAGAGATGAAATCACACCTCACAATAGGAGAAACCGATTGAATCCTTGATTGGCTTCAACACTGATAAAAAGCAGCGAAGAAGAAAACAGAACACACTATAGGGAATGAACACGGCGGTGACGGAAACCGTAGGCAGCGGCGGAATCTGTCGGCGCCACGAAACCGACAGTGGCGCGACGAATCCTGACAGCGAAATCGGCAAAACACGGCGGTGGACTAAGAGAGAATCGCCGTGGATTGAGAGAGAATCGCCGCTGGATCAAGCAATTTTAGAATGAATTTTTTTACACTTAGTTTTAGGTTTTATATGACCCATTTGAAAATGGGTTGACCCGGTGCACAATTGTAAAATCATGAAACTAGGTGCATCAAATATCAACTCATTATAAAATTGAAACACTATAATCCCATAATACACTTAAATTTTAAAATTATCATTTATAACTCACGCATAACATACTTTTTTTTAATTAGCTAGCAAAATTAGACTGCCTAGAAAGGTCGATAAAATTGATATAAAATTATATACATATATTTTATAATTTGCAAGCAAAAGGAATAGTTCGAAGGGTAAGTCTTGAGTAAGACTGTCTCACGTGAGACCATTTTACACTTTAAATTAGTTATTATTTTCGCTATAAAATGTTATTACTCTTTATTTATACTATAAATTGTTCATGAAATAACATTATCACTTTTCATTAACTGAGTATCACTTTTCATTATAAAAATTATCAATTTTTATCCGTCTCACGTAAGCTTTTATGTGAGACGTTCTCACAAAGTCTTTGCCTATTGATAAAACATGCATGATATTTGATCGGTGAAGATTGATAATCTTACGGTTAAACTATTTCATGATCAATTCATGTGGTAGCAGAAAAGTGATAAATAGTTTTAATAAAAAATTATACTCTAATTAAAAAAAAACTTGTCACATAATACTTACCCTATAAATACACATCACACGTTAATCTTAACATACTTCATGCTAATAGTACTCTTATCTTGTCTCACTTATAAAATGATTCCTAAATGAAATCTTTTAATTTTCTTCTTGATTTTATAATATTTCCTCATTTGATATCACATTAACTGAGGTTAGAATCCTATACAAATTGTTCATCGGGATAGAAGGCTGGTTGTTGCTATCCAAACCGATCAACACTTTCTTAGCCATCAAAAGACTGTGCGATTCTTTTAATCAGTGTTTTCATAATTGGACCGGACAGGTTCAACCTGGAATCGGTGTCGGTACCTATCCGAAAACTCCCTAAAACTATTTTTCTTATTTAATCGGATAAAACTGGTTTGGACCGGTCAGAACCAGGCAAACCGGTAAAACCGTCCAAACCAGAAACCGCCAGTTATGTCTTGTTTTTTTTTAATCGCTGTTGAACGTGCCCGGGAGGAGAAGAAGTAAAAAATCACAACTCACTTTCTTTCTTATTTCATAAAAAAATTGAGATATGAGAAAATTAAAACCTATACAAAAACCTAAAATTGAGATGGCGGTTTCACTCGAGTAGCAAGCGGCCAGCGCGATGTGGGTGAAAAACAGGTGGGTGTCGGCAGAGTTGACTAGTGTAGACCGCGATGCTGTAGGTTGTGGCGGCGGTCCGCGTAAGTGAGAGTTTGAGAGAGTTGGTGTTGTAGGTGGGTGGTGGTTATATCACAATGATTTGGGCTTTAAAATTATTTTCTTATCATGGACCATCACTTCTGAAGTAAAATTGGGATAGGAGATAGTAAAATAATATTTTAAATAATTAAATATTATTAAAAATATGCAATTTTTTATTTTTTCGGTTGAACCACTGGTCCGACCAATCCGACCGGTTGAACCTCGAATCGTTGAGGTCACCAATTCAGTCTCTGGTCCGGTTATAAAAACATTAACCAAAGATAGATCATCCTAGAAGTAGACTATGCAAAGCCTTTTTATTTTGTTTGGCTCAGAATTTGCAACTTTTTAAAACACTTAATTTTCAAATATGTCAATGCTCATATAACTTATAATTTATTTATTACTAAAAAAATACAAAACTCTTAAAAATCAATAAAATTGATTAAAAAAAAAGGTATTCCTTAAACTTCATATCTACAATATCTATGAAAGCTCAACCGAGGTGGACAAAGTATTATCCTAATTAATAAATATATACATTTTATCATTTTGATTAATCTTACTTTTTGACGAGTGAATTATATACTAAAACTAATATTACTAAAAGTTCTAAAATATTACACCGCCATCAATTTAAATTTAAAACAAAAAGATAAAAAGGCAAAAACATATGTGAGATCGTCTCATGTAAAGACTTACGTGAGACGGATAAAAAGTGATAACTTCTATAATAAAAAGTGATATTAAATTAATGAAAAGTAATAATACTATTTCATAAACAATTTATAATATAAATAAAAAGTGATAACATTTTACAGCGAAAAGTGATAACTAAAATACAACTAAAATCTACTGAATTAAAAACTGATTTGATACAAAATTAAAATTTACTTTATCAAATCTCAAAACAAGCATAAATTATCTCTATTCATGAATTTTAAACTCGAACAAACATCTCATAACATTATGTAATGTTCAAGCTCGTCAGAATTGCATGCTGATGCACAATAGGACACATATAAACGATAGTCAAACCATAAGTAGTCATGAGTTGTTCCTCAAATAGTCTTTCTTTTTTCTCCCCATTGCAGCGGCGTGCACACATGCATTTATATAGTATATTCAATAGCATATATGTAAAAATTTATATATACATATACTATTGAATAAAATTTATACATATGAATGCATGTGTGCACGCGGTTGCAATGGAGAGAAAAAAGAAAGATTTAATAATTGTATAGCTTTTTTTTTTCATTTAGTTTTGCTTTTAAAAAACTAAAAGAAAATTCACTAAGTGTATATTTTTTTATTTATTACTATATATGTTTTTAATCATAACTCATAAGTGTATAATTTTCTTAAAGTGGATGCACAATACAGGGATAATTTGCCTATTGCGTACATGAAAATCAAATTTCAGATCCAAAATATATTTTGATTATGGTATATAGTATCTCGTACTGAATTTGAATGTGTTCTTTTAATTCATGTCAGCAAAATATCTTTGGCACAGAATATAAAAAGTAGAGAATCGCTAGGTATAATTAGGATTCTCCACACCAATCACCATAGAGGCTCTAATTCACATGAGAGAATTGAACATTAGAAGGGTGCACTTGCCTAAAAAGAATTGTAATCCTAAGCAGCAGAATTAAATAACAATCTACAATAAAATGTACGTGATTCAAACGGATATAAATCAATTTAAGTTTACAGCTCAAGTAGCAGACGGACTCTTGTTCAATGGAGTAGCAAAAAACACCATCATCACACCGTCTTGAGCTGACGGAGGACTCGTGTTCGATGAAGTAACCAAATACTCCATCATCACACCGTCAAGGACGCACCATTGTCCGCCATTGTCAGATGGAGTATCAGTGTGGCTGCCCTAGGAGCCCTGTTCATTTTTTATTTTTTTTTGAGACACAAGAACTTAGATATATTACTAACCAAAAAAAAATTCGCAAAATCACACATACCCAATTTGGCAGCACTACATTTACAACACGACAAGAGGGGGAGGAGTGGGGGTATTACCATGCTTCAGGAGTTGGATATTGAGCAGCTGAACTGCCAAAACATGATCTAAGCATCTCAGTATTAACTACACCAGGGCTGAGCGCAACAGCAGCCAACCCATGAGGCAACTCTTTGGCAACCGATTTTGTCAAACCCTCCACCGCCCATTTTGAAGCACAATAAGGGGCCACCTTGTATTTCACAATAAAGCCCATAAGAAACAGGGTCCTCAAAATCTAGGTGATGTGGAATATTAGTCATTTCACATGTCAGATTTAAATATGGTTATCAAAGGCACTAATGCCTGAGGCAGCACGGGGCATGTGCCTTTTGTATAAAGATTAAATAAGTACAACATATACAATAAAACATAACATATATAAAATATAAATACCTAATAAAATGAAGTGTATCAACACATAATATAACAACTTACACAAATATGACATACAGAAAAATTAAGCACATAATAAAAAACAATCCATCATATTTGGAATAAAACAACCAAACTAATCTAAAAATCACCCTCTCATCAACATCAAAGTCCTAATTGGGTGGCACAGCTGATGAGTGGCCTGCGGAAGTTGAAGGATGGTGGCAAGAGCCAAAGTCAGTGGCTTGTGGTTGCGGAGGAGCGAAGAGTGTCCATCAAACTCTATAACTATTTTATAAATCCTAATTTATAAAATTTTGGTGAATAAATAAGGTATACATACATATTTTCATTTATTGATAAAGTTTCTATTTCAATAATTTAAAAAAAAAACTGAAAAATAGCATAATTCTCAAGGTGAGCCCAAGGCGCAGCCGTGCAAAGTGGGCCATGCCTTGAGATTAGCACCTTGACACAATGATTTTAAGGATCAAGAGCTAAACCCTTGGCCAAGGAGCTCCTGAGGCGCGCTCAAGGAGCACAAAGGCGTGTGCCTTAGGATTAGCCCCTTGACACCAATGATTACAAGGCGCAAGAGCAACAGCTTGGCCAAGGCACACCTTTAATAACTATGGATCTAGACCACCTTCAAATAATTTCTTTATAACCTAATTATGTGTTCTATAATCCTTACCTCACTCAGTGGTTTGTCGATGGAGCTCTTAGATAACTATTTTGCTAAGTAACACTTTAAACATGAAACATAACAGAGCAATAATACCGAATCAACAGCTAAAATGGCACCTATATTTCGCAAGCTATAGCTAGTAAAAGATAGCACATTTATATTTTATATGAAATGACATGTATCTTGCCCCAAAAACAAAAGATCACAAGACAAATAGACATCTGATCATATGTTACCTGTGCAGCGGCAGATCTTCCCCATCCAGATGACATGTTGACAATTATACCATGTTTCTTCTCAATCATAACTGGAATGAAGTGGCGTAGTATATTTGTTGTCCCCTTGACATTTGTATCAATGACGGCATCTATTTCATCTTCTGGGACCTCCCATATTTTATTATTCCGATTTATTGTCCCAGCATTGTTTACTGGAAATTTTCATGCATTAAATCTCATAACAGAAAAACCATTTAACTAAAAAATGCAACAAAACTGAAAATTGAATAAAACCTGCACTTATGAATCATAGCATAATTCCACTATACTTTTCATTTCATATTCAGCAACATAAATGCAATCTCATTTAAATTAAAGAAAACAAAGACTTTATAATGTTAGCGGGCTTATAAAATATAAAGCGCCAATAGCATCATCAAAAGCTAGTTTTAGTATTAAATATACTGTAGGATATAGTTAGTCGCTGTTTTTCTTATTACATTTCTTCCAATTTTCAGCATTTTTGTATTTCTTCCTAAGCACCAATGTATATCTACTGGTTATTCATTTCTCTTGTAACACAACAGATGATGAAAATAATAATAACAGAAACCAAATTCTACACTTACTCTTTATTTGTGTTAATGGATCAAATTCTTCATCAAGCTGTCAGAGCTCAGAAATAGGTGCTAATCCAACAATTGTAATGTTTAAGACATAAATAGAATTTATTCCTAGTTCTAAGAAAAAAGAAATCAGGAAACAGAGAATCTGTGCTCTCAACCAATGGTCTTGTCCTTTTCTTTTCTATCTTTGACCGACGCTAGAAATTTATACTACCTCCGTCCCATATCAGATGGCATACTTTCTATTTTGTGTTGTCCCACAAAAGTTTACACATTCCTAAAAAAGCAAAAAGTCAAATACAATCACCCTTCCCCCATACACTTTATTTACAAAAAAACCACCCTTACCTAACACACCTAACATACTTTATCATGTATTTATTACAAAAAATACCATGATACCCCTAAAAGTTATCACTTTTCTTAATCTCCGTGCCGGAAGAGACATGCAAACTTTTGTGGGACGGAGGTAAGGCACAACCTAAGAAATTCGCAATTACAAGGTTTCTTGTATCTGTGCAAGGAAATAACACTAAACCTCTGATCAAGAGCCTTTCTGTAAAATGTATCAGCTCCAAATCATCACTAAAATATACAGCATACCATTACATATTTTTCATCATCTATTTTTAGTACATGCATAAATAAATATTCTTCTCGTTACTACTTCATTTAATAAGATTGAGAAGCTCATCTTATAGAGCTTGGTCAAATATTGATATTCTACTCCCTAAATGCAAACATCTTACTTGGATACTCTTAGATTTTACATGGTCTCCAGAACATATACGATCCTGAGGTATCAGATTTTAGAAATTTTTGTCAATGGAACCCCTATCCCCAGGCGGCAGTGCTTTTCCAACATTTACCCCCTACAACGGAAATTTTAGATCTATTCAATTTGCGCTTGTGACGATGATCCATTAAATACCCAAAGCTCCTATCATCCTGGATTAAGAATTGACACAAATCCACTATCAAGTTACAATTTCCTTATCTGTAGTCGAACTATGAAAATTGTCCTAGGAGAAAAGACCAAATTAGTTAGGGTTCATAAACGATAAAATACAGATGCCCAATGAGAACACACCAGAGTTCCATCAAAAGGAAAAAGCTGACTGTATCACATCACAGATAGATCCTGAATTCCATGTCTAAAGAAATAGTTGATGCTTCTGACTTCCTCTAAGGAGATATGGAGAAAACTTACTCAGAGAATTGTGGAATGTGATGGTCCTTGCCTCTATCAGGTGCAAAAGCCAAAAGGAAATCTTGGATATTAGTCAAGGCAAAACATCTACAGTGGTTTTCTTGGCAAAACTCAAAAAGCTGCGGGATGAGCATGGTACTTCACTGCTGCTTAGATTCATATGCCAGCTTGTGCACATGATACTGAACAGATGCCAAAAAGAAAATGAAATGAGCACTCAAAAATTACAGCTGTTGATGGGTTAGGACAAATCCTATGGTCCTGTGCGTAATCAGATTCTACTCATGAGGCCTCTTCCTACTGTGAAGTGTGACAAGACTAACTCCATGGTTATTGAAGTAGAAAGAATGGAGAGTACAAGTTATTTTCCTAGGTCTATTGAGGACACGTTAATGATAGCTATAGCGCCTCAATTTGTTAGGGGTCGCAAAGGCAGAGGTTCAGCAGGGATAGGGTCCATAGGGAATTAGTATTGACAGTTGTAAACGTAGATACACCAAGAGGACAAGGTAAGGTTAGTTTGCGACCACCGTAAGGAGCCCTGGAAATGAAAATAGAAAATGTTTTAAGTTGTATGGCTACTTGACTGGACTAAGAAGTAGAGAGACCAGAAGAGCACTCAAATTACTACAGAAGAGCACTCAAATTGCTACCATGCAGACATCTTCACTTGGTATCAGCTTTAAAACAAAATTTACAAGGAGAAGTTCACCCTAGTTGGACATGACAACAATCATATAACAAGAAATTGCAAAGTAAATGGCTAAAAAGTAAAAAGGGGTGTTCATTTGATCCACCACTTAACTTTTCACATTTGCTGAATACGGTGCTAGAACAGTGAAAAAACATCTATAACATGATGTGACTATGCTAGAGTACATAGCACAGGGCTCTTGGATTTAGAAAATTAGAACACTGGCTCTAGTAAGCATAGGTGCACAAACCATGCAATCATGATTGAAATCACCCATATTCACAATCCCAGTTCAGTCCATGTCCCTAATGAGACAACACACGAAAGTGCCTTTAAACACCAAATCAAACTCACAAATATATTATCCATCTCATGTCTCAAATACTACTTATAATCCATTGCTACCCCATGTAGCTGGTCCAGTAGGTGAGGAGGTGACAAAAAGGCCTCATTGACCTGAATTATAAATTCTAATCCCCACAGTTGCAACTACTCATGATGCCTCCTGGGCGGGCAAGGAATTGTGAATACGTAGTAATCCCCGAGTTGGCAGCAGAGGCAGGTCCCTAAGGAACTTACCTAGGGTTTAGTTGCAAAATAAAAAATCTATAGCTAATAAGCTAAGTCAGCACAATGTTATAAGCTCAAATTTGTTATCTATCCTGTCTATGACTTGTAGCAGGACGTGGAGAATGAGAATGTACTAGCCACTGGAAAGCTAATTGGGAGACTTTATACACTGCAGTTTCTTCAAACCATTTCACTTTTTTGTGCTTCAGCATTTTGTTCTAATACTGTTAGTAATACCACTTTTTGGCATAAATGTCCGGGCTTGTGTAAAACAACATCTTGATTTGTGGAAAATCCTATACTTCTTGCCAAGGAATGTAAATATGCCACAAACCAAAACAGGACAGAATTCCCTTTTTCTATAAATATTAATCAGTGTCTTGCAATTTTTTAATCAAATGTATTGGGGCTTTACAATATTTCTACAAATAGCAAAACACCTTATATACTGTTAACATATATTTTGTTCATTATAAACTTGCATTGCAATACTCAAGGGCATAGGGGATGTAAAATTTATCAGCTCTAACGTGTCAACAGCTCATCACTTAAGTACACAGCATAACTTTACGTGTTTTCCCTTTTCTAATTTTGGTTCTTTTGTAATCAGTGAGGGGTTTTTAGACTGTTTCATTCAGTTTGTTAGATTGAGAAGCTAATACCAGTATACCACAGAGCTTGGTTACAAACTGATTTCTACTCCATGAATACAGGCATCTTACTTGGATTCTGATGATTTTTTATACTATGCAAATAACACTAGATTGTTTTAGATAGGAAAATGAAGAGAATTCATGCAATGATTGCAGTTACTCTACTCTTTGTAAACAAGGTAGGACCACCCAGTCCATCATAATTCATATGATTAAAATACCAGTCAAGCTACCTTCCCTCAGTTTTAATTGCACTTCGAAATGTTATAATAGGGGTATACTTCCAACTTGCTCTCCTAAGATTGTACCCAAGGATTCAATACATTGCATCACATTTGTTAATAATACCATTAGGTAACTATCAGTGTGCTAAAAAGATGCATCTTTATAAGATAGATGAATGATTTCACCCGAAGTGAAGCAGAGCTTTAGCGTGCTAAATATCATAAAAGGCAGACAATCAATTCTACAGCAACACAACACTAAAAGATCTTCTCTAAAACCATTGCTACTTTAACCACCAAACAAATTCAACCAATAAAATAAACACTATCTTAATCACACAGAAATTGCTGATACATCCATGTACCTATAATATCAGGAACAACCTTCTTTTCCACCACGACTCGCGCCAACTCCTCAACACTATGATTAGCCCTCTAATTTTACAGCAGCTCCCAAAAAAATATATATATTTTCGATCAGAGCTAATAAAATTTACGCAAAAGAGAACTAGAATAAACGAGGAGACCGGAAAATATTATATTGGAGATGAATTACCACATCAACATTCATAATGAAGTGCTTGGTGCTGTTATTCTTTCCTTCGGAAGCAGCGACGAGCTCCGAGTGAAGAGAGGAAAGCTTGTCGGCGGAGCGCGCGCAGCCGATTACCGAGTGGCCGCGCTTGGCCATTTCCAGTGCTAGGGCTTTGCCAAGGCCACGGCTAACCCCCGTTATCAGAACCGTCTTGAGGACAGCGTCGGTGCCGCCTCCTACAACGTTCATAGGGTTACTGGCCGATGGCAGTGGGGGTGGCGCTGTGGTCATGCTTCTTCACTTTCTCCACAATCTCCAGATTCTGCCACAAATTTACAAAAAGAGACGGAAAAGAAATAATGTTAAAATATCGCGTCGTTTACTTTACTCTCTCCGCCCCCTTGAAAAACGTAACCATTTATTTTTTTTCACGTAGATTAAGAAGTATAATAATTTAATATATTTTGAGGTGAGAGAAATAATATTTTAAAGTATAATGGGTAATTGTATTAGTGTTGAGTGTATGGCTGCATGTGGTCACATCAATCTAAAAAAGGAAATTGATACTTTGTAATGAGACGGACCAAAATGGCAAAATGGATACGTATCAAGGAGATGGAGGGAGTATGTGTTATTGGGGGTTATCCTCTGTTATAACCCTCTGAATATATAGGGCTGTCAATTTTATCCGCAGGTTCGGATACCCTACGGGTAATACCTTATCGGGTAAGGGTAGGGTAGAGCATATTCCCGCTTGAAAATGTTGAGGGTAGAGGTAGGATATGGTATTTATAAAATGGGGGCGGCTATTTGCACCCCCGAACTTACTGAACAAATCCCAAATTTTTTTTAATTAATCTTTTTAAAATCAATAAGACTAAAATACCCCATTATTAAACACACCCTCAAAATTATTATTCATCCCATGGAGAGATCTCAGTTGTTCATGAGATCAATGATGGCACCAACGCCACCTATCTTCTTCCCTTCTTCACCTTCCAACCCAATTCCACGTTTCTTCCCGTCATCTTGAATGCTGATATGATTCTCTACGTCCACTCTAGTATGTGTCTCTACCTTTGCATTCATTTGTTGTACATCATTTCTGTGGTTTGAATTGTTGGTGGTGTTAAAAAGGAATTGGAAATTATGTTGGGCTGAGGAAACTGATGATATTAAGCAAAGTGATTTGCATAGTGGAGATGTTTACAGGCTGATCCATGGAACTATGTTCTTTATCCAAAACCACAACCACAATCACAGCCTTATCATTCATGCCTTCTTTCCTAATTCAGATCATCACTTGCAAGTATGTATCTCATTGCAGTTTACTACAATTAATACGTGTAATTAAGAATCTATTCTTGTAGGAACCTTATTTTAGTTTCCAGAAGATGGTTCTTGGCTTTGACAGAAAACTTCTTCAGGCAACTCTTCAGGTATGCGCAATAGGAATTGAATTAATTACCTCTTATCATATATATGTTTGGTATTTGGTTAAAATGACATGATGGGAGATGTAGCAAGGTGTCGGAGGAGGTGATAGATCAGCTTTTGGACGGACCAAAGCCACAGGCGATCGTGCCGGCACCGGAGATGGAGAAAGAAGCTCTAGTTGGAAATAGATGGAGATGATTTATTTAGGAGGATGAATAGTAATTTTGGGGTGTATTTAGTAATAAGGGCATTTTGGTCTTATTAATTAAAAAAAATTAATTAAACTGTTTTTGGGGTTTGTTTAGTAAGTTTGGGGGGTGCAAATAATCGCCCCCTTATAAAATACCTGATTACCTATTTACTTTATATATATATATATATATATATATATATATATATATATATATATATATATATATATATATATATATACACAAAAGAAAAGAGCGAGTTTCCCTATTTGGTTCCGTAAACTCAAGGTTGCCGGTTGATATCGTCTCCCTTCTAATATTCTCAAATGTACACGTGTTACGATCTTGCATGTTCCACTGGCACCTGTCCTCCTTCCACCATTCACTCTTACTCTCTTTCGTTCCACATAGCTGCCCCGTGAAATGCTAATAATCCGCTCCCCCTCTACACAAGATCAACACACATATACTGATCGCATCCCCTCCTTCAACCACGTGTCTTACTCTGTGGACTGTTATTTCTTTCTTTCACTCTTTCACACTTATTGCCCACCGATTTTCACTACCATAATTCTACTGCGTTTCTTATTCTGTATTGCCAACTCCATCGCTTGAATTCGCTGTACGCCATCTTCGTTTTCACTTCGGACTACAATTCCACCAGTAAGGGCACCCAGTTGCTTCGTCTTCCTTGCGTAGTAGTCAGCCACCCGGCTCTGAGGCTCGCCGTCTCCTCCGGCAATGGCAGCATATCTCCTTCACGCAATTTCATCTTTTTCGATGCAACTTGCACAGAGCTCTCCTTCCCTTCCCGTGTGCGTAACATTGTCTCATTTCTAAGTAATTTCTTCCTCCCTTCTATTTTATTCCGTCGCCCCTAGATTTCTGATGAGTGATATTTTCACCTAAATTTTAGTGTCTTTTTATGTGTGTTTTCATATATTTTTATCTGTATTTATGTGTTATTTGGTGGAGTTATGTGTTTTTATAGAATTGAGTGTGAATGAACTTAATCGTATGTAAAACAGGTGAAATCGGGGTGAAAATGGAGAAGGGAGACGAAAGAAGGAAGAAGAAAACAGGGCAACTAGAACACGGCCAGCCGTTTTAAGTACACGAGCCGTGTCGTGCTACATGAACCATGTACTACAAACGGGCCTGTAAGATATGGTTGTGCGACGACATCAGAACGCACAACACGACCATCCCTTGGTCGTGTTGCAGCACATGACTCGTGTGCCGTCGTAAGTCCGCGTTGACCTAGAAACCCTGACACGACTCGAGGCATGTTGCAGCACACGAGTCGTGTAGGTGCCTGATCAGTAAAAAAATCAGATTTCTTCTAGAAGGCCCCCAATGAATAAAAATACCCATCCATTCAACGTTTGAAAAGGTATACACAAAATTTCAGCTGCTCACACACCTCACACACCATTTTCTCTATTTTACACCATCATCTTCATCCATCCATCCATACTTGATCCTCTCTATCAAATCCACCATCAAAGTGATCAAGGAAGTAAGGGAGAGTGAGATCACAAGAAGAAGAAGATCTCCATTGAAGACCTTCAAAGGGAGAATTTAATTCTAATTTTTGTGCATTTCTTTATAGATTGATCATGGTTTGTAAGGATTTTAATGTCTATGTTGAATTTCTTGTGACTATGAGAGGCTAATCTCCTTTGTGAGATTAGCTCCATGATTGGTGTTGGATAATTTAGTTTTTATGCAATTTGATTTTAATTTTAATTGGGCATTTGTATATTTCTATTATTGAATATTGATTGTTTGATGTATATGTATGATATGTGTGATTAATTGTCATGGGCATGTGATTAGATTGAGAAATCAATTATGTGTTTAGGATAGTTCATTGAATCATTTCATCATACACTTCATGTGCATTAATTTAGAATGAGATAGAGATATCCTTTTAGATTTAGAACCCTTTGATGGAACATTTGATTAGCCTAATCGAGAGGTTGGTTGATTAGATGAGAAGACCCAAACCATTAGTGAATTCATAGTACCTTAAAAGGGAATATTGCTTACGATTTAGTACATAATTAGGGAATCGTAGAGTAGTTAATACCTAGTGGGAGGTGTTCGCTATAGTATACTCCCTCCGTCCCGGTGCAAGTGGGCCATTTGCTTTTTGCATGTTGATTATGGAGTATTATTATTTAATGTGTAGTGGGTAGTTGTATTAGTAGGAGTGTGGGTCCTATACTTTAATTGTATTAGAGGGGGTGTATGAGTCCCATATGTGTAAAAAAGAAAATGGAATTCTTTGGGTTGGACGACCAAAATGGAAAAATGACCCTCTTTGTCTGGGACAGAGGGAGTAGATCTTAAGTGCTTTTGGGAGCCTTGACGAGGGTCTATATCCTATCCATCTCGAGAGAGAGTTTAGGTGGATTTAGTGATCACTTCTATGCCTTGTCCATGAGAGATTAGAATTAATTGCATAATTTTTTTTGTCTCTGCCATAATTGTAGTTAATATCATCCTTGCATCATTTGGAACCCATTCATCTTTCATTCGTTTTATCATTTATTTCTTGCATTAGTGTAATTGAATTTATTTGCATCATATCCTCCCTATTCCATTGTCCTTATAAAATCACAATAAACTTGAGATCGCTTAAACTCTAGTACCTTCCTCCCTGTGGTTCGATAAATTCTTTAATTGGTCATCCCAACTATATTACGACTAATCAAATGGCGCCGTTGCCGGGGAGGTAACGGTCGCTAGTAGTTTGACGAAGGATTGTTTAGAGTGATCTTAATAAGGACATTTTTTTTATTTTTTGCATCTTATATTTGCTTTGGAAAATTTTGTTCAAAATTTTCTTTCTCTTGTAGGTGCATACCTTGAGAAGGAAGAAGAAGGAGAACAAGAACAAAAATATGAGCTACATGGATTTTTTTCGAGATATGGTGAATAGAAGTGTTCATCCCACTATGAACACACAAGGAAATTTTCAAGGATTTCAAATGCCAAATTGTTAGCCTAATTTGCAACCGAATTTTGGAGCACAAGTACCTAATATACAATTCCAACAACAAAGTTATGAGAATTTTGGAGTCCCTCATCAAATGCATCAACAAGTATACCCTCAAGTTGTGGAAGATGTGTTTCAAGGAAATTTTTCTAGAAATCAAGAAGGAAATCAACCACAACTATGGGAGATTTTCAAGACACATCTTATTCTACCCAAAGTGAATACAAAGAAAGGCTTAGAGATGAGTTGATTGAAAAGATTATGGAGCGCTTGGAACATGAGAGGAAGTCTAATGAAGCGTGGATGGATCGAATGGAAAATTGGTGTGAAATGATGACAAATGCATTCGTAGCATTCGGTGCTAGATTGGATTTCATTGAGCACCAAGTTAGTCAAGTTGTGCCCACCGTGGAGAGACTTCAAGAAGAGAACAAAAAGCCTTCTACCTCCGAAACAATAAATCTATGCATGGCCATTAAGGATAGGAAAGAGGGTAGTTTGGGGGTTGATGAGGTTATGAAGGAAAAAAGAGAAAGGGTGCCTAAGTGGGTGAAAGCCAAAGAGTTGAAAGAAGAGTTGAAGGGGAATTCGATAGATTTGTCGAGTCTCTTGAAGAGATGGTAGAGAAAGTTAAAATTCAAAATCAAGAAGAGATTCACGCCCTTATGGAAGAAAAGAAGCCTCCGGAAACTAAGATCATGGATTCTACTCCCCACAAGTCAAAACCTTCTCATTCTATTGAAATTTCAAATTCTCTTAAGAACTTCCATGATTTTATTGATAAAAATTTGTTTGGTGATTGTAGAAAAATGGTTTCAAGAGGGCATCAACACTTGTCAATGCCTGAATTCTTATCGGGGGATGTGGTTGAAGTTCAAAATGCACATAAAGCCCTATGGAAGAAGTGGAACAAGTGAAAAGGGCCATTACTTGTGAAGAACGCCTTCGAAGAACAATTGCTTGAGCTATTTAACAAGAAGGGAAACGTTCTAGTGGCGGAACGTGAGAGCACAAGGCACTACTTCAAGAAGAAACCTATGACAGTGCCTAAGGACTATTCTAGACCACCATGAGCTAAATACTATCGTCCGGCTTGAAGACGTTAAACTTAGCGCTAGATGGGAGGCAACCCATCATTATCTTTATTGCTTTATTTCTTATTTTCAATAAGGATTGTGGATTTGATTTTGTTTTACAATTTTGGTATGTAGGTTGATTGTGCTCGTGGGAGAATGTGTATTGAAAATATGGGAAGTGCTTGATTTGAAGTGTGTAGGTACGTTATACCACTTTTTGCAAACTTAACTCGAAACTCTTATTTCAATTTAAGTTTGGGGGGATATGGCGTGGTGTGACGTACTTTTTCTTGAAGGCATATACTTTTCGTATTTTTGGGCTAATTTTAAAATTTTTCTCATGAGTTTTGGATTGATTTTGGTACGTTTGATTGTGTTGAAGTACATGATAATCCATATTTTTAATGATATTGTTGAGCTAATATTTTTAATGAGTTGTTGAGCATGAATGAAGTGTAGTGGAAGCACGAATTGAGCCCGGAGATCAAGTTGAGATTCGTTGTGTATTCAATTCGGAAGCTAGTGTCAACCATTTCCACTACCAAATGTCTATTGAGGGAGTTCACTCTATACTCTACCACTTCTAGTTGCTTGACAAGAATTTATTTTGATTTGGATTGGTGTGATTAGCATGTTGCTTCATGTGTTATATTTTTGGGATGTTTACTTTTGTAATTCAGGATTTCCTTTTCAATCAAAGATGGGGATTTTTGTTAGCTTACTTGATCATGGATGATATAGAATATGTGCTTTATTGTTAATGATGGTGATTTTTATTTTTGCATGTTATGTGTTTTTATTTGTGTCTTGTTTGTTGAGTCTTTTCTTTTATGTTTGGTGTGTATTTTTATTCTTGTTTAGGATTGTTTTGGTGGATTATTTTTGGGATGTCGTGAGTCATTTTTGAACATGAGTGATGATATATTGTGGTGATAAGTGATGACAAGTTATGATTAAGAATCTCTACACTTTCGAATTGTGACATGTTTTACTTAACTTGTTCAATTTTGAGATGAATGTGGTGTAATAAGTTCTTTAAGGTCCAATGCACAAGCTTGTGAGTATTTGAGCCTCAACCGTGCATGCATGGTATTTATTTTCATGAATGGATTGGTTGTGTTTGATAAACTAGAACTTGCTCAAGGACTATGGGAACGAGCCCGATTAGTGTAAGTTAGTGACATGATCTAAGGTCATCCTTGTTATTTATAGTCATTGCCATATATTTCCCTATCATGAACATCATCCCTAGTCAACCACTTTGAGCCTTAAAGTCTTTTTATTGTGAATTTAGCACATTACAAGCCTTAATTTCCCATGTGAGCCTTATATATTCACCCTTTTGTGTGAGTGATTAAGAAGACAGTAGCTAGAAAGGTTTGATAAGAAAGCAAAAGAAGAAAGGAAATGGTAAACAAGTAAGAAAAATGATGAAAGAGCACAAACAAAGAGTGAACATGCAACCTGAAAACAAGAAAAATGAGCAAAGCAACAACAAGATGCTCAAGAAAATAAAAATTCAAAGAAGGAAGCATGATTTATAAAGAAGCTCAATTCGAGGAAGTTAATGATTAGTGCATGTGATTACCAAAGTTGAGAAGGAAAGAAAGATAAGTGAAAGTATGGAAGAAAATAGCTACCTCTTCGATTCCTTACACATGATTAGTCACTCTTACCTATATTCTTCATACCCTACCAAAAAGCTTATCATTACATCCAAATGAAAAGACCTTTTTGATCACTAATGGAAACTTTAGTGGATTGTGAATATAGTCCACGAGCAAGCTTATAGCAAGTCGAGCCAATTGATTGATGAGTGTTGATTTACCCCACTTTAAAGAGTGTTGAGTGAAATTGATATCCATTGAGAGGCTTGGACTAAAAGGGGACTATATTACACTTTTATTCTCTTTTGATTGAACTTGTTAATATTTGCATGTTATGGTTTTATTGATGTAGGATGCCTTAGCATAGTTTGTAATTCTTATTGCTATTGATGTGTTATTACTTGTGTTCATTTAGTTTGTTCCTAGGTTAAAATCACTCCTCTTGGTTTATCATTTTCGTTGTTTGGGGACGAACAACACTTTAAGTTTGGGGGTGTGATGAGTGATATTTTCACCCAGATTTTAGTATCTTTTATGTGTGTTTTCGTATATTTTTATCCGTATTTATATGCTATTTGGTGGAGTTATGTGTTTTTATGGAATTAAGTATGAATGAACTTAATCGTATGTAAAACAGGTGAAATCAGAGCGAAAATGGAGAAGGGAGACGAAAGAAGGAAGAAGAAAACAGGGCAACTAGAACATGGCCAGCCGTTTTAAGTACACGAGCCGTGTCGTGCTACATGAACCATGTACTACAAACGGGCCTGTAAGATATGGTTGTGCGACGACATCAGAACGCACAACACGACCATCCCTTGGTCGTGTTGCAGCACATGACTCGTGTGCCGTCGTAAGTCCGCGTTGACCTAGAAACCCTGACACGACTCGAGGCATGTTGCAGCACACGAGTCGTGTAGGTGCCTGATCAGTAAAAAAATCAGATTTCTTCTAGAAGGCCCCCAATGAATAAAAATACCCATCCATTCAACCTTTGAAAAGATATACACGAAATTTCAGCTGCTCACACACCTCACACACCATTTTCTCCATTTTACACCATCATCTTCATCCATTCTTCATCCATCCATCCATACTTGATCCCCTCCATCAAATCCACCATCCAAGTGATCAAGGAAGTAAGGGAGAGTGAGATCACAAGAAGAAGAAGAAGATCTCCATTGAAGACCTTCAAAGGGGTAATCTAATTCTAATTTTTGTACATTTCTTTATAGATTGATCATGGTTTGTAAGGATTTTAATGTCTATGTTGAATTTCTTGTGACTATGAGAGGCTAATCTCCTTTGTGAGATTAGCTCCATGATTGGTGTTGGATAATTTAGTTTTTATGCAATTTGATTTTAATCTTAATTTGTCATTTGTGTATTTCTATCATTGAATGTTGATTGCTTGATGTATATGTATGATATGTGTGATTAATTGTCATGGGCATGTGATTAGATTGAGAAATCAATTATGTGTTTAGGATAGTTCATTGAATCATTTCATCATACACTTCATGTGCATTAACTTATAATGAGATAGAGATATCCTTCTAGATTTAGAACTCTTTGATTGAACATTTGATTAGCCTAATCGAGAGGTTGGTTGATTAGATGAGAAGACCCAAACCATTAGTGAATTCATAGTACCTTAAAAGGGAATATTGCTTACGATTTAGTACCTAATTAGGGAACTCGTAGAGTAGTTAGTACCTAGTGGGAGGTGTTCGCTATGGTATATATCTTAAGTGCTTTTGGGAGCCTTGTTGAGGGCCTACATCTTATCCATCTCAAGAGAGAGTTTAGGTAGATTTAGTGATCGCTTCTATGTCTTGTCCATGAGAGATTATAATTAATTGCATAATTTCTTTATTGTCTATGCCATGATTGTAGTTAATCTCATCCTTGCATCATTTGGAACCCATTCATCTTTCATTCGTTTTATCATTTATTTCTTGCATTAGTGTAATTGCATTTATTTGCATCATATCCTCCATATTCCGTCGTCCTTATAAAATCACGATAAACTTGAGATCGCTTAAACTCTAGTACCTTCCTCCCTGTGGTTCGATAAATTCTTTAATTGGTCATCCCGACTATATTACGACTAATCAATTTCTTCTTTGTATTTTATCTTTGTTCTTAACAATAGCATAGCTGATTCATGATTATTATTTTGTATGTGTTCTTGACGATAGCATAGCTGATTCATGATTACTTATATTCGTTATCTATTGCACTTAAATATTTTCGCTTCCCACACGCACACGACTTGATTTGTTTTGATTGAGTTTGGATGTTTAAATTTCCCCCTATATGTATTCTACCAGCATGCCCACCTTGCCTGCCAAGTGTTTGACGAATTGCCCAGTTCAAATTCCCATATTTTTGGTAGTTGTAACTTTAACAATAGTCATACAGAGACTTCTTTGGAAGCTATTTTCAATCTAATGTGCTCCTAATTGAAAATTTCCATTTGAAAATGAAACTCCAAAATATTGGATATTTTGTTGTCTTTGAATCTTGCATGAACTTTTTAATTAGCCAAGTTTTCCCGATTATCTTTCCCAGACAACTATTATTTCAGTGATTCATTGTTTGTGATGTATATCATTTTCTATTCCTCGCAAGTGAGGCATTTTATTAGCACTAAAATTATTTTCGCTTCCCGACACGTACACGGCTTGGTTTATTTTGATTGTGTTTCTATATTTCAATTTTTCCCTATATGCATTCTACTACCATGGCCACCTCGCCTGCCAAGTGATTTCTACCGTTATGCTCCATTTTTATCTTTTTACAGAGCTGATATAATTTCATTCCATGTGGTGAAGCTAACTGTATGGCGCCTCTTTGTTCATGATATGAACAAGCATTCGGTTATGTTAGTTGTAATATTTCATTATTGAGATGCAAAATTTTAATTGCATAATGAGTCAAGAAAATTATATCTAAATTGGTTGTTCCCTTTCTAAGTTTGACATAATTTACTAGGATAAGAGCTTTGAGCTTGATTTCATCTAATGTTTATTTAAACTAATTCAGCTTTTCCAATAATCAGCTGGAAAGTACCTTATCTCTACCAGTTGTCTTGAGTAAAAACTAAGATGCAAATTTCTTCCTGTCCCTTTTTTTAGGGTTATATTTCTGAATTTATTCAGGACTTCCTACATGTAAACTTTACATAGCATATATTCCCAATTTAAAATTATATATCAAAGAGATTTTTCAATTTCAGCCAATGTCTATAGTGATTGAAGCACAAGATTCGGGCATGGTAAGATTAGTTGGGGCATTTAAATTTAGTGGAGAACACTAAGAGTTTCAGATGAGTACTTTATTTTTTCTCTCTTGTTTAGCAAAAGATGTTTAATACGCTTTAAAGCAGACGTGGTTTAACTAACCAGGTTATTTATTTTTGGTACAACTTAGAATCAATTTATAATCACTTAAATTTTTTTTTGCAATTGAACAAATTTGTTGCAACTTTAGAAACAATGATTAATTTAGAATTTAATAGAATTGAAGGGGATGTAATCAACATTGCAAATTAATTGGAATTGAAATCTACCATTTGTAATGTGACATGTTTTTAATTGCTTTAAATCTGTCAAAAGTTGTGAAGTCCAACTCTTGAAATACGTAGTTTCCGATCCGAGTTGGTCAACCTTTTTTAACTTTCATAGAAATAGTTAAATCATGAAAATTTGAAAACAGCTCATTATCATCTGTTGGTGCATATGCAAGTCTTATCTTTATTGCCAATATAAGAAATGTGTCATACCTGCATAATAAAATTAAAAGATCTGTACTTTAAAAATTGTGTTGAATTGTTATATATTCATGAAAATTTGCTCTCATATAGATTGACATGTTGCATTTTCGTGACAGGTTGTAAGGCCAATCGTGGAGAACCCTGAAGACTGAATAAAGGTGCATTTGATTTATATGCGAAGCTCATACATGAAGACATTTTGCTAAATGTAATTTGTTACGCTCTTTTTTATGTTTTTTACTGCCGTTAGAGTAGTAATTTTTTAAACTTCTGTTGTCTATTGTTAAGGAGACATCAAATGGAACTGTGGGTACATTAGTATTCTTATCTTACCAGACATTGAAAGTTATTCTATATTTCATACATTATTTGTTAAATAAACTTGTGTTGCGTGTAGTAGGAGCTTTTAAATCGGAAGTCACTAAGGTATATTCGATAGATATTCAGCTTGACTAAATGCTTTGGCATCTGTTCTTGCCAGAACCGAAACACAAAAATAAAGAAAAAAATGCTGGTATCTAGGATAATCCATACCCTCATAGGAATTATTATTTTGAAAGCTATGTCCCTCCAATCTTTACAGGCCATTCACCATAAACTGTAACCAAGTTAGGCCCCTTTCCCTCTTGGATGATAGTTGTATGAATTGAATTATGATGTATTTATTAACCTGTGTGGCTTATAAGATCCAATACGGTCGCTCGGCTGTAGTAACATAAAACTGTGATGGTCTTGATCATTTATTTTCCAGCTGCTTTTAGCATTTACGTATGCAAAACTGGTTGGTCTGAATATGAGCCTTTCTCCCAGTTTTGATACAAGTAACTGGTGATTAGAATTTGATAGAGTAAAGGGGATGTAATCAACATTGCAAATTAATTGGAATTGAAATTTACCATTTGTAATGTGACATATTTTTAATTGCTTTTAATCTGTGAAAAGTTGTGAAGTCCAACTCTTGAAATACGTAGTGCCCGATCCAAGTTGGTCAACCTTTTTTAACTTTCATAGAAATAGTTAAATCATGAAAATCTGAAAAAGGCTCATTATTATCTGTCGGTGCAAATGCAAGCCTTATTTTTATTGCTAATATAAGAAATGTGTCATACTTGCATAATAAAATTAAAAGATCTGTACTCTGAAAATTGTGTTGAATTGTTATATATTCATGAAAATTTTCTCTCATATGAATTGACATGTCACATTTTCGTGACAGGTTGTACGCCAATCATGGATAACCCTGAAGACTGAATAAATGTGCATTTGATTTATATGTGAAGGTCATACATGAAGACATTTTGCTAAAGGTAATTTGTTACGCTCTTTTTTATGTTTTTTTACTGCAGTTTGGGCAGTAATTTTTTAAACTTCTGTTGTCTATTGTTAACGAGACTTCATCTACTGCTTCTGGAATAACTATTTACACAGTTCAATGTTTGAACTCACAAGGATACTTTCCAATTACTTTCTTTGTAAAGAAATTATTCTTTTGTTTATGCAGGAGAGGAAAAGAGCTCATTTCTCATAGTTTATAACAGAGGGTTTTACTTCATATTGTAAAAGGACAAGAAGAGATAAGGTAAGTGACATGAAATTTTGTTTAAAGGAAGTTACAGTAATCAATGTCTTACAAACACTCTTGATGATTCCTTGTTATTTCTCAACAGACTTTTAGAATCATAACTTAGTTTCTTTATAGATGTTTATGTGTGGCCCAAGTTTGGCATTATGACTCAACTAGAAGGTTTAGCCATTATTTGCTTATTCTAACTTAGGTTCATTCTGTTTCATAGATTATTTTATATTAGTAAATGTTGTTATTGTTGTGAGTTGAAACATGAATTCTTCTTCGCTCGAAGTGCAGCCTGCTGTATATAATTAGCTCCTCCTTGGCTTTCTTGCCCGTGTAGGAGAGGGGTCTGTACATGAGTGGGTGGCTGAAATGGAATTGTCGACCTTGTTGGCCACATCCAATGATGCAGTCAATTGTATATCATAAATGATGTGCTCATTTGAAACAAGTGTATGTGTGTGTGTGTGCACGTTGTTTGTGTGCGCGTGTATGTCCATTTACTAAGGGGAGATAAATTCTCTGAAATGGTTGCTCCCTCTAGCTGGAGATAGGTCGTTTGGTTGCTTTAGGTTTTAGTCATGACTCATAATCATGTGCCACGGGAGTTCTTAAACAGCCTTGTACAAGCGCTTGAACTGCTGTACATTGTTTATAATCTATACACAACACATGATTGGAGCAAGGATGAATTGAATATTAGTTAGTTTAATTGTCTGTTATTGACCTAAACAAGGCTACAACAAAATGTTGATCTCTGTCCCAATTCTCTACATGTTCCGTTTTCTTCTCTTTGGTAATTCACCGCATACGTTAATTCTCTCCATGTTTTCCAACTCAAGTTTCTGATTCTGTTTCTTCGCTCTACTTTGCTTTTCAAATATGGCAGTATGTTGAATTTTATCCTGTTACAATGTAGAGAACGTTGTTATATTGATCTTGACTTTGAACCAAAAAAAGCAAATTTTACTTTCATCATCTTTGTGTGTTAAGTCCTTCATGACAGTCGAAATCTTGTGGTTCGTCTGAGTACTAAGAGATGGAGGCGTCTTCCCCATCGACTCCTCAAATCTTTGGTATTTTTTATTTCACTTGACAAGGATGTTATGTTATGAAATTACTATGAGATCTTGAATTTCAACCCTTCTTAAATTTTATTATTTGCTTCATTACTACGCCATACTCATGGTGAAACTATATTTTTTGTCGCTTTTATTTGCTTTGTATTAGTTATAGCCAATAGGTTATAGGCATGTGGGAACGGTATATATAGAAATTTTTATTAATTTTATCCAATCTATTATCTAGCCAGTTGGGTCGATAATAAATTAATTTATGCAATATACACAAAAAAAAAATAATTTATGCAACTTTTATGATGCTCCCAAGCGCAAATAAAAATGGTTCCCATCTTTTTTGAAATTCTTAAATTGCAAACTGTTCAAGACTAGAGTATTGAACTTGGGCTTGCTGTGTATGTACACGAAATAACTATTAAAAAAAGAGGGAAGTAAAATAAATTGAATGTAAAAGGAGGAGCAGTATGAGTGTCATGTCAATATTTGTTAATAATTCATTTAATACTTGATCTCATGATCAAAAATAATTCCAACCTAATTTATTTAAAGAAAATGAACATATGTATAATCATTGACCTTGTTTCACATAATCAAATAAGCCCTAATCTATTTAATTATTTTTAGCTTGTTTAATTATTAATTTTCCTTTAAATGAGATCGCATAAGCACTTTAGAAACTAAATAAACACAAGTATATGTATAATAGAATTTCACATGGTAGAATTAAGAATCATCCCCTATAATAAATCACACAAAAAGAATAACATATTTTTGAGTACAATTAATTTATTTAAATTACATTCATTAAATTAATCTTAGAAGACAAGGATTAATAAGGATCATGATTTATAAAATTTGCAGTTGAAGGTCTGAGAAGCTTGTTGAAAGCTTAGAAAATCATGGTTGGCCGTCTAGGTTGTTGAATTGATGGTGTGGTTCAGTAATTTTTCTTTTCAATTTACAAATACATAAAGTGAAACATACAGTGATCATGATGTAGTTTTTGGACATCGTAATTCACATGTTAATATATCTACTTCATTTTTTTTATTTGCTCAATATTAAGATGGCCTGAATGCATGTCGCTCGCTTGATTCTAGGGTGGATTTTGGAAGTCCATCATAGAGAAACTACCTATTGTATTTCATATGTATTTTAGGGGCCCCTATGTCTCCCATATCACCCTTGTGGGAATGCAAGATTAGGAAAAGGAAATAAGGAGGACTACGTTTTCTCTCTCTTATGTGTGCATATATTGAAAAAGATTTTTTGGGTCAGGCAATCATTTAGTAACTTAGTGTTTGACTTTGAGATGAATTTAATATTTAATGGTCATCTCTCTAAATGCTTTCATGAGTTGTCTGACATTGGAACTTGTTTTATATTCCATATGTTATTTGTTAAATAAACTTGTGATTCGTGTTGTGGAAGTTTTTAAATCGGAAGTTAGTAAGGTATATTATATAGATATCCAGCATGTGTAAATGCTTTGGCATTTGGCCCTATCAAAACCGGTAGAAAAAATACAGAAAAAAAACATGGCGACCTAAGATAACCCATACCCTCTTAGGAATTATTAGTTTGAAAGTTATGCCCCTCCAATCTTTACGCGGTCATTCACCGTAAACTGTAACCAACTTTAGCCCCTTTTCTTCTTGGATGACTGATGTATGAATTGAATTCTGATGTATTCATTAACGTTGGCGACTTACAAGACGTAAAGCGGTCGCTCGGTTGTAGTAACAAGAAATTGTAATTGTCTTGGTAATTTATTTTTCAGCTGCCTTTACCATTTACATATGCAGAATTGGTTGCTTTGAACTTGAGCTTCTTTCCCAGTTTTTATACGAGTAATTAGTGAAGTTTCGTTGCAGTGGTTATCAGTAGATCTCAAATTGTAATTATAAGAAGCTGCATGAATACATGTGACGTTTTTATTGATTATTGGCACTTTTTATCATCCTTCTCTTCACTTTGCTTATGTAATCAGAAAAATTACCTTCATGATCAGTCGAGTAAACATTATCTACCTTTACAAATCTAAGATGTTTATTAGTTAGTAAAGCTGGTTCATCTTCGACCTGTCTTTCTCTGTCATCAGCTCCTAAAGAGAGTGAGGTTGATTTATTGGTTTTTCTGGGTAGGAAAATTGTTGAAATTAACAGGGATCATTTTGTTTACACTCTATTGCTAAACTAGTGGGTGATGATTGGAAACTTGAATTTGAGATCTTGATTTGAAAGTGCTTACTGCATTGTAGATTTTCTCACACACCCCTTCTGAATTTTTGTTGTTCCTGTTTTTTTCTCATTAGTAATGCTTTTGCAGTAGGTAAAGGTGATTGAATTGTGATGATGATGCCATACATAATGTGGTGGATTGGTTGGCTAATTATTGATGACTTGTGATGTGAAAAGGTGATCATATTTAGTGACTCATCAACATAACACTGCAGATCACAACCTATAAGATTGTCCTTCGCCTCCTGTTAAGGGATATAGAGAGGAAATAAAACCAACTCGTGGATTTGGACGTAGTAGAAATGTGGAAAATTACCTAAGCCAAGCACTGTTACCTGGGTTATAATTACATAATTAGTTGTGCACATTCTATCTTAAAAAGTAGTTTTTATTATTATATGTCATTAAATTTAAATTAATTTTATCTATTATGGTTGCAAAATACTCTCTTAATCTCATTTAAGATTGCACATATCCTTTGTAAGAAAACGGTAATTACGAGACACTGAATGAATACGTGTGCATTTCTTATTGATTATTTAGTTAATTTTTGAACCTATGGTTAACCACCTTTGTTATGAGGCTTATAGTATACTTTTTTTTATTGGATTAATAGGCTCTAAATTTGATTATATGCAGTAGTAGACTCCAAGAAAAACTTCATCCCTAATTTATTTTGCTTTCTGTTATGGATCTCACATTCCCATTGTATACTTTGTTTGTGATTTTTCTTTTTTGTTGTTTTCTTGCTTTTTGGCGTTTTAGTGCTATGTATTTTTGTGTTCGAGTAGGAAGTAGTAACAATAAAACCTTTGTTAGTAATTCTTTTGGATGAACTGTGTATAATTGCAAATTATAACCTCTTACGCTCCCATTTTTCGTCACATTTACCTTACCTTTATCTTCAAAGTGTAAACTCTTATGTTCCCCATTAATATTAACGTCGTTTCATGCTTGTGAAATTGAAGGTGATTTATTTTCACAACTCTAATTTTATCCCATAATTCCCGCAACCAACTGGTCGTTCTAAAATGGTGCCCGATATCCACGGCATCGTACAATCCATGCTTTCATGTATCTTACTGTCTCCTAAGTGAAAAATGTATGTTACCCGCCATAAAACCTCCATTTTTGTCTCTGAGTGAACTTCATATGCTCTTTGATACAAGTCAGAATACTAAGTGATTTCTTAAGGTTCATAAACAATAATCCATACTTATAACATGAGTGCACATGTACTTGTACTTTAAAAATTATTGCACAACATTCTTGTGATATTATTAGTTTAATTTAGGGTATAACATTTTGCGCGAATGCCTTCCCTTTGTGCATCCCTCCTCTCTAAAAATATGCACTAATAATTTCAAGATAAAGCGCATACATACGCATCACCATAGAACTTAACATTTACTCAACCAATTCTCGGGTAAAACACTATGCATTTTACAAATCACCATTCTATGTATGTCTGCAGTTTTGATTATTAGGATGACTACGAGGCACAAGCAAATATTTATATCGCCCGAGGGCTACACATAGTTAATTACCAAGCATAAAAGTTTGCATTTTGACATTCTATGAAAAAATACCAAATTTACAATATCTTTGACCTGTAAATAAATAACATAAATTAATGTGATATGAAATAATGCTACAGATAAAATAATATATATATCAGAAATTTTCCCAAAATGGGAAACCATGCGTTGATGCATACATACATATAGATTTCAAACATACGCTCTCCTTACCTAACACAGTTTTCCCATTTATTTTTTAATTTACATTCGAAATTCTTCACATAAAAATAACCAATTGAAATGGTTTATTTATTCTTCTTCATAACACATCTAAATTTAATAGCAACCCTTTCAAAGCAACTTCCACATTACCCCAATAGTATTACAGTATGAATAATTTAAGACTTAGCGTAACATTCACTGGAAGCCCACATCTCCATGGAATGTTCTGCCTTCGTTGTCCAAAAAAGGCCCTCATATTTGACACTAAGATTGAAAATGGTTTCCGCACTAATTTCAACAACATAAACTGCCTTAAATCTACTATTTATATTGAGCCCTACGTTGCATATACCTGTTTATTTTGATGGAATTTCTACGTATGCGACCACATGGTTTTAATTAGTTTTTTATGCACATGCATCTGTGCTTAGTGCACGTGTGTTTTCACTATTCATACATGCAGATGTACCTATGCTAGAGCATGTTATACACCGGTGAAAGCCAGTGTACGCTCTCACGTTTGATTTGCCTTATGTTATTGCTCTAATTAATGCCACAAAAAGGCTTCTTACAGAAAACCTCACATGATGTCGCCGGCCACAAAAAAAAGATACATTTAAGCCAAACATCGAATGGAAGCGAAGTGCAGCCGTCGACGCAATCGTGACAAGTTGCTCCAACCTGTGGACAAAGACCCTTTATCTCAACTAAGCAACAACCCCGACATTCTTCCTAACATACCTGACTGCAAATATTGTTCAGCGAAATGCTTGTATTTAGAACCACCTTCATTCTGTTGTTCATCGGGAGAAATTCTTCTACAACAAAGTAAGATGCCTTCTAAATTGAAAGATCTATACCTAGGGCACATCGACCTTTCAAAAGAATTCCGAGATTGCATTCAAAGCTACAATAATATGTTCGCTTTCACATCTCTTGGAGTTCACTCCGACAATTCTTTGGCAAAGAGAACAGACAGAGTGTACACTTTTAGGATCCAAGGGCAGGTTTATCATTTTCTAAGCCAACTAATACCATCAGAAAATGAACCCCCGAGGAATCTGCAGCTATACTTTTTCGACACAGATCATGAAACAATAAACTGATTATCTGTCAGTTCAAAATTTAAAGAAACTCTTGTGGAAGAGTTGATGCAAGTTCTTACGGCGAACAATACGCTATTTTTTTTAAAAGCCTAAACACTCTGGGAAACTTCAATGAGTACAAAATTTTCCTGGAAGCTGACCCTATACACAACGACCAGACCAACAGTAGGCCTACGACATCAGAAATTGCTGGGATATGGTTAGACCCTGTGGACGAACGCCAACAATCAAGCCAGCAAATACAGGTCTACCCCAAAAGTAGCCTACCTCAGATTATTAAACACTACTTCGGTTGTTACGATCTAATACAATATCCACTCATTTTCCCACACAGAGAACCTGGTTAGAGTCGCAAAATTAAAAGGAGAACCCAAACACAACAACAGATAGGCTCAACTCAAACCTTCTACCGCACATTGACTCTGAATAGCAACGTACGTTTCACCTTTGCTTATATAACTTCTTTCCTTTTATTATCTTCATTATACCATAGTAGTACACATTCGTTATATTTTCCATTCAGGTGCCTCCCATAGAACCAGCAGTAAAACACACGTCTCCTGCCGCGAATATTACTGCTATATGTTACAAATAAGAGAGGACGACAAATCATTCTTGCTACATACGGGAAGACTACTGCAGCAGTACGTAGTGGACATATACATCAAAATTGAAACTGCGAGATTAGATTTTTTCAGATCGGCCGAAATACAAAAATGTTTACGTAATGATGCATACAAAGGTGTCCTAGATGGTATTACTCAAAGGTCTAAGCTTGGATCAGATATTGGCATGCACACAATCTTGCCATCCTCATTTATTGGAGGGCCCAGAGACATGCGTAAAAGATACATGGATGCTTAATCATTAGTTCAGAGCTATGGGAAACCTGACATTTTCTTGACCATGACAGCAAACCCAAATTGGCCAGAGGTGCGATGCTTATGCTTGTTAACTGATAAGGTACAAAATAGGCCTGATGTTATAGCTCGTATTTTCCATGCAAAGCTCCAACTGTTGAAAGACACACTAATTAAAAAAATTTCGGCAACGTTATTGCTTATACGTACGCCGTAGAATTCCAGAACGAGGATTGCCTTATGCCCACTTTTTACTCATTCTAGATAAGCAGTCAAAAATGTACTCACTCGAAACATTTGACAGGATAGTATGTGCAGAACTCCCCAATAAAACACACACATCCATACTTATTTTTATTAGTTGCAAATCACATAATACACGGTCCCTGTGGCTCATTAAACTTAACATGCTCATGTATGAAAAAAGGTTTCTGCAAATTTGGTTATCCTAAAGATTTCTCAGAGATGACTACATACGGCTCAGATGCTTACCCTATATATCGTAGAATGAGAGATGGCCGCACGATATCAATCAGAGGCTCAAATCTTGATAGCCGATGGATTGTTCCTTTTAACCCATACTTGTTATGCAAATTTAGCTGCCACATAAACATTGAAATCTGTTCCACTGTTCATGCCATAAAATATCTGTATAAATATATATACAAAGGTCATGACAAAATCTCTTACGCATTAACAGTAGACCAGAATAATGAGGCCACCAATGAAATTACCAACTTCCAAAACGCTAGGTGGATCTCACCTCCAGAGGCAATGTGGCTCATTTTTAAATTCGAACTTAACCAAATATACCCACCTATAATCTGCTTGCCAGTCCATTTAGAAAATGAGCATACAGTTTCCTTTCAAGCTGACCAAACTTTGCTCAGCATTGCTTCAAATCCATCCGCAAAAAAAACCATGCTTACTCAATTTTTTCACATGAATCAACACGATGCGTACGCTAAAAATCTCAATTGTCTCTACGTTGAATTCCCTGAATATTTCACGTGGCACAGCGACTTGAACGAATAGCAACCCTTTAAATAAAGACAAGTAATAGGTCGAATTACTTCCTACCAACCAACTGATGGGGAAAGATTTTACCTTAGGTTACTGCTTATTCACATTCGTGACCCAACTTCATTTCAAAATTTGCGAACAGTGAACGGTGTAACATACAACACATATAGAGAAGCAGTGCATGCCTTAAAAATCCTTGAAGAAGATAATACGGCAGAAATGTGCATCGCAGAAACCTCAGCGTATCTTACGCCCCGCGCATTAAGACAATTATTTACTGTCATCCTTGTACACTGCAACCCCCTAACGCCTACTCTTTTATGGTCACAGTTCCAAGATGCTCTTTCAGAAAATTTCAACCATAGCAACGACGCGGGCCTATCTACGAATAAAGCGAAAGTATTAGAAAACATAGCCGAACATCTTCACTCAATGGGGAAAATTTTTTCCGATTACTTCTCAACAGATATCTGCGGTTTACCCACCTCGGACGAATCTCTAACAAAAGAAATGCATAATGAACTGGCCATTAATGTTTCTGCTGATGACCTAACAGCCTGCAACAAACTGACAAACGAGCAACAGTACGCCTATGACAAAATTTTACACCATGTCAACAACAATATACCAAGAGTATTCTTTGTCGACGGCTCAGGAGGCAGCGGGAAAACATTCTTGTATAAAACAATAATTGCAACTATTAGATCAGCAGGCAATACTGTACTTGCTACGGCAACTTCTGGCATTGCAGCGTCTTTACTCCCAGGAGGTCGAACCTCTCACTCCAGATTTAAAATCCCAATAGATGAAACTAGCGTTTCAACATGTAATATAAATAAGCAAAGCGCAGTTGCACATGTTATTCGAGCGGCTAAACTGATCATTTGGGATGAGGCTACTATGGCCAAACGTAACACCATTGAAAAATTCGACGAAATGCTTAAAGACATCATGTATTCACATTTGAACTTTGGCGGTAAAATTATTATCTTCGGAGGTGACTTTCGTCAAACACTACCTGTTGTTGCACATAGTTCAAAGAGAAACACCATAAATTCCTCAATTGCAATGTCACTGCTGTGGAACACATTTGAAAAAATTAGGCTAACAAAAAATATGCGTGCACAACAAGTCGCTGAATTTTCAGCATATATACAAAACATCGGTGACGGCGCTGGGAACACAAATGACCAATGAGAAATACATGTCCCCAACCCTTGCAACATTCCTTTCTGTGATGACGTGAATCTATAGACACCCCGATAACTGCGATTTTCCCAGATATTGCTACCTCAGCTACCGACTGCTCCTCCTTTGTAAATCGGGCTATTTTGACCACTAGAAATGATTTTGTTCACGAAATAAATGATATTTTAGTTAGCAGAGCACACGGGGATGAAGTAACATATTACAGTTATGATACAAGTATGTCTGCTTATGTTGCTCCAGAGCACCAAGAGTTGTTCCACTCTTTAACACCACATGGCCTACCTCCACACAAACTAACCCTGAAGCTAAATGCTCCCATAATGTTGCTAAGAAACATTAACCCAAGTGAAGGCCTGTGCAACGGTACTCGCCTACTGTGCAAAGGTTTTGGGGAAAATGTTATCTACGCAGTAATCTCTTTCGGTACACACATCGGAAAGGTTGTTTTCATACCACACATAACATTAGAGGCCCATTAGATAACTTCTCCTCTATTTCATTTAAAAGGAAACAGTTTCCTATCCGATTGTGTTACGCAATGACAATCAACAAAGCGCAAGGGCAAACGTTAGACTTCGTAGGTATATACTTAAAAGAGCCTGTTTTCTCACATGGTCTGCTATATGTCACCTTCTCAAGAGCAAAAAAAGCAAACAACCTAAGGGTATTAATTAGACCATTACCCCTCCTTATGCAACCAATCAATTACACAAAAAATATAGTGTATAAGGAAATATTAGACGCCTCCAAGGAAAACTAACATCATCTCAAGTTTCCTAAGCAATTAGCACCATAACTACAACATTATTACTGCAGTTAAACTATGCATGTCCACTGCACAGAATTCAGTTAAACAGTCGAGTACACATTCTAATGCTTCTGTCATGATTTTTAAGGTAAGTTTCTATCATACAAAACTAAATACATAACACTTATTTGTAATTGCTTCTATGAAAAATCCCTTTTAGTTGTACGTCTGCCTTCTAATTTCCCCGTACAAAACAAAACCGCAAATATTACAACACGTATTCAAATTGAATACATGACATGCATAAATAATACTTGTAGACTACAAAATTTACTTGAAAAGTTAAAAGTACAAATTTTTATTTATGGCATGTTTTATAAAATAGACATCTTCATACAACTCTAACTACATAATGTTTTTATGTTGCAGGTACTTCATTGAAAGGCTCCTACCACTTCAACTTTTGGCTTCTACATTTTACCTAAATCCAATAAAAACTACGGTAACTACAACTTTTAAAATTATGCGCACAACAAAAATTAAATTTTACACCTCTTTAAATTATTATTTATACACAATTATAGTTATATAAAATAGAAGTATTATACTACCATTATTGAAGTACTATATAAAAATAACACAAGCTACGAGCTGTTAATTACTATAATTGCGTAATTTCTATCCACCCTAAACATAATTCACATTTTTAATTTACACAACTACTTATTAAAAAATCAACGACAACTAATTTGATAACTTAATTTAGTCGCGTGAAAAAATATTTTGATGGTAAATTTATTAAAAAAAACTCCCCCATCTAACTCATTTATAAACATTACTTGTAGGTAAATGGAAGATCGGTGTACTCCCCTTAGCCAATTACACACAGACATGAAAAATTGGATTGCTAAGGTAATTGTCAGTGAAAAAACTCCGAGGCGCTAAGTACTGGGTGGAGTGCAACAGAGGCTTGTATTTGTTGATGACAAGGTTAGCTCTTTATTATTTACCATTCACCAAATTTCTATTAGTAATTAACAAATATTGGAAACTCTATGCTAGAATGACAGTATTCAAGGAATTGCCTACGGAAACAGCGTCAACAGAACAGACACACTATTTGATGTTGGCAAGACCTACTACATTTGGAATTCTAGAATAAGGTACTTTCTGCAAGCACTCCTTCAATGTGCGCCTAAAAATACGAAGTTATTCTAAATTTTAGCACATATATCAACTCTGTCGAGGAACAACACAAGCTCCCAATTGATAACCTCTACAACATTACCCCATTTGCTCATTTCCACCACTACGCTGATACAAGAGACGCCAAGATCAACTACATTTCTCTTCTCGATATATATTTACCATATTTTTGTCTAGCATTACACATCATTTGCATCTACCAATGCTGAAATCACATAATTTACTACTACAATATGCTCTGCATGATACTGACCTGCTAAAACAAGTTACTCCACTTAATTTACCCTTACAAAATGTAAATTATAACTCCAGTAACACCGCACATTATTGAGTAAAAACAATATTATATGTTCTTTATTTTATGTGCAATGTACAAACAACTACTTTGCCCACTTGCAGTACATATTTGTTCAACTTTTAGTATTCTAACTATCAACATATTTATTCTTACATAAAAAACATATATGTTGTGCTCTATCATACATACACTGTCACGTAGATACGTTGAAAAAAAATAAGTATGTACAAGACTTTGTCATCGTGAACCAAGAGTGAGTTTTACTACTCTGTATACCTATGTCCACATACAATATATCATGTTTCCAGTTGCATAAATGTACATAACTTTTTACGCTTTATTTACTGTAGGAAACGGCCAACGTTGCTTATGCTGTGGGACGATTTCTTACTGAATGAAGGCCCAGAATTAGCCAGTAACACTCAAAACATGCCAATCATTCTTGGCATGAGACTTCCATTGTCTACATATTCAGGTCCAGCCCCCCTAATTGTGCATGTAACAATATATGGTACCTCATACCTCAATTTATATTAAACACTTTCCTCCTGCAGGAATATCTGTTGGGACTCTTCCAGGAAGCATTATTTTAATTAACCCGCCAATTCCCCAAAAAACAGAGCTCGCAGACTGGTATTACAATTAACATTATATTTACCCAAATTGATTTTTAACAAATACATCATCATAGTTAAATGCCTAATTAACTCAGCGATACAAGAGAAAATACAATGACCTACAGTGATCCATATTAACGTTTCTTACTTGGAAAATATATAGCACAAAATCGTTGCATTAACAAAAATACTGTGAATACTAAATTTAAAATAGTTAAACAAACCATAATAACCACTAATTACAACATCTATTCAATAAAGCCAAAAAAAATGCGGCGATCACATAAACATTCCGACGGTCTACAACTTGCGTAGTAAGTTATCCTAATTTCCATATGTTACCCTACAAGTTGTACATTATTTTATTGAAATATTTATACCTTCATATGCATACACACCATGAAATTCCTTCGGTGCCACATATTTCAAAACTTGCTTCATATTTATTTACAGATTCTAACGATATTACACACATGTTGCATTATGCATTGACAGGCTGCAAAAAAATAAACTATACATTGAAAGCAAACAACTGGATAAAAGCGTAAGTTAATGTTCACTTAAAAATTTTATCTATACATTTCATAAAAGTATTCAATAGCAATTAAAAGTTTTTTCCATTGCAGGTAAAGTCTTTCTGGACACAGGGAACCTTGCATATCAGCAACGTAAGACAACAGTTGTACTTGTTGATGTGTCCAGCATGTGGCATCCTCGGCGGTGCACTATTGGGAATCCTATTTACCTGTCAATACTGCAAAAAAGAACATCCAAGCCCAAAACCAGTATATGTAAGCTCAAATGTGCACCATATTACATCACCACAGAACATAATAAACATAACTTACAAGTCATAAGTTATAACAATATTTGTTCTACGCAGGCTCTCTTTTCAAGCTGAATTGGCAGATAACACAGGCAACTTAATTGCAACCGTGGAACACCAGAAGGCTTCATCGTTGTTGGAGAAATATGTTGAAGAAGTTATTGATTTGGATAAAATGGTACCCTTATCCATTACTCCCTCCATCCCGTTTCAATGTTTACATTTGCTTTTTGCACGTTGATTGAAAAGTTTTATATTTTAATAGATAATGGGTGGAAAAATATAATATTTGATGTGAAGTAGATAGGTGTATCAGTGTTGGATGATATATTAATTTTTTTAGGTTGGTCCCATATTTCTAAAAAGGAAAACGTAAGCATTGAAATGAGACACGCAAAATAGAAAAGTAAACATTGAAACGGGACGGAGGGAGTACTTATCTTTAAACTTATTTACACATTTATATTACATGTTTAACTCTTTCCCTATATACAGCCAGAGAAGATCCACCTTATCCACTAAGCAAATAACAAAGTAAGAGGCCAGCAATTGTAATTCTATGTGAGAAGATCGATTTCCACGTACCGCGGGTAGCAGTCCATTCGATACATTCTACTGGGCTTCATGCCAAGCACCGACGCCTCAACTTCTGCGAAAATATCTACTGTCACTACAATAATAACTGGCTAGACACAGACTGGACCATCCTTTGATACCCCGTCTCCCACTGAGCCAACAACTGATTCGTCATCATCATCTCGCAAAAGGCAGCATCACAACATCAAGTAAGCTGCTTTTTTTCTGACTACCTAGGTAACTACAAAACTACTTATGTGAATATTATATGCCCTCTTTTGACAACCCTAAATACAGGACTAATGGGCTATGTTACCCGTAGCTTCTATCATTTCCCTACGTAGTAGCCATATAAGATTAAAAAAAGCTCTACACTTTGCTAAACTTAAATAGGAGGCCACACGTTTTCCCAAAGGTCCAACAGCTAGGTTAGACATATTTAGCATGCCTATTTGTTGCAGTCCTACTAGTGTTGCAGCCTTCTATTAGTTGCACTATTATGTATTACAAGTCAAATTACTACAACTCAAATATATATTGATTTTGAGAAATAGTTTCTATTTTTCACTTTTGGATGTTGCGTTCTGCATAATTTAATTAGAGACATGACACCTACATATAAATATAATTCTACAATAATTTCATAGGTAGCATTGTATGTGCACTAGCATAACAACACGTTTTCTCTTTTTTTAACTTGCTTATACACCGAAATGTAGGGTACTAAAACACTTCACTCACTCTGGTTACTCTACTTCAAAACATAATATTTTTCAATATACCACATACAGAATACAACTTCACATATATCACATATTACTGTTCCACACACTGAAAGTTATTTTATGCAACTACAGATTGTTATATTTTCGGTACAATTCGCATAAACAAATTCATCAACTTTGATGTTGAGCATGCAATTGTATTACTATTATTGATAACTGCTTTAAATTTGCTTACTCTAACGAAATTGTGCACCATTTGGAATAATATTTAGTTAACATAATGATGCTTTAGGCTTGTTCTTTTCTGATCTAATAGCCCTTGTATATAATTACACTCACAGTCATGCTTAACTGCAACATTTCCTACCCCAAATTTCCTTTATATTAGCACAACCTGTCCGCCAACTACATAAAAAAATTTCCACGTTACACATTCTCATGCCTTTTATCTTACGATTTTAATATTAATAATGCTATGATTTTCTCTTGAGATTTGAGTCCTTACGGGTACACCTTATAAAGTTGGTCTAATGTAGAACTCAATCTTCACGATATATTGAAACTGAAATAAAAATAGAGAATTTATTAAGATGTAGGGTGTAGCCATATTCAGTTATCCTGAATAGTACGTTTAGATCACTGAATCTTGCACTAACATACTTATCATCTTTTTCAAATCCAATATTTTACAAATGCATTCACCGTGGTTTAAATCTATTATAAACAATAAGCTTACAGATTATTTATGTTTTTGTGCATTGCATCCCATTGGTAATTAGAAAAATAGCTTCACTTAATTAATTTATGCCCATATTTAATTATATGAAAAACTACAGTGATATTTTAACGTCATATAATTTTACAAGGTCAACCCCATTTTCTTCAAGAAATTCATGCATTTACGAAAACCACTATTAAAATGCTAGGAAAAAAACTTAATTAAACATATTGGGTTGAATACAATGATCATCCCCAGTACACATGTAGCCAATTACAAGGGTATAAACATTATATAGATAAATACCAGCAGTAGAATTTAGTAAGTACATTGTATATTTTTTTTTGTCTTTTTATGGGAATCTTATCACCTATTTAAGTAGAATAATTTGCTTCTTCTTCAACAGCCGGAACCAGCTATTTTTCACCAAAAAAAAAAAATTACTCTACATATTACTAAAAGCATACAGCGCTGCCTTATCCCCATCCAATGTGTTGTCAACCCATCAAACATCATGACTTTTTACTATTAACACGTAGCCATGATATGTGACATTCACCCACAACATTACAATACTACACAAGCACCAACTCTTCTCATTATAAATAGGTAATGTGTACATAAACCAAATGCACTCACCTATAGCCTCAACAACTTCCACTATTCAAACCTTTTTACCCCTACACTACCACAAATGGATAGCAATTCACACGGATGTTCCAACTGTGGTCAATGTTTGTACAACGACTACTTCTAAGAATGTATTAGATCTTATGAAAAAATGTATACATTTTATACTAACCTGTATAACTAAAATTAATAAATATATTGACGAAAATATTGATAAATAATAAATGTATTAGATCTTATACAAAATGTATAACATTTTATACTAACCCGTACAACTAAAATATATTGACAAAATTTTTTATAAATATAACATCAATAGTATTATTTTTACAAAAAATAATACATGTATGAAGAGAAATATGAACATTATTAAATTATTACTACTACTCCACATTTGATTATGAAAAATATTTATGAAAAATCAATTTAAATTTAGGGTTATTCTGAGGTGTACCTATTACACCGGTGCACCTGAAAATTTATAGAGTAAATGAGGTAGTTAGTGGGTGGTTATTGTTTTTAATTTTAATTAATTTATTTTATTTAGTGGTTAGGATTAAATATATTTATGATTTAATGACTTAGATTGTCTAGGTGCACAGGTGTACCCGGTGTACTGAAGTTGAACTCTTAAATTTAATACATTTTTATATAAATTTAATTATACATATAAGAGTATAATGTAAAACATTTGTATGATAAACCTTATACACTATCAAATTAAAAATAAAAAACTTCCCACATAATCTCCACCTATTTCCACTCATTTCGTAGTAGAAAAAACTTTCAACCACACGAGAAGCAGCAAAAACTTTCAACCACACGAGAATTGAAAAAAATTAACAATTTAGAGAAATGAAGAATTGAATAACAATTAACAGTATTTGAATTACATCACTTATTACTTTATCTTAAAAAATTTGAGAAAAAAAGATAATAAGGAATTGTAAAATCGAATCATCGTTACAAAATCTTGAATACAACACATCCTTCTTCAAGATCTGGGACAGAGATGTCTTGAAGAAGATCTGGAAAGGAGATGTTGACCGTGGAGAGGCGCTGGAGGCGAAGATAAAGGCAACGAGAGGAAGCATTCACCACAGGTTGTTGAGATTGAGAAGAAATTAGGCGATTAAGCAGAAGAGGAGACGGAGAGGGAGAGGCGATTTTGGAGGGCGGGGGAGAGAACGTGAGAGGCGATTTCAGACGGCGGCGGAGAGAGGCGGGGAGAGAACGCGAGGTGAGGCGGAGTGGATAGAGAGAGGTAGAGGCGGAGAAAGAGAGAAAGCGATTGAGGAGGGAGGAAATGAAATGAAGGCTTATTACGTATTTATATCCGGGTCAATTTAGTAAAAATCGATCCTGATGCACCTTAAAAACTATTGAACAATAGTATTTGCCTTTATTGAATCACTACTAGAAATATAAGGTTATAGACATCACAAAATATACATAGATTTTCATAAAATATGATGTCTATTGGTTAAAATAAAGGGTGCGTACCGGTAGCCCAACAATCTCCTTCCACGTCCCATTAATTCCTTCTATCTATATATGATATATACTCGCCGCCTTGCCCCTCTGCTCTGCCGCTTCTATTTCACACTCCGCCCGCGGCTGCATTGAGGACTATTTGCTCTCCCGCTTTAAAATCGTGTTATTCCTTTTCTTTCTGTTTCGTGATTTTTCTGTGGAAATGCATGTTACAGAAGTTTTGCCTTGTTATTTCACACTCATCCTCTCTCCGCCTGCGGCTTCTTTGAGGACTGGTTGGTCCCCAAGGTGATCTCTTTAAAATTTTGTGTTTCCTTCGTTTCTTTCTGCTCGTTGATTTCGTGGCTTTTCATATAATTTTTACTCTATTTGCTTGGACACTCACGCTCACCAGGTGTTTGAGAAATTGCTTGTTGCATATTTGCTTCTTGACTCTCATCTATGTTAAATAATCAGATTCCACTTAGTAATTCAGCCTTTTTAATAGGCATCTCCATGAGTGCTTTGAAAGTGATGATACTGAATATATGAGACTTCGATACTATTTTGATTAAAATATTTTGGGAATTACTGAAATGATGTCATTGCTGACTTACAAAAGATTTGTCATGCCTTAGTCCGTAATAAGAAGTTTTTTTCTTATCAAATAAAAACACCAAAGCAGTATCTTTACTTGATGACTCTTGCTGGGAATATGCATGATTGGTGAACTAATTTTTTTGCAACCATCTACTTGTGTTCGTTGTAAAATTAATCGTTTTTTGTTTTCCTCATCTATGGACCATTCTGATTTTTTTCTGGTGGACCTCAAGTCTTGCAGTGACAGAAACATATAAATTTTCAGCTCTAAATATCAGTCTATGTATAGTGGTTCTTTGTTCTTTGTCTGCGTTCTATTACATATTAATTTCTGAAATATTGGAATTCTAGCGTGCCAAGTTAGATGCAGGATGCTATCTCCTTTTCAGCTTATTGAAATGTGCCATTCTATCGCTTGCATACTCATTTTTGATTCTTTGGTCTGTGATCTTTTCATTTGGTTCATTTAATAAATCTGCTATTAGCTGCATATCAGTTTATGCTTGATATTTTTTGCTTAATTGCTCAATTTATTACATGGAGCTAAAATAAGCCAACGTAATAATACTAATATATGCAGACATTATTCTGAAATTCTTGTACTATGAGGTTTCTTTCAAACACCCTTCTTCCATGTCTAAAGGCTGCCGTAGGTCTGATTCATAAACTTCTAATTTCTTGCAACTATGATTTGTCATTTTCCCACTCGCTCCCTCAAATTAATTCACTGATATTATCCCTCCCCTGAACTTCATGAGAATCATGACATATTTTACTTTTAAAATTTTTAGATCTTCTGAACATTAATAATGACAGTGACACTTACGTTACAATAATTTATTATTTCCAGAAGATAACTACTAAAATATTAGACATGATCAATACGTGAAAAGTATTCATGGCTTGGTACTAAATAAATAAATCAAGAATGATTGCTCACTCATACTCATTAATCTATCGGAACAGTCTTTACATCATAATCAAATCACTCATTTAACAAATGTAATATGCATGCCTAAACACAAAGTTAGTTTTTAATATGCATGCCTGAACACCTATTATAATCTAAAAATGCAGTGAGATGAGAGATCGTAGTTACTTTTAACTGAAACATGTTACTCCAAATAAGCTTTAAGTCTAGTGATTCTTTAAAAAAATAAATAAACATTATTACAGCATTGTACATATTTAGCGTATATAATGCTTTCTGTAAGGATTATACAAATATATGTGTCACACCCCAAATTTCATTGAAAGGAATTTTGCATAAAGTTTTGGGAATTAAATGATAAATAGGGCATGAACTCAAAATTTCTTCAATCATTAAATACATACTAATGCAAATAAGAAGGTAAGTAAGCAGATAAGGAACTAGTCCTATAAGTTTTTTTTTTAGAATTCTTAATACAATTAAATCAAATAAAAGAAATCAAATAAAAGACAGGTCCCTTGAGTTTTTGAATTTTTTTTTTTGAAGTTACTTTCATGACCATGTAAACACGCACGACTGACCAAAAGGATAACATAATTCCAACATACAGGATATACATATACTACCACTCATATAGTCTTATCAAATAAATAATCAGGGGATTTTCTTTTGCAAAGGAGAGGGATGTGTCGGTCCTGTAAGTTTAAGAATAAAATCCAGGAGCCCGAAATGAGAGGCAGGCTAGGAAAATCAAACTTAATTTGAACACTCCAATTCACGACAATCAAAGATACTGGACTCACTAGTGCATAACTCTAAACTAAATATAACTTTTGTTAAATTTGCCACGCATACATGCTTAACACTGTATTAATAAACAAAGACTACCTCCACTAACTAACTATTAGAGCCATAGTAGCAATTAAATATTATTGACATCACACTAGTATGTGCCATGCAAACTGCACTGCCAAATTAGCAATCAACAACCACTATACAATTTGCCAAATTAAGGCGTGGACTCTCGAGTTGTACCCCTGAGTACAACTCAACCATCAATTGATTCAACATTTATCCCTTACTCAAAGTCAGCTGTATAATAATTCGCATGCTATTAAACCAATTAAGCAACAAAATAAAGTTTGACTACACCATGAACATCAACTAAATAAACATGTAATTATTAACTCTTCACAGACCATAATTCACTAATAGTCATGCTTATAGCCACACATAAAAAAAAAATAAAATATATATATATATATATATATAAATTAACATGTTTACCGTCCGATGGTCCAAATAAAATAAAGCATCTGACTTTACGCAACACACTTTCGATTTTTCAGAAACCAAGTACCAGGGTGCATTCGAACCCAAAAATTAAAGGAAATTTATCCAGCGATGTCTTTGAAATAAAATTCAGAACACTCTGTCGAGGACAGATGCACAATCATGCAAAACTTCATGTTTCAAGATCAGTAAAATTTTTCGAATTAAAAGCAAGTATGTGCGCAGCCTATAAACTGCGGTCTAACAAACATTTTATTTTGTCTCTCCGACTACGCGCCCCCGCTCGTACGCTTGCGCCACGCTTAAGCTGAGATAAAATAATTTATCGGGGTGAGCAACCACAAGCTCAGTGAGACTTAAATCATACTTACATGCATCAAACAATTCATGTATGAGAATTAAATTTTCACTTACAATACAATCCTGTAGTGTCAATAAGGCACCTTTTGGCCCATTATTCATGAAATACGATATCACGATTCGTTAGTAAGGCACCCCTTCACGGACCTTACCCATGCTATAGTATGGCACCATTATAGCCCATACCCGTGCTATAGTAAGGCACCATTACAGCCCCTTACCCATGTAATATATGATCCCATAACATTCAAGTATGATCACCGACTCATAGGATGACAACAATTTCCAATATTTTTTTAATTATCACATTATGAAATCATCTTAACACATATAAGGATGAGAAAATTCCCACCTTAAACTTCTTGCGACAAGAATCGAGTCCTACGCGTATCGATCCGAAACTCATTCGAAACCTATCATCATACAACTACACATTACTAACTCAAGGCTTTACATGATGAAAGAAAATTAAAATAGAATAACCATGGACGAATATCGGGGATAGAATCGATGGAAGAGAGAAGAAGAGGGGAAGAGATTTGAAGGCACGGTACCCTTCTCTCTTCGTATTGGAGCAGCCGGTGGTAAAAATTATGAGTATCGTGCAGGAATGAAGAGAAAAATCAGTTTTATACTTGGATGGCTGGGCAATCTCTCCAGAAAAATAACGCGTAGGAGAGGTCAAACTTTCCTTAGTAAAGAGATCAATTTTGGGTTTGATTGCAGGGAAGATATTTCGTTGAGAAGAGACGAGATTTGATAATATTTTTCTTGGGCAGGAAGAATTTCATGTATAAGGAAAGTGGATCACATGTTGATACTCTCTCATTCACACGGCTGTAGTTGAATAAGTGGCTAGACAGGTTTCATGCTTGTATTGGGCTTCTAAGGGTTGGGCCTCAAATAATTCACGTATATAATTTTATGGGGTGTTACAATATGAAACATATTTTAATAATTGAAAGCCTTGTCAATCACCCATTACTTGGTACTCAGGATAGATCTCTTTATTGCACCCATGCAACACGTGCACTGCAAAATTACTATAAAACTAAACACGTTGGAAACAGCACATAGTGACTTACTTGGTTTGAACTGTGTTTGGTGATACAAACATCCCTCATGTGACAAGGCCTACATAAAACTCAAACCACGCATAAATCAGCTCCTACGTTGTTGCTCCTACGTGTTACATGTTGTTTTTGCTTTTTTCTGTTTCCTTATCCCTTCTCTTATATTCTTACGCGTTAGCTTTCCGCAGGAGCTCTAACTGTAAGCCTCGTTATTTTAGTCTTCACACGTCAGCTTGCAACTTCTACGTGTGCGCTGTGGTTTAGCCCGCTCAGCACACAACGTATACCTGTCGCACTACAGCATCCTTTTATTAACCAATTCCTTACCCAAAAGCTGCATTTTTGTTCATTACAAAGTTATTATAATTCATCTGTTGCCTTCACTTTGCTTTGTGTGCTATTATTCATCTATTGTCTTCACTTTGCTTTGTGTGTACGCCAATTAAGAATTAGTTAGCCTGCCACGAAACCTTCCCACCCCGACATATTGCACATAAAAAGATACTTCATACGCACTAACTCACCGTTGCAACCTTTAAATGATAATCAAATTAAATTATTACGCCGTACAACAATACGTCCAGGCTAATACCTCAATAATTGAGGTGTTGCCTCACTAGTAAAAATGGATGAGGTTCTGGAGGAAAGGTTCCCTGAATACTTTTTCTCACATTATTGTGCCGCACTTTTGGGCTGACCTTCTTCTGTTGACGTTAATGGCAAACAAAATGATCCAAACCAAAATCAGCGTTTGCAAGTCCGAATTCTTCTCATCTCTTAAATACAAAATTTTTTATGGAGTATACTTTTCTTTTTATTCTGTAATCATTTCAACCCTAATTCAAGGCCTAAACCTTTCCACTCAAGATTCACATTTCACCGGACACTTGTGGCACTATCAGTGTTGACATTCATGGCGGACATGAACCTGGATGAGCTCTTGGGTAACCCCACCAAGGGAACGAGTCGGCCGTCACGGTTTGCACCAAAGGGTTGAAATCGAAATCCAAAACTGATTCGCTCCAACCATCAGCGTCTGATCATGTAGACTTATTGTCCGTGTCCAATATTGTGGGTGATGGTTCCGAGCCTGTCGTGAAGCCCGAATATGGGACCAAGGAAGAGGAGGTTGGTGCCAAGCCCAAACTTATACCTGATTTTGCGAACAATGCAATGGATATGGACGTCAAAGAAGGGGCGGGAGATTTAATGTGCACCAAAGAAAGTGGAGTTGACGTTGAGTCTGAAGATGAAGTTGTTCGAGAAGTTGACATTTATTATACTCCTTCCATTGATCCTCAGAGTCGGGTAAGTGACAATTTGTTTTCATTTTGTTAAACTTTATTTGCGTTTTTGTGTTTATATTGATGGAATTCGATTGATGGCGAAAATTGTGGCTACTTTTCCTCAGCTGCATGTCTTTCAGTATCCACTTAGGCCACTGTGGCGACCATATGAATTTGTTGAAGGATCCATAGAGGTATGGGCAACTTTTTATTTGCAAATGAAATCGTTCTTGAAATTCTTATGTAATCTTTAATTATGTAATATTGCAAGAAGTTGTGGAACTTTTGTTAGGTAAGGGTGAAGCTAGAAGTTGCAGAAGTGGGAGATTGATTTACCGATTGATACAGATTCCCAGAATTATGAATCTGATGCTGATCCCAGACTGCATAGGAAGAAACTGGTTTGCCTTCTAGATCTTTTAATTATTTAAAGTCTTCTGTTTACTTTAAAGTGATAAATTTTGTTGAATTAAGTGAGTAATGCATGTCAACCCATTTTGAAAACCAAAAGTTGGCATTAGACTCGGTTCTTGCGAACTTACTTGAAATGCTAAATTCCCTTGTCTCTTCATCATTGTTGTGTTATTTATGGCCTTTCTTCTTAGGGATTTCAACTTCTAATTTTATTGCTGCTTATTGTTCAATCTAGGAAGTCGTGATTTTCATTGTATATTTGTTGATATTGTGCTAGACTCTTTCATCATCATGGAATCCACCTAATTTTATTGCTGCTTATTATGTAATATTCTTGTTCTTGCTTTTATTTACTTGCATTTATTTGCAATCTTTCTTCCTTTTCGATCGTCCTTATAAAATCACGATAAACTTGAGATCGTTTCAATCTAGCACGTTCCTCCCTGTGGTTCGATAAATTCTTTAATTGGTCATCCCGACTATTAATGACTAATCAATAAACTTATTGTGTGTAAATTATTTGCGATACAAGCTGTGGATTTATGTGATTTGAGGTAAGTAGAAATTCAACTGCAACTAAATATTATTTTGTAAAGTATTTGTGATTAATTTGTGGTACAAGTTGCGGATCTATGTGATTTGAGATAAGATCATTGTCCTAAATATGTAGATCTATGTGATCGAAAACTGTTCAATATAGATCTGTGTGATCTAAAAGATGTCATTGTTTATAAGGATCTGTGTGATCCGAGATGAAGTTGTTACTTTAAAAGTGGATCTGTGTGATCATAAATTAAATTGTTATTTTATTTCAGTTAAATGTTGATATTGATGATGTATATGGTTTGTAATGTGTCTTTAATTGTTCTTTGTTGCACGACATCAGAAATACCATGTATAATCATAAAAGTGTTTTTTCCAAAATTAATTAGATAATAATTGTGTGTTCGACCACTATATATGCACTCTTTCAGGGACCGTAGAAAATCAATATGAGTCATATGTGGGACAATTCGAGTAATATGTTGACTCAACGAATCGCTTGTCAGCTCACTGTTAGTGTGCATGTTTGTACATTTGATCAACTCTTTAAATTTAATATAATTAAATATAGGTATAATAATAAAAAATTAATTCTCAAGTCAATATTCTAACTCAATATATAAATCTCTAAATAGATATTTATATAGCGACATTATTAAAAAATAAAAATTATTCAAAATATATTTGACATTAATTTCTTTAAATTTAAAATGATTAATTTATTTATTATGGCTTGTAAGATATGTTAGAAGGGCTATTATTTTAAGGGTAATATAGGAAAACACTTTAAACTTGGCAAAATATATATTTTTAAAAGACTAAAACTTGTGTGCCCTTAGGGACATTGTGCGCCAAGATACCATTTAATATTAATGGTATACCCTTTATTTCTGTGCGCACAAATACCCTTTAGTATTAATGGTACACCATGCCCTCGTGGACGTGTACTCTTTATTTCTTGAATTTTTTTTAATGAAAGTGTATACCCTTTAAAACAAAATATTGTACCCTTATTAATTAAAGTGTAAACCCTATAGAACAAAATATTGTATCCTTACACACTTTGTGCACATGGGGACACAAGAGTCCAACTCTTTTTAAAAGTTGGGCAGAAAAAATATTTTAAAAATTTGGACAATATGATGTATTTTCTCCAATCGTGAAATAAAAATAGAGGATTACTTAACTGACGCGTGGTCACTCATGACCCAGGTTAAATATGACCATTGGATCAATTCACTTTTAATCAAAATCGTTCAATTCATTATAAAATTTTTATATTCAAAGGGTGCTTGGTAAGCAGGTAGAAGGAGAGAGGATGATGAGAAGAGAGAATGGTGCAGAAAGTGTGTACACTATCCAATGTTGGGGAGACAGAATGATGCAATTTTTAAGAAAATGGCTAAGACTCAACACTGCAATGCAACTTCAACTCTGCACTGTTTCAATGCAACCAATGGTTTGCGCAGTGCCTCAAAGCACCTAACAACTATGCACTCGCACTACACGGCAACTCTAGGATGTCATCTTATCTACACCACCAAACAACTCCTGAATCTCTCGAATCTTACTAAGTAGTCTGCATGCATTATAATTCATAATCCACGACAACATCGCATACCCAATATGAATAGATCAACACACCGAATTACTATAAATTCACTAGTAATATTCAATGTTATCATTTTTTTTAAAAAGTCACCCCAACATACAACCATCACAACTTCACCCTCCCTCCCTCTTCAAATATATATACCAGTGTTTTCGAAACCGGACTGGACCGGCCGGTTCAACTGGGAACCAGAGTCGGTATCTGTCCGGAACATGATTAAAACTATTTTCACAATTGAACAGCTTTAACCCAGTTATAATCGGTCAAAATCGAAAAACCGACAAAGTCGTTAGAATCGGAAATGGCCAGTTTTATTCTCAAACTATGTTGTTTCATTTGCAAATCACCAATAATGACTGAGATTTGACGGAAAAAACTAAGATCTAAAAGAACGAGAAAAAAAGAGAATAGTCATTGCAATTCTCTGAATCGATACTTAAACAACAACCTTCGATGTTGTGTCAAACCGACGCCACCATCTTCTATCGACTGTAGCAAGAACTTTTAAAACAGTATTTTAAATTGTTGTAAGAGAGTGAACAATGGCGGCGGCTGAGTAAAAAAAAAAGAATAAAGGAATGACGGCGGCCGCTGCAATGGAGGTGGATGCATAAAAGAGAGGAATTTCAAAACTGTAGGGGAGAGTAAGGGGTGGGTGCGACTTGCGAAAGAGAAGAAGTCAATAGGGGCGGCCGACAGTGAATTGAGAAGGATGGAATGCCCTAATTGTCTTTTAAGGCTTTTCATTAGTATAAAACTTTAAATGGGTGTAGTATTTTAATTTTTTTCTTTATTTTTACCTTTAAGAATATTTATTATTTATATAGGTTTATTTTAGTTGACATTTTAAACTAACAATATATACTTTTAATTATATATTATTAAATATTTTTATTCATTATATATATTTTTATTAGTGATTTATATAATAATTTTATAAAATATAATTATATTGAGGTAATTTAATTTTTCCAGTTGAACCGCCGGTTAGACCGATCCGATCGGTTGAACCTCGAAACGTTGGGATCACCGGTTTGATCTCTGATCCGATTATGAAAACACTGAAATATACTATTGAAATAATAAAAGTCTCATATTTTTTTATTTTTAATTTTTATAAAAAAATATATTTAGTCTTTTTTTAATTTATTTCTTTTTTAATGATTTCTTTTATAAACATGTGATCTTTACTTCTTAAACTGTTCTTTATTAAATTTGTAATAGTTGTACATCTTTTACCTACCAATTCGCTTATTAATTCTAATTAGTATTTTTTTACTAGTGCGATGCACGGGGAATTAAAAAATACTCCCTTCGTCCATCAATAAGGAAATAATTTATTTTTAATATGTGGATTAAGTAATAGTGTTATTTTGTATGAAATGATTAGTTGTATTAGTGATGTTGATGAGTGGTGGGTCATGCGGGTTCTTTTTGCTTAAAATGAATATATATAGAGTGAATTACCAAAATAGAAAAATGAATATCTTATTAGCGGACGAAAGGAGTTATATATATATATATATATATGAGGTGGATTGTAAGATGGGCCAACTCATAATTTGCAATTATATTTATAAGGGGTAGTTACTGTGGGCTATATAAAATAATGTATAATTGCTATAAACTACATAACTTAAAAGAACTAATACTCATAACTACACAATTTTAGATTGTGATTCCAAAAATACCAATAAAATAACAAAATATCCCAAAATTCCCAAATCTGAAATCTCCGACAGATTAGACCTGGAACGGTGGTGCTCCGGTGATTGCGACTGGAGGCAGCCTCGTGACGGCAACGAACAACGGCATCTACTTGATGGCAACGAACAACGATGCTGGCTATGGAAGATCGGATCGGTGTCGTGACTGGAAGCGTTCTCCAGCAAGAAGCAGCGATGGCGTTGACTCGCAAGTGGGAGAAGAGTGGCAGATCGGATTGGTGTCGTGACTGCCGGAGAATGCGGGTTTCCAAGAAACAGCGGTGGCGTTGGCTCGCAAGTGGGAGAAGAGCGGCAGATCGGATCGATGTCGTGACTGGTGACGTTCTCCGGTAAGAAGCAGCGGTGGCATTGGCTCGCAAGTGGGAGAAGAGCATCTTCATCGGTTCTTGGGGGAGAGAAGAGAGAAGACTTGATTGAGGAGGAGAGAGAGAAGGAGACGAATCTACAGATTTAATTCGCCCTTTTCTTAGACGAGATGGAAGGGAGAGAATCAATTTCTTTAATTAATAGAATTCAGGTCAACTTCCCATTTGAGGCTCAATTATTTTGCAATCGTGATTAATGAGCTTCAATTGATTGATAGTACCTCAACACTTTTTTTTGACAGATAAATAATTATCATTAATGGAACTGGAAACAGCCAACACTGATTAACATAATAAAATCGGGAGGAAAGTCCCAAGATGAATCACAAAGTGGTGTGTTTTTTGCGTGAAAAGCTAACTCATGTGCAACCAAATTGAATGTTCTGCTAACCCAACAAAATTTAACTGAATGTAAATTGAAAATCAGAGCCTTGATATCATGCATAATGAGAATGGCTGTTGTGGGGCAATCTGACTCCTCAAACACACAAAGAATGACGAGAGCTGCGTCACCAATAACAAAAAAATGGTCTAAATGTTGTGAGACAGAATATTGTAAGGCTAAGCGGAGAACTAAAAATTCTGCTAATACCGAATCCAAAATACCAGGAAAGAGCTTAGAAAGGCCAAATCCAAAAGAACCATATTCTCTTTGTAGAAATACACCGACCCCTACGCATTTATCTCGAGCATAAACTGCCCCATCAAAGTAAAGGCGGAGGCCTATATCGGGCGGGAGCAACTGAAGTGAAGCAACAGATTGACACAGTTTCTTTGGCTATCCTTTTGCATTTCTAAAATCTGAGAGCAAGAGTGTTGCTGCAAGTATGACATCGGTAGGAGAAGAAGGAGAACCCTCGAATAAGGATTTGTTTCGAGAAAACCATAAGTAGTGTGAGACAACTGCGAAGAGGTCAATGAGCTCTGAATTACCTGAGAGAATAATTTTCTGAAACCAACGATCAGAGTGTGGTTGTTGAAACTGCAAGATGAAAGATATATGCCCACAGCTCTCCCAAACACGAATAGCAAAGGTACAAAGAAAGAAGATGTGAGTGGATGAGCCATCTTGAGAGTTGCAAGAGTTACAAGTGTGTTGGACAACAATTCCACCTCTTTGGAGATTTTTAGATGTAGGCAAGGAATTAGAACAACATCTCCAGAGAAAACGAGCAACTTTTGGAGGAATCTTGAGTTTCCAAAGGTGCTTCTAAGTGGGGTTTAGGCCTGTACTTGAAGTTCCACCAGTGTTGTACAAGTTGTTTGCAATACCAAACTCAACAATTTTGTGGTAAGCTGATTTAACAGTGAAGTTTTCATTATTGGAAAAAAGCCATATCCATCTATCAGGGAAACGTTGGTTTGACAGTGGCATTGAGAGAATAATCTCAGAGTCTTCAGCAGTGAATAATTCTCTGATAATGCTTTCCTTTCAACAATTATGAGTTTCATCAATAAGGAAGGCAACCATAGCAGACTCTTCACAAGGTATGCGGGTTTCTCGAATGCAGAAGCCAGAGGGGCAAGGAATCCATCTATCATTAAGGATTCTAGTGTTGGTACCTGAAAAAATTTGACGGCGACATCCAAGGAGAAGAGCACTCCTTCCTTCTAAAATACTTCTCAAAGACCAAGAAGGTCTTGAACCAAGAGATGCATCCATAAAAGAATAGTGAGGGAAGTACTTTGCCTTGAGTAGGCGAGAGGTCAGAGAACAAGGTCGAGTGAGAATTCTCCACCCTTGTTTGCTCAAAAGGGCAATATTGAATGATTTAAGATCTCGAAAGCCGAGACCGCCATGGTGTTTACTTGTTGCCATTTAAGAAAAACTAACCCAAGAGATTTTTTAGGTGTTGTTCTTTTTTCCCCACTAGTATCCAGAATTAATGAAGTAATCTCCTCAAGAAGGCCATCAGGAATCTTAAAGCAGGTAATGGCATATGAAGGAATAGCTTGGAGGACTGATTTGATGAGGATCTCTTTGCCTGCTTTTGATAAGAATTTTTCGCTCCAAGTAGAGATTCTCTTCCAAATTCTATCCTTCAGAGAGATGAAAATTTCTTTTTTGCTTCTACCAACAATAGAAGGAAGTTTGAGATATTTTCCATGAGACTCTGGAGGTGGGATACCAAGGAGGGTAGAGATCGAGTTAATCATCTGCTTATCTGAATTCGGGCTGAAGATAATGCTGGATTTCTCATAATTAATCCTCGCCCAGACACTCTCTCGTACAAGTTGATGGCAATTTTAAGATGTGTAGCTTCTTCTAGAGTGGCTTTACAAAAAATGAGAGTATCATCTGCAAAAAATAAGTGAGAAATGCATGGTGCAGTCCGAGAGATTCAGATCCCATTGATATGGCCACAAGTAAGAAGATCCTGTAAAATACTAGAAAACACTTCCGAGTAAATGATAAATAAGTAAGGGCTCAAAGGATCACCTTGACGGATGCCACGTTTTGGATGGAGGTTACCAAAACTACATCCATTCAGCATATAAGAGATAGAGACACTAGAGATGCATTTATTGATAAGTTGGGCAATTTTTGCAGAAAAGTTTACGGCTCTTAGAACATGGATAAAAAAAGGCCATTCAATTTGCTCATATCAAGTTTAATGGACATAAAAGCATTACTTCCAGAAGTCTTAGATTACATGAAATGGTGAGTCTCATGAGCTATCAACACATTGTCAGTAATTAATCTTCCAGGAATGAAAGCAGATTGAGAATCGGAAATGATTTTGGGAAGGGAGGGTTTAATGCTATTTGCAATGCATTTAGAAGCAAGCTTGTAGACAATATTACAAAGGCTAATAGGACGGAGTTGACTAACAGTGGAAGGTTTCCTAATTTTTGGGATTAACACAATAAAAGTATGGTTGATATGGTCATCAAGGATTAAATTATTGAGAAAATTAAGCACAAAATGAGTGACATCATCACAAACACTATGCCAAAATTTTTGAAAAAAAACAGGGTTCATACCATCAGGACCGGGAGATTTGAAGGGATGCATGCTCTTGAGCGATTTTCAGACCTCTTCTGCAGTGTATGGTTCATCAAGAAGTTCACGAGTAACGTCATCTAGTTTTCTCCTGATTCAGCTAAAAGAGGTATGGAGATCATTGGGATCACAGTGAGTAGATGAGAATAACTCGGAGAAGTAGTCATGAATGATGGATTCAATATCAGATTTATCATGGAATAAGACTCCATTCTTGTTTTGTAAAGAAGAAATTTGATTGACTTCCCTTTTAATGTTTGCATGGGCATGGAAAAACTTTGTATTGTTGTCTCCCTCTTTGTTCCAGTGTTGCTTAGCCTTCTGTTTCCAGAGTATATTTTCTTGCTCTTGCGAGAAGGAAAGTTTACCATGAAGAATGTCAAGGTTCTGTTTGGTAGATGGAGTAATGATCCCAATGCTAAGCCGTGCTAAGCCGTCTGATGTCAGATTTAATAGCCTCAATCTTCTTCCTCATAATTTTACCATTAGTACCATCCCAAGACATTAAGCCAATGGAACAATTTTGCATCCTGGATTGAAGAGTGTCCAAGTTTGAATTCCAGTGTTTGCGAATGATAGACTCACATTCAAATGACTTGACCCAAAGAGCTTCAAAGCGAAATGGCTTCTGGTTACCCATTTGGAATCTAGTGATATGATTTCCAAATTGAAGGAGGATGAGAGAGTGATCTGAGTGGAAGGTATGGTGATGAGTGACTTTATGCCAGGAAAAGCTTGATGAGAATGCTGTGTTGCATGTAAATCTGTCAAGTCTGTCTTGTTGAGTAAAAGGGTGAGCAATGAGTCTACTCCATGTATAGCAGGAACTTGAATAACCCATATCCGATAATGAACATTTGTCAAGAGCCTCCCGAAAGCATTGGATTTGCCTGTTGGCCCGAGGTATGCAACCCGCAAATTCAGATTGATTCAACACTTCATTAAAATCTCCAAAACAAAGCCATGTTGTTGTCTGATTGGAAGAGAGACTGCTGAAATAAGCCCAGGCTGCCTCCTGAGAGAGGTATCAGGTTCCCCATAAACTCCTATCACTCTAAGATTATTGCCCGTATAAGAGACATCCAAATCAACAAATATATTATAAAAGCAACGGAGAGTAACATCAATGTCTTTTTTCCAGAAAAAAGCCAAACCTCCACTATGTCCCTCAGTTGGGACTGAGATGCCAAAAACACCAATTTTACTCTTAAGATAATCAATAACTAAAGAAGAGCACTTAGTTTCACAAAGAAAAACCAAGTGGGGAGACTTTTTGCGAAAGAACTCGCACAATTCTTGAACTATACTAGGGTTTCCAAGCCCTTTACAGTTCCAACTTATGACATTTATTGGTGTCGAGGGGACTGGGAACCAGTCGCCGCCGTTGGATTATAAGGGAGAGCAAGAGCAGAATCCATAGATCTTTTGAGCCATTTTTGAGGTTGTACAGGTATGTCAACACTGGTACCATATTGCATAGTTTTTTTTTTGGTTGAGGAAAGATCCATGGGTGAAGGGATAGACTTTTTGAAAAGACTATCTCTTTTACGAGTGAATTTTTTTGTCGTTTTTCTGGCTGAAGAATCAAGAAGAATAGGGACAGTGACTAAAAAAGAGCTATCAAACTCCATAGAATCTTGGGCTGAAGTAGAGTGGGATGTATTGCAAGTTGCGGATTTAATGGGAGAGTGTGGAATGATCGTTGATGGAACAACTATGGTAGGAATGGAAGTGATGGAAGTACGTTGGGGAGTTGAAAACGACGGGGATGTATCACTTGGAAAGGAATGAGGCATGAGAGGTGGGTGATGAATGGGAGCTGGAAGAGTATGATGAGTTTCACAGACTTTTGAAGCAGGGGATAGCATGATAGTGTTGGTGCATATAGGGAGCTCAGGATCATAGGTGTGGGAACATAGATTTTTTTTCATGGTTTGAGGTTTTATGAATGGATTTTTGAGGTAGTGGAGGGGAGTGCTGAGAAGATATTTGTTTAGGATGATGGGGGGTGATAGAATGGTTCTCTGATGTGGGGGGTATATGGTGAAGATGATGAGGTGGAGGAGTGGAGTGTTGAGGGGAGTCTTGCGTCGGTTGATGAGGAGTGGTGGATTGATTCTCAGGAGTGGAGGAATTATGGTAATGAGGATGAGGAGTAAGTGAGTTATTTTTCTGAGATTTTTTATGAGGATGGGTCATAGTAAGTGGAGCCCGGAGCCATGGACCATATGGTAAAGGTTGATGATTGGGAATAGGGTTATGGAGTTTCGAATCACAATCACAATCAGTATGACCAATGCGACCACAAAAATAACAAAAGGTTGGCAGACGTTCATACTTCACTACACATCTGATGGGGTTGTCCGAATGTAGAAGACTGACCACTCTACGGAGGGTTTTAGAAACATTGATTAAGACCCTAACCCATAAGAATTTACCAATGAAATTTCCTTCATTGTTATCATCCACCTCCATAAAGGATTCAAACATATCACCTGCTAGTTTGACAAAGTCAAAACACATAAGGCCTAAAGGAAGACCATAGATTTAGATCTAAAAGGGTGATGTCTCAAAACTGATTTTAGAGGCCACAGAACTACCATCCACACGCTGAAGAACAAGAAAATAACGGTTAAAAGACCATGGTTCTCCTTTTAGGACTCTAAGCATATCAGTTTCAGATTCAAAAGAGAACAATATGATATTGTCCTCTAGAGATTTGCAGGTTAGGGGTTTTTTCGGTTGCCATAAATCTTTGAACATTCCTTCTAGATCTCGGGCCGAAAGAACTCGTGGGACAAGAACTTTACCCACCAGATTGAAGGCTCTGTCAAAGACAAGTGATTGGAGAGAAGGAGGAATATCAATGAGGGTTTGTTCCTCATTATCAATGGAGAGGTTGGAGCACAGATTTCCAAAGAATCAGTCATAATCAACAGAGAAGGAGCCAAACTCAAGAGAAAAGAAGACGAACTTCACTGCTTCTTAACAAGTCAAACAACAGATGAGATCCTACAAAAGTTAAAGAGACATAGAAGCAAAAAGTAAAAAGGGAAAAGATGAAGAAGAAAACAGAGTAGAAAAAGGTAAAGAGAAAAAAGTTAAAAACAACAGAACACTATAGAAGGACAGATTCGCAAATGGATTTTCTAGAGAGAGAAAATCCTTAGGACTAATTCAGTGAATGTTGAAGAATGCCCAAAAATTGAAAGATACTTGGGGTAGTACCTCAAGACTTAATCTTTCCAATTAATTCAACTTTGAAGTCTACATCTAGATAGAAAGTAATGATGATGAATTAAACAGTAATTTATGCTTATATATATAATAAAGTAACATGATTTTGGACTGATTTTTGATCAATTCTTTTCCTTCGCAAATAAGTAAATTTGATCTTTTTTGTTACCTCTGAGTTTTAACAATTCTGTTTCATTTTAGTTCAAAATTCATTGAATTGTGTAAAATTAATTTTTGAACAATGTTTTTGCACATTTCTTAACATATGTCTTTTTTTTATACAAATTCTGACTTCACATAAAAAATTGTGCAAAATTGATTTTTGCACAATGTTTTTGCACATTTTTTTAACCTAAGTCGTCTTACACACAATCCGACTCCACATATAAAATTATGCAAAATTGATTTTTGCATAATGTTTTTGCACATTTCTTAATCTAAGTCGTCTTACACACATTTCGACTCCACATATAAAATTGTGCAAAATTGATTTTTGCATAATATTTTTGCATATTTCTTAACCTAAGTATTTTTTACACAAATTCCGACTCCACATAGAAAATTGTGCAAAATTGATTAAATTGTGCAATAAGGGGCAATTGGTATTAGAGTGATCCATGAAAATATATTAATTATTTTGTGTGGATCCCATTTGCTTAAAAGGGAAGTGCACTATTTGTAGTGGGACGGAGAAAGTATATAATTTTGTAATTATAAATAATTTTATTTAGTAAATATATCGTATAGTAATACTGAAATATTTTTGTATCGTAATATATTTTATTTTAGTAAAAAGTTCTGGAACGGAGGGAATAATATTCATTAAAAAAATATTCATAAAAGGAAATGAATTACTAAATTTATAAAAAGAATATATATATATATATATATATATATATATATATATATATATATATATATATATATATATATATATATATATATATATATATATATATATATATATATATAGGAAAATTAGTTAATTTATAAAAATGAATTAAAATAAAAAGTTGAAAAGTTAGTTAATTGTAAAAATGATATTTTGATAAATTTATAAAAGAAGATTTTGCATATGGATGAATAACAAAAAAGTATTAAATGAACATATAGCAATTTAAATGAGTAAAAAGAATTAAAAAAAGAGTGATTCATTAAGAAGAATGGAAAAGAATATGAGGAATTATGTAAGTTGAGAAAAATAATGACTTAAATAACAAAAACAATGGGTTCATCACTCACATGTACAATTTTTATCTATATATTACTATTAAGTACATTATCCAATGATAAATACTATTCACTACATATTGAACACATTAAATACTCATTTTAACCCTATTATAACATTTAATTTAATTTAATATATGTATTCAAAAATTAAAATAACATTAATTTTCATGAAACTAGGAAATTTGTTGGGAATAGTCAATCCACTAAGATAGAGTTGCACATGATATTTACATTTTAGGTTGTGTTCAATGTTCAACCAATACATTTTAGGTTTTGTATTCAAATTTTTGAAATAATTATCTTCCATGATTTACTCCCTTAAAATAGGGAGGAGTAATAGTTCGTGGAACATTGAGAAAGAATGTCTGAATACATTGTTATTAAACATAAATATCTAAATACTTTGAATAAAAAAAATTAATAAATGAATTTGAAACACATTAAATACACTCTAAATATTTCGTGGAACATTAAATATATGAATACCATCTGATTTTGAATACATAAATATTTCAATAAATGAATTTGAAATATATTGAATACACTCAAATATTCGTGGAACATTGAAAATGTCAAACAAAGATATATACAGAAAGACCTACTTAATTACAACTCGCAACTTAAACTTTGTACATTTGGATAAATTTATCACCCATGGATGACTTTAATTATGCACAACATTAATTTAGAAAGAACTACAAATTTTGCTTGGGCTTTCGACTCAATTCAGAGTAGGGACCTCCCATTAGTTGTAGAACTCCTTCCCACAATCCCTAAGGCAATGCATTTTGAGAACCTCTAAATATCAAGTTACAACTACAAGAAACATTATATCAGTATTTAAAGTCGACCTCTTCCATCAGTTGGTCCATTTGCCACCCTGCATATCCCACAAAGAATCAAAAATCTTGAGGCTTCAGCGTCCCCTTCTTCCCCAATTGTGAAGCTTCATTCAACCTATTTTGAAAACCAAATAAACCTTAGGAATCACCTCCTCAAAACCAGAGACTCTACTGATTTTTACCCATCTCTTAACATAACAGACTTGCATCATTGGGACCACCAAAATGCAAAGGACAGTCTGCAAAAGTGGTTGCTAATTCAGTGTTAGATGGATGCATTTGTTTCATTTGCTTAGCATCTGAATACTAGTGATTTGAACTCAATTATTCCTGAATACCAATGCACAAATTGGGCAAAAAAATAAAATGCAAATTTTGAACACCTTAACTTTTTTAAATATTAAAAATCAGAATACAAATAAATTGAACCCAAATGCTTAGAATCTGAATACAAATGCATTTGAATACAAATGAGTATATTTTTGAATACTTGAAATCTGAAACTATGTATTAACAATATCAATTTAAACCAAAAAATAAAGGATGTAATATTTCTTACATAACACAGTGCCGAAAAAATCATGGGTAATTTACGCACACCAAGACGAGGCTTATACACAAATGCGTTATGGCAGTCCATGCATCAACCACTTGCAAAATATAAATCAAGATTAGTGTCTATTAGTATCTAAATGTAGAGGATAGTTCAATCAGGATTGTCCATTAGCATTTAGAAAATAAATATAAAAATAGTTGGCAGTCTTGCCTATACTTTTGCTCTATTTTACTTCATCATTTTATTAAGTTTAAATTGAAAATAGATGAATAATTTATGGCCATACTAAAGGGAATCTACATTCACAACAAAGTCAAGCATAGAACATTTACAGGTGTGAATGTGCAAAACATAATTGTACTTTGCAATAATAATAAGTTAACGAACTATGACTAGAACATAAGCCAACCTAACTAATCCACAAAATTGTGCCAAAAGAGATTTAAAAATAAGAAAGGATATTCCATATTTGATTCTAAATACAAAAATCTCAGGGAAAAAACCATGTTAATTAATAGATGGTACCTGATCAAATAAACTATTGAAAATTAACCGATGATATTTTCTGAATACATCATTATTGAAAATGAAGTATTTTGAACACTTACTATTATTGGTCAAAAAACGATTTCAATGAAAGAATGTGTATATTCATCATGCTGCCCACTTTCCAAATGCAATTCTGTAATAATCTAAGTAATTTAATGGAAGGCCACTTCATTTTTTTTATTAAAGAAATCTGAATACTTCGTGGATAATTGAATTTGTAGGTAAATTTTTTAACAATTCACAAAGTATTCCATACTTTCCTACCATTCAACAGATATTACTTAAAAATACCCAAAATACTCTACTTGACATAGCAAATAATATTTAAGTGGGCATAAAATACCACCAAATATCGAACACCATTAATTAACTAAAGTTATTTTGAATACTTATAGTAGTATTCAAAAAAATATAATTAAAACTATTTCTAAACACATATTGTTGTATAAAAATTGAAAACATACAATTCAATACATGTATCACACATCCCCAAATTCAATACGCAGAATTGACTATTCCCCATATTGAACATGAAAAAATCAATACGATTAATTGAATACGCAAAATAAAGAATTCCCAAATTGAACACTAAAAAATATCATGATTACTTCAATTGGATCGTAAGATAAATTTGTATAAGAAAGAATTGAATAAGAATTTTAAAAAACCTGACATCGAATCCACATGTAGTTGAATAGGATTAGTTCAGGTGACTCTAAAGTCAGAATGAGTGGACGAGTGATGGAGGATCCACGGGGACCGAAGAGCAGTAGGTTCGCACTTGAATCTGCAGAAAGGTTTGCACACCCATTTCAAAGGGCGTGGGAAGATACATATTAGCATTGGTGTTGTTCTTTTGAAAGAATTTTCTTTCCTTACACAATATTTTGTTGGATTTGACAAATACCTTTCATCGAAGATTAACACACACAAACTAGGGTTTATAGAAAGAAAAAGTAGAGGAAAAGAGAAAAGAAAAGGGAAAGAAAAGGGAAGAGTCGTGATATTCAAGATAATGTCACGTGAAACATGGAAGATTATTACATTTTAAGAAAGATATATTGGGATATTTTAGAGATCTCACCCTAATATATTGTACCCGCCAGCAATATTTTTGTCCATCGTATCCAATAGTAATATGAGAGTATATTTTGTATTAGGTAGTAATAAATCAAAAAAAAAATGCAAAATAATAAAGAAAATTTTGTTAGTGTAAATGTGAATGAGAATAATTTGGATGAGAAAGATTTTCAAAAACAAGAAAAAATGAAATATTTTAGAGAATATATATTATGGGTCGAATATATATATTATCATAGTGTTTGAGATAATATTAGTAATAAAATGTCAAAACTAAAAATATATATGTGGAAAAATGTTCTAAAAAGAAAAAAAATATATCATTTTTAATGAAATAAACAATCTACTCCCTCCATCCCCTGAAGTATTTCATACTTTCCTTTTTCATCCGTCCTTCAAAGTATTTCACACTTTACTTTTACTAAATTTAGTAAAAAATAAGTATATTATAACAATACTCACTTTTTACACACATCCTAATATAATACTTACTTTTACTTACTTTTTCACAACTCCCAACAACTTTACATATATTTTTCTTTAAATCAACTAAAATATATATTCTCCTTCTTACTTTATATATAAAAATATAAAATTTTCTTAAATTCCACGCACACCAATACGTGAAATACTTGTTGGGATGGAAGGAGTAGAGATTTTTCATGAATAATTTGGAATGAGAATAATTTGGATGAGAAAGATTTGAAAAAACAACAAATTGAGAAAAAAATTTCTTGAATATATTACACTAAAAATTTTCAAAAATTTTCATTTGTTTATTATAATAAAATTTTAATTAAGGCCATTTTCTTTTAATTTTTAGTTATCAATTTTTTTTGCTTGTTAATTTTTTAATTAATTTAATTACAATTTTTTTCTTTTTAAATTTATTATATTAAATTTATTTTTTATATAGATTAAATTTAATTAAATTTATTTTTTGAATTTAATTTAAATTATTTTTTGTAATATATTAAATTTTACAATTATATTATTAGTTTTAATTTTTTAACAAATAAAAAAATTAAATTTATTTATTTCTTTTAACAAGAACACCATTTGTATAATTAACTTATTTTTAATTCATTATTTTATATTAAGTTTTTCGCATGAATTCTTTTTATCCAAAATAAAATCACATTTAAAACAAAATCAGTAAAGAAAAATTATAAGATATTGTGAAAATTTAATTAACAAAAACAGTGAATTTAAAATTAAAGGGCGGATCCGTGAAAGAAGTACAATTATTAAAAATAATATTAATAAATAAAGAATAAAAAAAGCAAGTTTAATAAAGAAAAACTAGTAAAGGAAATTTATAAGATGTTATGAAAATTTAATAAAAATAAATAGGCAAATTAGAATTAAGAGGTAGATTAAAAAGAAATGTACAATCATTACAAATTTAACAAAGAAAGAATTAAGAATAAAGAAATCACAACTCACAAGTTTATTAAAGAAATTATTAAGTAAGAAAAAAATAAAAAAATAGTCTAAATATATATTTTTTTTAAAAATAAAAATTAAATAAATGTGAGAAATTTATATTGGGTGTCCAAAATTTGGAAGCCTTAGTGATGCAGAGTACAGAGAGATGTTCTTATGCAGAGTAAAAACAAGGAGGAGGAATTGAGAGCGATTTCTTTACTAGGAGAGTTGACTCCATGTCTTATGTAAGCGCTGCTGAGATAATATGAGGGAAATTAAATATAAATAATTATATTTTTCTCGATATTCTAAAAAGTTGATTGGTGGCATTATATGTGCTGACCAAATTAACTTGCAATTGGCTTTGACTTGGGTCATTAGTGATCACGGATCAGTTAAGAATTGCATATAAAATATATAATTACACAATTTATTTGTTAAGTTAGAGTATAAAGTTATTTGTTCAATATGGTTTTTCTTCCAGTGTTGGAATACGCTACACAAAAATTCAAATAGCAATGACCACAATTGATAATGTTTTAAAATATTAATGATAATAATATTTATAAGGGAGAAAGGTTTTGGTGCATTCAGTTTAGATTTTTATAAAGGAGGAATTTGAGGAAAATATTATAAATCTCAAACCGTAACATCCCAGATTAGATTTTTATTGAAACCATATTCATATGCAACGAAAGACTTAATTAAAACTTTGAGAAAAATGATCACGGAATTACGAAATAAATATAAATCAATCATGAGATGTAATTTACGTATAAATCATTTTGTAAAGATGGTGTAAAACTTTATAAAGTAAACATATTACATAAATAATTTTTAAATCGCAAAACATTTAAGAATATAAAATGGACTAAATGAAAAATTTTAAAGTATTTTAGCATTTCAAGAGGTTTTTAAAATAATATGAATAATTATCAAAAGAATGGAATTTGATATTTAGACATTCTAAATATACAAAGAATAAGTTGAGAATATCTTTAAATTGAAAATAATAAAATAATCTAACGTAAAATAAAGATATATACCAAATTGTAATATATATATATATATATATATATATATATATATATATATATATATATATATATATATATATATATATATATATCAAAATATATAAATTGTAAAAAAAACTGAGTAAATATAAATATCAATAATAAACAGAATTTAATATAAAGAAAATATTTCAAAATATAGGACGTTACACAAATCCTCTCTAAAATGTACCCTAAATTTTATTGAACTATAAATTTGAATTATAAACCTTATTAATTTTTCATCATCGTATCATAATATAATATAACAAGCAAAATATTATGAAGAAGAAGAATAATGATGATTAAGGAGAATCACGAGATGCATGAAACCCTTAAAATTCAACATGTACGGATGGTGTAACTGAACAGGTTGAACTGTTCGAATACTGTGACCGAACAACATGGATCAACGCATTTAGCTAGCACCGTCCGCAATTTTACGATGATGATATAGATCAACAGCGAGAAATCAACTCCAAATGATGGCCATATTGATTGAATTGAAGTTCACAGGAAGTTCGAATTGATTACTGAAAGCCTTTACCTCGCAGTAGTAGTTTAACTCCAAAATCAGTTCGAATTGATTGGCCATATCAAACAACCCCAACACCTGAGAGAGCAAGTGCTGGCTATGGATAATGCTATGGGGAAACTGGAGTAGTACTTGTCGGTTCCAAGGGATGGGCCGAACTCGGCCCGTTTCATCACTCTATTGGGCTTCTATATCTCAACTAATAATGAGGTTGCTCTGACTTTAATGTACTCATTTCTTTTTCATCTCTTATGCCCTTACTAAGTAAAATACTTACATTATTTCAAAGAGATTCTTACATTTGTTATTTCCTTGTCGATTTTAAAAAACCTATTTCATGTCCCCGAGTTTCAATAAATTGTTCATATTGTTGGATAAAATGAGGGGCAACTCTTAGCTGAGTCAAGGTCACACCTGACCCAGGTTAGCTCTAGTTTCAGGTCACTCGGTCAATAGGTGATGTCAGCAACTCAGATTTATTGGGTTTAGAAAAAAATATGACCAAGTTTGATTGCAGTTGATTGATTCACTTTCTTCCCCTAGTGGCACCCCGTTCACTAACTTCTTGTCATACCTCAGCACTGCAATCAAGACTAACCTATGCACCTCTAACATCATGTTCACTGTAGTGGATCTATTCCCTTCACTTTTCTGTTTCATACCCTTTGGCACCTTGTTCACTAATTTCTTACACACCTCAACAATGTAGTCAAGATTAACCTATGACCCTTGTCCCCACGGCACTGCATATTTAATATCCTATCATCTCCACCAGCCCCAATTCATTACTTATCTCACTGTAGATCCACATCACCCCATTAATTATCATATGATCTCTATATGTTCAACATTGCTTCCCTCATCACCCAATTCATTATCATTTGATCTCCATATGTGATGGGTGTTTCTCATCACACAATTAATCCCCAAGTATGAAGGATGTGATTGTAGCTTAAGCAAGCGACCAAGTTATATTATCGAACCCAAAGGATAGTTGGTTATCAATATATTATTATCTAAATTAACTAAAACTATTATTTGGTAATTAGATTGGAGAAACATTATTAAACTAATAAACAAAGTAATGAAATAACAAATAAAATAGAACAATACAAAAATAATGAGAGTTGCTCAAGTGAGAAGATAGGTAGCTCTTCGAGCCATCCAGTTTTACTGATTAATCTCCATTCCATGTGTCAATGTCCGACTCTACCTTGCGGAATATGGACGCATCACTAAACCATGCAAACCTACTCTATAGACACAAGCAAATAAGTGTGTAACACGTGTGAATTACCTCGGAGCAAGAACATAATTACACCCCCTTTTCTAGGTACTATCAATATCAATTATTTCCCGTGCACTAAGTACTCTAACCCGATATGATCTTCCTTTATAGGTACTATATAATTATCTTCTTTATCCTACTTATTAACCCGAATTCAATTCAATTAATAAGTATTTATATAAGATAGTTCTAATGAAGCTTCGGAGTCCCCTCACTTAGAATCATAACATGTAATCATGCTCAGCAGTGAACGCACTCAATCAATAACCAAGATATGTATTTAGACTCTACACAACAGTTAAAAATGCACAAAACAACTCTGAGTATGAATTAAAAATGCATTGTCTTAAATAAAATAAATCCACAAGTAGTGTTGTACAAAGTATACACACAGTAGTTCAATTAATTAGATAAAGCCTTTATAAACCCAAGAACTACCAAAACGGTTCTAGCCCATAACATTTCGAAAAATAGTCATGGTGTTTGGATAGATCTTACCCATAGTCTTCAAAATTACAAGAAAGATTAAGTTGCGAAGTAAACCCTAGATGCAGGCGCCGTCGCTTCTTGCACCGTCTTGAATCTTCACTTGGTTCTCACTTAATTCGATGCACGAATCTCTCTCTACAGCTCCTGGGGTTTGGTTGTGGTGTAGGATGAATGTGGAACCTAACTCCTTTTTGATGTGATCGGCACCTCTTTTTATACTTGTAAGCTCTCCTCATGGACCTTTACTGGGTTTTTTCGTAGAAAACATGCACATGCACGCAGTGGAGCTGAAATTCTGATATTTCGGCGCTGATGTGTCACAGTTCGACCAGACTGCACTTGGTCGAACTGGACCTCTTTAGTTGAACCATGGTCGAACGGCTTGTCTGTAAATTAGACTTTGTCTCACGTCTACAGTTTGACTTAATTTGAGTAGTTCGACGTGGCTTCACTTTGTCGAACTGTACCTCCTTGGTCGAACAACATCTATGTAAACTGAAACACTCTAGTTCGACCTCACTTGTGTAGTTCGACCAGGCTGAGCTTGATCGAACGATATCTCTCTGGTCGAACTACGCCTCAAAAAATGTGTTTTCCAATTCTGAGCACTTCTGACCTGTTTTCCTGTATAAATATGCTCAAATAGCCTTAGTAGTATCTGATTCGTGGATTTTCTATAAACATCCCGATTCGTCTTAATAATAGACCAAATCATACTCAATTTCCACACAAATCGCAGCTCAAAATACGTGAATTATCACTATCATCAAACCCCCAAACTTACATGTTGCTCGTCCCGACGCAACGAAATCATAATCAAGGAAAGAGAGTGTAATCACGAGATCCTTATAAAAAGCACAACATATTCTAATACATGCAATTGTATCACTTCAAAACTTACATTCATCCATCATACCTTTCATCCATGCAAAATATCAATTAATCACAATACTTCTACAAGTGCAAAATCATCTAACTCACTAGGTATGTGTTTACTCTCACTCTCAAATGTAAAAGATGTACACTTTAAGGGTTAATATATACGCTCAAAATCAATTCACATATTCGCGTAACCATAAGCTTGACAAGGGTTCTCAAAAATCAATTCATAAGTGTTTCAACACTAGGATCACAATGCACTTGTTCTTTGGATTGTAATGTTAGCTCTTTGGTAAAGGTAGGAGAATATAGATAAAGTGACTAACTTCACTAATAGAGAATTACCTTGGAGAGTTGCTTTTCATCAAACATCATTAATTCTTCTTCTCTTTATTCATTCTCATAATCTCTTCAATCCTTCTTTTCTCCTACTCCACTTGGAATCAACATATTTTTCCTTCCAAAGTACAAGGGTACCAATTTCGGACACTACCTTTCTAAGCAATCAGGGTACCGATTTCAGGCACTACCCCTTCACAAGATTTAACCAAATATTTCTTATTTTCATCACTACACAAACTTTCCTTCCCTTTTCTTCTTCATACACGAGCTAGCACTTATTCACCTCAACTCTCTACTAGTAAATATGGTATTTCAAAGCTTAAGTAATAGGTAAATAAAGGCTTTTTATCATAGGCTTACAAAAGAAAAAGATGTAAAGGCTCAATGGGGCTTCTAATGATTTATACTACAAGGTAGGATAAAATTTGGCTAAGTGGCTCAATCAAACAATAACAGTCTAAGATCATGTCCTAGTATCTATCAATCATAAATTTCAAACAAGACTCCAAGCCAAGTTCTAGAATACGAATATATGAACGATACTTTCAAGAATAAACTATCATGTATTGATGCAACATGATTAATAAGCTCAAATTCTCACATGGGTAATAGATTTCCTAAGTGCTCTTCAAAGCATGTAATCAAAATCAATCTCTACATAAACTACAAGTAATAAAGGCATATGTCTATCATCAATAAAATCAACATGCATAAAAAATAAGAGCACATACATAAACAAGAAGAATCATCATCACTATCCAAATCAGCATATTCAACATCAACAAATGTATCCATCCATCAACACAATCAATCAATCTCAAGTACAAATCACTCACACATGAATCTCAAACACATACTCCACCACCCACACAACACTTAACCTGTAAAGTGAAAAAGAGAATGGAGGTGAGAAGAAATGGACAAAGATAAAACCTAGCGCCACTACTCCTCTGGAGCATTATCATCACTCACTTCGTTGCACCAATCATCGAAATCCTTCTGCAGGGTATCGATCTTCCTGTTCAAAATTTCATAATTCTCATTCAGATCTCCCAATCATAACGAAAGTTGAGCGCAGTGTAATTTGTATTCGCCAATGCCAGCTATCGATTTGTCTCTTGCTGGTTCGCATTCAGAGTGGCGAAGTACTCGTGCATCAACCGAAATTGCTCACGATAAAAATGATCCTGGGCCTGCTAGAAATCTTGTTGCTGATTTGGTGGCGGCTCATAGTATTGCTGCAGTGGTTGCTGTGGTGGCGACATCGGAGGAAAACCCATCTCTGGATGCTCATGAGCCTACTGCTGCTCCTCATCGTTCTTAAAAAAAATCTGCTGGATCACCAACTAAGATCATGTCTTCATCAATGTAAACACCTTGGATGTGCGTCTTAGCCAAAAGTGTCCAGTTTCCTTCTCTAATTCAAGTGTCGGAGATAGCCTTATGCTCTGGAGTGATAATCAAAAGATTGTTGTTGATCTGAATAGTAGTAAGATCAACAATTGACAATGGAAATTTAAAAGAAATCGGATTCTTGCCACGAATGAACATCCATGTATCCTCAATCCTTTGAATCAACCCCATCCTCACACAAGACGTCAGAATCAAATCAGGGTCCCCTCGAATTGGCCGATACTTAGTCAAATCAACTCGGTAATACTCCGCTATTGAAGTAATCAATCCACCAATGTTGATCTTCTGGAAAGTGAGTAGAAAACCTATACAACTGCTGGAAAAAGTACGCTGCCACATTGAAGTGAACTCCGTTCATCATACACCATAGCACATATAGCTCTCCTCTAGGTAGACTTCTCTCAGCTCGAGCAAACAACGTGTTGCTCAGGATCCGTTCCATGTATGTTGTCACGGGGTTGCAAATAAAAGCAACCTTAGCGGTATTTGTATTGTAATCACCTTGCCTCCCTGAAATAGACCTCCAGAACTCATCAGCATTAAAACCCTAATTTTCCATTTTAGAAATATCCGTCGGACATCTAACCATCTTGTTAAACTTACTTGTGTACATCAACTTCAGCTGGCCACCTATCTATATCCACAATCCATAAGGAAGATAGTAATCTCCACGATCAACTCTCATCGTGCACAACACCTCAACTGTGATGTGGAAATATGTCTTCCTCTTCAGTTCCATAAATCGAGTGATCCCTACTCGATTGAATATCCAACGAGTATCGTTGATGATGTTCATCTCCAATATAGCTTGATCATCCTAATAACGAGTCCTCATTATCTTATCAGAAATAGCTCCCTACAATTCTTCCTTCTCCTCCCAGTCATCAATCTGTATGCCAAAATCGGAAGGTCTCCTCTTATCTCTCTTTAACTTCTTTGCAACCTCACCCTTTTTAGGAGACTTTGTCTCCTTCCTTTTCGAAGATGAGGCTATTCCTTTTCCTACAAAAATAATATTTCAATATAAAATAGAGGAAATAGAACGAATATGCCCAACCTAAGACTAATTAAAGCATGAATTCTACTCAAGACTTCAAATTCGTATGTCATAATCGATTCATGAATCAATTTCCCAAAATCTCAAGTGTACACTTCAAAAATATAAGACATATATACTTAACACCTTCAATCAAGAGGAAATTAAAATCAAAAGTCCTAAGTCTCACTTCACATACTCAACATGCTTCTCAAATCCCAAAATTCAATAAAAATTCCAAGCATGCTCAACTTCCACAATTCAATTGCACAATATCATTACTTCAAATCAACCAGCCCATTCATAAATCATGAAAATAAACTCAAACCTGTAAGATATGCATCATCAATTTCACAAAATTCCATCAATCCAACGTAAATTGAACCATGCAAATTCAGTACACTAACATATTTTTCCTGCTTCTTTGTAATCTGTTACTTTCTTTTAATAATATGATCGATTTAATTGAATCATGCAAATTCATGTAAAATTTTAACAAGAACACTAAGATTCAAACTTCAATTCCAACTAGAAGTATGTTTAATCAACTTACCTAATCTTCACTAAGCATATATTATTCCAATTCAAGGGTAAAGGAGTAAGAAAACATACCTTAATCTCCGGACATGGTGTGTGTATGACGTTTGGCAAAAATCCCCAAAACCGAGTGGAACAGTCTAAAATTGGACTTGAATTCTTCAAATCTTGGATGTGAAAGTGTGTGGAGAGGAAGAATTAAGTGTGGGATGAGTATAGAGTGAATTTCTTATGGATCAGAACGAGAGCTCGGGGAAAGGTGAAGGGGAAGTGGTCGAGCAGCGCAGAAAAACTGCTTCTATTCGCGACTTACAGACCCAGTTCGACTCGAACTGCAAGGTCGAACTAGGCCCTCCTGGTCGAACTAGGTGTCTGTCCGCTAAATCATATGTAGTTTGACCTCATTTCGACCAACTTGTCATGGTCGAACCGCAGTAGGTTGGTCAAACTACACCTTTGTAAACTGAAAAGTCTCCCCTGTTCAGTTCGACCATCGTTTGACCAGAGAGTGTTGGTCGAACCAGATGGGTTTGGTCGAACTGGCCTTCTGTAAACTGAATAAACAATCCAGAATGCAGTTTGACCGTCGTTCGACCATAACATCTTGGTCGAACAATAAAAGTCTGGTTGAACTGGTTTCCGGGCATTTGTTTTTCGTGCTTTTCTTCGTCCCCTACAAAACTCATTCTAAAACAACATCAAGCATCATATTAAGCCAAAACAATAGCTAGAGAACCACTCTTAGATTATATAAAAATCATTTATATAACTCTGCTAACACTATAAAATAAATAAAACACCACTGAACACTATGCAAATTGCAAAAAAATAGACACATCAAAATCAATAAAAGTTTCAATATACTGCGAAAAATCAACCCCCCTAGCAAACGTTACAAAGAAAAGATTATACTCTAGGTGCTATGATGAGGTAAGTACATCACACCCCCCCAAACTTAGTAGAAACTATAGCCAAAACTAAGTTTGCAAAGAGATGTAATTGCCAATTAGTAAGCACCTTAAATATAAAAGTTCTTACTCACATAAAATAAATTAAGTAATAAAACGGGAGGGTAAGCCCCCAACAGGCGCTCTTGTTTAACGTCGGAGAGTCACGACGGTACTAACACAATGCAAGGTATCTTCAAAGATGACACAAACATCATCTGACGACTTATAGTGCTTCAATCGATGCCCATTTGCCGCTATGATGTCTCTGTCTTTGTCCATGATCTCGAAACTCCCTCTCCGTAGGCTCTATATATAATGAACGGTCCCGTCCACTTTGATTTCAATTTTTTACACAAAGCTTCAAACGAGAGTTAAAAAGTAATACCTCATCTCATTGCTTAAACTCTTTATAAGTGATCCTCGAGTCATGCCACTTCTTCATTCTCTCCTTATAGATCACCGAGTTCTTGAAAACATGATTTCTAAACTCTTTTAGTTGATTGATATGAGTCAACCTCAACTCCTTTTGCTCCTTAAGAGACAAGTTCATACTTCTCACGGCCCAGAAAGACTTATGCTGAATCTCTAAGAGTTAGTGGCACGACTTCCCATAGAAAATTTGATAAGGTGACATGTCTAACACAGTCTTATATGCGGTTCGGAACCCCCATAAAACATCATCGAGCTTCATAGCCCAATCTTTCCTAATGGTTCCAACCACCTTCTCCAAGATTTGCTTCACTTTCTGGTTAGAGACTTCGGCTTGCCCATTCGCTTGAGGATGATAGGGTGTAGTAACCCTATGTTTAACACCATACTTCTTGAGAATTCTTTCAATAAGCTTGTTGACAAAGTGGGAACCTTCATTACTTACAAGTGCTCTAGGAATCGCTTCTACCCACTTAGAAACATAATCAATAGCAAGAAGGATGTAGAGGAATCCATTAGATGGGAGAAAAGGCCCCATAAAATCGATCCCCTTACATCGAAGATCTCTACAACAATGCTCGGCAGAAGTGGCATTTCATCCCTTCTACTTATGTTTCCCATCCTTTGACATCTATCGCATGTCGCCACATAGGATTCACAATCTTTAAAGAAAGAAGACCAATATAAAGCGGATTGTAGTACCTTTGCTTCAGTCTTTTGGGCTCTGAAGTGCCCCCCGTTAGGTTGTGCATGGAAAAAATCAAGAACGCTCTCCATCTCCATCTCCGGTACACACCTACGGACACTAGAATTCGTACAATCTTGTACACAAACAGATCATACCATATGAAAGTCTCAACATCTCTCTTGAATTTGGCAAGTTGATACCTATTGAGACCTTTAGGAATTTCACTAGATACAATGTAATTGACATAATCAGCGTACAATGGATCTATTACTTGAGCAGCAACTACCCAAGCTTTCTCCGCTCCTTCAAAAAACACAGTCATAATCTTCTCATTCGGAAACATCTCTTCAATGTATTCAAAAGAGTCATCACAATGCTCCCTTGTTTCTAACCTTGTTAGGTGATCCGCCTAAACATTCTCCGTTCCTTTCTTGTCACGGATCTCTATATCAAACTCTTGTAGAAGAAGGATCCATCTAATAATCCTGGGCTTCGCTTTTTCTTCTCCATCAAGTACTGGATCGCAGAATGATTAGTGTACACAATTGTCATCGTGCCAACCAAATAATGATGAAACTTATTGAATGCATACACAACAGCTAAAAACTCCTTTTCAATGACAGTCCTTTTGTGCTGCATCAAAAGTTTTGTTCGCATAGTAGATGGCACAGAACTTCTTTTCTCTCAACTGCCCGAGCACCACTCCAAGTGCTAGATCAGTTGCATCACACATAACTACAAATGGCTGAGTCCAATCTGGTGTGATCAAGATAGGTTAAGTAGAAAGTGCCTCTTTAATAACCTGAAAAGTTGTTAGACATTCATCATGAAAAATAAAAGGAACATCTTTTTGAAGTAAATGAGACAGGGGCTTGGAGTATTTTGAGAAGTCTTTGATAAATCTTCTATAGAATCTGGTGTGTCCAAGGAAGGACTGCACTCCCTTCTCATTAGTAGGTGGTGGAAGCTTCTCAATCGCCACCACCTTTGCTCGATCAACCTGCAATCCCGTAGCCGAAATATGATATCCAAGAACAATCCCATCTCTCATCATGAAGTAGCACTTCTCCCAATTCAAGACAAGATTAGTTTCTTGACATCTATTCAAAACAATAGATAGGTTAGAAAAATAAATATCAAAGGAGGAAACAAAAACAGAAAATCATCCATAAACATATCCATGATCTTCTCTATCAAACCATCAAATATGGCCATCATGCAATACTGAAATGTAACAGGTGCATTACATAACCCAAAAGGCATCTTCCTAAAAGCAAAAGTTCCATAAGGGCAAGTAAAAGTAGTCTTTTCTTGATCTTCAGGAGCAATCATGATTTGATTATAACCCGAGTACCCGTCCAAGAAATAATAAAACTCATACCTTGCTAGACGATCTAACATTTGATCCATGAAAGGAAGAGGGAAGTGGTCTTTCCATGTATTTTCATTTAGTTTTCTGTAATCCGTACACATGTCATCCCGTAGGAATCCTAGTGGCTAATGTCTCTCCATCATCGACTTTCAGAATAGTCATGCCTCCCTTCTTAGCTACTACATGCAATGGACTCACATGGGGACTATCATTAATTGGATAAATAATTCTTGCATCTAACCACGTTAGGATATGCTTTCTAATCACTTCTTTAATCGCGGGATTTACCCTTTGCTGATTCTGAATACACCCCTTAGCTTCATCTACCAACCTTATTTTATGCATGCAATACGATGGACTAATACCTTTCAAATCATCAAGAGACCAACCAATAGCAGACTTATACTTCCTAAGCACATCTAACAACTCTTCAAGTTGATCATCAATAAGAGAAGAAGATACAATTACCGGATAAGTTTAATTGTTGCCTAGATAGGCGTACTTCAAGTGTTCCGATAGTGGTTTCAACTCCTCCTTCTTTTCATCCTTCGGTGTGCTTTCTCTATCCAATGGGAGGTATTGCCTACTCCACTTAACTTCTTCAAGCTTGGTTCTTTTAGGTTCATACCTTTAATCACCCAAAGCAAGTAAATTTTTGAGGAATTCAACACATACCTCATTAAAGAGCTCATCTAGCTCCGTGGTGGGAAAAGTAAGAGACTCCGCCAAACATGTCTCCAAGGGATTCTTCGACAAGATCAAGGGCATATCTTCCTTCACGATCTTCTCCACCACATCAATGCTGTGACATTCTATCTCAATCGGCATCTTCATTGTCTTCTTTATCCATTCTCAATCTAAGCTCCCCCTTTTGTACATCAATCATAGCTCCAGCTATGGCAAGGAATGGCCTCCCCAAGATAAGAGGGACATTATCCTTATCATCTTCCATCTCTATCACAAGAAAATCCACAGCAAAGACCAGCTTCTCTACTTTCACAAGTACATCTTCAATCACAACCTTCAGAAAAGTCATGGACCTATCTGCCAATTATAGAGTCACTGTTGTGGGAGCGAGCTCCCCCAAACTTAGCTTCTTGAATATAGACAAAGGCATCAAGTTGATGCTTGCACCAAGATCACACAAAGATTTAGTGCCGGCCCCCTTCCAATTTCACATAGAATAATGAAGCTTCCCGGATCTTTCAACTTAGCTGGCAGCTTTCTCTGAATGATCAAGCTACAGTTCTCTGATAGATTCACTCTCTCTACTCCGTTCAAGCTCCTCTTCTTCAATATGATATCTTTAAGAAATCGGGCATAGTATGACATCTCCATGATTGCTTCGGAAAAAGAAATGTTCAAGCTTATCTTGTTCATTATATCCTGGAATCTCTTGAACTTTTCTTCCAATTGCTTCTTCGCTAACCTAAAAGGAAACGGAGGAGATATCTTTGTCTTAGGAATTCCCCATTCATCACGTTCAACCTCCTTCACCTTGTCCTTCTCGGCTCTCAATCTCTTGGCTCTTTCCCACTTTTTCTCTACTATAAGCTTAGTATTCTGCTCTTGTGATGGTACTGGAGTGTTCTGAATAACAAGTGTTGCATTCGATATGGAAATTGGGTTTGACTGTTGCAGTTCGACCATAGCTCAACCAGAATGGTCTGTCGAGCTAGATGAGTTTGGTCGAATTAGGTGTCTGAAAATGGGATCAGTCTGTCCAATATAGAGAGTGCTGGTTTGATCGTAGTTCGACAAGTGAGCTCTGATCGAACTACAAAGTTTTGGTCAAACTGGGGCTCGGTAAACTGAACTCGATTTTTTGGCTTAACAGGAGCAGGTTCGATCGTAGTTAGACCAGAGTGGTCTGGTCAAATTGGAATGCTTTGGTCGAACTGGGAGCTAGAAAATAGAGTGTCATTTCTCTATTTTTTCGAAAGTTGTTCGACCATAGTTTGACCAGCATGTCTGTTCGAACTGCGCGAGTCTGGTCGAGCTAGGGCTCTGCTCTCTTTGTTTTCATCCAAAGGCTTTATCGGACCTTGTTCTGCATCCCGAACCTCAATGTGATGGCATGACACTCTTTCGGGTTCGTTATACTTTGAGACAGGAACTTTCCTTTCTCTATTGTCTGTGTGAACTGGTTCACGTTCCCAGCCATCTGCCCCATCAATAAGGTTAGGTCCTTCATCTGCTTTGACAAGTCCTCATGATTTGAGTCAATTTTTGCTTCAAGACGATCCACCATCCTTGCATCATTCCTAGCCACATAACGATTCACCGTGTCCTCCAAACCATGTTTCCCTTCTTCTATCTTAGCATCAGGATTAACACCAACAGGAGGTTGTATTACCGCGTTTGGATTGCTCCATGAAAATTCCGACCTCCTTGGTTGTTGATAGTTAACCGGGGACCATGATTGTTGTAGTTTCCTTGGTAATTCCTATTTCCTTGATTGTTCGGATACCTCGTTCCTTGAATACTTTGTCCCATGACATAGTTTGCCTCTTCTAATTCCTATTGGATCGGTCTTTCTTCACCGTCATCCTGCTGCATCATCATTGGTACTCTCTGTGACAACTCAGTAATCTGCTTCTGCTGAAATTCAAATAACTTGTTGATATTAGCCAAGCTAGAGACAATCTCATCTTCCCTACTCGACTTTACCATGGTGTGTTCAACCTGTGCTATCTTTCTAAGGACATAGGTCCCTCTCACTCTATCAGTTGGCAAATATCTTGAATTCATCAAAATATCCTCAAAGAGCTTTTCAGCCTCAATGGATGTCTTAGCAAGTAATGCTCATTCAATGAAGCAACGAACAGAACACGAGAATCACAATCTAACCCATTGTAAAAGATACTGATATATTGAGCTTTTGACAATCCATGCTGCAGGCACCTTCTAAGCATGTCCTTGAATCTGTCCGATGCTTCATGGAATTTCTCATTACCGCCGATAGCAAATTGATTGATTTCTTGTTTCATCTTAAACACCTTTGAAGGTGGCATGTATAGCTCTAATAACTTCACTTTCAATTGCTCCCATGTAGTACATTCAGCAGCACTAAGAGTGTCGTACCAATCTCTCGCTCTTTCAGTAAGCGAAAACTTAAATAAGATGACCCTCCATGCATCTTCATGAATTCTGTATCCTTTTGTGTACTTGCATAATCAAGGAACTTGTTAAGATGTTATTGAGGATCCTCTAAAGTTCCCCCAGAGAAGGAGTTCCTTTCTATTATGCTGATAAGAGCGGGATGAAGATCAAAATCGGCATTGGCTCCACGCGCTCCTAACAGCCCTATGTTGCCCCCTCTATTGTTCTTAAAGACTTCACGGATGGTAATATTATCTTGATTTACCCTATCTTGGGACATGTTGATTGCTTCTGCTTCTGACTTGTCTTCGGTTGCAGCTTCAATCATTTCCGAGTTCGGTACTTCAACTTCAACTCCTAGATTATGAGCTGCGGTTGCTTCTACGTTCTTATTCTTCTTTTTCTTTGCCTTCTTCTTCCTTGACAATGCTCCAATTTTTGGATCAAAAGGCGCTAATGTTACTCCCTTCGACCTAGTGTGCATACACCTAAGAAAAATTCAGCGTTAGAAATTAAAGACAAGTACGGAGTAGTTTCAATTAAACTAGAAATAATTAAATCGATAAGGACAACCGTCCTCGGTAATGGCGCCAGAAACTTGATGGGTGTTTTCCCAACATACAATTAATCCCCAAGTATGAAGGATGTGATTGTAGCTTAAGCAAGCGATCAAGTTATATTATCGAACCCAAAGGACAGTTGGTTATTAATTTATTATTATCTATGTTAACTAAAACTATTATTTAGCAATTGGATTGGAGAATTATTATTAAACTAATAAACAAAGTAATGAAATAACAAATAAAATAGAACAATAAAGAAATAACGAGAGTTGCTCAAGTGAGAAGATAGGTAGCTCTTCGGGCCATCCAGTTTCACTGATTAATCACCCTTTTATGTGTCAATGTATAACTCTACCTTGCAGAATATGGACGCATCACTAAACCATGCAAACCTACTCCATAGACACAAGCAGATAAGCGTGTAACACATGTGAATTACCTCGGAGTAAGAACACAATTACACCCCCCTTTCTAGGTACTATCAATATCAATTATTTCCCATGCATTAAGTATTCTAACCTGAAATGATCTCCCTTTATAGGTATTATATAAATTATCCTCTTTAACCTACTTATTAACCCGAATTCAATTCAATTAATAAGTATTTATATAAGATAGTTCTAATGAAGCTTCGGAGTCCCCTCACTTAAAATCATAACATGTAATCCTGCTCAGTAGTGAACGCACTCAATCAATAACCAAGATATGTATTCAGACTCTACACATCAGTTAAAGATGCACAAAACAACTATGAGTATGAATTAAAAATGCATTGTCTTATATAAAATAAATCCACAAGTAGTGTTTTATGGAGTATACACACGGAAGTTCAATTAACTAGATAAAACCTTCATTAACCTTAGAACTACCAAAGCGGTTCTAGCCCATAACGTTTCGAAGAACGTTCATGGTGTTTGGATAGATCTTACCCATAGTCTTGAAAATTACAAGAAAGATTCAGTTGCGAAGTAAATCCTAGATTTGGGCGCCGTCGTTTCTCGCTCCGTCTTGAATCTTCATTTGGTTCTCACTTGATTCGCTGCACGAATCTCTCTCTACAGCTCCTGCTGATGGAGTTAGGGTTTGGCTGTGGTGTAGGATGGATGTGGAATCTAACTCCCTTTTTGATGTGATTGACACCCCTTTTTATATTTGTAAGCTCTCCTCATGAACCTTTACTGGCTTTTTCGTAGAAAACACTCACATGCATGCACTAGAGGTGAAATTCTGATGTTTCGGCGCTGATGTGTCCCAGTTCGACTAGACTGGACTTGGCCAAACTGGACCCTTTAGTCGAACCATGATCGAATGGTGTGTCTGTGAACTGGACTTCATCTCACGTCTGCAGTTCGACTTGTCTTGTGTAGTTTGACTTGGCTTCACTTGGTCGAACTGTACCTCCTTGGTTGAACAACCTTTCTGTAAACTGAAACACTCCAATTCGACCTCACTTGTGTAGTTCGACCAGGCTGAGCTTGATCAAATGGCATATCTCTGTCGAATTACGCCTCAAAAAATGTATTTTCCCATTCCGAGCACTTCTGACCTATAAATATCTGATTTGTGGATTTTCTATAAATTTCCCGATTCGTCTTAATAATAGACCAAATCATACTCAATTTCCACACAAATCAGAGCTTAAAATACGTGAATTATCACTCTCATCAATATGTTTAACATTGCACCGTGAAATTTTCTTCATTCCACAAGTGAAACATTTTATCATTTTTAGTTAATGAACTAATATCCAACTAGGGATTTGTCATATTTACTGTTGGATTCATTAAAATAAATATTTTATATATTAATCAGAAATCCTAGCTGCTCAACTAAAACTATGCACATCAAAAGCTGATCAATTAAATATCAGTTTTGCTGATTTTACTGCCATTCAGTTTTGTTCTGCAATCCATTTGATTCATACAACATCATAATTGGATCAAGGATTACTAGCAACACTCACAAAAATATTATCGCCTATTATTGTAGTTAATAAACATTTTATACATTTTATCATTCTACAGCTTTGCAACTCGACAATCTGCTTTGTCATGTTAAGGTCTGCATCTTTTTCTGGAGCACTTGGTGCTTCAGCTATAAACTATTTCATGCCACTTCAGGATCTCAACTACATCTACCTCCAACAACTTTCTCTTCTCGCATTCGCTTTGTCAATCTGCCTTGATGAGCCATCCATACTGTCTTTGTCACTAACACCATCACCGCCCTATCTACAGTAGATGTACTCGTAGACCTAGATTCAATGGATAAGAGTGTCGAGATTATTTATGGATCTCACCGATGGCAATTTTTAGTGAGTTGACAGACAATGGTATATATTAGAGAAGGTAGGGGTTCTATAAGAAAATGATTATATGACTCTCATTCAGCCAGCCCTGTGTCAATTTATTGGACAAACAATGTATCCACCTTTAGATACATGTCCATAATCATGTTTAATAGCTTTATTATATTTAACTTCCAAGAAAAATTTGTTAATGTATTATTTTCTAACTTAAAATTTTGATTAAGTGTTAAATTATTATCCTTTCTTACTCTAATTACATCACGCTTTTTTTTATCAATCCTAACACTTATACACGTTTCTTAAAATATAAAAATAAATCCTAATAATTTTACATACCTTTTTCATTAAGTAATCTAAAAAACTCACTTTTAAGACACATCCAAATAACTTTACACATTTTTATACATAAAAAATAACTTTTCTTAATCTCCGCACACAAAAATTACGTGCATTATTTAATGGGACGGAGGGAGTAAATAATTCAGGTTTTTGTAATCGTATACTGTTAATTCATTCTAATTTTATAATACTACCCGATGTTAAATATGTGTTTTTTTTCTTTTCTTTTTCCTCCACAATAATGTTGTACATTTAATAAAAAAAACTTAGGTGTGTTATATTTACTTATTATTTAATTTTATAGTCAAACAGCAGCGTACTTGGTGTACTTAGATAATTAAAACTATTAGATCAGTTTTTTTATTTAATTATAATCACTGAATAAAATTAAAAATTAAAAATAAATTCAATAACTACCCACTATACCACAACTTTTATTTTAAAAACCCTCTTATGCACCGGTGCATCAAGTGCACCACATAATGATTCTTAATTCAATATTGTATTCCCATATTCAAATTATACTTAAAATCCACTTAGTACATATTGTACATAATAATTATAAAAAATTCAGTGAAGCTTATTATCATGGAGCATACACACGTAACTTATACATAATAGTCTAAATTTTAAAAATTGTAGTGCACAATATGCACCAGTGCTCCTAATTGGACGCTGAACCCATTCATATGATGAGAGTTGCTGGTGTATTGGGGGCTGCTTTGCTATGCGCTATTCATGGTACTACCGTAGAAAATACTTTATTTGAAGATGGTGATGGTGCAAATACGTTCAGTGCTTTTAACCCAACTCAAGCCGAAGAAACTTATTCCATGGTCACTGCTAACCGCTTTTGGTCCCAAATCTTTGGGGTTGCTTTTTCCAATAAACATTGGTTACATTTCTTTATGTTATTTGTACCAGTAACCGGTTTATGGATGAGTGCTCTTGGAGTAGTTAGTTTGGCCCTAAACCTACATGCCTGTGACTTCATTTCTCAAGAAATTCGCACAGTGAAAGATCTGGAATTTGAGACTTTCTACACAAAAATATTCTATTAAACGAAGGTATTCGTGTTGGATGGAAGGGCAGAGGCCTTTGGTGTCCCTTCCAGTCAAGAATTGGGGCCTCACAATCACTAGCCAATAGGTTTTTCTCTCATGCCCTTCTTAGTTCATGGTTCGATATTCTGGTGTCCTAGGCATAGAGGAACCACACCAATCCCCCAAACATGGTGGTTTAAACTCTATTGCAGTGAGAATCTGTAGGGGAGGTCCTACGGAAAAATAGCTCGATGCCAGAATGATAAAAAGCTTAACACCTCTCATTCTTATTACTTTTTCAACGAAAAAAATGAAAAATCAAAATGTCGTCTTATTCTATTATTCAAAACCCCAATTATGACATCCCTTCCTTGCCACTTCACACCTCGAAATGTACCGAGATAAACGTGCTTTCACATCTTCTTAACCCGAAATGGCTGGAGAGAGGAAAGGTTTTTTTAGTGAGGGTACTCCCGGGAACAGATCTAGTGGAGATGGGATGGGGCCTGTAGCTCAGAGGATTAGAGCACGTGGATACGAACCATGGTGTTGGGGTTCGAATCCCTCCTCGCCCACAACACAACCGGCCCAAAAGGGAAAGTCCTTTCCCCTTGGTGTAGGAAAATCACGATCGGGATAACGGACCAAAAGCTATGGAACTTGGGAGTGGGTCTTTGGAATGACTTTTTATTTATTATTTATCGTGAATGATGGAATCATTACACATAGTATGCCCCCACGCCATCAACGTATTTTTTTTTACGCCCTGTAACTCTTCCTCATGCACTTAGATAATTTAAACTATTATATTAGATTTTTATTTAATCATAACTATTAAATAAAATAAAATAATTAAAAATAAATACAATAATTACTCGCTATACCCTAAATTTTACCCTATAAACCCTTAGGTGCACTAGTACACCAGTAACATAAAAAAATAACTCTAAATTTTTAATATTCGTTTAATATATAATTTTATATTTTACATATTACAAATCTATAAGTATTTATGATATTCTAAAAGGGAATTACCCCTTTTTTTACAAAAATTGATACCAATTAAATATAATATTATTTTTTCATTTGAATTATACCAGTAATAATTCATACAGGCACATACTAAAGTCTAATCATCTAACGGAATTGCTCATGTGAGAATAATGTTGGTTTATATGGTATACCAATCAATCACTTTACAATGAATGAGGTAAAAAATTAGAAGGGATAGTTATTGAATCAAAATACAAAAATTAGAAAGTGCAGAAGCAGAGGATTTTCTAACATTTCTTACAGATTTGGATCTTGAACGTCTCAGGAATATGGCGAAGTCGAGTCGAGTAGAACTCTTTCCAGAAACACGCCCCAGTAGTGCTCCGGTCTTAGCAGATCTTACCCAAATGTGAAACGATTTCTCATTCCCAGCAAAGGCAGCACCACTATCACAAGATCTCCCGCGAACTAAGAGAGAACGGAGGACTAGATCATACTAGGATGCAAGTGCTTGTGTATGCAGATGTTTGGATGTGAATTTGCTCCAAGAACCATTCTCATATGGTATGAATGCTATTTTATTTATTGATTGTGTTCACACACAATTTTGCCACTGATTGTGTTCTCACAAAAATTTATCACTGATTCTGTTGGGCCAAGCTCTAGGCTTAAAATCACCAATTTACAATATCCTCTCCATGAGTGGAATTTGGTGCCTATGCAATATAGACACACAATCCAGTCCTCGTGAGACACTAATGTATCCGAATAGGTAGCTTGGGACTATAAACCTTTTGTAGTCCAACATTATCGAGTATACCGTTAGCGAAGTAGACATAAGGCCCTTGGACTACTCAACATTTGTGTATACTGAGACAACAGTGCGAATGCATAAATGTCTCGTATTCTTCTTGTTCTCACGTTTTGGTCTGTTTCAGCCATGGACCCCCTTTGGATTCAAAGTGTTTTACTTTAAAGCGGCCACTCACTTTACACTTACATGGGTGATCTCCTATCTTGAGTATCCTGTTATACTCAATCAGCCTCCACTTGGCTTTACCACTGTACAAGTTCCATACTTCGTAGTATTACTCTACTCAGGAATGGTAGGTTGCTTGTTCACCTTTTTGTGCGTATCCCCAAGTGTAGGGAATCAATTGTAGCTCAATGTGTGACCAAGTAAAAATATCATACCAAAAGGAAAATTCTAGACTCAATATTTTATCTAATTATGACTACTTTAATTTAGGACAAATTCGGGAATTTTAATAGAATTAATTAATCTAAAGATGCAGAAAATAATTACTAAAAATAATAAACTAGCAAATAAAATAAATATGGAAATGTTCAAGAGAGAAGACAAGATAGCTCTAGGAAATCCAGTATAAATTAATCAAATTAAATCACTAGACAAAATCGATTAGAATTCCTACAGATTTTATGAAAGCAATCAGTTAATTATGTTAAATTCCTCTTTTAAAGTAAACTTAACACATGAATCAGGTTCAAACCCTCAGATGTAGAAGAATAATTCCTACTTCATTTCAAGGTACTTAATGCAAAATTCCTTTAAGGGTAGAGCACTAGACTTCCATTTATAGATACTTAAGAATAAAACCTCGGTTCCCACCTAACAATCTAAGAAACCAAATCCTCTCCAGAATGGTAATTAATAGATATATTATGTGTCCAACATTAATTATTCTAATGAATAAAGGTTATATGGTTAGATCTCATTTACCCATAGCAGATAGACAAATATAATCACTTTATGGCACAAGCAACATGCATAAATAGGCATAAGACAATGACATATCATGAATGAGGGCAGACTATATAAGATAAAAATTTAAGTCTTAATTTAAAGCATTAATAAAGGAATAAAAATACTGCAGTAATCCTTAACCTAGTCTAGGTCATCAATTCAAGAAATTCAAACCTTCATAACTTAGAACTATCCAGAAAAGTACTAGCCCATGGTGTTACACGCAACACCCATGGTTAAAGATGAAAACAATTCCATAAGTCAATAATTCAAAAGAAAGAAAGAAAGAAAAAGAAAAATCCTAGATATGGCGTGATTCTCCATTCTTTCTTCCTTGGTTGTGAACCTTCTTCGTTCTCCTTCTCAAGTAAGCAACACTGATAAACTCTCCAATAGCGGATGGGTGGATGGGATGGTGAATCTTGATTTCTGTATTGTGGCAGGGAAAACTTATGAAAAGTGATGAAGAGTTATGGAGAGTTATTTTTTAGAACTCCCCAAGGGTTTCTTTTATACTTGAAGGCTGGAAAATTTCAAACTCTCTCTCAAAAGTGTGCTTTTCACATCAAAAACATGAACGGGCCGAAAAAATGCGTTATGGGCTCGCTGGGACATGGCACGAGTCGTGTCAGCCATGGCACGAGTCGTGCCGCCCATGACAATGGTCATGCCGCCCACTCGTGTCGCACGTCCGCAGGGGTCGTGCCACCCATCAGTAGTGTTGGATTGTTTACTAAAAGTCAAGTTTTTTGTATGAACAATGTTATGACAATCTTTGAAATGAGAATCATGTGATCAAACGTTTTGTATAATTGTTTATGAATTGTTGCAAAAGTCCATTTACTTTATACTGTAGATAATGTGGTGTGCGGCGTCACACGGAAGATCATATTATCAGCTCCTTATAAAGTATAAACAGATGCTCACAATCGAGATAGACATGAACTATCTATCGGTATGGTTGTAGTGTGATTTGGCATTAGTCTATCTTGACACTAGTGCACTTTGTCTGTATTGAGCAGGACTGCAGTGAGATCGTTCGGTTTATACTAACTATATAATAGAACTAGATCTATATTATTATGGATGTTTGTACTCTTAATTCCTATACAATAACCTCGATATGTAAGCTAATATTTATTTCTTTGATTCATCAATGAGTGAGATTTAATCGTAAATCAATAAGCCCTGTGAGTTGGGAGATGATATTGTCTCTATGATGTGCTGTTGATTGTAGAAGGAATCTGTGTCCTAACGAAATTGGTTGATGATGTTCCCTTGAGGAGCTCATAATGATTATCATATAAATCCTGCATGTGGATTTATTTCGACATGATAATAAGGTTGAGTGGTACTACTCTCGGTAAAGATATTAATTAATGGAGTAGTCAGTAATTTAATTAATTAATGGACATTGAATCTTAAACACGGGGAGATAAACGGGCTCATAATAAGAAGGAGCCCATAACGTAATTTGGGATTAGGGTGGCAGTGCAATAATATTTCTTTAGTGGACTGATTTATTATTATTGGACTTAAGTATAAGTTTTGGGCTAAACTTGGATGCTTAAGCCCAATGGGAGGCCCAACCCTAATTTCTCCTCCTGGTCCCTGTTGTAGCCTATAAATAGCCAATCTCTTCAATCCAGATAAATAACAATGCACAACAAAACCGTGAAAAGCAGATTAAGGATTGTAGATTGAGATCATCTTGGAGATCGTTGCTCATACAACGTCAAGACGCGACTTAGGAATACAACAAAAGATCAAAAGGTCGTTTGTCGTGTTGTTCAACTTCTACATCAACAAACCCTGGTAAAAGGTAATTCAATTCTATAATTATACTTCCGCTACTATAGAATTGCATGGAACGCTAACGGTTCATGTTAACTAAAAGATCCAAACGCCAACAAGTAGCCTACGCGAACTCACGAATTTGCTCACAACTTCTTCATCCGAACTCCGATTGAAGTGATTTTTATGCTCACACAATCCTCTCTTCCTTAGCTTCTATCCATATAAAGAAATCACAAAAAATCTAACATTTGAAGTGCAAGAATCATGCTGGGTCGGCAAAGCTTGCGCGACTTTACCGTTTTGATCATAACTTCCTTATCTGAACTCCGATTGAGGTGTTTCTTGAGCCAAAATGATCCTATCTTTCGTGGCTTTTCAACCATATATCACTTGACTAGTTTCAAATTCCAAAAGGATACAGAAAAATTATGCAAAGATGATATCTGTTTTTCAGCATTCTTTCACGATTTCACTCTTAATTCCAACTTTGCACTTTTAATCCGCTTTCCACCTAAAAACACGAAATAACACCTCAAATGCACTAATATCTTAAATATATGAAAATGAACCATTTAGTGCTAAATTATAAACATAAATTCTACAAAACAGTGCTAAATTGGACCCCAAAATATGCAGATTTTCACACTAAATAAATCCCCCAAACTTAAGATGTTGTTCTTCCCTGAACAACGAAATCAAACAAAAAAAGAAAGATAGTGTGAAAAATGTAAGGGAAAACAAGGGATATGACTACTAGGTCATTCAACATACAATTGTCATTAACTCCGGTCATGCAACTTTCATTACATGCAATAATTCATTCATAGCATACAAGTTAATATAATCACCACCAATTAAAATACTCCATTGACTTATTCTCACGGGAAGTATATCACTCGTACTCAAGTATAAAAGATGTACACTTATGGGTATGATGTTTACACTCAAATTCAATTCAAGTGCATGCGTAATCATAAGCTTGTCAAATGTCTCAAACTCTCCACCACTAAAAGGTATGATTCAACAATGGGATAAAAAAGGATTTTTATTAGGATGTAATATTGGCTCTTTGGTTAAGGTAGGAAATTTATGGATAAGTGACACAAAACTCGAATCAATCAAGTCGCGATCTATCATGATCTTCATTCTTCTTATACTCACTTCAATTAAGTACATCATCCTCCTCAACTCCTCAAATTTTCTCATCCACGCACAACATATACATTTTTTCCCCTTTTTTATTCTTTTTCTTTTTTTTTCCTTCTTCTCGAGGTACCAGTTTCGGGCACTACCTCTCGCATCCTCCATAGGGTACTAGATTCAGGCACTGCCCTAGGGTATTTGTTTGGTGGAGTACTAGATTTAAGCACTACTTCATGAATTTTTTCTTTCTTTTGATCCTTTCTTCATCACCCTTCTCAACGCACAAATCACCACTCTCTTCAATTAAGCTTTATTGGCTATTAAAAGAATGGATTTAAAAGGCTCAACGGGCTGACTAAGGATTTAATAAATTCAGGTAAAGTGTATGGGAAAATATGGGTTATAAATCAAAGATGGCCTAATATCATTTCCCATCATCTAACACAACATGTAGTCTCAAGCAAGACAAGAGGCAAGTTTTTTAATACACACAAGAATTATACTCAACAGAAAGAAATATCATTTGATTATGTACATGATTTATAAGCTCAAAATCTCACATGGGTTTTAACAAGAAACAAAGCACTCTTCATGGTAAGTAATATCTCACAAGTACACATAGAACTTCATATCACAATATAACTTAAGTACACTTCCTTCATCAATTTCAAGAGCATATGAATTTCTGGGAGAAATCTTACAAATAAAAATCACACTAAACACATAACGAGAAACTAAAAAACAAGTACCTCAACTACCTCAATAATCCACACAATTTATTACATAAAAAATTAAAATAAGGAAACGAAGGCACCTGTCTTTTAATCTCTTTCACATCTTGCAAGCTCCTCGAGTTATTCAACTCGATCAGGCGTAGGCCTCAGATAGAACTCACTTCTCTTTATACTCCGATATCCTTCATAATCATTAAAGCTCTATCACATCTCATCACTAATCAGAACTCATCAGTAAAATCATAGGAGAAACTCAAAGATTCAACCATAAATTTTAACCACACAAAATCTAGGAATCAAACAAGACACACAAGACACTTGGAAAGTCGCAAAAAAATTTGAAAGATCAAAATAAATTTTGAAAATTCTGAAAAAATTCAACATTCAAGCACCACACACAAAGTTAAGAAAACTTACCTCGGTACTTCGAGACATTGGGATACACGTCACCCTCCCAAAACTCAGTTCAAACTAAGTGAGAAACTAAGTTTGTAAAAAAGTTAATACCATAGACGAAGAGGCACCTAATTTCCTACACCAAAACGAACACATAAAAATAATAAAACGGGAGGATAAGCCCCCAATAGGCACTCATGTTTAACATCGGAGAGTCACAACAGAACGCAGAATCAATGGACTTTAAGCTCATGCATCAACACTTCCTCTTCATCTTTCATCTTCACTTTGAAGTGTTGTTTTGCCTTCTTTCGATCCATCTATAGTATCTCTCCATTCTTGCTCACAAGGATCAACTCATCTAGATCTCCTTCTTAATATGCATCATTCCTATTAAAATCAAGATAATCAGAAAGATAAGAGTTAGTATCATGATAGGCATAAAGATGAGAGTTAAAAATATCCGGAGGGACCGGTGGAATTTTCATATAAGGATTATCTCTCTTTCCTTTGCCGCATTTGAACGCGGCAACTTTTCCTTCAAAATTCAATGAGATTGTTCCTTCTTGCAAGCCAATTTTGGCTCTTCCCGTCGCTAGGAATAGTCTTCCTAGAATTAGTGGAACTGCAGGATCCACTACTTTTTCACACACCATAAAATCAGTCAAGAAAGCCATCTTCTCAACTTCCACCACAACATCTTCAGCAACCCCTAAAGGTTTTATTACATCACCACTAGCACCATGAAATTTCCTAGATGTTGGTTTCAGCTCTCCTCTTTCAAGTTCCTTAAACACTGCATGAGGCATGATATTCACAGTAGATCCCAAATCACACAGTGCATTCATTTCCTTCTTCCCTTCTATCTTACAAGGGATTATGAATTCCCCCGGATCATTCAGCTTTTTAGAAGGCTTTTTAGACACTGTCTTATTCTTCATCACCTCATACTTTGATCTTAGAAACTTAACGTACTGCTTGAACTCTTCTTTCTTATCCTCCTTCACATTTTTTTGTGGAAAATGGAGAGGATAATGAGTAATAGGAGTACCCCAGTAATCACATTTGAATTCTTTCTCCTTCGCTCTTTCGTCTCTTTCCCTTTTTGCTCTTTGCCACTTATTTTCAATTACATGAAGCCTCTCTCTCTCTTTTTCAGAGTCCACAGTGTCATAGTGTGGAAGAACAGAACTCGTCGAAAAACCTGGAGGGATGCTCGCCATCGATCATTGGCTCTCACCATTAATTTTATGTTCACCTTCCGGTATATTTGGTCCTTCACAATGTGTTCCACTCCTCAAACTGATAGCCATGCAGCTCTCTTTCGGATTAATCTCCGGATGTGAAGGGAATTTCCCTTACTATTGTAGCTTCTCAATTGCAGCACTCAACTGTTCAATAGCAGTGTCAGTTTCCTTCTACTTATTTTCAGTCTCTTTCTGCCTTATATCAGTTTGCTCTTGACTAGTTACCATCAGCTTGAGTATCATGTTCATCTGATCTCCCTGCTGCTTCATCCACAATTTCATCTCATCATCCATGGATGCTCTTCCTTCAGCAGGCTTATAGGCTGGATCAAAACTTAGAGGGTACCCGATTGCAGTGTTCGGGTCAGAGTACAACAGATTATCATTCCTCATCTGATTGTTGAAGTTCGAACCACCTTGGAAATTGGTAGGTCTGAAATTTTGTCTGTGTCTGTACTCTCCTTGAAAATTCTGCCCTATAGCATAATCGGCATCCTCTATTTTCTCTTCTTCTCTCACCATCATCACATTCTCCCTCTTGTTGTTTCCCTATGTGAGAAGATAAGTTTCTTGTGCAACTCTATGAATTGGTTCTTCAATTCTGACATCTCATTCTCTTGAATTTGATGCTCCACTAATGAGAGTGAAAATAAGCGTGTTTGAGTGTCCAATTTAACATCTTTTGATGAGAATTATTGTTATATATTAGCACAAGTGTTTTATATTTGCTATATGTGAGAAAAAGGTGCTTTTGAGGTGTTTTATTATGTTTTAGGTGGAAAAAGGATCAAAAGTGCAAAGTTGGAGAAAAGGTGCAACTTGTGCAAGAATGCTGGAAAATGCACGTCCAACTTGTGTAATTTTTTGTATTTGTGTGGAGGCTCAAAACTAGAAGTTTCGTACATGGTTAGAAAGCCACAGAAGAGAGGGTCATTTTGACATAAGAAATACATCAATCGGAATCCAAATGACCAATTTATTATCAAAATGGTGACACCGCGCAAGCTATGCCTGCTCAGCACGGTTGTGTCACTTTGCATGACTTGTTACACATTCAGTTGTTTGAGTTTCTATAAGTTCGTTATATTTATAGAAATCCAAGGAAGAGAGGATCATGTGAGCATGAGAATCACTCAAATCGAAGCTCGGATGTGGAAGTTATAAGCAAAATGGTGAGACTGCGCAAGCTGGTTTGACCCGATAATATGGTTCGACCATCCATGAAGGTCGAACCATGGTCGAACCAAATGCCAGAAGAGCCGTTAAATTGCCGATATTGATTCGACCATGGTTCGACCAAGCCCATAGGTAGAACCACCATGCGGGACAGCTCCAGATCTAAATTTTTACACCCCCGGTGCGTGTATGTTCATGTTTTCCAAGAAAAAACCTATCCAAGGTCCATAAGGAGAGCTTACACGTATAAAAGAGGATGTAGATCACACCAAGAAAGAGGAGAACAACGACACATTCATCCTACACCCCACAAGGGGGGATCGCCCCTCAACCATCATCCATATCATTTCCTTTATCCATCTATCACTTTGAAGATTCGTTTGCTGAATCAAGAGGAAAACCAAGAGGAGGATTCAAGACGGAGAAGGATGCGACGATGCCCATATCTAGGGTTTTATTCATTTCCTAATTTATCTTGTAGTTTCAAGACATATGGGTAAGATCTATCCAACCCCCATGATTGTTCTTCATAATATCATAGGCTAGAACCATTTTGGTAGATCTAGGATTTTGAAGGTTTTTATGAATTAATTGAACTTTCATGTGTATACTACGTACAACACTACTTGTGGAATTATTTATATATGATTATGCATTTTAATCCATATTCAAAGTCGTTTTGTGCATCTTCAACTGTTATATAAAGTCTGAATATATATCTTGGTTTTTGATTGAGCGCGTTCACTGCTGAACAAGATTCCATGTTATGATTCTAAGCGAGGGGACTCCAAAGCTTCATTAGAACTATCATATGTAGATACTTATTAATTGAATTGAATTCGAATTGATAACTAGGATAAAGAGGGTAATTTTATAGTACCTATAAAAGGAGATCATATCGGGTTAGAGTACCAAACGCGCGGGAAATAATTGATACTGATAGTACCTAGAAAGGGGGTGAATTATATTTCTTGCCCCAAGGTTATTCACATGTGTTACACACATATTTAATTGTGTCTATAGAGTAGATTTGCATGGCTTAGTGATGCGTCCATATTCCACAAGGCAGAGTCGGACATTGATACACGAAAGGGAGATTAATGAGTGAAAATTGATTATCCTAGAGCTACCTATTCTCCTACTTGAGTCACTTTTGTATTTTTCTAGTTTCTTATTTATTTTATTTGTTATTTAAAGTAATTGTTTAGTAGTTGATAATTAAATCCCTACTTTTATTGTCATTCGTCTTAATTAATTAGTATATAATTAAATTGATAATACGCCGTCCTTTTGGTTCGATATTTAACTTGGTCGCTTGCTTAAGCTGCAACTGATATCCTTTATACTTGGGGATTAATTTTGCGTACAAAGAAAACATGCATCAAGTTTTAGCTTTAGCAACCTTGTCAAAAGTTACTCCTCCCCCATCAGTTATTTCAGATGACCAATCATAAGTATTTGCTGCCATCTCCTCAAAGATTTCTTCCCCTTCATTTGCAGACTTTCTAAAGATTGATCCACCTGCTGTTGCATCCACCAACACTCGTGAGTTACCTCTTAAACCTTTATAGAACAAGCCTAAGTAGGTGTCTTTTGAAAATCTATGTTGGGGACTATAGCGCAACAGCTCCTTGAATCTCTCCAATGCTTCATAGAAACTCTCCTAGGGTCTTTGCTTAAACAAAGTGATCATTTTCTTCACATAGAAGCTCTTGGTTGAAGGGAAATATTTGTTTAGAAACTTATTTGCTAAGTCCTCCCAAGTAGCCCCACAACCTGCGGGTAAGTTCTTATACCACTCATTGGCTTTTTCTGTCAGTGAGAATGGAAAAAGCCTCATTCTTACAGCATCTTCAGGAACTCCTCGCTGCTTCTATGTCCTAGCATACTCATCAAACAGCTGCAGATATTCATTGGGATTTTCTAATGGTTCCCCACTGAATTGATGTCTCTCCACCATCCGGATCAGTCAGAATGACAACTCAAAATTCTCTGCAGTGATTGCAGGTCTATACAATCCAACATTACTGCCAGCAATGGCACGAGTCGTGCCTCCCATGACAAGGGTCACGTCGCCCACTCGTGCCGCACATCCGCATGGGTCGAGCCACCCATTTGTAGCTTGCGCGACCTTACGGTTTTGCTCATAACTTCTTCATCCAAACTCCGATAGAAGTGATTTTTGCACTCACGCGATCCTCTCTTCCTTGGCTTTCTATCCGTATAAAAAAATACAAAAACTCTAATATTTGAAGGGCACGAGTCATGAGAAAGTGGCACGGGTCATGCTGGGTCGGCACAGCTTGCGCGACTTCACCGTTTTCATCATAACTTCCTTATTGAACTCCGATTGAGGTGTTTCTTGAGCCAAAATGATCCTATCTTCCGTGGCTTTCCAACCATATATCACTTGACTAGTTTGGACTTCCAAAAAGATACAGAAAAATTATGCAAAGATGGTATGCATTTTTCAGCATTCTTTCACAATTTCACTCTTCATTCCAAAGATGGAAATGCAATTCTATCAAATGTCCATTGGATTTTGACTCCAAGCATTGATGAGAGTGAAAATAAGCGTATTTGAGTGTCCAATTTAACACCTTTTTTATAGGAATTATTGTCATATATTAGTACAAGTGTCTTATATTTGATATATTTGAGAAAAGGGTGTGTTTGAGGTATTTTATTATGTTTTAGGTGGAAAAAGGATCAAAAGTGCCGAGTTGGAGAAAAGGTACAACTTGTGCAAGAATGTTGAAAAACGCACATCCAACTTGTGTAATTTTTCTCTATTTGTGTGGAGCTCTGAACTTGAAGTGTAAAATATAGTTGGAAAGTCACAGAAGAGAAGATCGTTCTGGCGTAAGGAACACCTCAATCGGAGTCCAAACGAGAAAGTTATGATCAAAACGGTGATGTCGCGCAAGCTGTTCCCACTCAGCACGACTATTCAACTTTGCATGACTCGTTACATATTCAAATGTTGGATTTTCTGTTATTTCCTTATATTTATAGAAAGCTAAGGAAGAGAGGATCCCGTGAGCACAAGAATCACTCAAATCAAAGCTTGGATGTGGAAGTTATGCTCAAAACGGTCAGACTGCGCAACGCTGCTCGACTTGAAGAAATCCCACTCGACCAAGACATTTTGGTTCTGGTCGAGCGAGGACACGAAATCCTATTTTTGGTAATTCTGTACCTCCAGTTGTGTGTATTTTCGTAATCTCCAAGAAAAAACTCATCCAAGGTCCATAAGGAGAGCTTACAAGTATAAAAGGGGATGCAGATCACATCATTATTCAAACGACCGCAACACAATCATCCTACACCCCACAAGGGGGGATCACCCCCCAACCATCATCCACATCCTTTCCTCCATCAATCTATCATTGTGAAAATTCGTCTGTGGAATCAAGAGGAAAACCAAGAGGAGGATTCAAGACAGAGAAGGACGCGACGACGCCCACATCTAGGGTTTTATTCGTTTCCTAATTTATCTTGTATTTTCCAGACATATGGGTAAGATCTATTCAACACCCATGATTCTTCTTCGCAACATCATGAGTTAGAACCATTTTGGTAGATCTAGAGTTTTGAAGGTTTTATGAATTAATTAAACTCTCTTGTGTGTCCTCCGTACAACACTACTTATAGATTTATTTTATATATGATTGTACTTTCTTAATCTATATTCACGTTCATTTTTGTTGGCATTCGATCGTTTAGCTAACGTGAACCGTTAGGGTTCCATATAATTCTAACATGCAGTGGAAGTAAGAAAACAAGAAACGTATTACCTTTCACCAGGGTATCTTGAAGAAGATGGATTCTCGCCGGTAGCCTACGCAGCCTCACCGTTTTGGGCTTAACTCTCTCATCCGATGTCGGATTTGAGTGATCTATGCGCCAAAACGATCCTCTCTTCCGTGGATTTCCGTTAATATATCACACATTGAATTATAAAGTCTGTAAAATTTTAAAAAAATCGTAGAAGGTGGCGGACAGCAGCAGCAAACAACCTTCCAGTCTTCTGATGAATTCCCAAGTCCAATCTCGACGTCGTGTGGGCGACGATCCTCGAGATCTTCTCAATCTGCTATTCCCTCGCCCTCCTCACAGTGTTAGGCATGATTAATCTCATAGATTAGGGTTTCTGAACAGTTGAGATGACTTATATTTGGGCTACAGCAGGGACCAGGGGGAGAAATTAGAGTTGGGCCTCCATTGGGCTTAAGTATCCAAGCTTAGCCCAAAGCTTATACTTAACTCCAATAATAATAATAATAATATATACCACTAAAATATTATTACTGCACTACTGTTCTAATCCCAAAATTACGTTATGGGCTCCTTCTTATTATGAGCCCGTTAGTCTCCCCATGTTTAAGATATACAATGTCCATTAATTAATTAAGTTACTGACAACTCCATTAATTAATATCTCATCCGAGAGTAGTACTACTCAACCTCATTATCATGCCAGAATAAATCCACCTGCAGGGTTTATATGATAATCCTTATGAGCTCCTCAAGGGGACATCATCAACCTATAACGGATACGGATTCCTTCTACAATCAACAACACACCATAGAGACAGCACTACTTCCCAACTCACCGAGTTTGTTGATTTAATTACATGTAAATCTCACCCATTGATTAATCAAAGAAATACATACTGCCCTACGTGTCGAGATTATTGTATAGGGATTAATAGCACGAACATCCATAATAACATAGATCAAGTTCTTCTATAAGTTAGTATAAATCGAACGATCTCAAGCGGTCCTGCTCAATACACGCAAGTGCACTAATGTGATTCTATAGTCAAGACAAACTAATACCAAATCACACTACAACCATCCAGATAGAGAGTCCCCGTCTATCTCGGTTGTGAGCATCTATTTATACTTTATAAGGAAACCGATAATATGATCTTCTGCGTGTTGTCGTACAATATATTATCTACAGTATAAAGTAAGTGGACTATTGCATCGTGCATATAAATAAATTATAAGATGCAATCATTTGATCATATGATTCTCATTTAAAATAAAATGTTATAAGATTGTTCATACGAAAAGCTAGACTTTTAATATACAATCCAATAATCTCCCACTTATACTAAAAGACTATGCTGTCATGTCTTCTGCCATACATCTAATTCCCCACCCCCACTACATGACCATCAAAAGCTCTCGCTTTAAGGTCCTTGTAAATGAATTTACTAAGTTATCATCCGATGCAATCTTGGCGACAACAACCTTCCCCACATCATACGATTTCTCGTAACAGGTGGTACTCGCGCTCCATGTGTTTAATTGCTTATGGGCTCGTGATTCCTTCAAGTTTGCAACTCCACCATTATCATCAAAATAAATTGTGATAACCTTGGGCAAACTTAGAATCACTTCAAAGTCCATCATGAAGTTTCTAGAGTCATATAGATACTTTGACTGCCTCATAGGCTCCATTATTATCATCTTTCCATGATGGAGTCCGGAGTTCGAAATACATTTCTATATAACACTTCTCAACATTATGACTCAACTTCCTAAAATTAAACACATAACCTTTGAGGTGGATTTACTGTCGTCCCTATCTGATTTGAAAATTTTGAATCTATGTAACCCATAAGAAGCAGTGAATCTGTTCCGTAAGTCCACATATAGTTTCTAGTCCTTCTCAGGTACTTCAATATTATGTGTTACCACAGTTCAACATTCTTATTTTGGGTTACCTTGATACCCACTGTTTATGCCTTCGGCAAAACAGATATCCATCTCGTGCATAGCATTCCTTAGATTAAGCTTCCTTATTCGCCGAAGCATAAGGAACCACTTTCATCTCCTTTATCTTCTTTTTGTGTCAGGACACATTTCTTTAGATAAAGTCACATGCTAAAACGAGTAAGGATTGTATCATTTCATGAAGTTTGAGACAAGAATAACATCCTTTCTTATGATCCGTATTACAGTGATCAAAAGGATACATTTTGTTTTTCTTAAGTCCTTCATTTCATACTGCCTTATTAACCATACCCCATACGCCTGACAATACTCTCTCCAATGAGCAATATATCATCTACGTATAGTACAAGAAATACCACCACGTTTCGATCACTCTTTTCAATACACAAGACACATCTGCACATTGAATAAATCCATATGCCTGGATTTCCTCATCAAAAAGGATGTTTCATGATCTTGAAGCTTGTTTTAGTCCATCGATGAACACTCTTAAGCTTACTATCACAATGCTCTTAGCCCTTTACAATGAATCACTCTGGTTGCTTCACATAGATGTTTTCCTCAAGACTTCCAATCAGAAAAGCTGTCTTGACATCTATTTGTTATCCCTCATATCTCATATGATTAGCAACAGATAAAAGAGTCCAGATCAATATAGACATAGCTACCGGCGAACGGGTTTTCTCATAATCGAAGCCTTTCTTTCTGAGTATACCTTTTCGCAACAAGCTTTGCTTCCAAGGTTTTCACCTTATCCTATGATCCTCTTTTATTTTACAGAGCCACTTCCAATGGCTTTCACACCATTCGTGGTTCTACAAGCACCCAGAATTGATTTAGAATCCATCGATTCTATTTCAGCTTCTTTCTCCTTCTTCTCCGGCTGGTCGTCCTCGCCAACGTATCGGATTTGAGATTTGGAGGTGACGATAATCGCCAAGAGCAAGAGGTTGATCGCCAGGAACCCCCACATGCGTCAGTGAGTGACCACGACGGCACGTTCAATGTACGCCATGAACGCCACCATCCCGGCTGCAAACTAAATTGTGGAAGAGAAGAGAGAATCGTGATTCACGGGATTACCTTAGCAAAGGTAGTCTCGCCCTGATTTCTTCGCTGAAAGAGGAAGGTTTGCCCTAATTTTGGCCATTCTAGCTAAACCTGATTACTTATGTAATTTTTTTATTTTTTTCATTAAAATCTTAGTATCTAATGCTTTGATACAAAATTACACTCCATCCATAAGATTAATATGTTTTAACTAAAAGTAGTAGCGATAATTTTGATACTAATAGAAAAAACTCAAAAGCAACTAAAACTTCCTCTACTAAAATTAGTATCAGATATATTTCGATACCAAAACTATATATGGAATGTACTTAAAACAATCACATCACCCATATTGGCATCTAAAAATTTTGGATACAAATAATAGCATCAAAAATGATTTACTACCAATAGAAAAATTATATTATATTTACAATAATAACAAAAGATGGTGATACTAAAAGTAAAAAATTGTATCTAATGAAAAGATATGATGATAAATTAAAATTGTATCGATAAAGCAATTGATACTGTAAATTAAATAGTATCCATAAAAAAATGTTAGATGATGATTATATTAGTTTCATGAATTTGGTATCTGAGCGAATAAATTTGCTACAAAAGATAATAATTTGTATCAATTGTTTAAGCGATACTAAATTTACGGATACCAAATCCCTGTTTTTTAGTAGTGAATTGATATCCTTAATACTTGGGGATTAATTTTGCGTGCAAAGAAAATGCTCATTAAGTCACCTGAAATACGGTCTTATGTAATTCTTTAACATTATAAAATATTCATAACATAATTCAAATGAAATGTTCTCACTTTTATTTTTTTCAGAATTTTTTTATATTAAAATAACAAGTTATTTGTGAGACAGGTCGACCCATCACTAAAATACTCCCTCTGTCCCGACAAAAAGCTCTCACAAAAGTTACAGTAAATGCATCTCTTTGGGCGGGACGGAGGGAGTATGTTTATTGTATAGATAAAATATGTTTAATGGTTGTTAAATTATGTTTGGGTTTGTTGCTTATAGGTACATTCTGCTAACCTTTTTACTATCAGGTACAATATCCAAATTATATTAATCAAATACCACTTTTAACCTAAATTTTATTGTATTCAAAATTAATTAACCATTAATCACTCCATGAAAATAAGAGACAGGCTGGGGATTAGTCAATTGTGGGTCAAACATTAAAAAAATAGATTTAATTGTATTATATTCAAAATTAATTAATTAATTAATGATATTACTACAATGTATCAGATTAAATATTTACATATATTTTGGTATTCAGATTATATTACGATAAAAAAATTCTATTAAAAAATATTTACATAAAATATTTATATAAATATTTAGAATATTTATATATATTTTGGTATCCAGATTATATTACAATAAAAAATGTGATGTATTCAGAAATATTTAGATAAGTATTCAAATATTTAGATATAATTGGTATCATATTAGATTACAGAAATATGCAAAATTCATAAATAATTAGAATTCAAAATATTTAGATAAGTATTCACAATATTTAGATATATTTGGTATCCAAATTTAAAGATATTTTGGTATCCAAATTATAAAAGATAATACCAGATTAGATTACGATAAGAAATTTGCATTTGATAAGTATTCAAAATATTTAGATAAATTTTTATATCACATTATATTATAATAAGAAATTTGCACGTATTTAGAAATATTTAAATAAGTATTCAGATTCATGAATTTGGATGTCGTGATTTCAAAACTATTGATAATTGAGAATTCATATATTAAAAAATCATGATTTATAATTCAGTAAAAATAGTGTACTGTACTTAGTCGCATTTTTAGTAAAATATTTTAGAGTAAGAGACTCTATCGTTGTTGTACACGTGTGATCAAGTAACAAAATTTATAAGTATGTCGTCCCAAGGGAAAGTAAACTCATGGTTATATCCAGATTTGTCATTGATTTATGCTTTGTAAGAGTGACCAGATTGAAAGTTTGGTATTTAGACTACTTGTTATTCTAATCAATTAACTAAAAAATCAATTAACAACTAAATTTATCTAAGATCAAATGAGTAACAAGATGAATGGAATGTGGATAGAATGCACTTAAAAAGAGAGTAAGGCTAATCATAATCATGGTTAAGAAACTAGCTAGATATGCATGACTCTTAATATTCAACTTCATTAATTATGGACTAAAAGCAATCACGTTTTTACCCCTAACCCCTATGGCCAAGGTGATTAGGTTCTCGACTCTTTAACAAGTCTAAATCTCTTAAGATTGTCTTACTCTCAATTCCCTTAAGGTACTATGATCATAAGTTGGTTCTTTTCACTCAATTTCTTAAGTGTCCCTTTATAAGTGTTTTAAGCATAAGAAGTGTATGACTTACCTCCCCTCACACTAACATGCATGTCTATTCACCTAAATGATTCAATTAAATCCTAAGTCAAGACATTGGAATGACCATCCTAACATATTGAACTAGTAATTTAATCACACAAGTAGAAGAATAAAGCATGAATCATCAATCATAAAAGGAAGTCCAAAATTAACTCAATTCAATATCTAAAATCCTACATATCTAGCATTCTTCTCAACCAATCATATGATTAGCCCTACTATATGACTAGCCACTACACATTGTGTTTAGATCAATACATTCAAAGGCTTGCTCCATTTGAGCCAAAATAAGAAGAAAATCAACAATTGAAAAGTGGATTGGCTTCCCTTTTGTGGAGTAACCTTCCTTCTCTTCAAAATGCTATCTTCTTCAATCATTGATGCTTTCTTTTTCTCAAGTGGTGGAAGGATGGATTGATGGATGGATTGTTGAAGATCAAGTGAAATGGATGGATCAAATATAGGGAGATTAATCAAATAGATCTAGTGTGTGAAAATGTGGTGTGGAATGTGTTGGCTATTGGATCGTTTGGCTTAGCGTGATCCGTTAGGAACTCAAGTAAACAATTACAGCGGAAGCAAAATAAAAGTTTACCTTTCTTCTAGGTTGATGTAGAGGATGAACAGTAGTGAACCACCTCTTGATCTTCTGCTGTATGACCCAAAGTCAATTCTGGTGTTGTGTGGGCAACAGTCTCCAGAATCCACTCAATCTGCACCTTCTCCTCTCTTTCACGTCCATAGTGGCGCAAACTTAGGGTTGAAAGGAGCTGAGATGACTTTTATACTTGGGCTACAGCAGGGACCAGGAGGAGAAATTGGATTGGGCCTCAATTAAATTTAATTAACCAAGCTTAGCCCAAAGCTTATAATTAAATCCAATAATAATAATATAGTCCACTAAAATATTATTACTTCACTACACATCCAATCCCAAAATTATGTTTTGCTCCTTCTTATTATGAGCCCGACAGTCTTCCCATGTTTAAGATATACAATGTCCATTAATTAATTAAGTTACTGACTACTCCATTAATTAATATCTCATCCGAGAGTAGTACCACTCAACCTTATTATCATGCCGGAATTAATCCACTTGCAAGATTTACATGATAAACCTTATGAGCTTCTCAAGGGGACATCATCAACCTAAGTCGGACATGAATTCCTTCTACAATCAATAGCACATTATAGAAACAATACTATTTTCCAACTCACCGAGTTTGTTGATTTAATACATGTAAATCTCACCCATTGATGAATCAAAGAAATATATATTTCCTTACGTGTCGAGGTTATTGTATAGGGATTAAGAGCACGAACATTCATAATATCTGAGATTAAGTTCTCCTATATAGACATTACAAGTCGAACGATCTCATGCGGTCCTTCTCAATACACACAAGGTGCACTAATGTGATTCTATAGTCAAGACAAATTAATACCAAATCACACTACAACCACCCGATAGATAGTTCCCGTCTATCTCGGTTGTGAGCATCTGTTTATACTTTATATGGAAACCGATAATATGATCTTCCACGTGTTGTCGCACAATATATTATCTACAGTATAAAGTAAATGGAATTTTGCACAAACATATAAATAAACAATTTATAATATGCAAAACGTTTGATCAAATGTTTCTCATTTCAAATAAAAATGTTAAAACATTTTCAATACAAAAGCTAGGCTTTTAGTATACAATCTAACAGAGTGTAAGTAACTACTCTGATTTTGATCTCCCCTTCAAATTTTGCACAAGTCAGCCTTTTATATCACTTAGGGACCTTCTAGAAGCTTCCGGAACATTCTGAATTTTAATCTGTCATTTGCACCTACACATGCCGTGTAGCAGCGCAAAGCTCGTGTAGTGCACACATAGTTTAGCATGTTCTGCTTGTTCCCAGACACAGCTCGTGCGGCAATGCATGGCCTCTCTCATGGGCATGTAGCGATTTCTGATGACTGTGCACGGCTTCCTCAAATAGGCCCATGTTCTGCACACGGGGCGTGCGCTGGTGCACGGCTCGTGGCTAGAACACGGCCTTCTCCTAGGGAGCTCTGTGTTTTGATGCTTGAACACGGACACCTCGGACAGGCTCGTGTTCTGCATACGGGGAGTGTCCAAGCGTGCCTTGTTCTTCCTTTTCCGTTTTGCTCCCGACTCCATTTTTCTCCATTTCTTAACCTGTTTTGCACATTTTTAAGATCATTTATATATTTTTATCAATCCATACCATATTTCTCATAATTACATAAACTCCACCAAACGTCACACAAATACAGATGAAAATATCCAAAAATCCATAAACAAATATACTAAAATCTAGGTGAAAATGACAACGATCAATCCCCCAAACTTAGAGTGTTGTTTGTCCTCGAACAACGAAAAATGATAAAAAAAGAGGAGTAATTTTCACCTAGAAAACACCTAATGAACATAAACCACAACACATCACAAGTAATAAGGACTACAAAATCACATTAAGCATTCCTGCAACATCAAACTTATAACATGAAAGATTAACAAGTTCAATCTTTAGAATGACAAAAGAGTAATCAAACCCCTTTCAATCCAAGCCTCTCATAGGATATCAAATTCACTCAACACTCTATGTAGTAGGGTTTTAGACAACACTCATCAACCAGTTAGAACCGACTCACCATAGGCTTGCTCATAGACTATGTTCACAAGCTACCCTAGCTTCAATAAGTGATCAAATAGGTCTTTACCTTTGGATATAATGTTTAGGCTCTTTGGTAGGGTAGGAAACTTTTGGGTAATAGTGACTATCCAAGTGTAGATAATCGAAGAGATGATTCTTTTCTCCAACTTCTTCACTTTCAAACTTCCTCCCTTTTGTCAATTGTTCAAAAGCACTAAATATCAACATATCATGGATACATTGAGCTTCTTTTGAATGACATATTTCTTTTCTTTGACTTTTGTATTCCTTGAGCATATTTTATGATTTTTCTCCTTTTCCACTTTTTGTTGAAGTTGCATTTGCTTTTAACTTGAGTTCTTTCATCCTTTTTTCTTGATTCAACCTTTCTTCCATTGACTTGCACATTTTTTCACATCTTCCCTTGTAGACCATCATCATCCTCAATTACCCACGCATAGGTTACATATAAAAGGCTCAAGTGGGTTTTCAAGGCTTGTATTGTGTTTAAATCATAAGAAAAGGCTTATAAGTTCAAATTGGCTAACTAGGGATAATGTTTAGGTAAGGAATTTTATGGCTATGACTTCATTTAACAAGGATGGCCTAAGATCATATCACAAATTTCAACCATTCGGGCTTCGTTCCTATAGTCCAAGAGCAAGTTCTAGTTTGTCTAAGTGCAACCGGTTCTCTCATCAATAATTAACCATGGAGGCACGGTTGAGGCTCAACTCTCACAAGTCTTTGCTTGGATAAAAAAAATATAATTACCCTCCATACTTCTCAAAATTGAACAATTTATATAATCTATGTCACAATTTTAATTAGTAAAAAACCTTAATATGTTTGTCATCGCCTATCACAAACAATGCATTATAGCTCACATTCAAAAACACTCAACACCTTCCCAAAACATACTACCAAACTATCCCTACAAGAATAAAAACAAAACAAACATAACACAATAATAAAGACTCACCAAACAAGAAACATAACAAAAACACATAACATGCATGACCAAAATCATCCATCTCAAGAATTAAAACAATCAATTAACATACATAACAAGTAAGATCAAATTCCCATCACATCTAAATTATGAAAATCAAACTAAAATACCAAAAATAAAGAAAAGTAAAATGCATAAAACTGAAAATGAAATTCCAAAGTAAAACCTCCCAAAAACAAAACATTTAAAGTACAATCCAATCCAAATCTAACGAATCAAATCAAATCTAAAATTCTTCAAATGAACTACTAGAAGTGATAAGTACTAAAATGACTCCCTCATAGCTCTGAAGGTGGAGGTGGATGATAGGCATTCCATGGTATGTAAGCACGAGACGATCTTGGAAACTGGAAGTTGAACATCATCATCATCATCTCTTCCATGTTGTTGGAGTGCACCCGAGACTGCTCCTCGTAGTACTCTCTACGACGCTGTCCAGTTCGAAGTTCTTGAATATGCATCCCTTGCTCTTGCTGTACCTCTCGGATCTTCCTCATCTGTGCTTCATATATCTGCTGCACATGCCTCATCTCTCTCACTACATCCATCATGTAATTCTATTGATCATTACCATGTTCGGGGCCCATTGGTGGCTACTGTTGTTGCTCTTCCTCCTCAAACTGTGGTGGCTCAGGGGCTTGCTCTTCAAACTCTACCTACTGATGTGGTGCATCCTGCTCATCTCCTTCCATCGGTACTGGTTCCGCTCTCAGGTTGGCTAGCTCAGGGTTTTTTTAACCCTCATTTGTCTTAGAACCTCTTCCACTTCCTCTCTGTTTTTCTATAAAATGCTCTCACGACCCTGGAGTGATTCACACTAGCCATTGCCAAATTAGCATACTTCCTTCGAGCGTACACTGTAGTGAGCTCTGGAACTGGCAAAGGAAATGAAGCCCTTTTTTCTTGCCTTAAACAATACTTATTCCTGGCTATAGACAAAAATTCCATCCTCATCAACTGTTGATAATTCAATCCTTCACTCAACATTCTGTTTTCCATTCCCGCAAGATTTATTCTCAAGCCTTGAGAGATCATAGTAATCATACCTCCTAACATAAAGCCCTGAGAAGTTTGTCTCTTAGCAACTCTCTCCGCATGCTGCACAAAATGCGCTGCAACGTTCAGTGGTAGCTCATTATATATACAGAACATGATGTATAGCTGCTTTTCTCCCACTGCTCCACTCTCAAATCTCCCTAAGATGGTGTTCGAGACAATCTTCTCTAGGTACCTCATGACTAGATTCCTTATTGCAGTTCCTTTTGAGGCACTGGGAACATATCCTGCTTGCTCTGTCCCATCATTCACCAAACTTTTCCACCATTCTTGCTGATTAAAACTACCTCCTTCATAAAAGCTCTGATGGCCTCGACATGGTGGGCATCCAAAGAATCCATTCAAAACATGAAGAGGGATCTCTCTTCTCATCACATTGTCCAGTTGGAACGTGACTGAAATAGGAAAAACATTCATATCCTTCTTCACTTGAAACGTAATCATGAACTCAGCAGTTAGATGGTAGTAAGTAGGGGGCCTTTTATTGAAAAATGCTTCCATTTGTGAAAACCTAAACAACTTCCTCAAGTCTTCTTCTATTCCTAACCTTCCATTGTTGTTGTGATTTGGAATCGGGTTGGCTTAATCTTAGGAGCGAGTGTTTGCCAACGAAGCACATAATTTCCCCAATACTCTTCAAATTCTACTCCAAAGTAGTCCGGATGGACCCCATCTTCCATTAGTAGCACCGAGATTAGCCAATTCCCCTGGATCGAAAATGACAATGAAATCTTCATTCCTTGGTCTCACTCTCCTCTCGGCCATCTACAATTTACAACAATGCTCAAATCATATTCTAATTCATCATTAAAAATGTTAATGCATTAAGTTTAGATTCCACACTAGTTATTCAACTAAGTGTAAACTATACTATGCATCAACATTACACATTCATATCATTATAGCTTCAAGCTTCACAAAAACATTCATTTCACTATCACTCCTTTCAATTATCCATGTGCTTATACCTCAACTATATCATACTTGCACAAATAGGTTCCAAAATAAACCATCACTAATCACTATGAACATATGATCTCAAATTTAGCCAAAATTTTCACTTAGACATTTCATCAAACACTTGACATGCACAACTTTTCAATAAACTTTCAAATTAAAATCCACATTGCTAATGCCCAAATCCACAACACCTAAATTTATTGGACTACAATTTAAGCATTCTACAAGCATGATAATTCAATTTGCACAACATATGTATCCAAATTTCATCATTCTCACAAATCCCCTAATTCAACTTTCTCATTAACCCTAATTCCATTCTCAATTCAATAATTAAATTGGCACATATATGTTCAACAATCATTAAAACATTCCAAACTCCTTATATCACAAAGCCCATATATTGATTTGCTCAATTTCTATCAAACTCTAGAAAAAAATTCGAAAGTTAGGGTTCATAGAATTCATACCTTCACTTTTGGATTTGGAGAAGTGTTCTTGGTGTATAAGATTGAAGAATCTCACTAACAATTACTTAAAACTAACCTTGATGATGAAGATCTATGAACAATGGTAGAGATTGAAGTGTATTCGGGGTGTACGAAGTGAAGGGCGTTTGTGGAAGTGCGTACGGAGTGTTCTGAAATCGAGCTTTTAAAACTGAATTTGACGCTACATGGCCCGTGTTCTGCTAACGGCCGCAGTAGTGGCCGTGTAGCATTTTCTGACGTTCGAGCACAGCTACGCGTTACAGGGTCGTGCTCCGCACACGGCCAGTGTTTCTGTTCTCTGCACGGCTCGAGCTCGGTGCTCGCCCTTGACCCTGGGCGAGTAGTCTCTTCTGATGTCAGTACAAGGCCAATCCTTACAGGGCCGTGTACTGAACACGGCTCGTGCAGCAATTTTCCCTGTTTTTTCAATTTTCACACTTCACACCTCATCTTGCCCTGTTTTTGCACTCCTCGTATACCCTATTCATGCTCAAAAATACTTCAAATCATTAACACCACAATTATGATCAAATAAAGGATTATCATGTACTTTAGCACCACCAAACATACCAAATCAATCCTAACTCATGAGAAAAAGTTCAAAATTGACCCATTTTACCATAAGACAATATAACATAAACACACATGATTCATCACACATTCAAGCATAAACAAATGTTGAGTCACACCACGCACTCTCCCCCCAAATTTAAATTAAAACAAGTTGAGAATTAAGTTTACAAAAAGTGGTGAGACGTACCTTTGTCGTTTCCACCGATGCTCTTCATGAACTTACCTCGTGATGACTCATGTGCATTTTCTAAAATCCAATTATGACCACCACGCACCCTCCCAAACTTAAATTAACACAAGTGTTAAAATTTAAGTTTGTAAAGAGTGGTGTGGCATACATCATCATTTCACCTTTAGCACCCTTGTCTTTCATTATATGTACTTTTCTCCATGAGCTTCACCACCTACATACCGAATCTACAAGAAAACAATAAAAATAAAAGAAAATAAAATCTATACTACTAAACAATCAAAGAAGTTCAAGAAGAGAGGGTATCCACATACACTATCTACTTTTGAGAAGGAGATAGGTAATGTTTCACCCGATGACCATTTACCACAAACTCATTATTAGGACCCTTAAGCTTCAACGTATGTCCATTTAACACCTCAAGCACTTCATATGGTCCCATCCATTTAGACTTAAGCTTTTCGGGGAACAACTTAAGCCTCGAGTTGAATACAAGAACTTGGTCCCTGGGAGCAAACGTCTTCTCCTTTACCTTGACATCATGCCATCTCTTCATATTCTCCTTGTAGATGATTGAGTTATCAAATGCTCTTCCTCTAAACTCCTCTAACTCAACCAACTTCAACAACCTTTCTTGACCACTCTCCCTTTCATCCTTATTAAGGCGTTTAATAGCCCACAATGCACGGTGTTCCAACTTCACGGGAAGATGGCAAGCTTTACCATAGACCATTTGATACGGTGACACACCAAGGATAGTTTTAAAAGTCGTTCGATAAGCCCATAAGGCATCGTCAAGCTTCTCCGACCAATCCTTCCTCCCTCCATTGATTGTCTTCTCCAACACTAACTTTATTTGACGGTTGGAAACCTCCGCCAAATCATTTTCTTGAGGGTGGTAAGGTGTAGCCACTCGATGCTTCACTCCATATCTTTTCAACAATCCCTCCATCAATTTATTCACAAAATGGGATCCTCCATCACTTACCAATGCGCGTGGAACTCCAAACCTAGCAGAGATATTCTTCTTCAAGAACCTTTGAACAATCAAGGCATCATTTGTCTTAGTGGGGATTGCCTTCACCCACTTTGACACATAATCCACCGCTAGCAAGATGTACACATATCATTTAGATGAGGAAAATGGTCCCATAAAATCAATGCCCCATACATCAAATATTTCCACATCAATTCTTAAACTCATGGGCATCTCATCTCGCTTACCTATTCCCCCTACTCTTTGGCATCTATCACATTTAGCCACAAACTTCTTTGCATCCTTAAACAATGTAGGCCAATAGAAACCCGATTGTAAGACCTTAGCCCCCATCTTTTGATGACCAAAGTGACCCCCACACAAAGACGAAAGACATAGCCCAAGAATTCCCATGACTTCTTCATCGGCCACACACCTCCTTATAACTCCATCATTGCAAATTTTAAACAAAAAGGGCTCATCCCACAAGTACTTCCTCACTTCAACATAAAACCTTTTTACCTTATAATCATTAAGCAATGTGGGCTTGATTCCACACACAAGAAAGTTGACATAATCGGCATACAAAGGCGGCATATTCACCATGAGAGCACACACTTGCTCAACTTCAACTTATAAAATTTCCTCATCTGGGAACTCATCCCCAATCGGCTTCATGTATTCATTCTCCCCTCCATTCTCCAATCTAGAAAAATGATCTGCAATCACATTTTCCACGCCCTTCTTATCTTTGATAATCATATCAAATTCCTGCAAAAGCAACACCCAACGGATTAAACGAGGTTTTGCATCTTTCTTACTCATTAGGTATTTTATGGCCGCGTGATCCGTGTAGACAATAGTTTGTGTTCCAACCAAGTATGGCCGAATCTTCTCAAAAGCATACACGACGGCTAAAAATTCCTTCTCCGTTGTGGTGTAATTAACTTAGCATGAATTCAATGTCTTTGAGGCGTAATAGATTGCTCTAAATTTTTTTCCCTCGTTTGCCCCAACACCACTCCTATGGATTGATCGCTAGTATCACAATGTAATTCAAATTGTAAGCTCCAATCCGGGGTAATGAGTATTGGAGATGAAGTGAGAGCATCCTTGAGCACCTAAAATGAGAAAAAGCATTCATTATTGAAGTTAAATGGACAATCTTTTTCAAGTAGTTTACAAAGAGGTTTTCCAATTTTGGAAAAATCCTTAATGAAGCGTCTATGAAAGCCCGCCTGACCTAAGAACGATCTCACCCCCTTCTCACTAGTAGGAGGGGGAAGACGTTCTATGGCTATCACTTTAGCTCTATCCACTTTTAAACTGAAATATGATTCCCTAAGACTATCCCATCGGTCACCATAAAGTGACATTTTTTCCAATTTAGCACAAGATTCGACTCTTCACACCTCTGCAACATAATAGTGAGATTAGTCAAGCAAATATCATAAGAGGAACCATACACGGAAAAATCATCCATAAACACCTCCATAATATTTTCAATTAAACCGTCGAAGATAGACATCATACAACGCTGAAAAGTGGCAGGGGCATTACATAGACAAAAGGCATCATTCTAAATGCAAACGTACCATAAGGACATGTGAAAGTTGTCTTCTCTTGGTCTTTCGAGGCAATCAATATTTAATTGTACCTGGGGTACCCATCAAGAAAACAATAGTACTCATGCCCCGCAAGTCGATCCAACATTTGGTCTATGAATGACAATGGGAAATGATCTTTACGAGTATTTTCATTCAATTTATGATAATCAACACATACTATCCAACCCGTGATAGTTCTAGTGGCAATTGTTTCATTTGTATCGAGTCGAACAATTGTCATACCACCCTTTTTTGCCACTACATGTAAAGGACTTACATATTGACTATCACTAATTGAAAAGATTATTCCCGCATCAAGCCATTTTAATACCTCATTTCTCACCACTTCTTGCATTATAGGATTTAATCTACGTTGATTTTGCATACAAGACTTATCATCATCAATCAAATGAATCTTATGCATACACATAGATGGACTAATACCTTTCAAATCTTTTATACTCCAACCAATAGAAGATTTATGCTCCCTCAAAACTCTTAACAAATTTTCCAATTCTAAATCATTAAGGAAAGAATATACAATTACCGGATACGTCTCATTCTCTTCCAAGTAAACATACTTCAAATGCTCCGGTAATGGATTCAACTCTACCTTCTTCTTCTCTTGTACTTCTTCTTTTGGTTCTTTATTGAGTCTCTCCACTTTTGCTTCCTTTGCTTCCTCACTTGTATAGATTCAATAGAGTAAGAGTGGCTTATGATAATCAACGTATCCTTGGAGTAAAGGTGATACATATGCTCTTCAATAATGTTGTTGATGCGCGTTTTCTTTGCACGCAAAATTAATCCCCAAGTATTAAGGATATCAATTGCAGCTTAAGCAAGCGACGAAGTGATTATCGAACCCAAAGGACGGCGTATTATCAATTTAATTATTTACTAAATTATTTAAGATAAGGCAATTATGTTTGAGGATTTAATTATTAACTAATAAATAATTAATTAAAATAACAAATAAAATAAAGTCACTTAGAAGAATACGAAAGTGGATCAAGTAGGAGAATAGGTAGCTCTAGGGTAATCCAATTTCACTCATTAATTTCCCTTTCGTGTGTTGTTGTCCGACTCTACCTTGTGGAATATGGATGCATCACTAAACCATGCATATCTACTCTATTGACACAAGTAAATATGCGTGTAACACGTGTGAATAACCTCGGAGCAAGAGATATAATTCCACCCCCCTTTCTAGGTACTATCAGTATCAATTATTTCCCTGGCCAATTGGTACTCTAACCCGATATGATCTCTCTTTATAGGTACTATAAAATTATCCTCTTTATCCTACTTAATAACTCGAATTCAATTCAATTAATAAGTATTCATATATCATAGTTCTAATGAAGCTTCGGAGTCCCCTCACTTAGAATCATAACATGGAATCCTGTTCAGCAGTGTACGGACTCAATCTACAACCAAGACATATATTCAGACTCTATATACCAATTGAAGATGCACAAAACGACCGTGAATATGGATTAAGAAAGCACAACCATATATAAAATCAATCCACAAGTAGTGTTTTACGGAGTTTACACATGAAAGTTCAATTAATTTGTAAAAACCTTCACAACCCTAGTTCTACCAAAAAGGCTCTAGCCCATAATGTTACGAAGAACAATCATGAGTGTTGGATAGATCTTATCCGGATGTCTGGAAAATTACAAGATAAATTAGGAAACAAAATAAATCCTAGATGTAGCATCGTCGCGTCCTTCTCCATCTTGAATTCTCCTCTTAGTTCTCCTCTTGATTCCACGGACGAATCTTCAAAGTGATGGATGGATGGAGGAAAGGATGTAGATGATGGTTGGAGGGTGATCCCCCCTTGTGGGGTGTAGGATGGATTTGTGGCTCTCTCCAATTCAATTCAATGAATAATGATGTGATCCACATCTCCTTTTATACTTGTAAGCTCTCCTTATAGACCTAGAAAGGGCTTTGTCTTGGAAAACACGAAAATACATGTAATGGGATGTAAAACACACGACACACATTGAGTGGTGTAAAAACACGCACAAATTCGGAAATTCTCGCTGGCAGCTGCGCGACTTCACGATTTTGAGCATAACTTTCTCTTCAAAACTCCGATTTAGTGATTCTTGTACTCACGTGATCCTCTCTTCCATGACTTTCTATACATATAAATATCTTACCAAAATTCCAATATTTGAAAATATAACAAGTCATTCAAAAATGGAACAGTCGTGCTGAACAGGAACAGCTTGCGCGACGTCACCATTTGGATCATAACTTTCTCGTTTGAATTTCGATTGAGGTGTTCCTTATGCAAAAATGACCCTCTCTTCTATAGCTTTCCAACCATGTATTGAACTTCCAATTTAAAGCTCCACACGAACATAGAAAAATTTCACAAGTTGGACGTGCGTTTTTCAGCATCCTTGCACAAGTTGCACCTTTACTCCAACTTGGCACTTTTGATCCTTTTTCCACCTAAAACACAGCAAAATACCTCAAATGCACCTTTTTCTCACATATATTGAATATAAGACTCTTGTGCTAATATATAAAATCAATTCCCATAAAAAAGGTGTTAAATTGGAAACTAAAACACGCTTATTTTCACTCTCAACAAACCCCGAAACTTACCCGTTGCTCCTCCCGAGGCAACAAAATAAAATTAAAGAGAGAGAGAGTATGAAAATTAGTGGGAAAACAAGGACTATGACTCATACCGTATTCAAAATACAATTTTCCTCAACTTAGGTCATGTAACTCTCATTACATGTAATAATCAATTCATAGCATACAAGTTAAGACAATCACCACCAATTCAAATGCTCCATCCATATGTTCTCACGGGAAATATATATCACTCGCACTCAAGTGTAAAAGATGTACACTTATAGGATAAGGTATTTACGCTCAGATTCAATTCAAATGCATGCGTAACCATAAGCTTGCCAAACATTTCAAACTCTCCACCACTAAAAGTATGATTCGACAATGGATAAAAAAAGACTTTTCATAGGATGTAATGTCGTCTCTTTGGTAAGGGTAGGAAATATATGGATAAAGTAACTCAATTAGTAGAGAATTAAAACCAGAGATCTTTTGTACTGCAGATTTTACACTTCAAGGCTATCCAGCTTCATGCTCTTCTAATTTTCTTTTCTCTCATTTCCTTCAAGCTCAACATACTTTTTATTTCCTTTCTTTTTTCTCGAGTTACCAGTTTCGGACACTACCTCTAACATCTCGGGGTACCAGTTTCGGGCACTACCCTAAGCAACTTATTTTTTAACTCATATTTTTCAACTCAAATCACTTGTATAGCTCCAAATATTTTATTCCTTCCAAACTCCATGAAAATCAATTCACACACTTTGACATCATTTACTTCTCCACTAAATATAGGAATTTAAGGCTCAAATAGGATATCAAAGTGGCTATCTTCGTAGGTTGCCAAAGAAATAAGGCTTTTAGGCTCAAAAGGGCTAACTACGGATATATAATTATTTGGTAGGAAATTATTTAGCAAAGTGACTCATAATTTCAAGGATGGCCTAAAATCATCTCCCATCATCTAACACACATGTAGTTTCAAGTAAGATAAGAGACAAGTTCTAGAATACACACATAAGAACGATACTCACCAGAAAAGAAATATCATGTGATTATGTACATGATCAACGAGGCTCAAAATCTCACATGGGTTTTTAACAAGTAATAGAGTACTTTTCATGGTAAGTAATATCCTACAAGTACACATAGAACTTCATATCACAATACAATTCAAGTACAATTCCTTCATCAATTTCAAAAGCATATGAATTTTAGCACAATTCAAAAGTATAAGCTCAAATGAATCACCAAAACATAAACTCAATCCTTCCACCCATACTAATTAAAAGCACATATAAAAATTAAAATAAGGAAATGAGAGCACCTGATTTTTCCTTCAAAACGCACGAGCTCTCGAGTCAAAGCCTCTATGTAGAACTCATCTTGCCACCTAGTTAACCTTTTCTATCATCAAAGCTCAACAAATCTCATCATCACATGATTCATCATTAATAAAATAGGAGAACTATAAGAAAGACTCAATTGATTATCTAATCGACTCCACACACTAGAAACACCACTGAACACCAGGCAAATTGCAAAAAATTGACATGTTAAAATCGATTAAAGTTTCAACATACCGCAAAAAATCAACTCCCCTAGCAAACATTACAAAGAAAAGATTATGCTCTTGGTGCTTCAATGAGGTAATAACATCACACCCCCCAAACTTAGTAAAAACGTAAGTTGAAACTAAGTTTGCAAAGAGATGTAATTGCCGATTAGTAAGCACCTTAAATATAAAAATTTCTTACTCACACGAAATAAATAAAGCATTAAAACGAAAGGGCAAGCCCCCAACAGGCGCTCATGTTTAACGTCGGAGAGTCACGATGGATATAACCTTTATAGACTACTGGATCAGAGGACGGTCTTCTCGCATCCTCACCTTCAAATACTTTCTTTCTCTCTTCATGTCTACACTCAACACCTCACCTTTCTTGGTCACAAAAATATAATCCTCATAATTTTCTTCCTCTCATGGCTGTCTAGACACCTCCTTGTCAATCTTCCACTTACATTCAGAATCATCTGTCATAGAAAAATCAAGATTAAACAAGTTAGAAAACACATCTATGCTATTGCATGATTGAGTCTTCATGGGCATCTTCATTGTATGATCAAGAGAGAAAACCACATCTTCATTATCCATCTGCAGTCTAAGCTTCTCGGCTCTCAACCTCCTTGATCTTTCCCACTTCTTTTCCGCTATAAGCTCAGCATTATGCTCATGTAATGGTACTGGAGTACTTTCAATAACAGGTATATCATCTGGTATCAAAATGGAAGGTTCTTGAAGTTGTTCGACCACTGTTCGACCAAAGTGGTCTAGTCGAACAGAAGGTGCTTGGTCGAGCAACTTTACTGATTGCAAGCTCCCGTTCTCCAGGAGTTGTTCGACCACCGTTCGACCAAGATGGTCTGGTTGAATGGAAGTGCTCTGGTCGAACGGCGAGGCATAAAATAGAGCATCGGGATTCTGTTTCTCTGAAGGTTGTTCTATCTCTGTTCGACAAGAATACTCTGGTCGAAGAGATGGTGTTGGTCAAACAGTTCTCCTATTTTTATAATTTTCGCTCACTAGCTTTATCGTACCTTCATACGACGTCCCGAACCTCAATGTGATGGCATTATTCTCCCATATTTGTGTCAATTGATTCAGTTCGCGGTCATCTGCCCCATAATCAAAGTTAGGTCCTTCAACTGCTTAGATAAATCTGCATTATCAACATTCATTCTAGCTTCGATGTGGTCAACCCTTGTATCATTCTCAGTCATGTATCGATTGAAGGTATCTTAAACACTCATAACTTCGTGCTGCTTCAGACTAGGCACCCTTAGTGTTAACTCTGTAATCTGCTTCTGCTGGGACTCTAGTAGCTTGTTGATGTTAGCTGGATTAGAGACGATCTCATCATCCCTATTCGGCTTCACCACTTGATGTTCAACACGTGTCACCTTGCCAAGTACATATGATCATCTATCTCTCTCTACAAGCCAGTCACGTGAATTCATAGAGATGTCTTCAAACAACTTTTGTGCTTCGATTGCTGTCTTAGATAAAACGCTCCACCTGATGATGCATCAATAAAAATACGCGACTCACAATCCAATCCATAGTAAAAGATGCTTATGTACTCAGCCTTAGACATTCCATGTTGTGGGCACCTCCTGAGCATGTCTTTAAACCTGTCCCATGCCTCATGAAATTTCTCACCCTGATTCATAACAAATTGAGTGATGTCTTGCCTCATTCTTAAGATCCTTGAGGGTGGCATGTATCTCTCTAAGAATTTCTGCTGCAATTGGTCCCATGTAGTACAATCTGTAGCATCAAGAGTCTCATACCAAGCTTCTGCCTTATCAATCATAACAAGAACTTGATGCGCATTTTCTTCGAACGCAAAATTAATCCCCAAGTATTAAGGATATCAATTACAGCTTAAGCAAGCGACCAAGTGATTATCGAACCCAAAGGACTGCATAGTATCAATTTAATTATTTACTAAATTAATTAAGATAAGGCAATAATGTTTGAGGATTTAATTATTAACTAATAAACAATTAATTAAAATAACAAATAAAATAACGTCACTTAGAAGAATACGAAAGTGGATCAAGTAGAAGAATAGGTAGCTCTAGGGTAATCTAGTTTCACTCATTAATTTCCCTTTCGTGTGTTGATGTCCGACTCTACCTTGTGGAATATGGACGCATCACTAAACCATGCATATCTACTCTATAGACACAAGTAAACATGCGTGTAACGCGTGTGAATAACCTCAGAGCAAGAGATATAATTTCACCCCCCCCTTTTTAGGTACTATCAGTATCAATTATTTCCCTGGCCAGTTAGTACTCTAACCCGATATGATCTCCCTTTACAGGTACTATAAAATTATCCTCTTTATCCTACTTAATAACCCGAATTCAATTCAATTAAAAAGTATTCATATATGATAGTTCTAATGAAGCTTCGGAGTCTCCTCACTTAGAATCATAACATGGAATCATGTTCAGCGGTGAACGCACTCAATCTACAACCAAAATATATATTCAGACTCTATATACCAATTGAAGATGCACAAAACGACTGTGAATATGGATTAAGAAAGCACAATCATATATAAAATCAATCCACGAGTAGTGTTGTACGGAGTTTACATACGAAAGTTCAATTAATTCGTAAAAACCTTCACAACCCTAGTTTTACCAAAAAGGCTCTAGCCCATAATGTTACGAAGAACAATCATGAGTGTTGGATAGATCTTACCAGGATGTCTGGAAAATTACAAGATAAATTAAGAAATGAAATAAACCCTAGATGTAGCATCGTAGCGTCCTTCTCCATCTTGAATTCTCCTTTTAGTTCTCCTCTTGATTCCACAGACGAATCTTCAAAGTAATGGATGGATGGAGGAAAGGATGTGGATGATGGTTGGGAGGTGATCCCCCTTTGTGGGGTGTAGGATGGATTTGCGGCTCTCTCCGATTCAATTCAATGAATAATGATGTGATCCATATCCCCTTTTATACTTGTAAGCTCTCCTTATTGAGCTAGAAAGGGCTTTTTCTTGGAAAACACGAAAATACATGCAATGGGATGTAAAACACGCGACACACACTGAGTGGTGTAAAAACATGCACAAATTCGGAAATTCTCGCAGGCAGCTGCGCGACTTCACGATTTTGAGCATAACTTTCTCTTCAAAACTCCGATTAGAGTGATTCTTGCGCTCACGTGATCCTCTCTTCCTTGGCTTTATATGAATATAAATATCTCACCAAAAGTTCAATATTTGAAAGCATAACAAGTCATGCAAAGTAGAACAGTCGTGCTGAACAGGAATAGCTTGTGCGAAGTCACCATTTGGATCATAACTTTCTCATTTGAATTTCGATTGAGGTGTTTCTTATGCTAAAATGACCCTCTCTTCTGCAGCTTTCAACCATGTATTGCACTTCCAATTTAAAGCTCCACACGAACATAGAAAAATTACACAAGTTGGACGTGCATTTTTCAGCATCCTTGCACAAGTTGCACATTTACTCTAACTTGGCACTTTTGATCATTTTTTCACCTAAAACACAACAAAATACCTCAAGTGCACCTTTTTCTCACATATATTGAATATAAGACTCTTATGCTAATATATAACATCAATTCCCTTAAAAAATATGTTAAATTGGACACTAAAACACGCTTATTTTCACTCTCAACAGTTGTCCACAACCTCCAATCTTCTACATTCCTCCTTGTTCCGAGGATACCTCATAGCCTCTCTTAATGAAAATATCACTTTTTCCTTATTCACCCTTAAAGTTAACTCCTCTTTCTCCACATCTATCAATGTTTTTCCCGTGGCAAGAAACGGACGCCGAAGTATCAATGGGACATTAGCATCTTCATCCATATCAAGTACCACAAAATCAACGAGAAACACAAACTTGCCAACTTTGATCAACACATCTTTCACAATTCTTTTTGGATGTGTCAATGACCGGTCGGCTAATTGAAGTGTGACCGACGTCGGTTTGACCTCACCAATACCCAACTTTTTAAAAATTGATAAGGGCATCAAGTTAATGCTAGCCCCCAAATCACATAAAGCTTTGTAGTTTTCATGCTCTCCTATCTCAAATGGAATAGTGAAACTTCCCGGATCTTTCAATTTAGGGGGAAGTTTCTTTTGTAAGATCGCACTATACTCCTCTGTTAAATACTCCGTTTCAAACTCTCCCAAGCTTCTTTTCTTCGACAAGATATCCTTCAAAAACTTGGAGTAGTTGGGCATTTGAAGCAAAGCATCCGCAAAAGGAATATTCACATGTATCTTCTTCAACATCTCAACAAACTTGGCAAATTTCTCTTCTAATCCCTTTTTCAAGCATCTTTGTGGAAACGGAATAGCAACGGGCAACTTAGGAATCCCCCATTCATCCCTTTCAAACTTCTTTTCTCTCTCTTTACATTTTTCTTCTCTACATCTTTCCCATTTCTTTGGAGACTTCACATTTTCTTCTTCAAGTATAGGGGTACTTTCATCTTTTTCAACAATCTCAACTTCTTTCTCTTTCCCTTCTTCATCCACTCTTTCCATAGGCTCAAGTTCACACTCTACTTCCTCTACTTCCGTCGGCATAGAAAACCCTTCGTATTTTGTTCTACTATGAAGCTCAATTGCCTTGCATTGCTCCTTCAGGTTAGTAATGGTCGTAGATGGAAACTTCCTTTGATGATGAACATCCCCCTTTCACTTGCCATTTGACTCATTTGTGTTTCCAAAGCTTTGAATCTATTATCACTCAGCTCTTTCTCTTTCTTTATTAAGTCAAATCTTTTATCATTCACCTCTTTTTCTTGTTTCATAAAATCAAATATTTTGGCCATTTGATCCTCCATTGTAGGCTTCCCTTCACCATTTTGAGCTTTCTCCCCCAGATTAGTGCCCGGTGGAAGAGTAAGGGCATTCCCTTGATTCCCATATGACAAATTCTCATACCTACGAGGTTGATTGAAATTTCTTTGAAAGTTACCTTGCCCCCATCCTCCTTGCCTTTATGGATATCCCCCTCCATGATTACCAAAATTACCACCATAATTTCCTTGGAAGTTCTTTCCTTGCATGAAGGCAACTTCCTCAAGTGACATCTCCGGTGGATACCAAGTATCTTGAATTTCAAAATTAGAGGACATACCTTGTTGAGGCATAGATGTAGGCATTTGACAACTTTGAGAAGATTGACCCATATTAGGCATAGACATGCCTTGTTGATGATTAGGAAGCACTTGTTGTTTCTCAAAGATAGTGGCACACCTTGTTGAGGATTCGCAAGCACTTGTTGGTTCACCATAGACTTGGACAAAGAATCCGGAGACACTTGCAAATTAGCGTTCATTCTCTTAAGTATCTCCGTGATTGCCTTATCGGTTACATCCTACTTAGGTACCTCCATTTTTTCACTTGTTGCAAGCACACTTCTTCCATCTTAGCCATTCTCTCCCTTTCATACATGCCCGCAACTCTATCCATAGGTCATTGACCAGTATTCAAAGCAATCTGTTTACATATAGCAATAGCTCTTTCTGGAGTTTGCCCCAATATCGAACCTCCCGCCGAAGCATCAACAAGCATCCTCTCACTTCCATTCAAACCGGCATAGAAAAATCCTACTTGTTGATCTTCGGGAAATCCATGTTGTGGACATTTCCTTAGCATTTCTTTGAACCGATCTCAATCCTCACTAAAAGTTTCAAGAGGCATTTGCTTAAACTGTAATATTTGACTTTTTAAGTGCAACATCTTTGATGGTGGGAAATACTTACTTAGGAACCTTTGAGCCAACTCTCTCCATGTATTATAGGATCCCAGAGGTATAGTATGAAAGCAAGTCTTAGCTCTATCCCTTAATGAAAAGGAAAAAAGCTTCATCTTGATAATATCGTCACTCACTCCGTTGATCTTTATGGTATTAGCTAACTCCATGAATTGAGATAGGTGAGCATTTGGATCTTCCAAAACTCCACCTCTAAATTGATTTGCTTGCACCATATTGATCAATCCCGTCTTGATCTCAAAATTATTAACATTTAACGGCGGTCCCATCGCATAATTCCCAAACTGAGGTTGGAAATGATCTCGGATGTTCATCCCACTCCATTATGTACATGGCCCCGAGGCTGATTTTGCACTACCGGAGGGGCTTGTTGGTTATCTCTAGTTTCTTGTTGTGCCATTAAGTTTTGAATAATCGCTTGCAATTGTTGATTTTGTAAATGCATTTGTTGCGCATAAGCTTGTGGCACAAACTCAGGATTAATATTTTCTCCTCGAACATTATCACCTCCTTGAAAATTCCTCATATTACCTTCTTCATCAACCATATTTGCATTATCCCTTACATTTTCCATAATTTCCTCCGTAGGCTCTAACATTCCTCTTCTTTGTCTTCTTAAGGTAGCTTCCAATTCCAAGTTCAAAGGTTCAATAAATTGAGACCTTGAACGAGTTCACATGTACCTACAAGAATTTCCAACTTAGTTCTCCAAGTAACCAAGACAAGTAAACAAGTAAACAAATAAAAGAAATACTCTCATCAAAACTAATCAAATTCAAACTCGTTACAACCAAAAGTTTAACATTTTCCCGGCAAGCTATGCCATGTTCTTAGTCATATTTTTAGTAAAATGTTTTAGAGTAAGAGACTCTATCGTTGTAGTACACGTGTGACCAAGTAAAAAAAATTTATAAGTATGTCATTCCAAGGGAAAGTAAACTCATGGTTATATCTGGATTTGTCATTGATTTATACTTTGTAAGAGTGACAAGATTGAAGGTTTGGTATTGTTATTCTAATCAATTGACTAAGAAATCAATTAACAACTAAATTTATCTAAGATCAAATGGGTAACAAGATGAATGGAATTGTGGATAGAATGCACTTAAGAAAAGAGCAATGCTAATCATAATCATGGTTAAGAAACTAGCTAGATATGCATGACTCTTAACATTGAACTTCATTAATTATGGACTAAAAGCAATTACGTTTTTACCCGTAACCCCTATGGCCAAGGTGATTAGGTTCTCGACTCTTTAACAAGTCTAAATTTCTTAAGATTGTCTTACTCTCAATTCCCTTAAGGTACGATCATAAGTTGGTTCTTTTCACTCAATTTCTTAAGTGTCCCTTTATAAGTGTTCTAAGCATAAGAAGAGTATGACTTACCTCCCCTCACACTAACATGCATGTCCATTCCCCTAAATGATTCAATTAAATCCTAAGTCAAGGCATTAGAATGGTCATCCTAACATATTGAACTACGAATTTAATCACACAAGTAGAAGAATAAAGCATGAATCATCAATCATAAAAGGAATTCCAAAATTAACTCAATTCAATATCTAAAATCATACATATCTGGCATTCTTCTCAACCAATAATATGATTAGCCCTACTATAGGACTAGCCACTACACGTTGTGTTTAGATCAATACATTCAAAGGCTTGCTCCATTTGAGACAAAATAAGAAGAAAATCAACAATTGAAAAGTGGATTGACTTCCCTTTTGTGGAGATAACCTTCATTCTCTTCAAAATGCTATCTTCTTCAATCATTTATGCTTTCCTCTTCTCAAGTGGTGGAAGGATGGATTGATGGATGGATTGTTGAAGATCAAGTGAAATGGATGGATCAAATGTATGGAGATGAATCAAATGGATATAGTGTGTGAATATGTGGTGTGGAGTGTATGTAACTATTCTGATTCTGATCTCCCCTTCAAATTTCGCACAAGTTAGAGTTTTATATCACTTAGGGACCTTCTAGAAGCTTCTGGAACATTCTGAATTTTAATCTGTCTTTTGTACCTACATGGGCCGTGTAGCAATGCACGGCTCATGTAGTGCACACATAGTTTGGCGTGTTCTACTTGTTCCCGGATACGGCTTGTGCGGCAACGCACGGCCTCTCTCATGGGCGTGTAGCGATTTCTGACGACTGTGCACGGCTTCCTCAAACAGGCCCGTGTTCCGCACACGGGGCGTGCCTTGGCGCATGGCTCGAGTGCCAGAACACGGCCTTCTTCTAGGCGAGCTCTGCGTTCTGATGTTCTCATCTCCGTTTTTCTCCATTTCTTAACCTATTTTGCATATTTTTAAGCTCATTTACACATTTCTATCAATTTATACCATATTTCTCATAATTACATAAACTCCACCAAAAGTCACACAAATACGGATGAAAACATCTGAAAATCCACAAACAAAGACACTAAAATCTAGGTGAAAATGACAATGATCATGTACTTAATATAGTTGTATTCAGCGATATTTATAAAGGGGTAGTTGAGACATTTCATTACCTATTTTTGTACCTGATAGTAATAAAATATATACTTTGTATCTGTTAGTAATTTTAGTATATATATTGTAGTAGATAGTAATAATTTCATTATGTTTTCTAAAGTATGTTTGATTATGCATTAAAGTATGATTTTAGCGTGCTATAATATGAATTATTATTAGCATACTTTAACTACAAATAATCATATTTTATCTATACAATAAACATACTTTAATGATGTGTTGACCCTCTCACACCCGTCTCACAAGAGAGTGTCTCTTATAAATATTAGTACTACTTTTTAAAAATGGGGGTCAATAAATAGTAGATACAAAACGTATTTAAGAATTATTAAGTGATACATTCGCTTTAGAAAATTACTGATAAATACGAAATTATATTTTGTTTTTCCCATAATACCTATACATATCCGTATATTAGTGTACATTGTTAAGATGGGAACAAAAATACGTTATTTATACGAATGTACATTACTGTGCATTCTATTAAGAAAGAAACTGAAAATACACGATTAAATTGAAGAACCCTACTAATGTACATTAATGTGCATTTTTTAGAGAGAAACAGAAAATACGTGATCAAATAGAAAAACCCTACGAATGTACATCAGTGTGCATCTTTGAGAGAGAAACGGAAAATACACGATTGAAACTATTGTTAAGCACATTAGTGTGCATTTTTAGAGAGAAAAAGAAAATACGCAATTAAATTGGAGAACCCTACGAATATACATTATGTGCATCATTGAGAGAGAAACAGAAAATACACATGTACATTAGTGTGCATTCTTGAGAGAGAAACATAAAATATACGATTAATTAAATTGATGAAAGGGTTGTTATAATTATTCTTAAATTTCTCCATAAATCTCTTACCCATTATTTTTATCTGATTTAGTGTACATTAGTGTTCAATGAAACTAGTGTTAAGTGAAACGTTGAATATTCAATGTTGTAAATAAGGGTAAAGCTGGAAAAATAAAATGACGTTATGTATTCATAAGTAATTATATTAGATCAATGTATTTATTAGTAATTAGGTTATATATAAACGTATCTATCAGTAATAATTCCTTAAAAATGTTATCAAATATTAAAAATTTATAATTAAAAAATAAACTAAATGAATAATAAATTTTAAATTATACATTTTAAAATAACAAAAAAATAAATAAATAAGAAAAACGTAGAAATATATATACATATATATAAGGCTTAATTAATTTCCCTTTCATAATTAATTTTTAAATTTTTTAATGTGATATCAATCAAACAAGACCTTTTAAATTTATTTAGTCTCAATTAATTTTACTCTATAACTAAGTTTTTAATTTTTTAATTTAATAACAATGAAATAAGACCCTTTAGAATAATTTAGTTCGGTTAATGGATAATCCGTCTCTCATAAGGAATTCGTGAGACAATCTCACCAAAATCATTACATAATGTATGACAATTATGTAAATATTTATGCTCATTGTTAATTAAAGAATACTTTTCTAAATCGTATTACTAAAATGTATAGTGTATATATATATAAATAAAGGCAAAAACTCTTGTGCCCCGGGACACACCGTGCCCCATGAGAACACAAGAGATTTAGCGGTGCCCCATGGAAATACAAGAATTTTAGTGTTAAAACTCTTGTGTTTCCATGGGGGCACGGTGTGTCCCGAGGGCACAGGAGTCCAACTCATAAATAAATACTCCTGTTATGAAGAATTATGTTTATTGTACAAGAAAAATCGTATGTTATGAAGAAGGGCACAGCTATTTGCACCCCTTTTTTTTCTATATGTACCCCATTAATTAGATTATCTCCATATATAAATAAAAATCAAAATTTTTAATCTAATAATAGACAATTCTACCCTTTTCTTAAAAAGGGATATCCCCAATTCCCCAATCCCATTTTTCATTCTGATTGGGCTTACAGATCTCTGCACATGAAAACCTCAAATCTTAACACACGTCAACAATATATCTCTCTTTCAAATCTTTAAAACATTCCAACAACAGATCTGTGGTAATATTAAATTAGGTTTGAGAAATTAAATGTTCTTGGGTTTTGAATCGTTTTATTATCAGAGAAAGAAGAAATTAAGCAACGTTAATGGCAAAGCCGCTAGATCCTACCGGAGAGTTTTTCAAGCGACATGATGAGTGACGAAAATATTCGATGTTAACCATGAAATCATTGTCCTCCATTCATTTACTAATTACACAGTAAAAACAATGAAGTAGAAGGAGTCGGAAATTTTTTGGACAAGCATGTAATTGAATTACATGACTACTTCAATCGTTCACAGAATTCAGGAAAATTTTGCATCTCAATTCTGCATCCCAACATAGTACCTAATCCCCAAATTAACCAATGTACTCGTAGGGATGTTGATGTATACAAATAGATTCATATTAATTAGGGTGAAGTGAATTAATTAGGTCAAAGAAATGATGGAGGTGAATAATAAAGATAAATAATACTATGTTTGTTAATGTAAGGATATTTTAGACCAATCATCTTTAAAAAATTAAATTTAATAATTAATGGGGTCTATTCAGAAGAATTGGGGGTGTAAATAGTCGCACCCTATGAAGAATTATGTTTATTATACAAGAACAATCTTACTCTAAGACTAACTATATTGAGTTTAGAGGGTAACGTAAAATTTTTAAGGGATTTCTAACAATGCCACTTTCAATACATCTTTTTTAAAAATGTCACCCACAATAATATTTTTTTTTAAATGCCACTTTCTAATTTTTTTGGACCAAAATACCCCTTCACTCACATAAAGTTCATTCTCCCTTCTCTCACTATTGTTCATTTTGCCTCATTCTCTCTTCTCACTCTATCATTCTTCTTAAAAAATTTTAAAGATTTAGAAGGCAACCATACGAGGAAAGCAAAAATGGCACAACGCAACCCAATATGAATCTAGGTTAGTAAATCTTACAATTTGTTTTCATAAACTAAATTTAGGGTTTTGTGAAAATAAACATATGAATTATGTTGGAATGATGTTATTTTGGTGTTTGATTAGATGAATAAGAATTTTTACATCACCTGAGGTATTTAGAATATTGATTAACATACGTATTGTGAATATTTTGGTAAAAATCTAAACTTTGAGGTATAGAAATCACAATTTGCTTGACAGGTTGCGTGACAGGTTGCGCGTAAGGTCGCACAAATGGTTGCAGAACAGTCGCGTAGTTAGTTGTGTGGTTGATCATGTGCATGGTCGCGTGGATGGTCGCGTGCATGGTAGCTTGATTAGTCGCGTGAGTAGTCCGACACGTGCATGTCGCTTGGTTAGTCGCGTGTATGGTCGTATGAGAAGTAGCGTGAGTGGTCGCTTGAATAGTCGCACATGTGCATGGTCGCTTGAATAGTCGCGTTTATGGTCGCATGTGTAGTAGTGTGCATAGTTGCTTGAGTAGTCATGCATGGTCGCGTGAGTAGTCGCGTGCATGGTCGCTTGGTTAGTCGCGTTCATGGTCACATGTGTAGTCCCATGAATGGTCGCTTGATTAGTCGCATGAGTAGTTAGTCGCTTGCACATGATTTGTCAAGCATATAAACAAATCAGGTTACACGTAAATAACGTATATACAATTTTTAATATTTTTTTAATATTAAATATATATTTTAAATTTCAGATAAGATTCGTATTCTATGCCTTTGGGATGGAAAATGGCTACATGATTCCGGTCAATGGAAATATGATGGAGAGAAAACCAAGTCAAAAATTGTGTGGGCAGATATGACACAAATTATGAATAATTATTAGACATTTGATATAACCAAAGTTAACAAAGAAAATCATGACATTAAGATGTCATATTGGTTTGGCTATAAATCAAATAGAATCATGCCTCCTTGTCCGGCAAATGAGTTATATGACGTGCAACTGTTGTTGATGATGAATAAGAAAAATCCATTGTCATTGCCCTTTTGTTTGAAAACCATTGTACGTCATTGCCCTTTTGTTTAGAAATTATTATGGCAAGTAGAACTTCAGTAGTTTCTCCTAATCAGATTTTGACTAATTCATCAAGGAACACAATTCTACTTGAGAATTGTGATGATATTGGTGGTGGCATTCAGTTTGAATTTGATGCACCCAACAGTTATTTTGTGAGCGAGTATGAATTCTTTGAATCCGAAGAAGAAGATCGTGACTAAAATGAAAGGATCAATCTTGATGGGCCTATTAATGAGCACATTGAGTGGATAAATTGGCATACATCAAATGAAACAAATAGAAAATGAAAGTGGGAAGACAAAAGTAAGGTGATAATAGAGTGGAGGAAATGATTTTGTGCGGAGCTATTCTCAAATAAACTCGTAACACTGTAATTAGTAGTACTTCAATTATTTAGTTATTAGATGAACTTATAACAATGCAGTTTGCAAAACATGCTAGCTTAGCATTTTTGTTGAGTTGTATACTCAAATCATTGTAAATTTAAGTATTTTTGTTTGGACCATTGACTTTTTATGTATTCGAAGTTGCTTTAATCATTGTTTTACGAGCTTTCAAATTGAGGATTGTAATATTTTTTCTTATACTATATGTTTCAACTCTGTGATTATGGGCTTCTATTATAAATAATTTAGTCGCATTTTTTGTTACAAATGTAAATCACGCAAATACTTACGAGACCACATGCAAACCTGCATGCAACCACATAAGCGATCCTACCTGCGACTGTTGGTGCAACTTATTATGCGACTATACACTTCAAGTATAATCAACTTCTTGTGAAACCAATTATGCAACTACTTACTAGACAACACAAGCGACCATCAATGCAACCTTATGTGCGACCCTGCAGCGACCTCTTGTGCGATCCTGCATGCGACACTTATGCGATTATATGCAGAAACATATAGGCGCATGATTGGTCACACAAACAGTCACAAAAAAGATCGCACAATACCGTGCGACCAACTGTGCGACCCTGTACGCGACCTTTTTTGCGACCCTGTATGCGACCAACTATGCGGTCTTGTACGCGACTTTTTGTGCAACTCTGTACGCAGCCTTTTGTGTGACCTAAATTCATTTTGGATTGCGTTGTGCCATTGTCGCTTCCCTCGTGTGGTTGTCTTCTCAAATCTTTAAAATCTTTGAAGAATGAATGATAGAGTAAGAAGAGAGAATGTGGCAAAATGAACAATAGAGAGAGAAGACAGAATGAGGTTTAATGAGTAAAGGGGTATTTGGGTCAAAAAAATTAAAAAGTGGCATATTTCAAGAACAATTATTGTGGGTGGCATTTTTAAAAAAAATGTATTGAAAGTGGCATTCTTGAAATTTTTCCTATTTTTAATTACTACTAATAATTTTTAATTACTACTAATAAAAAAAAGTACACTCTCATGTCCCATTTAAATCTTTATTAATTTTCAATTTGTGTGTCACGCTTTAATTTTTACATTCCTTTAGAGCGCGATTACTTCTATTGTTATACCATGTTTAGGGTGATTTACATGGGTTAATTTCTGTTTACTAATTTATTTAATTTTGAAGAGTTATCAGTTGGACCCGGGTTAATTGATAAAAAATATACTGTTCACTTGACTTAAAAATCCTAAAGAAGGTCGTGAGTTAATTCTTGTTATGTGGGTTTAGGAGAGAAAATGACTTATGTACCCTCATTTTTTCTTCTTCACAGCGGGTCGGTGTCACTCCAATCTAGGTGCCGCTCTCTGCCTTGAACGGAGAAATATCTGGTGGCGTAGACACTCGCCGGCAGACGACTGTAGCAACGATTTCTCCATTCTCCTCGATTTTGTGTAAGTCTTTTTTTCTTTCCATAGCAACGATTTCTCCATTCTCCTCGATTTTGTGTAAGTCTTTTTTTTTCTTTCCATTTAGATTGCGATTTTTGTATCATGTTTTTCTAAATATGAATCCTAATTTTATTTTATTTTATTTTTTGCAACGATTTAGATCTTTTAAGGTTTGAGTTTGAAGGGAATTTTGAAAGTGATAATGCAGACATATACTAGTGCAGAAGAAAATACTAACATTATTTTTTGAAAATTTGATGGTAAGTCGTTCAAATTATTGATGGATTTTGGGGGTTAATTTCATCTTTATAGGATGTCACTAACAGTACTCAAGGTGAAAGTAATATCTCCATGGTGTCACCACTCCAAATAGAGTACACTCCGTGAAGAGAATCCATTTATCACAGCACGGGAAAGATAATTGAAGAGGGATGGAAGGTTAGAACGATTTAATTAATGGCTATCTTGTAATTCTGGAACAAGGAGGTTGTAAGATGCGTTGGAAGAAAAATGAGTTAGATTGGTCATTGGCCTTTGTATTTCAAACTTAGTAAGGAATATGTTTTGGTCCAATATATGGATACTTATTTTAAGTTTGACTTGTTTATGCAAAACTTAGAAGTAATATGTGTGCAATATGTGAATGCTTGTTTAGATGAAACTTTCTAGGAATATTATTGATTTTTTTGGAAGAAAAATGAGTTAGATTGGCTGGCCTTATACTTATTTTAAGTTTGACTTGTTTATGAAAAAAGTAATATGTGTGCAATATGTGGATGCTTGTTTAGATGAAACTTTCTAGGAATATTATTAATTTTAATGGGTATTTGTGTTTCTATTTATTTTTGTTACTGTTAAGTTTTTTTTTTCTTTTTTTTACCATTAAATTAGACTTACCCTTTCATTGATTTATTATTATTATTATTATTATTATTATTATTATTATTATTATTATACTTTTGATAATTAAAGCATCTCACAAAATTTGTTTGTGCAGATTCACAAATGACTTGCCTCATATTTATAGTAACTAATGAAATATTATAGTGTAGCCTTGCCACATTTCTTACCTTGATAATTCTAGAATAATTGAGCTATTTATGTATTTTCTATGCTTATTATTATTTTTCTTAGAAATATAAATATCTCATCATCTCTCTTCCATACTATATTCTATTTATTAAATTAGCTAATTTTTAGAATTGTTAACAATATGTTATCTAAAATATTAAAGCATTTTCATACTTGTAAATAGATGGTGTGGCTGGATTTTGTATGTTTATTTATACGAAAAAATGCATAAAAATTAAACATAAAAAAATTGAACATAGAAGAACATAAATAAAAAAAATCACAAAGTAAATATGAAGGGTAAAAAAGTAAACTTTCAAAACCAAACCTACAAAGTAAATGTGAGATACCATAAATAAAAGTTTTAACTTAACATATACTAAAGTAAAGTTAAATGTTAAGTTGTCTTGGTTGTCTAAACTGAAAGAAGAAAGTAAACTCGCTCTAAGTGAGGATATATGCAATCGAGAGAGTGAGTCTTTACAAAATACCTAGCGGCGATCTGGAATCCATTTCTCAAAAACCCAATTGAATCTATTACTCATTACCTGTCATCTTTCCTGCATGAATTAATCTCGTTCACCGACTGTGCTTCGTTTCTTAATTTGGTAGGTAAAGCAATGTTTTGCACCATTATCAATTCGTGCAGCGAATGAGCTGTAATGCTGCTTCTCTTGCCTGTAAAACCCCCCTTTGTAGAAAAGCCCTGTCAAATCTCCTGAAACTCTCTAGATCAAAAACCCTAACCATGACTGAAAAGGAAAGCATGATTAACGAGTTGGCAGAAGAAAAGGAAGACGCAATAGAAGATAATAATGACGCTAATAAGGAGGGGACGCTTTTTGCGGTGGCAAGTCGCAAGGAGAGGCGGAAGATGGCAAAGATGGAGAAGAGAAAGAAAAAGAGGAAGGAAATGGCTGAGACGGTGCGGCGACAGGAGGAAGCTCGACTCAATGACCCGGAGGAGCAGCTGAGGCTGCAAGCTGAGGAGGAGCAGGAAAAATTGAGATTGGAAAGAGATAGGAGAGAGTTCGAGGAGAAGGAGAGGAAGATTCGAGAAGAATCGGAGAAAAGGAAAGCTCATGAAGAAAGAGAGGAGGCAGAGAGAAGACGAAGATCTGAGGAGGAGGAAGAACTTCAATCAGCACGAAATCAGGTAGTGTTTTACACTCTATCTGTACGTAATGTTTGTCTATGCATTTTTTAAAACATGTTGGTTGAATGAATGATGGACTTTAAAATGAAGGTGCAACGCTATTTGTGTATTGTTCGATCAATCTTAAATTATACTAGTTTTATCAGACTCTTGAACTTGTGAAGATTGTGTGTCTGAGATGCATGAATGAAATCAGAAGGATTAGGTTAATTTTTGTGACAGGAGGCATTTTTTGAATTCCAGTAATAAATATATTATTTCTTACTGAAGAGAACCCATGGCTTGTAAAATGAGTTTTGGGGCATGTAAATGATTTATTTGGTGATTTACGTTACAAACTGTTGTGTTACGCTTAGGGACTGCAAATGGATAAATCTTGATGTGGGTAAGGAAGAAGAGTCAGATTAGAAAAGGAGGAATTCTACTGGTATATAATCCCAAACCATAAAACTGATGTGCTTGTCTGATCTTAATGGACAGACTGAAAAGAAATTTATCCTACATAATGCTGCATGCAACCTGGCGTAGACAGGTGCTATTCAACACCAATAGCAAAACAAGAATAATCTTAAAGAAAAACAGTGGGAAATGCAGCTATTTATAATTAAATTACGAGTTGCTCGAGAAAGATTTGAGAATTGTGTTCATCACACAAAATATATATTAGAGCTAATCAATAATAAGTATACATCATTACATGTAAAGCAATGGGATACTAAATACCAATTAATCCTAAGTTTCTTTATAAAGTGCTTTATGGTTAAAAATGAGCAAATACTCTTAAGCATTGTATTGTTCATATGTTGACTTAAGCATGATGAAAGTTACAAATTTATATAGAACTTTTATTTCTTTTAACTCATTTTATTTTATAACTAACAAAATGGGAGAACATTTAGTCTACATGCATCATAAGAGCACAAAAATTATCCTCTTGAATATGGAGTGGGTCTTAGACCCACTAATCTCCTTAGACAGATTCCTAAATTGATGACCACCACATAGATCAAGGAAGAGGTATGTCCTCATGTATGCTATTATTTTTAGACTGTTGCATTATTTGGCTGAATCTCTTTCACATCATGTATTTAACTGCTTTCAGCCCTGCACATATGAATTTTTATTTTGTTTGAAATTTATCATGGTTCCGTCATTCAGGCTGATGTGGATGAAGATGGATGGGAATATGTTGAAGAAGGACCTCCTGAAATTATTTGGCAGGGCAATGAGATTATAGTAAAGAAGAAAAAAATCAGAGTGTTAAAGAAAGACGTTGGCCAACTAATTGTGAAAGAGGTTTAACTTCCTTTTTTTATGATGATCTTTCAATGGTCACCATTAGTGTATATTTAAACATTCCTTTAATTGTGTAGGATCCCAATAGGCCCACATCAAACCCTCTTCCTCCTCAATCTGAAGTTTTTGAAGACTATAAAAATACTTCTTCTCTTTCAGCTCAAGAGCTTCTAGAAAATGTTGCTCAAGAAACTCCAAACTTCGGTACAGAGCAGGTATAGCTTTCTATTCTATCTCTTTCTGAATATCCTATGTGGAATTATTAGCACATATTAGTCATTAGAATGTTACTAATACTGTGAATTGAGAAAGTGATGGTGAATTCAATCGTGTGTCTCCTTTTTGGGATATGCTAAATCTCATCTCCTGGTAAATTTTTGGCAGGATAAAGCTCATTGTCCTTTCCACCTGAAAACAGGGGCATGTAGATTTGGTTCACGGTGTAGCAGGATCCATTTTTACCCTGATAAGTCCTGCACTTTGCTTATAAAAAACATGTACAATGGTCCTGGCCTAGCGTGGGAGCAAGATGAGGGTCTTGAGGTCTGTTAATGAGATCTTCATGTGACTATCGTATCCTGATCTAAGTAATGCTATTGATGATTATGAAATTCCTTATATGCTTCTGGCAGATTGATTTTTTACTTGAAATCTATGTCCTGACAAACCTTATATAAAGTTTATAATTTTGGTTCATTTGTTGTCACTTTGTTATTCCATACCTCAATAACTTTCCACGTTTTCTTTGGTTCCTTGTTCTTTATATATATGTATATTTGGACTTCTGTCTTCTTGAGAGAAGAAGAGGATACTATCCATGATACTGATCATTGATCCAATTGCCATATTTTGTCTTAAAATGTTGCTTCACTATGCAGGCGACAATATTGTTGATATCTGAAATGTGTGTAAGCAAATATGGCAGTGAAAATTGTTGAGTATGGTATTGCTACCCACATACTTGGGTTATAAGGAGTATTAGTTTTAATTTCTCTGCTTTTGTGCTTTCTTATTCTTTTTTTCTTTTCAAATCCTGTCATTTAGTGCAATATTGTGCTGTTTTATTTGGTTTCAAGTTATCTGTTCTTGCCATCCCTTAATCCATGTCAAACATTTTTCATGACATATAATTCGTTATCATAGATTTTTATGGAAGAAGTAATTGATCCAAAATTATTTGATCATTAGAAATTTAAAATGATTGTCTGAATTAGGTGCATGTATATGGGCTTGTGGAGTTTCACCAAGATGAATGAACATTGATGTGTGTATGTGTCTCTTTTTGCATTCAATGTGCTTCACCATGACTTGTACCAAGGTACACCAAAATGTTTGAGATGTCATCTTATTTGCATACAGTATCATGTTTTGATTCATCTACATATTTCTCTTCAATTATGGGTTTTCTTATTATAAGCATCTTCTTTGTGGTGCATGTGATATTTGGCCATGCTGATGTGGGCTTACCTCACACTCCTATGTGTTTCCTGGTGGATAGAAAAAAGCCTATTTACATGCCTGAAATTCTTGGCAATCAAAGCTGATTTCGTGATGTTTTTGAGATTCCTTATTTATGATATGTGTTTTTTTTGTACACTGATTGCTTCCTTAACTACAACTAGTTTAACAGTGAGCTTCTGTTTCCTGGATTTTGGGATCTCCTGCCCATAGATGTTACCTCTTAAGGTTTGGTATTTTGAAAACTTCTGGATCTTATCTGTATGCCTTATAGAAGAGTTGCATCATCCAGCCTGTCGCTGTAAGTGCATACCATACCTTGACTGTTAGTTTGAGTATCACTGCGTGTTGTACGAATCATATGTAAATAATAGCTAGAGTATTTCTCACTAACCTTTAAATCTAGGTTTGCTGTTAGTTTGAGCAAAATCTAGGAATTCCATCCAAAGAAAAGATTTTAAAAGTAATTCGTTTAACATGCCCTGTGCTCTACTTCTATCTTCCTTTGCATATAATCTTAAAGGGCTAAAATGTTAAAGTGAATGGTAGGATGCACCATGTTTTATAACTTTTCAAATGCATAAGGACTACCGTGATATGCATTTTTTAGTGGAAGATCTGTGAGATGCAGCTTTGTTTGATGTTTTTGGATTGTATCGAGTCATTTTTCATATATCCTAGTAATGCAATATGGTATTAAATATTCCTTTTCAGCTTAAGAATCTTTTTTGGATTCCTCTCATCTACTTCTGTTTTTCTTTAGTGTGGCTTCACTACTAGTTCACTTCATATGTGAAATTCTTAGAATTATTTGGTAATGGTAAATAGAAAACTGCAATTATTTATGTAACATCTGCAACATGAGGTTCTTATGTGGCATGCAGTTTTGCAGTCTAGTAACAATATTTGTGTACATGAATCATTTGAATCCTTGATAATGCTCCATCTGGCTTTATTTGTGTAGAACACATAAGAGGTAAGAAAGTTATCCTTGAAAAACTTAAATAAGGAATTAATTATCAGGAATAATAATAATATTTGTTTAACTCATTAATATATATACTAATATCAAATATTGTAGTTGAGAATCTAGTTACAAATAAAAAATTGATATGCTTCTTTATCTAGGTGTATAAATTATTTACAATGTTAGACTTAACATTTTTTAATGAATAATTAAATTGATACCATCACAATAAGTCGATAATATCGAGAAAGTGTTCATACTCCCAAATATCCTTTAATAGTAAAGATAAATACTGTTAGTTATTGGGTTCGTATATGTTATAGTTTAATAGCATGACACAATTTTTAGTTTTAGGAAGGGAAGTGTTGGGCTCAATAAGAGTGATACTTAGTAAATTTATGAGGATTAATCATGGGAAACTTAGCAAGAGGTTAATTTAAATGGGTGTTTAAAGAGTGAGGGAGGCGTGTTGAGCTTGTCTAAGTTGGTGTTGATTATTTAGTTTTGGGAGAGATCAGCTCACCACTAGAATTGTGAGTTTATTATTATTCCTTTAGTTCATTTATGAATAGTAATGCCCTTGTTTTGGCCTAGACCCTATTTGATTGTACCCAGTGCCATCAAATTGGTATCACAGCAATTTCTAGGACTGATGCTGGCAAAGAAAGATGATTTAGAAAAATAATTGGAAGAAGTCAAATAGATCAAAACCACTATTTATGAGCAGTTCATCGCCCATTTCTACAGTATTTCTCATCCCTTGAGGCCAGGTTATTGAAATTGATGTAACTCCAGACCAACACACCATTGACTTAGTGGCAGCCTGTGATGATGCAGTGGAAGAAGCATTTGGTGGAGCAGAACCCACTGTTTGTGATGGAGAACCATGTGAGCAACATATGGCCAAACCCGAAGAAGCTGCATTGGGGGCATGGTTCTGATGTCAACCTAGAGCGTGCAAGGCTCTGGATTGGCCAAGGAGGGATGGCTGCTACGAGTGATGACAAATCTGATGGCGTTGTTGGAGGTGGCAGTTGCAGGCTCATGATTTGAAGATTTGGCACCACCCTAGAACGTACAAGGTGCTGGTAAATTGGCTTTGGGCTAAACAACACTGACTTGGTGTGTGTAAAGGGAAAGGAGTTCTGGTAATGTTCTACAGTCATTTTTTGGTGCACTTTTCTGGGCAAGTTGATTATGAGATGGGTGTTGTCCGACAAGTTGAGGTGTGGAGTTACAGAGCAGCCAGGTAAGGGTTTTATAAACCAGCTAAGGATTGGACAAGAAAAAGGCTAGACCAGAGCGAGGCAGCATGAGGGATTTTGAACAAAATCTTCAGGATTTGGGCATGATAGAGGAGAAACAGGGGATGGGGGCAACCAATGGTGTAAAACTGTGTTTTGGTAGTGCAGGTCCAATTTGAGTCTTAACTTTAATGTCTGGGTGGTGAATTGCTATTTTTTTTTTGTGTGTGTGTGTGGGGGGGGGGGGGGGGGGTTGCAGTTTGAGTGTGTCTTTTGTGCTTTTGATTACATTGGGTAGTACATAGAAAAAGTCAGTTTTTGGGGCTTCAACAAGAAATACCGACAGACTGGACTCTTGCAGTGTGTCTAACTACCACTTTCAAACACCTTAAGGAAATTGAGATACAGAGTGAGTTGGCCATCGTATTGTGTATCAGGTGCAATTAAAAGTTCTACCAGACACTTTTATAAAGACTGTGCCTTGCCTTACAGGCTCTGTGGATTTGTGATGATGACTGTGATGCAGAGGAGAAGACAGTTGATTCGACAACCAATTCCAGATTTCCACCTTGAGGACATGGTGTCTTCTTTAGGGAGAGTAAATTTGAGCTCACTGAGAGGTCAACTTAGTAATTGTATTAATTAGGGTTAATATTGGCAACATAGCAAGGGTGAATTATATATAGGATTTGAAGTTTGTCGTGTTGAGTTTTGTCTAGGTTAGTCTTGATATTATATTTGGTAGAAATTGTGTCTCCTCTCTAAGTCTAGTTTGTCTTTCTTTAGTTCAATTATCAATAATATCACTCTAATCTCTATTTAATTATCCCTGATACCTGTCTGGAAGATATCAATAATGGAAATAGAATTAGAAACATACATAAAGGTTGTGGTGGACTGACCGCTGGATCAAAATCCTCTTTATTTTTATGAACTTTTCATGATATGTGCTCTCATGATAAATACAGAAATATGGTTAACGTATAGGATTCCATTACTCTTATACAGAAACACAAAAAAAAAAAAAAAAAAAGTGAAAACAGTAAAATCTTGCTGAATTCCTGGCATACACATAGTGAGAGGTTCTTCTTATGTCACATGCCAAATTTTTTGGAGGTTTGTCATTTGAGTGCCTTTCTCGTTCAGTAATGCTTCTACTTAGTCTTCATTTGTATGAACCATGATCAACCTTTTTTTGTCTCTCTTTATGCCAGCATACAGATGAAGAGGTTGTGATGGCCTGCTGGATCAAAATTCTCTAAAATTTTATGAACTTTTCATGATATGTGCTTAGGTCTCTTGATAAATACCTAATATTGTTAATATAGAGGATATCTGTACTCTTACCAAAAAATATAAAAATAAAAATTGTGATAACAGTAAAATTTTACTGAATTCTTAGCTTGCTTTAGTTGAGGATTCTTATGATATATGCCAGTTTTATTGGGTTTGTCATTTGAGTGCATATTCATTCAGTAAGGCTTCTGCTCACTATGATCAATTTTTTCATGTTTCTCTGCATACCAGTACACAGATGAAGAGGTGGAACGTGCTTATGAAGAGTTCTATGAGGATGTACATACAGAATTCTTGAAATTTGGGGAGATAGTAAATTTCAAGGTAGTTGTTTGTTTTACAGAAATTTGGTACCTATTGCCTGTTTTCTCCAGTCTGGATTTTAGCTGGAATACATGTTAGAGGAGGGGTACTAGTTTCCACATTCTCTTTATATTATAACTTAGTTGTTTTCAATTTGTTATTTTGGGCGGTGCCGGAATTTGTTTCAGGTGATGAGCTGTAAAAGTGGCCTTTCTAAAGGGCAGCTGTTGTTTCCTTTTTTTCCTTCAATGGTCCATTGTTAAAACAATTCAAAACATGGAATTAAGACTTCCATGCTACTTGTCTGTTACCTTATGTTGGAAAGTAGTTATAATTGCAATTCTTCTTACACTGTCTATTTCCAGTTTAATTATTAAAATAACTGAAAACATGTGTCAGGTGTGCAGAAATGGTTCATCTCATTTACGAGGAAATGTGTATGTACACTATAAGTCTTTGGAATCTGCTGTGCTGTCTTATCAATCAGCCAATCTTCGATACTTTGCAGGAAAACAGGTACTTTCTCCATGTTGCCTAATTGTTATGTGATCATGCCGTGTTTATAGACCATTTGTTTGCATCCTTCACCAAGCTGATAAAATGTTTATGATAGTGAATTAAGAATAAGGGAATAGAAAACTTTTGTTATATGTGAGAATGCAGAGTTAGGAGAAAAACCTGGTTACTAGATTATGATAATTTTCTCCATCCTCATTAAAGACAACGTCAACACAAATTGTACTGATTGAATTTATTTATAGTCTATCAGTCTATGTAGAAGTGTGAATCATGAAAGTGCATGTTGCCATTCTAAAAGGAGATATTAATACCCCGCTTGAGTCATCTTACATCATAGGAAATAAGGGTTAGTTGTGGAAATGGTAACAAATATAAGATAGGCATCTCATGTTAAAGAGATGCCAGATAACTAAATTTGATGAAATATGAAAACAATATATTTTTTTTCTTAAATTAGTGGGAATGGGATAGAGAACAATGTGCAGGCAGTATGTTAGAGTTGGGGGACTGAATCACGCACACAATCATAATGTGCAGAAAAGATTCAGAAATAAAAACAAGAGTCACTCTTGTCCCACTCCTCAAAGGCTGTAATACTAATTCCCAAGTATCACTTAACTCATAATGAAACCCTAGACTAAACTATTACCTATAGTCTTACACTGGCAGGTCCTAGGCCAACTTGATATCAAACAACACTAAATTAGAATAACATGAATACTTAGAGACTTCTGATATCAATTTTGAAACTAACAATAAAAATACTGATATTAATAATAATACTTCCTCAGTCCCAGCTAAAGCTTCACACGTTCCTCTTTTGGATATCCCACCCACTAACAGTTTCACGCCCCAAATTTAGTAAAAATACTCGAACAAATAACCCCTCAAGGGCCTCAACACATTTTATTTACAAAAATGCCATCTCTGACTAAAACACATAACATACTTCAATTCATTACCTAAAACAACTACAATATCCTCAAAAAGTAAAAAAGTTGATCTAAAAAGCAACATTCCTTAAACTTCGTATTTTCAGCAAATCTGTAAAAGTGAAACTATAGCTGGTAAGGAGTAAGTATTAAGTTTTGACCCTAGCCCAATTTTTTCATCTTTCTCCTGCAACACAATCGAAATTTTCTTGAAATAAGCTAATTGAGAATTATAACTATATAATTGAAAGTTCTCATTTCTTTAGCCTGCAAAATACATCTGAAGGATACCACTCTTTAATATCTAAAGCTATTTGTTTAGGTGGTTATTTAACACTATCATATTCAAGCATGCTCGTAAAATCAATATGCTCTACACAGTGCAGTATTTCTTACCATGCATCAGTCTTTTTTATGGTTTCCTCAATTGATATGACAGCTTCAGTGCGAGTTTGTGGGGGTAACAAGATGGAAGGTTGCTATATGTGGAGAGTATATGAAATCAAAACTTCAGGTAAAGTTGCATTATATTTCCTGAACGTACCTGTTTTCATACTAGAACAAACATTCTCTTCCCTGGGAGATATGCTGCTACCTACGCAGTTATATTCCCTGTGTGTGTAAATTATCTACCTGAACTATCCTCATGTATAAATTATGATGTCTGCATCTCGTCCAGGCATGTTCTCGTGGAGTGGCCTGCAATTTTATCCACTGCTTCCGGAACCCTGGTGGTGACTATGAATGGGCTGATTGGGATAAACCACCTCCAAGATACTGGCTGAAAAAGATGGCAGCTTTGTTTGGTTCTTCTGATGATTTATTATATGAAAAAAAGATTGATAGAGGAAGCCCAAGGTTATTGAGGAATTCCAGAAGAGCTTTGACAGATGATGCCAACAGGTGTGCTTAAAATTTTACCATGATTTGTACTAGGACAATGGCCATTTTGCTTAGCCATATCTGTTTCCCTAAGTTTCTATGTCTGTGATCGCGTTTGTTTAGGGGTGGGATGGTTTAAGTTCTCCTTGTTCTGTGATTTGAGTGGCACATCCACCCTTGTGGCTAAACTTAAGCACTCAGTGATAGTCAATAGCCAATATTTTAATACAACAGAAAAGTTATGTTCTGAACTCAAAATTTTGACTGGGGAAACATGAGCAAATTTAATTAGGTAGGAAATCTCTGGTGGTCAATTTTTTCTTTTATTCTCTATGAAAAAGTTGGGCGTTTGGAATAGAACTTCATTGCTGATTCAGCATTAGGTTTTTATATGTATAATTAGGGTTTAGGATTGGGTAATTATTCAATAGCAAGCACAAGAATGTCTCAAAAGGGTTTAGGATTGGGTAATTATTTAATTAGGGTTGAAAGTTCTGAAAAGGTGTGTATGGTGAATGTCTCAAGAGAAAACAAGAGATTAATATATTGACTTATGAACATTTATGTTCTGGCTGTTTTTCTATTACGTGCCAATATCAGCTTTGCATGCAATTAGTTTCTGCTTAACCTTTATGTGGAGGGCCAAATGCATAATATAGACAAACCTCATGGCATAATATTTGCAATTGTTGACTCATAGTCAGATGGGTAATTCCTGTAAATTGGGTGAGTGCACCTCATGAAAAATACCCTACTTGTTGCTTTCTGAGGTAATCTTTTATGTAGTCTAGATTTGCTTATTCAAAAAAATGTAGGGACCATGCACGCCCAAACTTCCTTAATTTATTGTCAAAATAAGAAAGTTCTGATTGTTTTATTTGCAAACTTATGCGGCGCAGGCCTCAATCAAGAGAAGCTGACTGTTCAAGGAGTTCAAGAGATCGTGCTGATGAAGATGTTGGAACCAGTGAAACTCGATGCCACCGTAAGATTTCTGATAAAAAGCATTCAGAAGATCTCTGTGAGAAACAATATGGAGATTCATCGAATTTCAGAGATCTGCATAGACGTGAGACCATTGATCATGATTCTGGGAGAACCCAAAAGGACAAATTCTATCATCATGGACATTCAAGTAGAGACACAAGGCGCAGGGTGAGAAGTTATCGTAGTGATGGTTCAGAAAAAAAATCTGAGTCTCCTGATGATCTTTGGGAAATTGGACATGCTAGGTACGACAGCAACTTAACTGTTGATTGGGGTGATGGGGAGAGACAGGGTGCGTTTAATATTCACAGAGAGGAATCTTCAAGGTCTGGTGCTTCAGAGGAATATGAACATAAAAAGTTGAAGAGACGAAAGATTAGTAGCATTAAGGATCATTTGGTCAGAGGGAATGGAGAAGTTGAGCATGACAGTGTAAGCCCGTGTAGTTCTGGTCGAATCCACAGAGATACAGAATCTAGCTCCAAATACTGCTCCGAAACAGATGGAAGTATATTGGAGCAAGCTGAACCCAAGAAACATATATACGATCAGCTGAAGACATCAGTAAGAAAGAGAGGCAAAAGTAGGATTCAGTGCCATGAGGCAATTAGATCCATCGTGAAGGAATCAGAAAGAAGAAGACACACAAGTAGGATTCAGAGCCATGAGTCAACGGGGTCCATTGCTACTGAGAATCGAATTGAAGAAGCTACTGATGAAAGAGGCCGATGGGAACCCGACAAAGGTGATATATCAGAGTAGCTCTTAAGTTAGTTATACGTACAGTCAGTTTGTTGAATTTTAAACTCTTAAAAAGATACAAATTTTAAAGTTATCATTTTGTCATGTTTTTTATATCAGTATCAGGGTACAAACTTTTTTAAATATACAGATTAAGTGTATCGGCATTTTAGCTAGAGTCTTATGAAGGAATTAGGAATTGAAGTATAACTTGCGTATGTTTTAAAAAGAAGATATATACAAAAAAAAATTGTGTGCTGATTTTGTATAATGCAGTTTGTGTATTTTTTAATGGAACACAAAAAGATATGGGACAGCACTTTTTATGCCCTATATCACCCATGCAACATCTTTTTTGCCCTACCCTTTTTAAGACATCTAATTTGCCCTGTTTTTGGTGTATATTCCTAATTTACCCCTTTGACACATGTTATATTTTTCCCTTTTTTTTGGAATCTCGGAGTAGTAGCCCAGCAGTTAAAAGTACCGCTTTTAGAGGCGTTGAAATTGGGGAGAGAATTTTTGACCCATTTTTCTCAAAATTTTTGTTTTTTACTCTCTGTCTCTCTCTCTTTTCATCGGCCCTCATCCCACCCATACTCTCCCTCTCTCTCTCTCTCAAACTCTCGATTTTTCTGGCGGACACAGCGCTCCGTCCGAGCCTCCGGCGTGTCATTCAATTCATCGTCATCTCCACGTCGAAAATTAGTAGCAGCAAATATGGATAACCAGGTATTCCGTCTTTAGGATTTTAGGGTTTTGCAGAATTGCGATTTAATTAAAGTATAGTGAATTTGGAGTTGTTACTGTAGAGTCTGAATTTGGAGTTGTTCTTGTTCCCCGAGGAAGTAGAGTCTGAATTTGGAGTTGTTACTGTATGAATTTGCCGTGTCCGACGAATTTTAAGTTTACATGTTCGACGATAATTATTTGAGTATAATTGGAAATTTCAGTGTAATTTGTAGTGTAATTGAACTTGTCGGCATATTTTTCTAATCTTTTTGAGCTTGTCCGCCGATGGTTCTAGCGTAGTTGAACATGTCCGCCGATTATTGTATGTCAGTCCGTCAATATTTGAAGTACAATTGAGCATGTCCGCCAATTTTTTGGCCCTGATTGAGCTTGTCCGCCGATTTTATGCGTTTTTTTAGCCTGTCCGCCGAATTTCTGAGCATTATTTAGCATAATTTTGCCATTATTTTTGCATAAAATAGCTTGTCAGCCGTTTTTGTGCCTTTACTGTGCTTGTCCGCCGAGGAATAAGTCCATAATTTGTGTCACTAGTGATACCCGAAGCAATAAATAGCCTGTCCGTCGTGTTTCTTAGCATTATTTAGCTTATTTTGGCATTATTTCTGCATGAAATAGCTTGTCCGCCGATGTTATGCCTTAAATGAGCTTGTCCGCCGATGAATAAGTGTTTAATTTGCATCACCGCTTATTCCTAAAGCTTTAAATAGTCTGTCCGCCAAATTTCTTAGCATTATTTAGCATAATTTGCCATTATTTCATCATAAAAAAAGCTTGTCCGCCGATGTTGTGCCCTAATTTAGCCTGTCCGCCGATGAATAAGTGTTCAATTTGCATCACCGCTGAATATTCAAGCCTTAAATAGCCTGTCCGCCGAAGTTCCTAGCATTATTCAGCTTAATTTGCCATTATTTCATCATAAAAAAGCTTGTCCGCCGATGTTGTGCCTTAATTTAGTCTGTCCGCAGATGAATAAGTGTTCAATTTGCATCACCGCTGAATATTCAAGCCTTAAATATCCTGTCCGCCGAAGTTCCTAGCATTTTTTAGCTTAATCTGCCATTATTTCTTCATAAAAAAACTTGTCCGCATATATTTTGCCTTAATTGAGCCTGTCCGCCGATGAATAAGTGTTTAATTGAGGCTGTCCATGGAATTTCTTAGCATTATTTAGCTAAATTTCCCATTATTTCTTCATAAAATAGCTTGTCCACTGATTTTGTGGCTTAAGTCCGACGATGAATAAGTTTTAATTTGCATCACCGCTGATACTTCAAGCTTTAAATAGCATGGCAGTTGGTAAATTAAGGCGTAATTTTAGTGTAATTTGATACTTATTCCTAAAAATGTAGGAATATAATAATATTTTCAATTATTTTATATCAGAAATTTTTATGTATAAAATGTAGTCACGTCTTATATCTAATCGAGTTGGCATGCACTGTAGTGGAGTTGGAAACGACGTGGACTTCAATCTCGAAAAGTTGGGATTAAAGGTTATTGTAGGCCTTCCAAAGCTCTGAATTGCATACTCGAGGTGCTTACAAAGAGTGGCAATCAAACAGTGCGGAGGTTCAGAAGATCTTGTTTCGGGCATTTTTGGGATTTGGATTCAGATTATGGGTCTCCTAAAGCTTTATTTCAGCTGATGGCTCAGGAGGTTGTAATCCCTGGTTCAGATATGTACTCCCGGTACTTCAGGGTGTCTGATACAATTCTTAGCTTCACACCCATGGAGTTTAGCTTCACACCCATGGAGTTTACATAAATGAACTGATTGTGAACACAATGCCTTAATTTTCACCCCATTTAATGAAGTGTGTTTCAGTGGAGTGGTAGGTAGTTAATTTTGCATGTGTTTAATCACCTAATTACTGCATGTGTTAATTAATAAAAAACCTATTATAATCTAACAATTTAAGGAATTTAAAAATTAAATTTCGTGAATTTTAAATTGTAGGTGTGCGTTTAAAATTTGGCTTTTTCACTTCATTCAGCTTGTCCGCCGAATTACGGGTTATATTTTAGTAGATTTATTTTTTTCTTCTTTAATTAATGTGTCACCCCTAAATAATCAACATATTCCCTGACACATCTATTTTGCATTCAACTGTACTTGTCAACTCATTCCCAATACAAAAAGGTGGACTATCCTTGAGGGTATTCATGACATTGCATGTATTTTTAGGGCAATTTAGATGTATTAGAAAAGGTATGGCAAAAAAGATGTTGACTTCCCCATATAGGGCAAATTGTGATATTTCCCATATTTGGTTATGAATTGTTCTCTTGTGCTCGGCATACAAGGTGTTAAAATGTATAATATTTTGTTTTAAATGATATATTTTAATTAATAAGAGTATATTTTTTCATTGAAAAAGTTGATTGAAGTACAAAAGGTATAAATATTTGATCAAAAAAATTAATTTTTTTCTCACAAAATCAATTGTATAAATTCTTATACTAAATGGTACTTCCTTCGTCATACCGAATGATTCTCATTTTACTATATTGGTTGTCTCAATCTAAGGTTCACATTTTTCACTTAAAAGGGCTCCATATATGGCCCACCCATCACTACTAATACAAATGTCCACTATAAATAAATTAATAATACTCCTTAATCTACGCGCAAAAAGAAAATGAGGACATTTGCCCGGGTCGAAAGGAGTTTAGCATTTAATATTAAAGAATACAACTTTTGAAACAAATTAATAATATTCCTTAATCTATGTGCAAAAAGGAAATGTAGACCTTTGCCCGGGTAGAAGGGATATTAACATTTAATTTTAAAAGATACAACTTTAAAAAAATGTGGAATTTGGGGATATGGTGTTCTAAGAACACGCTAGTTTTAGCCATTTTTTAGATATGGTGTTCCAAGAACACGCTAGTTTTTTAGTCTATCTATTTCTTTTCTCTCTATTTTGGTCAACTTTATTTATTATCCATATTTTAATATTATTATAATCCTTACAATATCATAATTGTCCATTAACAAGTAAAACAAGATAAAGATGTATCATGAGGCTAAGTATTAGGCATAGACTTAAATGAGATTGTGATAACAGTATGTATATGTATATTTAAAATATTTATTTTTTTATTAATTATAATTTAAGTATATTATCGTTAGGTTTATTGATGAGTCCAACTCAAATTGGATTATATGTTTAAAAAAAAAAAAATCTCACATTCCCACAAATATCTCCAACAGTCGCAGGTTACTGCACCTCCCGTTAAATCCTTTCTGTTCCATAATCCTCTCAACTGATTGCAGAACGTGTTAAATATTTATACTCTCTATTCATTATGCTCTCTCACGTTCATTTCAAACCACACTACTTCGAAAAGAAAAAGTAAGATAAAAGGGAGGACACTATTCTTCTTCGCCTCAAATTCTCATTTGTCGTAGGACTTTCATCGAAACCAACTTGCTTCCCTACGGATGTGTTGACGCACTTTCTACTTTTCGCAGTGGTATCAAGGGTACAATACTCATTACTTTTATTTAACGATGTAGAGATGGTATGAAGGTGTAGGTTAAGATTTCATGGGAATACATCGTTGCTTATAAAAGTTTTTTTTTATTAAATTTTGATTGGGGTTGCTAATAGTGATATCCATATACACCCATTATTGACAACGTATCCCTTCTTATGCGTCTGCAGAATTTGTTTCCACACTAAACCTTTTTCGATCACTTTTCATAATTCTGGAATTTTCTCCCTTTTCCTTGTGGACCATAATCATGAACCATCTTTTAGGTTTCCGTTACGCTCTTGTTGATACTATAAGTATCATATTTTATTTTTAACTATTATCATATTATTTATATACGTACTTTAATTGTTATGGTTAGGTGAGAAATATTGTGATGAGTATGATTAGAGCGTGCATCTCATCCATTCAGTGTTTGCGAAACTTTCAGGTGGAGAATCCAAAAACCTTTTTGTCTACTATATGTGCTTATTTGTTTACATTTATTGATTATTTCACAGTCCCACAGTCATAGAGTACTCTCGTAGTACTATCACAGTCATATGAACAAGGGCACTTTCAGGTGTCGGGATTCTTAAGTGGTCCTCGGGTAACGCCCGCAAGTTCCATGATCTATCATCACAGTCACAGAAAATTCATGGTGTATGAATATGTTTATGTGAATATGTGTGCATATTATGGTAGACGAAATTATTTTTCCCACTGAGTCATTGTTTACTCACCCCTTCAAAAATTATTATTTCTCACAGGTTGAGGAGCAAGACGAGGTATGACCGGTGGAGTCCAAGAGCTCATTATTATTTTTATACGAAATAAGCCAAAATATTTTATTTAAAAATATTTGCAAGATGATATCTGGAATATCTTTATGACTGCCGTATTTAAGTGTTTGCATAAGTTCTGTTTAAATTTTGGAGGATTCTGGTTTTCATGTGGATAGCATATCAAAGATTTTATTTATTTCCTAAAATCGTTGCCTTGTCGTGACAATAGGTTTTGTTTCATTTTGGTTTAATTGCCTATATTTCTTTTATGTTTGATTACTATTTTAATTATCTATCTTAAGGTTAAAGACAACAGATCATGTTAAACAAGGATTTTAGAATAGATTAATACTTACTCAAGTTTAAGAAAAATGTGCATAGATATTATTTAATCATTTTATGTATTTATTTATTCATCATATATAAAATTTTCTTTTAGCTTAAATTAATTCGTTTTGCTAATATGGGGTGTTAAAATACACAATTGAGTCCCCTATTTATACTTGTGGCAAGTGGAGAAATTATTTTTCTTTCCAAAATAAATCATAGAAGTTACTTCATTATTTTAGAAATTTAGATACTTCATTGATATTTTAAAAAGAACAACAAGTTTATTAATAGAATAATTTGCAAAACCACAAACATTTTTGTTTATGAACTTTGATATTTTCTTTTATAGAATTTTATTAGTAACAGTATGTCATGGAAATTTTGTATCCGAAATTGGGTCGTTACATAAGTGGTATCAGAGCAGGACTATGATTTTGTAGACTTGTCTTTTAAATGTAAAATATTTTAATTTTCAAATAAAATTTATTTATAAGTTTCAAGCATCCACTCCAGTCATACCACGTCGACTCCAAGAGGTATTTTACCATTTACATTGTCACAGATATGTTCATAGAAATCTTTCATGAAATTTCTCTCATTTATAAATTATGATGCATGCATGTCCTTTAGTCCTACGAACCTACATGAACAATAGACATTATATTTCTCCATAGAAGCTTTCTTACATAGACAATGAATATTTTCTTATGGATATATAAGACGATTATTATTTTTATTTTATATTTCGTACGCGATATCTTGATATGTATACATCTCTTAAAGACATGGTTGCTCCGTCTCCAGGGACATGGCTACTCGTGGAAGGCGCCCAAATCGAACACGTAATGCACGAGATGATCACGCACCTCCTCCAACTCCACGAGCTCCTAATCCACCAGCTCCTCATGCCATCTAGCTCCACAAGATCCTCCTCCACCAGCTCCCCATGGTCCTGCCCCTGCTAATAATGGGTAAGATCATCATGCTCCTGCCCCTACTGATGGTTCGCTTTGATGAGTTCATGGATACATACATGGCACAACACCAAGGAAACAACCAGGCAAGGATTGTGGAGCAATTTCACAGGCATAAGCCCTCAATATTCAATGGACGAGAGAGCCCCGAAGTAGTTGAGGAATGGATTGACAACATTGAGCGAATTCTAGAGTTGATAAATTGCCCTGATGCTGAGCGTGTGACTTGTACTAGATTTCAGTTGAAGGAAGATGCATACCATTGGTGGGCTGCTTATTGGAGAGCTAGGTCAGTGGAAGAACGGAATTCTCTGACGTGGGATGGGTTCAAAGCTATGATGATTGAGAAGTTTATTCCCCCTTCGTATGGTACCCGTATGGCCATTGAGTTTCTTAATCTGAAACAGGAAAACATGTCTGTGATCAAGTACGAGAGGAAATTCAATCAGATGAGCAGATTTGCTACTCAGTTAGTGGATACAGATGAGAAGAGAGTCCAGTTGTTCAGGTGGGGGCTGCATGAGGATATACGTACGAATCTGGCAGGCAGTGGAGAGATGACTTATGCTGAGGCCTTTCGGCGTGCTGATGATGTGATGACCAGCAAGGAGTTTGATGCACCAAAGCAGAATCCAGTTGAGGCTAACTCTGAGAAGAGAAAGTGGCATGGTTCAGGACATGCCAGGCAAAGGAACCATAATCAGAGGTACAATTAGAATAAACAGTCTAGGGGTAGAGAGGTTGATGGTCAAAACTACTTGGACAAGCCAGCTTGCAGAACTTGTGGGAAGAATCATCTTGGTGAGTGTCTTGCCGGCCAGAACAAATGCTACAGGTGTAAGAAGCCCGGTCACATGGTTCAGAATTGTCCCTTAGAAAACAACAGTTCAGGAACACGGAATGGACCGTCAAGTGGGAATGCACGAATGTATGCTCTTACTACGGAAGAAGCTGAGAAGGATCCCAGAACAATGACAGGTATGTTAATAGTTCTTAATGTACCAGCTTTAGTACTATTTGACACTGGAGCCACACATTCTTTTATATCTACAAAATTCTATGCTCTAACTGGTAGTAAGAACATGAGGGTAGATGAGTCACTTGAAATTAGTATTCCTTTGGGAGAGACTATTACTACTAATTCATTGGTCAAAGGAGTGTGCATCAACATTAATGAGAGAGATCTTGAAGCTGATTTACATGTGTTGAAGATGAATTATTTTGATGTGATCTTGAGTATGGATTGGCTCAATAAGTACAATGCAGACATTAAATGTCAAGAGAGAGAGAGGTAACCTTGCATCCACCTAACATGGAACATATTATCTTTCATGGAATGAAGGCTAGAACTGCACCTAGTATAGTGTCTGCGATGAAGGCGATGAAAATGTTGAGGAAAGGAAACTCCCAAGGCTACTTAGTTAGCTTAATGGGAAATTAGAACACAGAAGTTACAGTTGCAGATGTGCCCATCATACAAGAGTATGAAGATGTTTTTTCAGAAGATTTGCCAGGAGTTCCACCTGAGAGGCAATTGGAGTTTACTATCGACCTGATACCTGGAGCCACCCCAGTATCAAAGGCTCTCTACCGGATGGCACCGAAGGATTTACAAGAGTTGAAAGTTCAGATTCAGGAGTTGTTAGATTTGGGTTTCATCCAACCCAGTATTTCACCGTGGGGTGCACCGGTCCTCTTTGTAAAGAAGAAGGATAGAACATTACGAATGTGCATAGATTACAGAGAGTTGAATAAGCTCACCATCAAGAACAAGTACCCGTTGCCAAGGATAGAAGACTTGTTTGATCAGTTGAGAGGAGCCAGAGTTTTCTCAAAGATCGACTTGAGATCGGGGTACCATCAGTTGAGAATTAAAGAGGCTGATATTCCAAAGACAGCGTTCAGGACCCGTTATGGTCATTATGAATTCTTAGTAATGTCTTTCGGGTTAAGTAATGTGTCAGTAGTATTTATGGATATAATGAATAGGGTGTTCCACCAGTTTTTTGATAAGTTCGTCATTGTGTTCATAGACGATATTTTGGTGTACTCGAGAGATAAAGAACAGCATGAAGAGCATTTGAGGCTAGTATTAGAAACACCACGGAAGGAAAAACTCTATGCAAAATTCAAGAAATGTGAGTTCTGGATTGATAAAGCTGTGTTTTTGGGTCATGTTGTTACGGCTCATGGAATCGAAGTTGATCCAGCAAAGGTAGAAATAGTTAATCAATGGAATGCACCTAAGAAGCACACGAGGTGCGTAGCTTCTTAGGGTTGGCTGGCTACTATCGGAGATTCATAGAGGACTTTTCAAAGATAGCAGCGCCGATGACACGACTCACTCGAAAGGGAGAGAAGTTCATGTGGAATGAGAAGTGTGAGAACAGCTTTCAAGAACTTAAGAAAAGGCTCACTTCATCACCAATTTTGACGATCCCTGATCCTACTCAAGACTTTGTGATTTATAGTGATGCATCCAAGCAAGGTTTGGGTTGTGTTTTGATGCAATAAGGTAAGGTGGTGGCCTATGCTTCACAACAATTGAAATCCCATGAGGTGAACTACCCGAATCATAATTTAGAATTGGCTGCAGTGGTGCATGCTTTGAAGATTTGGCGGCATTAATTATATGGAGGGAGGTGTAAGATCTATTCAGACCATAAAAATTTGAAATATCTCTTCACTCAGAGAGAGCTACATATGAGACAAAGGCGATGGTTGGAATTGGTGAAGGACTATGACTACACTATACACTACCATCTTGATAAAGCAAATGTAGTTGCAGATGCTTTGAGTCGTAAGACTAGTAGCAAGTTAGCTAGCCTGCGCACAGAGCAACAACAGTTGGTGAGAGAGTTTGATAAGATGAGAATTGAAATGGTTGATGGGCCTAGAGACATAAAGGCAGTTTTTGCAAATATGGTCGTGCAACCTGTTTTGAAGGATATGATAAAGGAAGGACAAAGGAAGGACGAGTTCTTAGCCAAACTGAAAGAAAGAGCATTGCAAGGAGATGACAAGGGGTTCGTTGTTTCCAAGGATGGGACATTGTATTATAAAGGGAGAATTTGTGTTCCTGAAAATAATGAAATAAAAAGAACAATTTTGGAGGAAACTCATATTACACCCTACACTTCTCATCCAGGAAATACAAAGATGTATCAGGATTTGCGTGGGACTTCATTATGCTCTCTCACGTTTATTTCAAACTACACTACTTCGAAAAGAAAAAGTAAGATAAAAGGGAGCACACTATTCTTCTTCGCCTCAAATTCTCATTTGCCGTAGGACTTTTATCGAAACCAACTTGCTTCCCTACGGATGTGTTGACACACTGTCTACTTTTCGCAGTGGTATCAAGGGTACAATACTCATTACTTTTATTTAAAGATGTAGAGATGGTATGAAGGTGTAGGTTAAGATTTCATGGGAATACATCGTTGCTTTTAAAAGTTTTTTTTTTGTTTATTAAATTTTTATTGAGGTTGCTAGTAGTGATATCCATATACACTTATTATAATGTAATACGTATCCCTTCTTATACGTATATTGTAAAAATCTGCAGAACTTGTTTCCACACTAAACCTTTTTTCGATCACTTTTCATAATTCTGGAATTTTCTCTCTTTTCCTTGTGGACCATAATTATCAACCAACTTTTAGGTTTCCGTTACGCTCTTGTTGATACTATAAGTATCATATTTCATTTTTAACTATTATCATATTATTTATATACTTACTTTAATTGTTATGGTTAGGTGACAAATATTGTGAGGAGTAGGATTAGAGCGTGCATCTCATCCATTCAGTGTTTGCGAAACTTTTAGGTGGGGAATCCTAAAATCTTTTTGTCTACTATATGTGCTTATTTGTTTATATTTATTGATTATTTCACAGTCTCATAGTCATAGAGTACACTCGTAGTACTATCACAGTCATATGAACCAGGGCACTTTCAGGTGTCGGGATTCTTAAGTGGTCCTCGGGTAACGCCCGCAAGTTCCATGATCGATCATCACAGTCACAGAAAATTCATGGTGTATAATTATATTTATGTGAATATGTGTGCATATTATGGTAGACAAAATTATTTTTTCCACTGTGTCATTGTTTACTCACCCCCTTCAAAAAATATTATTTCTCACAGGAGCAAGACGAGGTATGACCGGTGGAGTCCAAGAGCTCATTATTATTTTTATATGAAATAAGCCAAAATATTTTATTTAAAAATATTTGCAAGATGATATCTGGAATATCTTTATGACTGCCATATTTAAATGTTTGCATAAGTTCTGTTTAAATTTTGGAGGATTCTAGTTTTCATGTGGATAGCATATCAAAGATTTTATTTATTTCCCTAAAATCGTTGCCTTGTCGTGACAATAGGTTTTGTTTCATTTTTGTTTAATTGTCTATATCTCTTTTATGTTTGATTATTATTTTAATTATGTTTAAGGTAAGATGACACATTAGATTTCCCTGCTGATGGTGTAAAAGAAATTTTCGAACTAGTATAAATCTATATAAGTTTTCTTCCATGGTTAAAGGATACGGTATTTTAATTAAGTGGATAGACAACAGATCATGTTAAACAAGGATTTTAGAATAGATTAATACGTACCCAAGTTTAAGAAAAATGTGCATAGATATTATTTAATCATTTTATGTATTTATTTATTCATCATATATAAAATTTTCTTTTAGCTTAAATTAATTCGTTTGCTAATTTGGGGCGTTAAAATACACAATTGAGTCCCCTATTTATACTTGTGGCAAGTGGAGAAATTATTTTCCTTTCCAAAGTAAATCATATAAGTTACTTCATTATTTTAGAAATTTAGATACGTCATTGATATTTTAAAAAGAACAACAAGTTTATTAATAGAATAATTTGTAAAGCCACAAACATTTTTGTTTATGTACATTTATATTTTCTTTTATAGAATTTTATTAGTAACAGTATGTCATGGAAATTTTCTATCCGAAATTGGGTCGTTACGGAGATCCTCTTACATATTTTGAAACGGATTATCTATTAATACAATTATATAATTTTATAGGATTTTATTTAATTATTTTCAAATTAGAATATCGAAAAAGTAATTATAGAAGTAAATTAATTAAGCTTAAGTAACTTTAAAGGTGATGTTTGGTTATTATTAAATTTGAAAATTAAAAATTTAATTATAGAAACAAATTAATTAGCTTATATATTTTTTATATACATTTTTTTCTTATTTATTATTTAAAAATGTAATAGTATTTTGTTATTCATTCAATTTATAATTTAATTTAAACGTAATACACAATTGATGAAAATCGATTACAGTGCTTTGAATTATTTATAGTGTAAAAAAAAAGTGATAACATATTTTACAAAAAGTGATAACTAATTAAGAAAGTGCATTTCACGAACAATTTACTAAAATAATAAAAAGTGATAATATTTTTAATAAAAAAAAGTGATTCAATAATCAAAGAAAAATGATATCCGTCAAATTGAGTTATTTTACGAACAATTCACTTAAATAATAAAAAATGATAACATTATAAAAAAAATATACATGATAAAGAAAAAGTGATAATCGTTCAATTAAACTATTTTATGAACAATTTGTAGAATGAATAAAAAGTGATACTCAAACAAAATAAAGTGATAATAGAACAGGTTAACTATCTAATAAACAATTAATAATAATAATAGGTGATAATATTTTTTATTAAAAGTAATTACTTGACTAATGAAATATGATTTTTTTGATTATGTATCACATTTACATCAAATCTAAAAAAATTAGACATTCAGCTATTATTTTTTAATTAATTAATAATATTAAAAAATATAATATTTTTAATACAAAATGATATCTGATGAAGATAAATTTGTAACAACAAATTTTGTATTTATGATAAAATAAACACAAAAAAATGAACAAAGATAATTTCAGACGAATTTAATTTAAAAGATAATGTAACGAGTTACAATCTCAATCAATCTTCTGATTCTTCTCTCGAACTAATTTGGCTTGACTTGACTTTGACTTGCATTGTCTTGACTTAACTTTGACTGGAGTGTGTTGAGCAGGATCTTTAGATGAAGCTTGTCCAAACTCGACTTTGTGGATTTATAACGTTAATCTGGAGACTACGCCTTTATTCGGATTAAACGTTGATCCTTGAAGATTTCCAGTGAAGAACGTTGTTCAATATATTAGAACATCGTTAACTTCACGAAGAATGCCGAAGAACTTAACTTAAGAACGCTTAAATCTGGGTGGTTTAGCACCTGAGTCCCACATTATATGCCGTTCGACTTAAGCAGGCTTAAATCCGGGCGGTTTAGCACCTAAGTCCCAGATTATAGGTTGTTCTTTGAAGAACACCAACTTAAGATGACTTAAATCTGGGGCGGTTTAGCACCTGAATCCCAGATTATAGGTCATTTACCGAAGAACTTGACTTAAGAACGCTTGATGCGGGAGGTTTAGAACCTAAATTCCAGATTATTCCGCTCTTGAGTTGACTCTCGTTGAAGAAATCGAAGAACTAATCATACAACTCTGAAGTCTTTGATCTTCGTAGATAATCGCTCTCGGTGTCTGGAATGAATGAAGAAGGGCTCTTTATATAGGTGAAGGGTGAGGATGCCCCATAAATAACTCGCAATTTGATTGGTCCATGGCTGATTTGACCTAATTTTATGGGCTTGGGCCTTACTCTCCTTGCAATTTGATTGGTTGATCCAGATTTGATCTGTATCAAATCTGGTCTTGATTTGATTCCAAATTTAATTTTGATTTGATTTGATCACATCCAAGGAGTAGTGCTTTGATTTTCAAGCCTACTTGATTTGGACTTATCTGACTGGATATGTTCCAATTATCAATTATTTACTCATTTATTTTAGGAATTAATTTACTTAAATTCCTTAATAAATAAATAATTAATTAATTTTTAATATGTAAATTTTCATTTAATAAGCAACAAAATTCAGGTGTTTACAAATGTCCACTCGCATTTTGTTCACGGACGCCTTTGTGTTGAAGTGAACAAATTGTAATACTCAATTCTTGATCAACATGACTGAATTTTATTACTTTCCTCACCAACTTAATACAAATAGCCTGAATTATGACTGAACTTAATAGAGTGTTAAGCTGCCTACGTACCTCCTTGCAGAGGATCAAGTCATATCTCAGTTCAAAGGGACATGATTTGATTTGGGGGGTACTGTACATATTTTATACTCATGCGGGCCAGAAGTAACATGCAGTTTAAAATCGTGCGTCATGGAGCGTTGAATTTGAATTTGCTGACAATTTATACTCGTATCCATGAGTCTTGAATTTGAACTTGTAGACAGTTTATACTCGTGTCAGGGAGTCTTGTGTGGACATTTTTCACTCATATCGAGGAGTATTGTGTGTAGATAATTTTAGCTAATATCAAGGAGCGTAATATGTAGATAGTTTAAGCTCGTATCAAGGAGCATAACTTGAGATTTTTTAGATAGTTTAAACTCGTACCAAGGAGTATTGTGTGGACGATTTTTGCTCGTGTCGGGGAGCATAACTTGTGTAGATTTTAGATTGTTTTAGCTCATATCAAGGAGCGTAATGTATACAATTTTAGCTCATGTCGAGAAGCATAACTTGTAGAGAGTTTCATCTCTTCTCAAGAAGATTTGATTTGAGGTGTAGACAGTTTATAGTCGTGTCAAGGAGTATGTGTGGATAGTTTTAGCTCATATCAAGGAGCGTAATGTGTAGATAGTTTAAGTTCGTATCAAGGAGCATAACTTGAGATTTTTTAGATAGTTTAAACTCATACCAATGAGTATTGTGTGGACAGTTTTCGCTCGTGTCAGGGAGCTTTGACTTGAGTTTGTCAACAGTTCATTGTCCCCTATCTTGGGATGCATTATTTTCCCTTATTTCAACTTCATTTCTATGTATCTTTATAGACACCGCAGTTTTTATTTGCGATTCTTCCTCTATTGGCTCATCGAATGACATGTCTTCAAACTCGTAAGAGTCTTGAATAGCGGATCATTCGATGTCATTTGATGTCAGACTCAAATCCATATCGTGAGCTCTTATAGCCAACTCTTCAAAAGTTTTAGGCCGAATTTTTTTGAGTATGTAGCTAAGATTCCATTGCATCTCTTGAATGTATATTTCAATAGCTGAAGTTTCTAACAGCTTTTCTTTGCAATTGAGGCTGAGGCTCCTCCATCTATTGATGTAATTGATGACATATTCTTCATCTCTTTGACAAGTATTTGTTAGCTCCATCATGCTAACAGTTCTTCGTGTGCTATAGAAACGGTTGAGGAATACCTTTTCCATTTGCCCCCAACTATCGATGGTGTTTGCTTCCAAGTCAATGTACCAATCAAAGATATTTTCTTTTAGAGATCGGACAAATTATCTCACCATGTGATCTCTGTAAGTCCCAGCATCATTACACGTCTCGACGAAGTGTGCCACATGCTGTCTTGGGTTGCCTTTGCCATCGAATTGTTGGAACCTGAGAGGTTGGAAATCAGCTGGCATCTTCAAGTTGTAAATTCTCTTTGTATATGGCTTTTTGTAGGCAACAAAATATTTAGAACTCCCTTCAAACTTGTCTTTTATCGTCTCTATCACGATATTTTTCAGTTGGTTGATAGGAAGTATCTTGTCAGCTAAAACTTGTATATCTTCTTCAACTTGATTCGTTTCAGATGGATGTTGTTTCGCGGAGTCCTCCTCCTCGTGTACATCCTCGACTTGTTTTTCATTTGCATGACTTGCCTCCGCATTCTCCATTTTCTTCATAAGTTGAGAGATCTTTAAATCTTGATAGCTTTCATATGTTTGGTGAGTTCTTCAATAGCTTTCATGATACTCGCTATTTGCTCTTCAGGAGTTATAAAACTTGTTGTCATCACTGCAGCTTCAGTTGAGGCATATGGTGAGCTTGGCGTGGAGCGAGGAGTTGAGCAGACAGAGTCATCATCACCATCTTTATAGCCCTGCAATAACTTATTGAGAATAATCCCCACCATATGGTTTGTCTTTGAGGAGCCTTCGGGCATACTTCTTGTAAAGTCTTCAACCTTGTCAGTTTGCAACTCTGGAGGTTTTGATACAGTAGGTCTTCATATTATAATCTTTAATGGAGTCATCATTTGAGTTTTCACAGCTTGCAGCTCTGAAGGCTTTGATGAGAGTAAAAATAAGCGTGTTTTAGTGTCTAATTTAACACATTTTTTATGAGAATTATTGTTATATATTTGCACAAGTATTTATATTAAATATATTTGAGAAAAAGTGCACTTGAGGTGTTTTAGGTGGAAAAATGATCAAAAGTGTAAAGTTGGAGAAAATGTGCAATTTGTGTAAGGATGCTGAAAAATGCACGTCCAACTTGTGTAATTTTTCTGTGTTCGTGTGGAACTTTGAATTGAAAGTGTGATATAAGGTTGGAAAGCCACAGAAGAGAGGATCGTTTTGGCATAAGGAACACCTCAATCGGAATTCAAACGATAAAGTTATGATCCAAATTGTGACGTCGCGCAAGCTGTTCCAGTTTAGCACGACTGTTCCACTTTGCATGACTTTTTATACATTCAAATTTTAGAATTTCTGTGATTCTTCATATGGATAGAAAGCCAAGGAAGAGAGAATCGTGTGAGCATAAGAATTACTCAAATCAGAGGTCAGATGTGGAAGTTATGCTCAAAATCGTGAAGTCGCCCAGCTGCCAGTGAGAATTTCCGAATTTGTGCATGTTTTTACGCCCCTAGTGTGTGTTTGCGTGTATTTTCGTGTTTTCCAAGAAAAAGCCCATTCTAGGTTCATAAGAAGAGATTACAAGTATAAAAGAGGATGTAGATCACATCATTATTCATTGAATTAGATTGAAGAATAACACAATCATCCTACACCCCACACCCGTTTAATAAATAAATCGAGTTGGACACACAAGTCAACTCCATATATCCGGACACACAAGATATTAACTCTGTTTTTTTCACATATTAGAACATTACATACCATAGAATTTTTTTATTTAAGTTCAACCCTACAATTTCTTAATTCAAATTCAGTTATTAATTTAAGAGTTAGTCTCTTGTGTCCCAGGTGCGCAAAGTGTGTAAGGATATAACATTTTATTCTAAAAGGTATACACTTTAATTAATAAGGGTATAATTTTTTCAATGAAAAGATCGGCTGAAATATAAATAATATAAATATTTGATTAAAAAATTAATTAATTTTTTTCAAAAAATAATGGGTGCACGTTCTTATACTGAAGGGTATAACATTTATTAGTAAATAGTACAACTTTAAAAAAACAGCGGATTTGGGGGGCGTGTCCCCGGGGGCACACAAGTTTTAGCCTTAATTTAATCGTATTTGATGACTATTTTGATATGAGGTATAAAATTTTCATTCAAATTTAATTATTTATATGTATTAGTATTTAATATGATTGAAAATAAATTTAATTAAACATATTTTTTATTAAACTTATGAGAGCCACATTCATGGGACCGGTCCTACCAAATATTGGTAGAATCGGATCCAATTGATTTTTTAATGGGACCAGTCTTCCCACTTAACACTCATCCATATTGTAACGACTCAATTTATCATAAAAATGTAAATAACCTTTTAAAAGAAAATTTTAAATCCAATAAGATTTAATTAAAATAGACTGACAAATTTTACAGAAATATAAAATTGTTTGTAACGGAATTTAAAATTAAAAGAACAATAATTAAAATGAATCATATTTCATATAATAGTTAAAATGAGAACTTCTTTTCAAAAATAAATAATCATGCAAGTGAACATTAAGCACTTTATTTAAAGTAGAAGTAAATAAATTAAAAAATTTTCATTAATTTGAATCACCTCTAATGAAATATAAATAATTAGTAAGCTTTAACTATTAAATCACTATAAAATCAATTTATCATGATAAACATGTTAATGAGTGGGATGATAAATCCACTTATATACCAATTAATTACTTTATCGAGTGAGGCTCTTGTGCCCCCTGGGCACACCGTACGCCTTTAGAATTTATTATTATGGGTAAGAGTATATCGTTTTGTTCTAAAGGGTATACACTTTAATTAATAAGGGTACACCATTTTGTTGTACAGGGTATACACTTTTCATTAATATTTTTTATTTTTCTTTAGAAAATAAAGGTATACATCTTTACACTAAAGGGTATACAATTTAACACAAAATTTTAAAGGCGCACTGAATGTGGTCCGTGCGCTCGGGTGCACACAAGTTTTTGCCTACTTTATCACCCATCGCCTCTCTCCGTGCTTTGTCTCCTTAATCTGAAAACGTAAATGAATGGGATGAGCAAACCACGGCTCAGTGAAAAAATATTTGTCTACAATATATAACTCACGTATAAACATCAATAAATCACAACCAACAAGTATATCTTATCTGTTACATATCTGTGAATGATCGATCATGAAGTACGGCGGGCGTTACCCGAGGACTACTTTAAAATCCCGACACTTGAAAGTGCCCTGACTTAAATAAATATACTAGCACGGCGGGCTTTCCAAGGACCTTTTACAATCCAAGTATTCCCGATGACCTTTTTATTAATCCCAAGCCCATGTCACGGTCCCTTGCTACTTGTCTGTGAACAATATTATGAATAATCTATGTCCGTGAACAATATTACGAGTAATACCCTATGTCTTTGTTTGTAAGTAATAACTTATCAACGTAAATACATAAGCACATACAATAGACAAAGTTTACATTTCCCCACCTGGAATGAATGTCTATGATGAATGGATGTACTTGAATGCAGATGAAAATCCTTATCTTTTTAATTACTCTTCATCTATCATGAAACTATATTTATCTTAGATTAACTTATAAACTTAAAATAGAGATAAGATGATAAATTTGGATCTTTACTTAGTGCGGAAATGAAACTTTTGATATTTGAAACAAAAGGAAGCATTATGATTTAGTATGAATGATTTTGTTAACTATGTGTAAATAACTTATAACCAATAAAATAAAAATAAGATCAGTCCGAAAATTAATACACATGTAATCTTATGTGATTGGAAAAACATATCCAAATTTAATAAAATAATAAGGTGTACAACTATATGTTTTGAATTTTGAAAGTGATTGTTGTAAAAGTTGGAATTTCTCATACGCACTGATAATAATTTAATATATATATATATATATTTAAACAACAAAATCATATGAAATATGATATATATACAATAATATATAACTTATATGAAAATAATGATTTTTAAGGATATCATTAAATATAATTTTTATATTTTAAAAAATTAAAGATAAATTATTCTTGAAACTGTTTAAGCAGTAATCAAATATTTACTATAAATATTATTAACACATATGAATGTGATAATTATATAATAATAGACTCTAAATATTATAATATATGATATATATAAAAATTAGAATATTTGGATTCCTTAAAATATTTTTTCATAATTTCAAATTAAAAAGAAGAAGTTAGAACAAATTAAATATTGTTGTGATATAAAATCATTATAAAATAATACATATTCTCAAAATTATTACAAATATTACTTATAACTTAAAACGATATAATTTATGATATATAATAAAATTATAATAATTTTAGGTCATTAAAAATGATTTTGAGATAGTGAAAATGAAAACAGAATTCATAACAGTTCATGTACAAAAGCCAGTATAAATTTAATTTAAAATTATTTACTTATTTCTTCAATAGGATATTTTTATTGTACATCATAAAACTTATAATATAAAATATATAATAATATAATAATATTTGAAGATCTTTAAATATTTTATTTGTAATTTCAAATTAGTACGTTCATGATCTAAACTGAATGTACTAATATTGTAAAATTCGCATTAAACAATACATTACTCTAAACAACATAAAATTATCATACATTACCAAAAGCACCATAAAGTATAACATATACGAAAATAAGGATTTTTAGAGTCCTTTAAATATGCTTTTATAATTTCTAAACAGAAAACAAAACATATTTGACAGTATGATCAGAAACATTGAAAAGTTAATATAAAATAGATTGATTGAAAAAAAAAACCAAGAACTTTACTCCTACTGCAAATTAATCCTCACTTTTGAGAAATTACAAAAAAAAACCACCACCTTTAAGTATTGTTGCAAAAAAAATCCGTTTTGCAACAATACTTAAAGGTTGTGAATTTTTTTGCAATTTCTCAAAAGTGAAGATTAATTTGCTATAGGAGTAAATTTCGTGGTTTATTTTGCAATTAACACTTATGTTTTTTGCATGAAACTTTTAAATAACGTGAAATCATGTACTCCCGCTATCTGTCCTTAATGTATACATTTGTTTTATGCACGTGGATTAATGAGTATTATTATTTAATGTGTAGTAGGTAGTTGTATTAGTGGGGTGTGTGAGTCTCATATATTAAATGTATTAGTGATGTGTGTGGGTCTCATGTGTGTAAAAAGGGAAAAGTATACCTTTGGTGCGGACGCCCAAAAATAGAAAAATGTATACCTTTCTGGCGGATGGAGGGAGTAATATTTATAACATATCCAAAATTCAGAGAATTTGAAAAGGTATAACTATATAAATCAAATTTTCTAATCATGTATCCATAAAATTTCAAATTCTGCATGCATATGTATAAAATTCGTATAAAATAAAATATGATTCCAAAAATCATGAAATTTTAAATACAAGCCAAAAACGCAGTATTACACAACATATCAAAATTTCGTATCCATTGGAAATAAATAGATACGATTTTAAAATTTTAAGAATGAGTTATCTTGAATGTGTAATAGGGTTGAAATCTGAAAATCTCGTTTCCATGGACGTTTGATGATTGAAACATCTGGGTTTTGCATGTGCATTTTGAAATGGAGAGAAATTGAAGAAAAGTTTATCATGTTCTTTCTTTTCTTAAACCCTAACTTTTATCGGTGGTGGACAGAATGATAAAAAAAAAAACGATGCCCTTTCTCTTTTATATATAAATAAATAAATTGGGCTTGAGATTTTGGACTTAGGCTTAGGCTCATTTTTATTTTATAAACATAAATTAAAAATGGATTTAAAGTTAAACTCTTTTAAAATAACTAAAATATCAATGTTGTTAAATAAAAAATAATTATCATAATTTAAAATTACATAAAAATATTGGGATATTACACATGCCACCTCACGTCACACCACAAGTCTCTCTCTTCCTCACTTGCTAAAATCCTACACCTTTATTGTCTCTATGAATTAATCGTCTCTCACATCACATCAACACACTACACACTCTACCGTCTCTCTCGTACACACTAACACCCCACCTCATGTCTTTCTCTCACTCCAATACACAAACCCACTTCATATTTATTGACATTATTAACATAAAATTTTCTCTTTCTTATTACTGCACCTTTTGATTTTCAGAAAATTAGAGTCTTAAATCAAAAGGTAATCCAATTTGTTATAAAAAATAACTCAATTCATCATATAGAGTAATTTAATCAATAGAAAAAAATAACCTTGTTCACTATCCAAATAAAATATAAACAAATCAATATAAATAGTAATTCAAAAATTTGTTCATAATAATCTAATTTATTATAAAGAGTAATTCAATTAAAAGAAAATAGTAATGTAGAAAGTTATTGACGAAACAGAATAAAACATTAACAAATCAACATAAGGAGGAATCCAAAAATTTATTAATAGTAACTCAATTGATTATAAAAAGTAACCCAATTCATAGAAAAAAGAATATAACAATATATAATTCATCCTGAAAAAAAAAATGAAATCCACCTCGCCCACAACATTTAAAAATTCAACATTGTCATTTTTATATTCCAACAAAGTACAATTTATAAATTGGATTAAAAATTATCCAATTGGGAGATAGACAAGAAAATTTTTTGTCACAAATCATCATAAAAAAAATGATGGCAATTTGACAAGTAATTAGTCTCACCATTCTTACTAATGAGACTAATCATAAAAAAAATGATGGAGTTTCAGGTCGTTCGCCGAGGAGATCATGGCGGAGAAGGTGAGAAAGAGGAGGAAGAATATTGATTGAGATTTTGGGGCAATGAATGTTTAGGAAGTTTGTGGAAGACATTTAGGAGAGAGAGAAGATTGAGAATATAGAATTATTGACTAATGGAGAGTAGTTTATGAGGAGAAGTGATTCTTAGTCAATAGAGAAAGACTGAAAGAGTGATTAATGGAGAGAGTAATTTATGGGGTAGTGATTCTTTGGTTGACTGCAACACGAGGGATATGAAGTGAGAGGAAGATGAAAGAAAAATTTTACTCTTTTTAACCCATATTTGCTAGAAGATCCTGTTCAACTAAATTAAAAAAAAAAACCTCTTCCAAAGTTATTGCCTAAATTTATTAAGGGTCACTTACTATTGGATACATAAAATAAAATAATGTCTAATTGTTGTAAACTAAATAACTCAAAGTACTATTATTCATAACTACACAATTATGATTGTGATACCATAAATATCCCTATGTATTTGCACAATTTGGTTTTGTACAATTTGATTTTACACAATTTGCTTTGCACAATTCTGTTTTTGCACATTTTATTTGCACATTTTAAATTCCGGCAGTAGGCGGCGGTGGTCAATGGCTATCCTGTCGGCGGTCAACGCGGTCAACGGCTGTCCGGCCGGCGGTCAACACCGGTCAACGGCGGGTGGGTGGGCGAGGGGTAAGGTTGATGGTTTAAAAGTGTATGAGATTATAAGGTTACATTTGGTATTTTACTTTAATATTTTATATGTGAGAGTAATTATTTGAATTCCTTGTATCTCATAGTAATTTAGGTTAAAAGTGTGCATCTATTAGTGATTTTCCCATTTATTAATCTCCCTCCATCCTGTTGAAACGTACGCATTTGCTTTTTGCACCTAGATTAAGAGATATAATATTTCAATGTATTGTAAGGTGAGAGAAATAATAATTTAATATAAAATGAGTAAGTGTATTAGTGTGATGTGTGGGCCCATTGAGATAGAAATAATTAATTTGTGTGGGGCCCTTTTACTAAAAAGGAAAATGCACACTTTATATTGGAACGGACCAAAATAGAAAAACGCATACATTTCAGTTGGACATAGGGAGTATTCCTTAAGATTTTAATGTAAGACATGATATCTGATCAAGAAAAAGTGATACCATCTCGTTAAGCTATTTTATACTCTCTCCGTCTGCTTCTAAGGTATCCATTTTACTATTTTTGAGTCTGCTTCAAAGGTATCCATTTCTTCTATTTAATAAAAAATTACACAATATGGTCCACCACTTCCCTCTAATACAACTACCCACTTTACATATAATAATAATGCTCCTTAATCCACGTGTAAAAAGCAAATGGATAATTATAAGCATGATAAAAAGTTATGAGTAATATTTTTAATAAAAAATGATAATTAATCAAAGATAAGTGGCACTCGTCCAATAAAATTAGTATTTCATAACAATATGTTTGACAGATAAAAAGTGATAACATTTTTAATAAAAAAAATGATACTTAATCAAGAAAAATGATATTTGTCCAGCTAAACAATTTCATGAACATTTCATACGACAAATAAAAAGTGACAATATGTTTTATAAAAAGTGATATAAAATCAAGAAAATGCAGTGTCCGTTCAATAAAAAGTGATAACATTTTTAATAAAAATCGATACTGGATTAAAAAAATAATAATCGTTTAATTTAATTATTTTATAAATAATTCGTAGAACATATAAAAGTGTTAAAAATAAAATATGAAATATTTTTAATAAAAAGTAATATCTAATCAAGGAAAATTGATTATTAGATTGAACTATGACAATTAATATGACAAAAAACAATAATATTTTTAATATAAAGTGATAATTGATTAATGAAAAATGATAGCCATCCATTAAATTATTTCATTTATATATAATTTATATGAAAGATGAAAAGTAATAATATTTTTAATATTAAAATGATTCTTGATTATAAAAAAAAAGTTATATTTTTATTTAAATAAATAATACTCCCTTCGTCCGCTCGAAAGAGGGTCTTTTTTCCATTTTGGTCGTCCATTCCAAAGAGGGTCATTTCCTTTTTTTACACGCATGGGACCCACACACACTAATACAACTAAAATATAGGGTCCACACTTACACTAATACCACTACACATTAAATAATAATACTCTTTAATCAATGTGCACAAAAGTAAAAGACTCTCTTTCAGGCGGACGGAGGGAGTAGAAGGGTAAAAATTGGTTACATATTTTTATTAAAAGTAATACCTTATAAAGGAAAAACTACATCCATCAATTTTTTAAACTATTTTATATGTGAATAATTTATAAGATGAACAAAAAGTGATAACAATTTTAATAAAAGTTGATATCATGTGCACCCAGGTGCACACTTGAATCCATATGTGTATATATTTGTATTCAATAGTATATATTTCTTAATAATTAGTATATACTCCCTCTATCTCACAAAAGATTGCACCCCCAATTTCGGCACGGAGAACCCTCTGTGTGTTAATGTTGGACCTCTGTAAATAGTTTGTAAGGGTATTTTGTCTTAGTCTTTTGAAAAGAATAGAGTTAGACATCTAGACTGTGAGAATTTGAGCGACAAAGGGTGGATCGTGGCAACAAGCCACTCTGCCGCTTACAATACCCCATCGCATATTTAAGTCGTCTGCAAAGGATTCTACTCGTCGCTCGATGGGAATTGTACTTCAGAGCGGCCCACGCGGCTCGTCCGCCGCGGGGACTTGGCCAACGACACTTGCCCTTGGGGGCCCGGGGGCCCTATTGCGGGTCGGGAAGCCCATTTCTGGCATGGAGATTAAGGAAGTGATAACTTTTAGGGGTATAATGGTATTTTTTGTAATAAATAAATGATAAAGTATGTCGGGTAAATATGATTTTTTTGTAAATAAAGTGTATGGAAAATGGTGGTTGTTTTTTACTTTTAACTTTTTATGGAAATGTGCAAACTTTTGTGGGACAACCCAAAATGGACAGTGTATCATCTGAAATGAGACGGGGTGAGTTTTTTTTTTCATTTTTTCACTAAAAAAGCAAACAGAATATTCCCTAACAAAGTAAATACATTTTTATTCATTAGTGTGTATATTTTATTCATAAGTGTATAAATTTCAAAAAGTTGATACACGGTGCACTTGAGTGCATAGAGTAATATGTGTTTTACTTATAACTTAAAACTACATAATTTATGACATATAATAAAATTATAATAATTTTAAGTCATTAAAAATGATTTTGAGATAGTGAAAATGAAAACAGAATTTATAACAGTTCATGTACAAAAGTCAGTATAAATTTAATTTAAAATTATTTACTTATTTCTACAATAGGATATTTTTATTGTACATCATAAAACATATAATATAAAATATATAATAATATTTGAAGATCTTTAAATATTTTATTTGTAATTTCAAATTAGTAAGTTCATGATCTAAACTGAATGTACTAATATTGTAAAATTCGCATTAAATAATACATTACTCCAAACAACATAAAATTATCATACATTACCAAAAGCACCATAAAGTATAACATATACGAAAATAAGGATATTTAGAGCCCTTTAAATATGCTTTTATAATTTCTAAACAGAAAACAGAACATATTTGACAGTATGATCAGAAACATTGAAAAGTTAATATAAAATAGATTAATTGCAAAAAAAAAACCAAGAACTTTACTCCTATTGCAAATTAATCCTCACTTTTGAGAAATTACAAAAAAAATCATCACCTTTAAGTATTGTTGCAAAAAAAATCATTTTTGCAACAATACTTAAAGATTGTGAATTTTTTTGCAATTTCTCAAAAGTGAGGATTAATTTGCTATAGGAGTAAAGTTCGTGGTTTATTTTGCAATTAACACTTATGTTTTTTGCATGAAACTTTCAAATAACGTGAAATCATTTACTCCCGCTATCTATCCTTAATGTATACATTTGTTTTATGCACGTGGATTAAGGAGTATTATTATTTAATGTGTAGTAGGTAGTTGTATTAGTGGGGTGTGTGGGTCCCATATATTAAATGTATTAGTAATGTGTGTGGGTCTCATGTATGTAAAAAGGGAAATGTATACTTTTGGTGCGGACGCCCAAAATAGAAAAATGTATACCTTTCTGGCGGATGGAGGGAGTAATATTTATAACATATCTAAAATTCAGAGAATTTGAAAAGGTATGACTATATAAATCAAATTTTCTAATCATGTATCCATAAAATTTCAAATTATGCATGCATATGTATAAAATTCGTATAAAACAAAATATGATTCCAAAAATCATGAAATTTTAAATACAAGCCAAAAACGCAGTATTACACAACATATCAAAATTTCGTATCCATTGGAAATAAATAGATACGGTTTTAAAATTTTAAGAATAAGTTACCTTGAATGTGTAATAGGGTTGAAATCTGAAAATCTCGTTTCCATGGACGTTTGATGATTGAAACATCTGGGTTTTGCATGTGCATTTTGAAATGGAGAGAAATTGAAGAAAAGTTTATATTTTTCTTTCTTTTCTTAAATCCTAACTTTTATCGATGGTGGACAGAATGATAAAAAAAAATGATGCCCTTTCTCTTTTATATATAAATAAATAAATTGGGCTTGAGATTTTGGACTTAGACTTAGGCTCATTTTTATTCTATAAACATAAATTAAAAATGGATTTAAAGTTAAACTCTTTTAAAATAACTAAAATATCAATGTTGTTAAATAAAAAATAATTATCATAATTTAAAATTACATAAAAATGTTGGGATATTACACATGTCACCTCACGTCACACCACATGTCTCTCTCTCTCTTCCTCACTTGCTAAAATCCTACACCTTTATTGTCTCTATGAATTAATCACCTCTAACATCACATCAACACACTACACACTCTACCGTCTCTCTCGTACACACTAACACCCCACCTCATGTCTTTCTCTCACTCCAATACACAAACCCACTTCGTATTTATTGACATTATTAACATAAAATTTTCTCTTTCTTATTACTGCACCTTTTGATTTTTAGAAAATTAGAGTCTTAAATCAAAAGGTAATTTAATTTGTTATAAAAAATAACCCAATTCATCGTATAGAGTAATTTAATCAATAGAAAAAAAGTAACCTTGTTCACTATTCAAATAAAATATAAATAAATCAATATAAATAGTAATTCAAAAATTTGTTCATAATAATCTAATTTATTATAAAGAGTAATTCAATTAAAAGAAAATAGTAATGTAGAAAGTTATTGACGAAACAGAATAAAACATTAACAAATCAACATAAGGAGGAATCCAAAAATTTATTAATAGTAACTCAATTGATTATAAAAAGTAACCCAATTCATAGAAAAAAGAATATAACAATATATAATTCATCCTGAAAAAAAAAATGAAATCCACCTCGCCCACAACATTTAAAAATTCAACATTGTCATTTTTATATTCCAACAAAGTACAATTTATAAATTGGATTAAAAATTATCCAATTGGGAGATAGACAAGAAAATTTTTTGTCACAAATCATCATAAAAAAAATGATGGCAATTTGACAAGTAATTAGTCTCACCATTCTTACTAATGAGACTAATCATAAAAAAAATGATGGAGTTTCAGGTCGTTCGCCGAGGAGATCATGGCGGAGAAGGTGAGAAAGAGGAGGAAGAATATTGATTGAGATTTTGGGGCAATGAATGTTTAGGAAGTTTGTGGAAGACATTTAGGAGAGAGAGAAGATTGAGAATATAGAATTATTGACTAATGGAGAGTAGTTTATGAGGAGAAGTGATTCTTAGTCAATAGAGAAAGACTGAAAGAGTGATTAATGGAGAGAGTAATTTATGGGGTAGTGATTCTTTGGTTGACTGCAACACGAGGGATATGAAGTGAGAGGAAGATGAAAGAAAAATTTTACTCTTTTTAACCCATATTTGCTAGAAGATCCTGTTCAACTAAATTTAAAAAAAAAACCTCTTCCAAAGTTATTGCCTAAATTTATTAAGGGTCACTTACTATTGGATACATAAAATAAAATAATGTCTAATTATTGTAAACTACATGACTCAAATTACTATTACTCATAACTACACAATTATGATTGTGATACCATAAATATCCCTATGTATTTGCACAATTTGGTTTTGCATAATTTGATTTTACACAATTTGCTTTGCACAATTTTGTTTTTACACATTTTATTTGCTCATTTTAAATTCCGACAGTAGGCGGCGGTGGTCAATGGCTATCCGGCCGGCGGTGAACGCCGGTCAACGGCTGTCCGGCCGGCGGTCAACAGTTGTCCGCCGGCGGTCAACGCCGGTTACCGGCTGTCCACCGGCGGTCAACGCCGGTCAACGGCGGGTGGGTGGGCGAGGGGTAAGGTTGATGGTTTAAAAGTGTATGAGATTATAAGGTTACATTTGATATTTTACTTTAATATTTTGTATGTGAGAGTAATTATTTGAATTCCTTGTATCTCATAGTAATTTAGGTTAAAAGTGTATATCTATTAGTGATTTTCCCATTTATTAATCTTCCTCCATCCTGTTGAAACGTACGCGTTTGCTTTTTGCACATAGATTAAGAGATATAATATTTTAATGTATTGTAAGGTGAGAGAAATAATAATTTAATATAAAATGAGTAAGTGTATTAGTGCGATGTGTGGGCCCATAGAGATATAAATAATTAATTTGTGTGGGGCCCTTTTACTAAAAAGGAAAATGCACACTTTATATTGAAACGGACCAAAATAGAAAAACGCATACGTTTCAGTGGGACATAGGGAGTATTCCTTAAGATTTTAATGTAAGACATGATATCTGATCAAGAAAAAGTGATGCCATCTCGTTAAGCTATTTTATACTCCCTCCGTCTGCTTCTAAGGTATCTACTTTACTATTTTTGGCGTCTGCTTCAAACGTATTCATTTCTCCTATTTAATAAAAAAGTACACAATATGACCCACTACTTCCCTCTAATACAACTACCCACTTTACATATAATAATAATGCTCCTTAATCCACGTGTAAAAAGCAAATGGATAATTATAAGCAAGATAAAAAGTTATGAGTAATATTTTTAATAAAAAGTGATAATTAATCAAAGATAAGTGGCACTCGTCCAATAAAATTAGCATTTCATAACAATATGTTTGACAGATAAAAAGTGATAACATTTTTAATAAAAAATGATATCTAATCAAGAAAAATGATATTTGTCCAGTTAAACAATTTCATGATCATTTCATACGACAAATAAAAAGTGACAATATGTTTTATAAAAAGTGATATAAAATCAAGAAAATGCAGTGTCCGTTCAATAAAAAGTGATAACATTTTTAATAAAAATCGATACTGGATTAAAAAAAATGATAATCGTTTAATTTAATTATTTTATAAACAATTCGTAGAACATATAAAAGTGTTAAAAATAAAATATGAAATATTTTTAATAAAAAGTAATATCTAATCAAGGAAAATTGATTATTAGATTGAACTATGACAATTAATATGACAAAAAAACAATAATATTTTTAATATAAAGTGATAATTGATTAATGAAAAATGATAGCCATCCATTAAATTATTTCATTTATATATAATTTATATGAAAGATGAAAAGTAATAATATTTTTAATATTAAAATGATTCTTGAATATAAAAAAAAGTTATATTTTTATTTAAATAAATAATACTCCCTTCGTCCGCTCGAAAGAGTGTCTTTTTTCCATTTTGGTCGTCCGTTCCAAAGAGAGTCATTTCCTTTTTTACACGCATGGTAAAATATGGGGTCCACACTTACACTAATACCATTACATATTAAATAATAATACTCTTTAATCAACGTGCACAAAAGTAAAAGACCCTCTTTCAAGCGGACGGATGGAGTAGAAGGGTAAAAATTGGTTACATATTTTTATTAAAAGTAATACCTTATAAAGGAAAAACTACATCCATCAATTTTTTAAACTATTTTATATGTGAATAATTTATAAGATGAACAAAAAGTGATAACAATTTTAATAAAAGTTGATATCATGTGCACCCAGGTGCACACTTGAATCCATATGTGTATATATTTGTATTCAATAGTATATATTTCTTAATAATTAGTGTATACTCCCTCCATCTCACAAAAAGATTGTACCCCCAATTTCGACATGGAGAACCCTCTGTGTGTTAATGTTGGACCTCTGTAAATAGTTTGTAAGGATATTTTGTCTTAGTCTTTTGAAAAGAATAGAGTTAGACATCTAGACTGTGAGAATTTGAGCGACAAAGGGTGGATCGTGGCAACAAGCCACTCTGCCGCTTACAATACCCCCATTGCATATTTAAATCGTCTGCAAAGGATTCTACCCGTCGTTCGATGGGAATTGTACTTCAGGGCGGCCCACGCGGCTCGTTCGCCGCGGGGACTTGGCCAACGACACGTGCCCTTGGGGACCCGAGGGCCCTATTGAGGGTCGGGAAGCCCATTTCCGGCATGGAGATTAAGGAAGTGATAACTTTTAGGGGTATAATGATATTTTTTGTAATAAATAAATGATAAAGTATGTCGGGTAAATATGATTTTTTTTGTAAATAAAGTGTAAGGAAAATGGTGGTTGTTTTTTACTTTTAACTTTTTATGGAAATGTGCAAACTTTTGTGGGACAGCCCAAAATGGACTGTGTGCCACTGAAATGAGACGGGGCAAGTTTTTTTTTTTTTTTTTTTACATTTTTTCACTAAAAAAGCAAACAGAATATTCGCTAACAAAGTAAATACATTTTTATTCATTAGTGTGTATATTTTTATTCATAAGTGTATAAATTTCAAAAAGTTGATACACGGTGAACTTGAGTGCATAGAGTAATTTGTGTTTTACTTAAATAGTGATATCCATTCAACAAAAAGTAATTTTCATTTAATTAAATTATTTCGTTTAAAATGTGTTTAATTTTATTTTCTTTAAATTTTATAAAATATTTATTTTACATTTTATTTTAAAAATTTAATAACCGTCTCACGTGAGACAATTTCATACTTTAAAATAATTATTACTTTCGCTATAAAATATTATCACTTTTCATTTGTAATAATATAAATTGTTCGTGAAATAACATTATCACTTTTCATTAATTTAATATCACTTTCTATTATAAAAGCTAACACTTTTCATCAATCTCGAATAGATCCCTATGTGAAACGGTCTCACACAAGTTTTTTTCATATTTTTTATCTCAAAACACCAGTACATTCAAATAGATAATGAATTAAAATATTTAAAATTTTAAAAATAAGTATAATTGAAATTTTAAAAAATGAACGAGATAAAAAATAAATAAATAAATAATAAAAAAGAATGAATGTTTAACACAGGAAAAGGAATCTTTTGTCAAAGCCTTCCAGCACGTTTTTTAAATTTATTGATGGATAGGAAGAATATTTGTCTCACGAACAGAATCCAAGTCTCACCCAAAACTCCGCCGTAAATTAATACTTCCTGTCCGCTTTTAAAGTATTCATTTACTTTTTGCACGTAAACAGTTCTAAGGTCTTTATTTGTTTTTTGCACGTGAATTAAGGAGTATTATTATTATAGATAAAGTGGGTAATAGTATTAGAGGAAAGTGGTGGGTCATATTGTGTACTTTTTTTACTAAAGAGAAGAAATTGATACCTTTGAAACGGACGCCAGAAATAGTGAAATTGATACCATAGAAGCGAACGGATGGAATATTTAAAATAATTTTATAAACACATGCACTTAAAAAAATTATATTTTATATATATAATAATACGAATATTTATACTATAATCAAATATTTGCAAATACCAATTCTAAAAAAAAATACTCCCTCCGTCCGATTCTAAAATGTCTGTTTGCTTTTTACACGTAGATTAAGGAGTATTATTATTACATGTAAAGTGAGTAGTTGTATTAGAAGGAAGTGGTGTATCATATTGTGTACTTTTTTACGGGGAAAAGAATACCTTTAAAGCGGACACCAAAAATAATAAAATGGACACCTTAGAAGTGGACAGAGAGAGAATATCACAAATACCAATCGATCGATTAAGAAAAAATAAACAGAAATCAAAATAAACTAGTCTATAAAAGTTAAAATTAAAGAATCTCAACAAAACTAGGGGCTAGTACTAGTAAAATTGAATAATAAAGATTAAGCTGTTTTACAGAGTAACATCCCAAGTGGGATCTCAAAACCAGCAATGGATCAATATGTCATAGAGAGCAAATCAAATCCTTCTTAAAACATCAGTAGCAACAATCTTAGACATAATCATACACAGACACCCAGTAGTGATGAAGACATGATCCCTCTTAAGCATGCGAGCAACACGCTAATAATGTATCAAAAAAAAAAAAAAAAAAAAAAAAAAATATATATATATATATATATATATATATATATATATATATATAAAGATAAAATTGGGAGGACGTACGGTATAGAGACAACTCATTATATAAGATGCATGCAAGGTTTAAAATATCGATATCGATAAAAATATCGATACCTCAAATTTACGGATATATCGATGGATATATCGAATATCGATATCAATATCGGTAAAAATTTTAAAAATTATGGAAATGTGTGAGAAAAAAGATGAAAATTGATTATTTAATTTTGCAATATATTATAACTAATTTTAATATATAAATACAATTTATAATCAAAATAAAACTTAAAATATATATGATAAATGGATCAATAATAACACATTTAAATAGTCTGAAATCATACAATAATTATTATTAATTGTTTAACACTTAATAACTAATATCAAAATGATGATCTATGAGGTTCAAATGTAAAACATGTCATGTTGTCTTGATCTAAACAATATTGATACCAATAATCGAATTATATAAATTTTTGAACCTTGTTCTGAATGTGTTAGTAATATATTGTTCTATCTTATCCAACTATTCCAAAATAATTGTATTTTTAATCAGAGTATACTGTTTACGTAAACTCTTCATATTTACTAGTTATAATATTTTTTAACAAAAATGATAACTATTTTTAATATAAAAAAAGATAGTTAATTAAGAAAACATAAAACAGTGTCAGAGATGGTTTCACGGAAGTACTGCTCCATTTTTTTTTAAATTGAACAAATTAATGACAAAAAAAATGTATTTAGTTGATAAATAAAAGTAACATAAAAATCATTAAAATTTCTTAAAATTATAGATAATTTTTTGATATTTTCGATATATCTTCGATATTTAATCGATATTTTATAGATATTTCCTCGATATATCTCAACATCTAAAAAACTTTTAACTGTGACAAATCGATATCGATATTTCCACCAATATTTTTTGATATTTCCCGATATTTCCTCAATATCAGAAAAGAAATATTTTTTTCCCTAAAATCGATATCAATACTCTCCAAAAATGGATATATCGTGAAAATATCGAGGATATTTCGGAATATTTTAAACCTTGGATGCATCCTAGGGATTAAAACCACAAGTAGAAACCCATCATTTACTTTAAACAAATGCACACTATTATGTACTCAATCTGTCCTAGTACTTTTTACACACTTTGTAAAGTCTGCAAAAATTACTGAGACTGATGTAGAATTTCCTTCAAAAAAAAAACAAACTAGTACATTTTATGCAAATATTCAAGGGGAACTAATCATAATGTCACGGCTAGGGTAAAATAAAGTGCAAGTATGAGATAAGAGAAAAGAGGCTATTTAATTGATTATATATACAAAAAGCCATCAATAAATAAACTTACTAGCACCCACAAGAAAAACATAAACAAATAACAAGAGAAACTCTCTTGAACCTAACTGGGATCCAAACAAGCCAAGTTTCATAGGATTCCTCTAAAAAAACAACCCAGAGAACATATAATAATATTATAATGCAATCTTAATCCTTACAGCATGCACGTTCCTCCAAAATTATTTTTATTATTATTATTTTCATTATTTTTAACCTGCCTGTTTCCCCTGGCCGCTTGAAAACAAAATTGCAAGTCATTAGTCGCATTCGACCATAAACTTTCACAGAAGCACTTTTAACCTTATTGAAGCTAAGCAGGATTCCGTCAATAACCGGATCCAACGGTTGAGGATTGTTCTTCAGCACCAACAGCTGCATCTGAAAGGACGTTGCCTGATTCAGCTCCTGCCAGAGGTAGCTTTATCTTAGGAGACAGCCTCTTGGCTTCTTCTGGTGTGTAAATGTATATCTTCTTCACCATGGTGCAAAATTCACTAAAAACCGTTTTTCAAAGTCGTACAATATAATGTTAGTATCTTCCTCAAACAGGTCTTCCTTTACAGATACTGTGAAATGTAACTACAAACAATGTCCCACAAAGTAATGCCTAATGATGCAGATAGTCAGAAAAGAACTTTTTCAGAGGTGAATGTGAACGAGTAACAATTCGACATTTGGAAAGGATCAAGCCTCAAAATACTGCAACAGGAATAGAAGGACAATGTTCATAGCAATGATTCTCTTAAGAAAAAAAATTTAGATGATAATGGAATCATTAACTCAAATCTGCAAGTTCAGCCAATTGCAATTTTGAAATAAATAATACTCCCTCCATCCCAGAAACATTTGCACATTTGACTTGCACGGAGTTCAAGAAAAATGACCTTTCGGGTAATGATGCAAGGAAAATTATGGGGTTTTTTAGGTAATTTAATTGAATAAAATGTATGATATAGTTAGACTTTTACTAAATTGTGTGTAAAAAGTGGGCACATTTTTGTAATACTTTAGTAATGTAAGGGAATTGATATTGTGTTGTTACCATTTTTGGGGTGTGCAAATTAATTGGGGACAGACCAAAAAGAAAAGTGTGCAAGTATTTTCAGGATGGAGGGAGTACTATCACAACTATCTTGACTAGTGGAACTTATTTTTCCCAATGTTTATAGAGTGCACAAGGAAAAAAAATTCATGCCTAAATACAGATCTAAGAAGAAAAGCTACACACAGTGAAACTGTAATATAAGAATGCACTATAATAAAACAGAAAAAGAAATGACTTAACTGCCAAGGGTCATCTCCAACCATCATCGTGTCATCCTCATCATCGGTGTAGACAACCTGCCATTTCTTGGTTGACCCAGAGAGTTCACCAACAATTTCAAACATCTCTTCCAATTTCTTGAGCAGATCATCATAGCAATCAAACCTGGTAAGGTCAACTGCTCTCCCAACAGCAATCCCTTGCATGTGAACCTAATCAAGGTTATGAGCATTCATTATCCACGCATTACACAATATATGTTTTCTAAAAGGAGATTAAAAGATATTGAACTAAATAAAGAACCAAAAGAAAAGGAAATTTTTATCATCCAAATTTCACAAGGCAGTTTTATGTTATGGAAATTTTTATCATCCAAATTTTAGGCAGTTTTATGTTATGCAAGTATGCATAATATTCTCAACTAGATTCAATGCATTGCAGACCAAAAAGCAAAATGAATGAGTGAATACAGCATCAATAAACAATTAACTATCACTGTCTAGAACCACAGCTATACAGATAAATGAAAATAATGGGAAGATTTCTGAGAAAATTTACTTCCAGAAAAATTAAAAGTAAAAGTTCCAAGTAGAAATAATAAGATACATGCAAGCCCAAAAAAACCCCCTAGCGAGCTGAACACACAAATATTCAATATGCAAGGTTTCGAAATTACAAACACACTGCTATAAATTCTGAGTTAGATCTGATCATTCTCCAAAATCTAGTGAGATTAAAAGAACACAGTACTGAGTTAAAATCACCTTGGTGCAGCTTCGGATTTGCCTACTGTGTGGATCATGGGGGGATCTCAAGCATGACTTATCAGGATCACAACTGACTGATGGAACATCAGATTTTGATGGCTCAGAGTGCTGTTCATATTCAGCATCTAGAGGAACATGAGAATCATCCAGAGGTGCTCCAGACTGAACTGCAGGTGATGCGTCTTCAACAGATGAATGATCAAGCAACTCAATACCAAACAGCCTGCAGCCATTTGCCTGTCGTTTTTCACTGACAGGAGTAAATGACTCTGCTGCAGTTTCTATTTGACTAGGCTGGTACATAGAATTGCTCGACACTGGCAGAAAATTTTCACCATAACTCCTAGCACTGATTATGGAGCCATCGCTGATCTTAGGTGATTTATACACACGTGTTGGGAATGCGGAAGGGGAGTCAGCAGGTGATTTCCACATACCTATCAGGACAAATGTCATTCCTTAGAGAAGGCTATAAACAAATGGATAACTGTTTAACATTATTAGAGAATGAGGTAATACAAAGTGAAGATAGATCTTGCATCGGTGGAGGTAAGGCAGGTGGTCGTGTGCGCTTATTCCTTTGTGGAGTTTGAGAGTTTGAAGGAGTTGATGCAACTAGAGGTTCTATTTCCCATGCTGATACTCTATCTGGGCGCAATATTGAGGAGGGTTCATCCCATTGGACCTGGTATACATAGAGTAGTACGAGTTTCAACATTTATTGGTAATCAAATTCAGAAGTTAATATATATGAGTCTTTATAGTTGCTTGCCCAGATACAGAATCCATTTGATACAAATGTACGAGTCTTACAAAGGCAATGCTAAAAGAATTTTTTATTGCCATTTTCGAAAAAGTGTGTTTATATAAATGGCAAGGGTTCTACAAATGAAACATAAGCTTACAAATGAATCATGGAGCAGAGAAACCTGCAGGTGAGAGAATATTACCTTGAGAGATCTCCATTCTGAATCAGGCCACCGAGATGAAGCATTATTGCCAACACCAACGATAGTCCCACTGAACCTGTATTAGCATGTAATAAAGATTATTGTGCTGAAATAAACTTCTAAAATACGTTGTACTTAATACTATAATACTGGACATTCAATCAAGTAATTAAATACCTTCTTTCAGGCACTTCTTCACATTCAAATCTCATCTTAAATCTCATCCCCACTGACAGCTTGTGATTTTGAGCTTCAAGATACTTGTTTACACTTACTATAAATTCAGATCGACTAGTCCTGCATAGATATGATAGAAACTTAATCGAAGTTTCTTCCAAGTAACCACCGGAGAGGTGGTCTAAGCATACAGAAAGACCAAAAAGAGTTGAAATGGTGACATCTATCTGAGCTACACTTTACAACCTTCTCCACAGTCCCATAAGTAAAAGTTACACGGCTAGATTTTAGAAGTGATCAAAAACGTGGCAAGCGTAAAATTAAGATTTAGAGGTTATCTGTATTGAAGATTTTACTGTTTTTTGAATGTGAAGAGTAATGAGACGGGCTAATGAGGAAATGTGAACAATCTATTCGGACGGAGGGAGTAAATGATAACAAATAAAATGAAAAGGATAAGTAAAGAACCTTGGTTTATAGAAAACTGCAAACAAGGTTCTAGTGGAAATGGCATGTGATGCAGTAGCAAGAACCCCAAGATGCATACTGTGACTTGATATAACAGAAGATGGCATATTGTTTGGTTGTCTCATAAACCTGCGTACGCCAACTCGAAGCTCCCCATTTTCTCCTCTGCCATATATAAAGAGAATATATAACTGTAGAAGCAGTTGCCAGTAGTATTGATGCATAGATACTATTCGTGTGGAAGTACCTTAGGAAGATGAACGCATCTCCAGAATTCAATTTTTTTGCACTAACAAACACACTCCATCCAGTTGTCAACAAGTGACGCCTCGGTTGTCCTGAAATTAATGTAATCCACAGTGGATTGTACTGAAGAATAAGAGCTCCAAAATTACAAGCGCACTCTAATGCAGGGATAGCTTCAGGCTCTTGGGGGGCAGGAACCCCCCTCCACCCCCACCCCTCAAAAAAAAAAAAGGATTCCAAGTTCTCAATTTAATGCAATATTTTTTTTATAAACATTAATTCATTAGGGTTTTCCCTAATACAATATAATGTTAAATATGAAGAGTTAAACAAGTTTAATTTTAAAAAATCATAAAAAACTGCTTGTCATTTCTAAACTCTTCATCCCTATGCAATATAATTTGAAGAGGTGAGGATAACTTATAACAAAGATTTATGAAAGGCTAGATCAGCTCCAGTTTACAGGACACTGTGGAGCAGAATCCCCAAGGGTAGAATAGAATGTTCATGACCAATATGAGAGGTAATATTTATATTTCTGACACAAATATTTTTTCCTTCTTTTATTTGGTTCAGAATTATTCAGGTATTCTCTAAACTCTGAAGTGAATTGACTCATCTTTCATAATTTTAATAACATGTGCTACATCGACAACCACGTGGCTCATAAACCATATAAGCTTTCAGCTACTAATTGGATAAAATGAGCCAGGGCCAAATTAGTACTCTAAAATAAGACAGAATTTTTTTTTCATCAGTTGGATTTGTAACCTCGGAAAATGTGACGGAAATGCCATTCATTGCCATGAAGATCAGAAGCTACCAGTTCCTGCCAGGGCGGTTGTTGAGTCATATCCTGCAATTCACATACAAATTTTAACACCTTTTAGAAAAAGAAAAGGGTGTACTGTGGAGCATATTATTAAGAAACATTATGTTCTCACCAACGGGGGTAAACAATCATCAGCATGTCTTCGTAACACCGAGAATCCACCATGTGTGCTGGTATCAGAAGCAGTAAGAGTCTTACAAAATGAATGAACAGTGCACCTTTGAGGCTCTGGTAGAGGAGGATCTGGACTTGTGATCTCACTTTGCTGACCAACAAATAAAACCAGAAAACGCGATTTAGCATATATAATGGAAGTTATATTAAGGGATATAGCATAGACATAATTAACGAATAGTTAGTTTCTTAAATTGCTTCTGCTTTTCTTTCATTAGACTCAACCTAGTCTAAGTTCTTAAGAATTTTGACATGCTCTGTGTAATCAAAAAGAGAATAAATGAGTTATGTATTAATATGAGCAAACCACTCCAGCGACTACACTCCTTGATAAATAAATAAAAGAGAACAAAAGAAATTACATCCAGCCCCAGCCTATCATAGGAATCGAACAGATAGGGGTCAACAATTAATATTCATATAGGCCCAGCCACCCTAAACAGGTATCATTTGACAAATAAGAACTTCATACTATTGACCAGACTAATCCAGGTTTCTCTAATATCCTCCCACCAAAACCAGAGTTTGGGCATTCCAGAAAACAGGAGAACAAGGGTTTGTGTAGATGAAAACAACTAAACTTGATTTTATGAGTGAACTGAATTCTGAGCCCAGATCAACATGAAACAAATTTACTACTAGATTGGATATCAGAATTTACATCTTGCTCAGGAATCAGTGTTATTTGTGCATACACCTCATCTGTGTCTGGTTCAGCCTGAAATTTAAGATCACAATCTTAATTAAACCAAACAACATTAAATTAAATAAAAATAAAATAGAATTTCTGGCGTGCAAAGGCACCTAAAAGAATAAGTCCACAAAACTTTTGACATATATTACAAGGAATCATACCCGAAGCTGAACATTCATCACTTTGCAAAGAATTTTACTGGGCAAGTTGAACAAAGGGAGTTGCTGATCTAATCCTTGATGCGTAGATGCTTCAAGCTAGAAAACAGGCGACACAGATGAAGCTGCTTAGGAAATTATAGTGGGTATGATAAAACTGATATAGCAAGGGGCAAATAATTTGACCAATGAGTTGGATGCTATAATGATGGAGCAATAAAATACAGATGAACTCCATAGTAAAACTTAAACTAATGATGCCATAAAAGGATCTTATAATAAAACATCATAAAAAGAAAAGAAACAATGGGTGAAGTAATGAAATTCATACAATGAACTGGATAAGGAGGGGACACAAAAAGAACCTGTTCCATGTGACCTTGTGGGAAGTAATAAACTCGTTCGCCTTCACGTGGAACAGTAACAAGTGGCCCAGCACAAGCATGCCAAAGTTCTTTGTACAAAGCTTCATTTGGCGACCCTGTATTAGAAAATCAGGCAATATTAAACCTGGGGATACAAAGTAGATGCATAAGGCTAATGATAAGTAAAAATGAGCTTTGGAGCCAATGAGAAACAGATGGAGAAAGAAAATTGTCTTTCAATACAGTCAATTTTTGATTTATCAGAATATAATCCCTGATGTGATGTTCTAACATTTTACATGTTATTGTCTTCCAACTCTTTCAATACAGTCAATTTTTGATTTATCAGAATATAATCCCTGATGTGATGTTCTAACATTTTACATGTTATTGTCTTCCAACCATTTCATAACATAGTCAACACAATAGGACTTAATTCATGTATCAATACGGCCCACTGCACTTATCTAATACTACTTCAGATACTATTCATTGACAATGAAAAAGTGAAGCTCTCCTCTTAACATAAAAGAAGATTTGCGCAGTTGACGCAATATCGCTACAGAATTAGCGAAGAACAGATAATCAGCTTCGCAGCAACCAATGATACAAATAAAACTACATTGGCCTCTGTAAGTAAGGACTTTGCAGCAGGTTGAGAAGGAAAAGGGAAGAACATGACGTGCAACAATTAAAATTAGAATCACATGCATATATATTAAGATGGAAATAGGACAACCCATAGGAATAACCACCAATTTGAAACAAGTCAATTTCCATGAGGATAAGTGTTTAAATCAATGACTTGCACCTGGGGGTGGTGGCCCTCCAGCAAAACGATTTGCTGCTACATGTGCCATGGAAAACCAACTCAAAACCTAAGTAGCCCCAATATCTGAACTTTGATGTTCAATTCTTCTCAATTGTGAGACCAGCTTATGCTAAATAACAAAAGAGAAATTATCAATCAAAACCCAGATAAATATAGATATATAAACTACTTCATATGCAGCGAAAAGAATGCTATAGACAAAACTTCTCAACAAAACACATGAACATAAACATCACTATACTGAAACAAAACATGAATTTAAGTACGAACCGCATCACTGATATTTTGCATCATTTAAAAAGAAATAATAATAGTTTTACAACCTCAGAACTTGTAAATTCCACCAAATGATCGATGCTCCATAGCAACTCATGAAATCAACTTTTCCTAAACAATAAACATCATAATTTGAGACTTTACCGTCAAACAAGTCAACTTAGTCAACTAGTTAAGGCAACACAACATAAAAACTCGTGGATCAAACTAAAACCCAGCATATGAAGAGATCTAACAAACTGCATACTGTAAAAACGGAGCATATAAAAGAACCAAGTAAAATTCAACACCTTCAATACATATCCGAGCACGTGCGTCAATTTTTTGCTGTATGAATGAATACATATCGAGACAACTGTATGCACATATTTATAGGACAACAAAATCTAGCACCAAAATATACCACAGGACAAAAAATCTTTAGAATTCAATCACATGCCAAATTAAAGATTGAGTTCCTCAGCCGCGCGCAGCCGAAACCCTAGAAAAATCCGCCTGTTACCATATTTATCCTCCAATCATAATCACGAGCTTCTACAAACAACTTGAGTTGCAAATTTTCAATTTTCAGTATCTTGGCTATTATTATGTGAAAATCATTTATTTGGAGCAATTTTTTTTCTTTTTAAACAAAATGATAAAAGAAATTACCATATTTATCCTCCAATCATAATCACGAGCTCCTTCAAACAAATTGAGCTGCAAATTTTCAGTATATTGGCTATTATTATGAGAAAATTATTTATTTGGTGCAATTTTTTTTTTAAACAAAATGATAAAAGAAAAGGAGAGGAAAACTACGGAGAAAAAGATGGGGTAGGATGGTCTTTGCCTGGTTGAAGCCGACAGTATTTGTCCATGTATTATCTCACTAGAATTATATAGTGGGATGTGTGTACAGTAGAAGCCATATTAAAAGTATATTTTGGAGTGAATGTACTGCGGAGTAAGAGCGTGAGTAATACTCCCTCCCTTCTACGTTTCACGATACTTTTCGCGTCCCATTTATAATAAAAAAAAATTACCATTCTATCTTTCAATTACCCAATAATTTCAACTTCTCAACTGTATTAGGCCCACAATTTGGACGTTCCACAATACTTTTCACATCTCATTTATAATAAAAAAATCACCATTCTATCCTTCAATTATCCAATAATTTCAACTGGCCCAACTGTATTAGGCCAACAATTAAGTTTAATTGTTTGGATTTGGGCCAAATAATCCAATTAATTAATCGATCAATCATAACACATTAAACCTTCTAACTCATTTAACATTCAAGCCAAAGTCGCCTCATTCACGTCTCTCTCGTTCTCTCTGCAGCTTCCAAAGGAAAAGCCCTAGTTCTTCACCATGGTCGCCGATCACTTCTCCGATGAGAAGGGTGACCTTAGCAACCTTCTCTCGCTCCAATCTTCCGTCGATCTAACCCTCATGTTTTCTTTCTCTCTTATAACTGTGATGTTCCATTTGAACTTAAATCTGTCCGATTCACACCCATCTCAACCAAATCTTGATTTTGAGCTTGAAATCGATTCTTGGTGTTGAGATCCGAGAAGACTTGGGGCGAGTTGGAGGTTGGGGTTCACCTATGTTGCCAGAAATCATTTTGGGAGCTAGATCTGGCCGGATCCACCTCTAACACAGTGGTTCTCGATGCCCCATTGTTAGATTATGTGATCGACGGTCGTGAGTTTGAAGGGAAACGCTCTAGAAACACCTTCAAGACGTTTTTTTTCGACTCCTCTAGATTTGGCCAGATCTACCTTTGACATAGTGGAGCGTAGGGGAGCTCGCCGGAACTACTTGTTGGTACATCCCTAACTATATTCTTATAAACTGCTATGCTTGGTATGCGGCCCTGTGAGGCATGTTGATGACTGATGATGCTCGTTTTTTGTCTACTTTTCACTGTGATGCATTGAATTGAAGATACTTGTGTTTATGTGGCCTCATGAGGCATTTCTGTGGCCCTGTGAGGTATATTTGGTGGCTGGTGATGCTCGATTAGGGCTTTACTTGGCTTGTGATGCACTGAATTGATGATACATGTGTTCATGCAGCCCTGTGAGGCATTTGGTGGCTAATGATGCTTGGTTACATGACTCTATTGATGATGTTAAACTTCTTTGGGGTTAAATGTAGGGTTAAATTAGCCCTATGACGTATATATTCCGAGGGCTAAGGCTCCATTGTTGTTGTTGTTCACTGATGATCATACTTGATGAACTTGTTCCTTTGAATAAGTATATTTAGTCACCATTAGGTATTTTTACTTATTTAGGAGACTATGGATATATCTTTGATATACTAATTGTCACCAATAAGTATTCTTACTTATCTAGGAGACTATGAATATATCTTTGATATACTAATTGTCACCAATAAGCTTAAGAAACCTTTTAGGAGACCATGCTCGGTGATGAAGTTTATCCTGAGAGCAAAGTGAATTGAAAGAAAAGTTAATTTTGGTCATTTTTGCAATTTCTTCTTTTTTTTGTAATTTCTTTATTTTTATAAAAAAATTTCTTGTAATTTTTTTTAATTTTTGTTTCCTAAAATATCTCTTAGTAATTTTTTAAATTTTTTAAAATTTCAGGGATATTTTTTTGGTAATTTTTGTGTAATTTCTGTTTTTTTAATTTTCTTTTAATTTATGTTTTTCTATAATTTTTTTATAATTTCTGTAATTTCTAAATTTTTTGTAATTTTTGTGTAGTTTATGTTTTCTGTATTTTTTAAAATTTCTAGAATTTTTTTTAAATTTATGTTTTTCTATAATTTTTTTTTTTGTTAATGACTCTAATTTCTAATTTTTTTTGTAATTTATGTAATGTTTTATAATTTCTAGAATTTATTTTTTATTTTCTGTTATCTTTACCTTTTTTTTTAACTTTTGAAATTTTTATAATTTCTGTATAAATTTTTAAGATTTCTGGATTTTCATTTTTTAAATTTCTGTCATGCAGAAATTTTTGATATTTTTTTAAATTTTGGGATTTTTAAAGACAGATTAGTATTTGGGTTAATTTTAATGAAAAAGTTAACTCAAACCAAATATCAATGTCATGGACAATAATACCCCTGAAAAATTGAGTTGAAAAAGTCAAAAAGCAACTTTTCTTAAACAAGGTGGAACAGTAAATGTGAAAGGTTTTCCGGGATGGAGGGAGTATTAGTCTACTGTGGTTGGGTGGACGAGTGTGAATGGCAAATGGGTACTATCATAGAGCAGTAAGAACGGGCAAGTTCGTGTTCCGTGTATGTTTGAAAGAGAGCTTGAGAAGAACCAAAACATGGACTCAACCCGCCATTTGATGGGCTTAGGCAGGGCCAGCTTAGATGGGTTGCGAGTTAGAAATATGCGGCCCAACCTATTTAGAAGCGGATTGCGGGTTATAGCGGGTCAACCCGTCTTTCTTTTTTTTGTGATGTTATTATAATTATCATTATTTGAAAATGAAATATCAAAATAATAGAAGCTCTTACAAAATACTATTATGTCAATTATTAGATAATTAATTAAAATATAAATATATATTCTACAAAATAGTCTCATAAACAATTAAATATAAACAAAGATCATTAATCAAACAACATAAAGTTTACTAATTATATATATAAATAAAACAACGTAAGACTTATTATTCTCAAATAACACAAATTAAATCACAAAAAATTTACTAGTTCTAAAGGCCAATCACAAAGCTCAAAACATAATTATAAACTCTCTTCAAAACTCATCAATCATAACTGTAACAACAAATTTTATATTTATAATGAAATAAATACAAATGAGTACAAGGATAGTCCAGACAGATTTAATTTAGAAGATATGTAACCGGGTTACAATCTCAATCAGTCCTCTGATTCTTCTCTCGAACCAATTTGGCTTTGACTTTGACTTGTGTGTGTGTGTTGACTGTGCTGACTGTGTTGACAGCGTTGTGTTGAGCCGGATCTTTGGATGAAGCTTGTCCGAGCTCGGATGTGTAGTCTTGATGTTGATCCGGAGGCGTCGAGCCTTTTGTTTGGATTGAACGTTGCTTGAAGACTTAATATGAAGAACGCCGTTCAATTTGGTAGAACATCATTGACTTGACAAAGACTGCTGGATGAGTCTGAATGGAAGAAACGTCGAATCTGAGGGGCTTAGCACCTTGATCTCAGGTCGAGTGTTGTTTCTAACTAACACTGGATCGGAGGGGTGTAGAACCATGATCTCTGATCGGAGGCTGTTGACTTGAAGAACGCCGGATCGAAGGGGCTTGGCATCTTGATCTCTGATCAGAGGCAGATGGCTGGAAGAACATCGGATCGGAGGGGCTTGACACCTTAATCTCTGATCGGAGGCGGATGGCTGGAAGAACGCCGGATCGGAGGGGCTTAGCACCTTGATCTCTAATCGGAGGTTGTTCTTAACTTGAAGATGCTTGAAGATGTAAGGGAACACTGTTCATATTCTTGATCTCTTCAGAAGCGTCTACGTCTTCAGATGTTTTAGTCTGTCTTCAATGAATGGAGGAGGGCTCCTTATATAGGTGAAGGGTGAGGACGCCCCATAAATAACTCGCAATTTGATTGGTCAATGGCTGATTTGACCTAATTCTGCGGGCTTGGGCTTTTCCATCCTTGCAATTTGATTGGTCAATATTGATTTGACCTGATTCTGCAGGCTTGGGCTTATTTGACTAGATCAGTCCCAATTATAATTATTCACTAATTTATTTTAGAAATTTATTTATTTAAATTCCTTAATAAATAAATATTTAATTGATAATTATTGCATTAATTTGCCACATATTTTCCTTTAATAGGCAATAAAATTCAAGTGCCTACAATAACATCTGTAGATAGTCAATTTTTAATGGGTGAGGTGAGTATTTAATATGGCTGTTATATGGTTTAATCGGACTAATCTAACATAATATGGAAAAGGTAAAAGGAAGAAGAACACAAGAATTTCTCCCACGTTTGTGGGAGTTAAAGTAGAAAGTTTGTTTCTTTCTGTGTTTTTTTTTTTGTGGTGGAGGGAGATAATTCTCCTTTACAGTGGTGATGATGATGAAGATGCAGGTGAGGTTTGGCTTGAGGTTGAAGATGATCCTAAGGATGAGGATGGAACTCTCCTATTATACAAGTGGGGTGAGCCTACTATTCTAGCAATAGATGCTATAGGCTAGTAGTAAGTGGGCATTAAATGCGGGAGATACGAATCTTGCTCTTGACCTTTGGGGTTGTGAAAGGTTGCTTTGGGAGATGGAAAAGCCTGGCAATGATGTGACAGATGACTTGACAAGTCATCCACTAGCCATTCTAAGGACTCCAGCTCTGGAAGACCTCGGCAAGACAGGGTTCGGCTTTGGCAAGGAGAGCTCGAAAGGGCTGAGCGCATGGAGAGCTTGGAGAAGCCGACTCACCTCTAGAGTAGAAGCTTGGAGAGGAGACCGACTCACCTCTGGGGTGGAGAGCTTGGAGAGGAGGCCGACTTACCTCTGGCGTGGAGAGCTTGGGAGGCCCACTCACCTCTGGCGTGGAGAGCTTGGAGAGGCCGAGCTCACCTTGGAGGGGCCGAGCTCACCTCTGGCAATGAGAGCTTAGCAAGGCAGAGCCCGACATTGGCAAGGCAAACCTGAGGGATTTCAGCCTTGTCTTGTGTGTTGTGTGGTGAATTAGGTGTTTGACCACCTCTCACAACATCATAATATAAGCATCTCAATCTTCATGTTGATCAATTATATTCTCTCAATCCTCAAAGGATTAGATGTCTTAAATGTTTATCATTTGCATTAACTTCTAATCCTTATACATACATTTATATATATTACAATTTCAAAAATTTAAAATAAATTCATATCAAGAAATATACTATGACTTAAAATTATTTATGAATTTTGTATATTAATCTACGTTACAAAATATTTAGAATATTCATCTTATGATTTAATTCATAATTTCAAAAAATAATAAAAAAAGAACAACAAATATTTAGAATATTAAATACCAGACCATTAGCCAAAAAAATAAATAAATCATAGCGTGCCCAAATAGGCCAACCTGCCTCCGTTTGGGTTTAACCTACCTAGGCCCGCCCCGTTTGGGTCAGTCCATTTAGACCCGCCTCCAAACGAGCTAAAATTTTATAATCTAACCCACCTTTTATAGAGGCGGGGCGGGCTAACCCGCGGGTCTAACCCTTTTGACGGCTCTTACATCCACCCATCTATCTTTTCAATTCTTTAAATTTGACAAATTGTTTTATAATAGTACTATACTCTTAAAAATGTTTTTTAATTAAATTTGTTGTAAATTATTTGATAAGAATAAGATAGACATAAAGAAGAAGAGAAAAATACAGAAGTAGAGAGAAAGAGAGATTTCATTAAGGGCGCTGATATGAATTTTTCCAAAACCCTAATATTCTCACTCTTTATATAGAGAAGAGAAAGTACAATGCTAAATAAATTCTCTTCATATTCTAATGATATAAGGAGTAATGTCCATATAAAATATTTCACAACACTCCCCCTTGGACATTACGAAATTATATGCATGCCTTGTTAAAAACCTAGCTAGAAAACCCCGTGGAAAAAACCAGTCGAGGAAAAGAGTACATTTCTTATTCACAATAGCTGCCTCATTAAAAACTTTCAACTAAGGAAACCTCGTGGGAAAAAATTAGTTAAAGAAAAGAGTACAGCTTGGTCTTCAGGACCTAACCTTCATGATTATCTAGATTTTGTTTCTTACCAAGATATTTAGCTTGCATGTCTCATTAAAAACCTTCAACACCTTCAACTAAGAAAATCTCTTAGCAAAAAACTTAGTTAAGAGAAAAAGAGTACAGGTCTTATAATTTTGATGTGTTGCATTAGTTGCCTCATTAAAAACCATAGACTAAGAAAACCCAACGGGAAAACTTAGTAAAGGGAAAAAGAGTACAACTATTAGTCTTCATGACTTAATCTTCTGGATTATTTAGAAATACCGCCCCCCTGAAAACAGGGATACATTGGAATATAAATGTTGATATTCAAGATCGAAAATTTGAAATGTACTTGGAATCGTTACTCCCCCTGAAGACGACAATCTTCTGGGTCTACATAATACAATGCTACATGCACATACTAAAATATAATTTGGGAGTAAACAAAACAACGATAAATAATTTAGATCTTTACATAAGAAAATACTGTGTATAATATCTCATTTCTCTTCTGTAGCATATAAAATAAAATTTTCATGTCTCACATAATATATTAATTGCTCATCTACGCAACACTGAATTTATTGTCCTCTAAAAGATTGGGAAAATGCATATTTCATAATGCCCCATGGGATATCAATTATTATATCAGCAATCTTATGCTAACACCAGTTTGAAACTTCAATATTATGGGGATCATTTAATTAACATTCAAATTAATATGCCAATGTCACGTTAGTTTCTTATAAATAAACCAATATATTTATGTATCTATGAGACACTTGAGGATACGTGTAATTTTATGTAATTTCTCTTTATCAAAGCGTTATAATATCTTGCTATCAAATTCATCATAAGTGCATATTAGGCCTGATACAATTATAAGAAGACATGTGCTTTAAAAGCACTGAATGAAGGGACTTTTAACCCAAAATATCCTCATTATATACTTTAAGTATATAAGCATTAGTTTTTCACTTCAAGGGATAAAAACGACAATTTACATACAACTTGAATAGATATATCGAAATTGATCTAAAATAATCATCAAATTAATTAACTGGTATTTCAAATTTAAAATATTTCACAACAAAATTATCATTATGTGAAGGTGCAACAATTGTGTAGGATCACGACCCTCATGTGATATAATTTTTAAATTTTCTTAAGTAAACAAGAATATTTTTTTATTAAATTTATATTAAAAATATTATAACTTTTTATTAAATTATAAATTGTTCATAAAATAATTTATTACATTTTCATTAATTCTAATATTATTCTTAAAAAATTATTATCATTATTTATCCTGGTAATTTTTTCTGTCACAAATTTTTGTCTTTGGCCCTTCCCTCAAATCTTTCTTTATCCATCCATCATTAAATCACGTGGGTTGTGTTTGGGTTGCGTTTGAAGGGATTTGAGTGATTTATAAATTTTTCCTCAAAATTTTCCTTATTCATCCATTGGTTGGGTTTGAATGAGAGTGATTCCCTCAAATCTTTTTTTATCCATCCCTCATTAAATTACTTGGGTGGTGTCTAAATGAGATTTGAGGAGTAATTTATAAATCATTCCCTCATATCCTTATCCATCCATCATTAAATCATGGATTTAAAAATTCAAAATTTTCAAGATTTCAAGTTAATAGATTTCATTATGGATTTAATTTTGATGTTTGTATTAGAGTTATTTTCAAATCGTTATTCAAAGTGTTATTTGAAATTCGTAATATATTAAAAGTGTGAAGGAATTGAGAAGCTTTTTTTTCCAATTATATCCCTACCTATTCTTTTTAATTACACATTTTTACCCTTTCCCATTAATTATAAGTTTGTTACATTTACTTAGAGGCAAAAACTTGCATGCCCTTGGGGGCACGTGCGCCCAAATACCCTTTAGTATTAACTGCTATACCCTTTAGTATAAGAATGTGTATTCTTTATTTTCTGAAAAAAAATCAATGAAAGTGTATATCCTTTAAAACAAAATGGTGTACCTTTATTAATTAAAATGTATACCATTTACAATAAAATGTTGTACCCTTAGACATCTTGTGCACCTTGGGACACAAGAGACTAACTCTTACTTAGATAGTTAATATGGCTATAAAATTTTAATATATATATATATATATATATATATATATATATATATATATATATATATATATATATATACACACATTATAAATATCCTTTAGTATATGTCATAGGTAATTTAATTAATTATATAGAATTAATCTGAAGTCGTGCATGTATAATATTTTATCATAATATCTTAAAAGTTATTTTAATAATTAACCATTTAACATTAAATTTATTAGTTTAATTTTTCTACTCATTCAAACTCACCTCTTTGTATTTCTAATTCATACAACTCTTGGATTTTCAATTTAATACCATTTATTTTACTTAATGCAACTCTTAAATCTTTTATTTGATGCAACTCTTGGATTTCTATATTATATTCTTATCACCTATATATATAACCTAAGACCTTGCAACAGTGCCATCGATCACAAGGTATAGTTGCTTAGCACAACTAAAGATTTGTGTTCATTTCTTCATATTGCAAATACTCATCGTTAAGTATAATCACTTGTAGCTTTGTCTGAATGATTCGTTGTATTAATTTGCAGTTATTTGAAACTAGGGTTGGGATGGCGTCTCTTGAATATAGTAGACTTCGAGCTGTTCACTTCTTTGGTGATGGCTGATGAGCGTTTTCTCAACACAAATATTAATCCCCAAGTGTTAAGGATGCTATTGTAACTTTGAAAAGCGACCAAGTAATTATCGAACCAGAATGATGTATTATTATCAATTTAATTATAATCTAACTTATTAAGACTAGGTTGACAAATTAAGTAACTAATAAACAAATAATTAAAATAGCAATTAAAATAAATAAACAGTAGAGAATAAACGAAAGTGAATAAGTGAGAAGATAGGTAGTTCTTCGAGCCATCTAGTTTTACTCATTAACTTCCCTTCCGTGTATCAATGTCCGACTCTGCCTTGTGGAGTATGGACGCATCATTTAACCATGCAAATCTACTCTATAGACACAAGTAAATAAGTGTGTGACACGTGTGAATATCCTTGGAGTAAGAGATATAATTCACACCCCTTTCTAGGTACTATCAGTATCAATTATTTCTCGTGCACTAAGTACTCTAACCAGATATGATCTCCCTTTATAAGTACTATGAAATTATTCCCTTTGTCCTACTGATTAACCTGAATCAGATTCAATTAATAAATATTTATATAAGACAGTTCTAATGAGACTTCGGAGTCCCCTCACTTAGAATCATAACATGTAATTCTGCTCGACAGTGAACGCACCCAATCAATAATCAAGATATATATTCAGACTTTACATAATAATTAATTATGCACAAAACAACTCTGAGTATGAATTTAAAATGCATAATCTTATATAAAATAAACCACAAGCAGTGTTGTACGGAGTATACATACGGAAGTTCAATTAACTCATAAAACCTTCATAAACCCAAGAACTACCAACACAGTTCTAGCCCATGATTGATCGAAGAACAATTATGGTAGTTGGATAGATCATACCCATAGTTTTGAAAATTACAAGATAAATTAAGATGTAAAGTAAACCCTAGATGCGGGAGCCGTGGCGTCTCTCTCCGTCTTGAATCTTCATTTGATTTCACTTGATTCGATAGACGAATCTCTCTCCATAGCTCCGTAGGGTTTTGGATGTTGTGTAGAATGAAGGTGGTGAATGACGTATTTTTTCAGCTTCGTAGGGTCTTCCTTTTATAACTTTAGCTATCCTTATGGACCTTGGATGGGCTTTTTGAGCAAAAACATGTACTGAAGGTGTAAAAATACGAATCCGGAAGTTTCTCGTGTATTGGTTTGACCAACACCCTTGGTCGAACCACACATGTCCTGGTCGAACTGGCCTGTAATGAACTGGCAGGTGGCTGGTTTGCATCGAACAGCTGGTCAAACCAGAAGCTTCGTGGTCAAACCACAACTGCTTCTCTTTAGGTTTTTGGTTCGACCACCGTTCGACCAACACGCCTGATCGAACCACAATGTTGTGGTCGAACTGCTCTTCTGCTGACTTCCAGCACCTGGTTTGACCATGGGTGCTGGTCGAACCACCCCCCATTTGGTCGAACCAGGTGCCTAAAACATCCCTTTTCCGATTTCGATCACTTCTGTCCCGTTTTCCTTCGAAAATCCGCTCAAACGGCCTCATACGCACCTGATTCGTGACTTTCCACTACATATCTGAATTTATCTTCACTTAGGATCAAATCATACATCAATATTACAAGAATCAGAGCTCAAATTATGTGAATTTACACACTCATCAATGGCTTTCATTATCTGGCAGCTTTTTGCCGCCTGCTAGAGACCATTAAATTGAATAATGTATTGTGATATTAACATCAAGAAAAGATTAATGTCTGGTGAATTTCAGAGCAACTTATAATTCTGTTGTAAATCGTTGCACTTCATCAATTTTATGCTGCTGTCGTAGAAAGTCACAAGGCTTGGCTATTTTTCAGTCGAGGCTCGATCTATGATACACTTTACTCGTATGAAAATTTCGAATCATAGAAAGAGATTACTTTGTTTTCCTCTGCTATATATATTTAGTTTAGTTAGAACCATTATTTGAATTTCTAGAGCAATCAATGGTTATTGAATGTCTGGAAAAGTGAGGGTGAAACCCTCTCTACCCCCTTCTGCCATTTGCTGCTAAAAATTGCACTATTATTAGTTAAATTGTAGTTTGTTATATTTAAGAGAAATTATATTGTTGTAATGGTGTATTTTTAATTTGAAAATAAAATAAAATAACATTTTCCTATGTTGTGGGTTTTGATGACCAATAGAAATGACATATTTATTCCATCTACAATCTAACGGTTGTAAATGATGTTATACTTGTAATTCCATTAACGATTTTTTTTTAATGTTGTCTATCTTATATTTCATCTAATACATGCATTGTTATGCATGGTAAGATACAAAAGTTGTTTGTAGATACATATAAATGATTCTAATTAAGTGAATAATGTTTTATGCTTGGAGTCTAACTCTTTCATTAGATGCACTCAAATTATTTAAATTGTTAGATTAATTAATGAACTATTAATGTACACTTTTAATTGAATAATTTAAAAAAAATGAACTTCCCATTACACCTTAAAAAAAAAGGTAGCTGGTTCTAATCAGAATGATAATTAGTGGAGTATTAATCGACAATGTTAATCACAATGAAATTGAAGATTGAATAAATAAGAATTATTGAGGAATTTTTATTTAAATAAAATATTTTTATATATTTGTAATATAATACTTCATTTGTCTCAATAATTTATATAAGTATTTTTGTGCACATATATTGAATATATATATATATATGTGTGTGTGTGTGTGTGTGTGTTCGTGTGTGTGTGTAAAATATGATAAATGATGAATATTTTGAGTAATTTATTTAGAAAAATACATATATAAAAATGTTAGGTTAAGTGTGAAAAGTAAGAGTTAAAACGGATTGAACTAATCATTCCGAAAAAAATAAAAATGATTGAACCCGTTTATTTTTTATTTTAAAATTTTATGATATTTCATTTATATTTTTTCCTATTTTTAAAACACTAGTTTTCAAGACGTGCGATGCACGTTGCATGCACGTCATCTTTATAATGGATTTTATTTGTGATTCTTTATCTCTTTTTTTAAAATCTTTTTATTTTTAAAATCTCAATTTTCAATATATTCTTACTATTAAAGCAAAATATAATATTTTCTTAAATAGAATTTTAAAATATGGAGTTTCAACTTTTAGTTAAGTTGACATTTTAAAGAGGTATAAAATGCTAATTTAGTATTTTTTAAATAAATACTCGACCTTAAATCCATTTTTCAAATCAAGCCACTGGGCTGGTGGTGGCCTGCCTGGTGACTGACGTGTCATTTATATTGTATTTTTTAATGCCACCTTACATTTTTCTCTCTTAAAATGTATCTTATTTCTTTCTATTTAACTCAACGTGTACCACCATCACCATGGAAGCTGCCATAGCTGTCACCCCGTTCTTCTAAATTCTCATGCCCTATTTATTTGTCTTCTCACATAATTCAATTCCCTTGAGAGGCGCTGCGCCACTGGTTCTTGACAGTTTGCGCGGTAGAAGGGGTGGCGGGTGTCGTTATAGGGGAGGAGGAGATGAGGGCTGATACGGATTAGGAGGAATCATCGATAGTAGTTTGGTTCTCCGCGGTGGTGGTGCTATTGGAAAATCCGCGGATTTTTGGAGGTCGAATTGGAAGAATTATGCTGTTGATGGGAGATCTTGGTGGCGATGGCATGGGAAGCCTCAGAGGTGGGTTGAGGGTGAGAAATCAGGATATTGGAGTCATAATTGGGCGAAGATTTGAGCGGTGAAGATTGGGGCTTAATATCTTGTTGAGTATTAGGGGTTTCGATTTGGAACTGAGATTCTGGTTTTGGTAGGGCAATACCAGTTTAGATATGGGGTTGCTCACCCATGAGAACGTAGCGCGATAAGAAAAATTATTACAGAGCTATCAGCGACGGTGGCGCTGAAGGTGGAGCCAATGGGTCGCTGAGATCTGGGAGTCTAACGGTGGTGCCATGGGACATTGAACAATAGTCGTTTGATTTTTATTAGTATTATTTTTTTACAGGTGGAAGCTAATGTGGATAAAAAATTGACACATCATCACCGGGCAGGCCTTTAGCTCTCCGGTAGCTTAATTTGAAAAGCAAGCTTAAAGTCGAGTACTTATTTGTAAATATTGAAAAGTATGAACTAATCCACAATAGGCGAAAAGGTTGGGACTTTTCATGTAATTAACCCAAAAAAATCAATAATCATAAATTTCAACATGATGATTATAATGAAAGTGATTTTGAGTTATTTTTTTATTTTTTATTTTTTTAATCTTTTTTAATACTTTAAATGATACAAATTAAGGGAAATTCGGATGTTATGAATTGTAACATAAATTTTACCTCTATTAAAAAAATTACAATATGCTCACCCTATTATGTTTAACACTGATAAATCCTGAACTTAACAATGTTGCTCTAAGATATATATTTGTGTCACGGTTAGAACAATGGCTCTAAGTCTAGATGTTTAGACTTGCATTTTGGGATGCTTTATCGCAGATGACAGACAAACTTCATTACCCAAAAAAATTAGGTTGGGGGTGGGGGGAGGTATACAGCAGTATATACCCATGTAGTATTTGGCAGAGAATAAATATGTGGTATGAAATTAATAAGAATTCATACATCTTTTGAACAAAAAAACATGTAAAAAAACAAATAATTGGAGAGGAAAACCTTCTGTAGTAAGTCAATATTACATTTTGCCTTTCCAGTTTTGGTACAACTTCTACATTTATGGTACCTCTTAAAAACTTGTGGCCTATATTAGTAACACAGCCTAATATCATGTCATTTACTTAAAATTTATCAAATGAACTTCAGAAAATAAATTTTCATTGGTTCCTATTGTTGGTGTTCGATCGTTTAGTTAACATGAACCGTTAGAGTTCCATAAAATTTTATATCAGCGAAAGCAAGAATATAAATTTGCATTACCTTTCACCAGGGTATGTTGAATAAGAGAAAATTCTTGTCGGGCAGCAGCGCGATCTCACGAATTTGAGCATAACTTCCTCACCCAAACTCCGATTTGAGTGATTTTTGCACCAAAATGATCCTATCTTCCGTGGCTTTTCAACTGTGTATCACAATACCAGTTTTGAGTTCCACAAGAATACAGAAAAATTGTGGAAGTTGAACATGCATAGAGATCGAACAGTAGCAGTAAATGACATCGTGATCTTATGTTGTATTCCCAATTTCAATCTTGACGTCATGTGGGCGACGATCTTCAAGATCCTTTTAATCTGCTGTTCTCTCTCTCTATTTCACGTGTATTTGGCTCAGAGAATAGATTTAGCACAGCTGAAATGACTTATATATGGGCTACAACAGGGACCAGGAGGAGAAATTAGAGTCGAGCCTCCATTGGGCTTAAGTATCCAAGTTTATCCTAAAACTTATACTTAAGACCAATAATAATAATATAGTCCACTAAAATATTATTACTGCTCTGCCGCTCTAATCTCAAATTATGTTATGAGCTCCTTCTTATTATGAGCTCGACAGTCTCCCCATGTTTAAGATATACAATGCCCATTAATTAATTAAGTTACTGACAACTCCATTAATTAATATCTCATCTGAGAATAGTACCACTCAACCTTGTTATCATGCCGGAATAAATCCACCTGCAGGGTTTACATGATAATCTTTATGAGCTCCTCAAGGAGACATCATCAACCTATTTAATAGGACACAGATTCCTTCTACAATCAACAGCACACCATAGAGACATCACTATTTCCCAACTTACCAAGCTTGTTGATTTAATATTTAAATCTCACCCATTAATAAATCAAAGAGATACATTCTGGCTTACGTGTCGAGGCTATTGTATAGGGATTAAGAACACTAACATCCATAATAACTGAGATCAAATTCTCCTATATATTCAGTATAAGTCGAATGATCTTAATCGGTCCTACTCAATACACAAAAAGTGCACTAATGTGATTTTATAGTCAAGACAAACTAATACCAAATCACACTAAAACCATCCTGATAGATAGTCCCCGTTTATCTCGGTTGTGAGCCTCTGTTTATACTTTATAAGAATATCATATTATCTACGATATAAAGTAAATGACTATTGCATAGACATATAAATAAATTATAAGATGCAATCATTTGATCAATGATTCTCATTTCAAATATTGTTAAAATATTATTCATACTAAAGCTAGACTTTTAGTATACTATCCAACATCTGTGTCAAGGCTAGAATGAAATGTTCATTCTACAACTTAAACAAATTAACTGGTTGCTCAAAGAAATGAATGGCCATATAAACCCTTACTTTTCAGCAGCTTCAGATATAACATTTCTTTACGATAGTATTGTAGGCACTTGAGCTCGTACATACAGTGTAACCATAAACATAAACAAAATCTATGAGCCACAACAGCGTGTTATCCCCATTAATCTCATCAGAGCCAACCTTCAACTTCTTCCAATTGTATGTTGCTTCCAAAATCTCAAGATTAGTTGTTTGTGTTCTTCTGGGAATAGATATTCAATATACTCCTCGTACCTATGAATTCTTTAAATATCAGAACTGGATGTCATCGCCAGATTATAAAACTATCATGTCACAGAAAAAAATACCATAACTAATTACTTACTGGTGTACTTATTTATTTATTTATTTTTATTAAAATAGGACCTTATGGGAGACGACTTGGGGATTGAGAGAGGAGGCAATAAAGCACTCTAACTGCTCTAGAATTATTTTGGTTTTGGTAAAGGCAAACCTAAACACCAACTTAATTACTCAAAGACATGTTAAAGTTGTTTACTTTTATTCTTTTTTTAACATTTTCCATCATCATAAAATAGTATCTCTAGGTCGAGAAGTTCTTTACTTTAGGTCTAACGGGGGAGTGAAAACCACTTAAGAATGTCAAATTGGTTTTATAATAAGAAAACAAAATTTGGATCATCTAAGTATTAAATATGATCAATATGAGTGAGACTACATCAGATCATGCATCAGCTGCCCTGTTCCAATTCATTTCTTGACCCGGCCAATGTCAATCAAACATTCAACTCTAATACTCTAAGTTCCTATTTCATAACCTTTTATGTAGAGAAATGTTGACTCTCTCTTTTGACTTTTAAAAAAATCTTGAAAATACCCATGAGATATTGGACAAATATTTCATGATTCTAGAGTGTATCAAAATGTCCAAATTATGCCTCATGCACCTCAAAGAATGATTGTAAAATGGGTATAATGAATGAATAGATCAAAACTTCATTAATATTTTCTTAACCTCTGTTTTGACTTAAAAGCAATACCAGGTTTTTTAATACAGGTCCATTGATGATTGGGGAAGAACTGGGAAACGAACAGTAGCCCAGCTGACTTATTCACCTGAAAAATTGCAGATAATTGAAACAAACTCAAATTCATCATTAAAACAAATTTCTCCACCTATTCATATCTTTTTCCAATCCACAACATTGGACAAAATGATACTAATAGCTCTAAAAAGTTGATAAAAATGAAACATGGTAATATTCATCGAATAAAATCTAATCACATGATTCTATTCACTTTTAGGGACTTAACTTTCAGGTTGCTGTATAATTTATACCAAAGAGCACACCCAATTTAAAATTTTCTACATCAGAAAAGAGAGTTGAGAAATATACTGCTCAAGGAAAGACTTGTAATTATCAGTCCATCTTTCAGCATTTGTGAATCCTTCCAATGATAAACCACCAAAAAGACACCCAATTTAAAATTTTCTACATCAGAAAAGAGAGTTGAGAAACATACTGATCAAGGAAAGAGTTGTAACTATCAATCCATCTTTCAGCATTTGTGAATCCTTCCAATGATAAACCACCTCTGCGTCTTAATCTCTGTATATTCTTTTAAAACTTCTCATTCTTGATCGAGTCCGCTCCGTCGTGGCGCTCAGAATTTCCCTCTACTTTCTTCATTTCTATGAAATTGATTCAGCCTACGGATATGTATTCTAAATGCAAAGTAGTGAACCTGATTGAAGTAATAAGATCATGAAATTGGATTTTGTACAGTAGATCACTGCTGCAATTTCCTTTCTCCATTTGTTAATAATTTAGCCTTCTTATAAAACTAAAAAACTCAAATGTCAACAACGTTTCATCTCCATTGCAGAATCTGCCCTGAGTCCACCCTTCTTAACAATTGAAAATAAGTCGTTTCAAATGTGATGGAAAGGTTAAAACTTACATTATACATTAAAACTATAATCAGTAATAAATATTCCATTAATTAATTAATATTCAACATAATTAACATATTAGGTTAGTAATATACTATTTAAATAGGGTTAAAGAGGTAAATAAAAAATATAGGCAGGGAAGGGACATAATGGGAAGAAATATTTTTCAAGAGACTTCCCACTTTTAATATATTATGATAATAGTTTTGAAATAAAAAAAAGTATGATTTATAGTATTAAGCTAATGTACTATGAATTATGAATTGTGGTCTTGTGGACTATGAAATTTTTTGTTAAATTTTAAAACATTAAAAAATTATTTAGGTGATTATACATTTTTTTATAAAAATTGATTCATATAATATTATGTAGTAAATTATAAATAAAAATATGCGATTTTTAATCTTTAATTGGTTCGATTGGTTGAACCTTGAACCGATGACTCCACCGATTCGATTTATGGTCCGGTTATAATATAACTAGTGAAAGAAATGAGTATTTATCACTAAATTATTAAAATACCCCTTTGACATTTACACCAAACACTACAACATTGACAATTCACAAATCATAAATACATATACAAACACATTCACATAAAAGCCTTCTAATATAATCTAACTATGAATAATATATTATTATGCAATTGGATTAGGTATTTAATTATTTTATGGACTTAATTGAATTAAAAAAGGCAAAAATGCATGTCACAGAGTACGACGTGCGTGTAACGTACGTGTAACGTGCATCGCACGCTTAAAATTCTAGTATATATTAAGCAGAGAACCTTTTCTTCTCTGAACGTGTGGTAAATTTTTCAACGTGTTAACAAACTATTTTAATACTTTCATATTTAGTAGTAAATATTTAATGCTCAAATATCCAAAATGACAAAATTTTTCTTAACTTGATGATAAAGTTTTAACTAACTCATAAATATGTAAATGATTTATTTACTTTAATCGAGTTGTAAAGATTTTTTTATAGCTTAGATTTGTGATTCGATTTAAAAGTTTTAACCAACTCATAAATATATAAGACAAAAACTTGGGTGGGAGCGTCTCACGAATCTCCTTATGTGAGACGGAACATCCTTTAGCCTATCTTAAAACATCTAAATGGCAGTTTTCTTCAGCTGACCTGGTGTGGTTTACTTTCTTTGATGATGACATGGCACGGTGAGATTATTCTAAGCACTTTCCTTTCTTATTTTTTTAATTTTTTTTTCTTTTGCGTTATTTTTCTTCCGTATTTTCACACTCTCTATTTTCTCTTCTCTTTCTTTAGTTGGCCTGTTTCTCCCTCTCTCCAATCTCTCTAATCTCCCCACTCTCTCAAAATCACTGATTTCGTTCGCTTTGTGTTCCATAGGCGTGCTGTTTGAGAAGGAGAATTTCGAATCGAAGCCATGGGGAATGGATTTCATTCTCGATAGGGGTTGGAGTCGCCGCTTATGGCGAAGCGAGTTTCGATTAATAGAGAGTTATTCTTCAATTGGGGGTATGTTTCGATCTCGATTTGGGTTGGGATCACCGATTATGGCGAAGCGAGTTTCGATTCGTGGGGGTTATTCTTCAATTGGGTTTTTTTTCTTACTTTTTTTTCTCATCAGGTTTGGGGAAATCCGGTTCCAGACCTCTACAACTTCTAGATAGTCGAGGTTTAATCTTCATTGTTCATTTAATATCCAGTCGTGTGAATTGTTGATTTAAATCTTTTTCTCTTGAATCTTGATGGCAGATTTAACAGAAGATTGAAGAAATCTATTTTATGTGGATTGATAGGTCTTTCTTGGGGTTATTATTCGCTATTTGAGGTTTCTTGCAACTTTGGATTTTGAGATAGGTGATTCTTGAATTTATTTTTTTTTATTTTTGTTTTTTCTCACCTGAATGTTTTGTGATTTCTCTTTTTAATCTTTTTAATTGTTATTAATGGTCTGCAATGCATGTGATAGGATTGGTATATTGTAAATAATTTGTTTATTGCCTCTTAGAAATTTGGTGCTGCATGTTCACATTTGTGAACTTCTCAAGTAAAGGGTGCCTTAATGTGTTTGAGAATGAGTTCTGAAGCTACAACAATGAAGTCTGCAACTGTGAGGGTCTTATTTTACATGTTTGGTGGTTTCATGTGCAATGCCAAGTCGATTTTTTTTACAAAAAAAATATTCTTCTATTGTTGCATAATGTTGGGAACAATGTGGTTGTTATTTATCTCTTTATGCCCTTTTCTGATTAAGTATTTGTTGGCAGGGGATAACTTGGTTTCTTATGACTCTTATTCCACATTTCAGAAAGGTATGTTCTTCTAACATTGAGCCATTTTCAGCTTAACTGTTGCATATCTATCTTCAAATTGTGATTTAAGTCTGTATTTCTTGATAAGATTCAAGGGGTGCTTGGTTTAAATTTTTTAATGATTACTGTAATTTGTATTCTTAAATATTTAATGACTTTGATTGATGAGTGTGATGCGGGGGAGTAATTATGACAGTAAAGGAATTATTAATTAATAGGGAGTCCAAGCATAATCGAAGAAAAGGATTTCCCCTCTATTCCTATTCCCCACCTCTAAAACACTAAACCCAGTGGCTCAATTAAAAAACGGGCATATACACTTACTAAAATTACTTACCCAGTCATGTATTTATATTCATCATTTCATTGTATATGGTTCACTGTGTAATTTTTCGTGCCCTTTACAGATACTGTTATCTGCCTTTGAATGTCCCCATTGTGGTGAAAGGTAATTCATGACCAAGAATACAAAAAGCGGATATTATTCCTTAGTTACGCCTTTTGTGGATCTTATTTTTTTTCTTCCTCTTTCTCAAGGAATAATGAAGTGCAATTTGCTATTGAAATCCAACCTAAAGGCTGCCACTACATCCTCGATGTTCCATCAGGTGATAAAAAGGTTGTGTTCTATTGAGTAGGATGAAAGTTAAGCCCTCTTGAGGGTTGTGAGTAGCCACTGAAAATGCTAATTTGTGTTTTTTGAATTCATCCTACTTCCTTCAATTTGTTCTTGAATTCTATTCCTTTTACAGGTTGTATCACCAGTGAAGATGACTTTTAAAATGTAAGTTTTGCATTCTTTATTGTTTGTCATCACTAAATGTAGTGCTATGTTTAATCATGTTTGTTTGTATATGCAGATATGCAACATGTGTAATTCCAATTAGTGCCTTCTTAGGTAATAATCTAATGCACACTAATCTCCTGCAATATTTTCGTATGTATAATTTCCTTAAGTTAATGAAATCTAAATATTGTCCTTAGGTTAATGCTTTTTTTTAAAGATACAGTTTTCCTTTTTCCTTTTACGTGCATGTCATCCATCTGATGATGTGAATAAAAATTTATATTACATCAAAATGACATAGGGAATTCGAATCGAATTCGATTCATCCTACTAGATGTTGATCTTTCCTCATGTGGAAATAAATAATTTTAGGTTGGTTGGCCATCAATTTTAGGGCCTACATAGGTGCCCAAACAAATTTGTTTGAATTTCAAACTATTACAATCCCAAATTTCATATATATCAATAATGGAGTACATAATAATTTAGGATCATGTATTATACTTCACTTAAATATCATGTAATTAAAAAAACTATAGTTTATTAATGTATATATCAAATACGCTTTAATGAATCATGCATGCATATATATTTTTCTACTCAAAAAGCCATTCATGTAAAATTGTTTTAAAAAACCCAAGTTCTACAAATTCAGTTAATTGACTCCATTAATAATTAATTATACTCCATATTTAATAATTATACTTCTCAAGTAAAGGGTGCCTTTATGTTTCAGCCCCGTTTTTTTACTTTTGAGTTTATTCTAATTGGGCATTGGATGGATTAAATATTTTCTTAGCATGCTAACATGAGGTCAAAATTATCGCAGTCTGAAAAGATGAAAAATGAGCCTCGCTTTGAATCGGCCTTGAATGCATTGGAGAATGATATCGGTTGCCCTGCTATTGCAGAAGCAGCCAGTGGGATGTCTTTTCCAATATTCAAAAGTATACACCCTGACTCTCCAGCCACCACATGTGGTAAATTTTTCGAGGCACTCAATCCACTTCTGATTTATACAAGAATACAAATGTTATTTCTTTTTTTGTTCTATTTATTTATTTAAAATACGTACTGCTATCTTCGATCCACTGTTTATCAATAGTTAGTTTCTCCTTTCAGGCTCTAAGCCTTTCTTCCTCATGTGTGCAAATTTTGAATAAACAGGTTGGCGATGTATCAGGATCTTTCCGCTGGGCTCCGTTTATTCCTTTGCAGAAATCAAAATCTTTCTTGACAATGCTCCTACTGCTGTCAAGATACAGAATTAAATTAGGGGTTGGCAATTTATATGCATACTTTTTCAGTTTTTAGATACAGAACTAATAGAGCTGACATATTGGATCCTGCCCTTCTTCGTCCATGAAGACTTGATCGTAAAATTGAATTTCCTTTGCCTGACAGACGGCAGAAGAGGCTTTGTTTTTCAGGTACTACTTCCTTTTTTTATTAAAGAACATGTTATTCAAAAGCACCTGATACTCACACCTATTACAAATTATCCTGTTAAAGAGTAAAAGTGTAAGATATAATGAAAGTAGTAAAAGAACAGTGCTCCACTGATAAAGAAGTAGAGATTAAAAAAGTTGAATGCAAGAAGGAAAAAATCTTATACCAAGATAACTTTTGATGTTCAAGGGTGTGTTTCTGTTATGTATATATATTTTTCCTTTTATAGTTTTCAACAAAAAAAATCAAGGCTTGCATCATGAAATCTTAACCTTTCAGCACCACTTTTTTTACTTTTGAGTTTATTCTATTAAATTCTAATTCAACTATTAATTGCTTTATTTTACTATTTTATTAAAATTACATGATAATCACCATGTATTTGTTGGCGTTCGATCGTTTGGTTAACGTGAACTGTTAGGATTCCATACGTTTCTAATTCAGCGGAAGCAAGAAACCAAAGAAACGTATTACCTTTCAACAGGGTATGTTGAAGAAGATGGATTCTCGCCGGCAGTCTGTACAGCCTCACCGTTTTGGTCATAACTCTCTCATCCAACATCGGATTTGAGTGATCTACACGCCAAAACGATTCTCTCTTCAGTGGCTTTCTGTCAGTATATCACACGTCGAATTCCGAGGTCTGTACGATTTTATAAAAATCATGCAAGTTGGCGGACAGCAGCAGCAAACAACCTTCCAGTCTTCTACTGTATTCCCAAGTCCAATCTCGATGTCGTGTGGGCGACGATCTTCGAGATCTTCTTATTCTGCTGTTCTGTCTCCCTCCTCACAGTGTTAGGCGTGATTAATCTCTTAGATTAGGGTTTCCGGACAGCTGAGATGACTTTTATATGGGCTACAGCAGGGACCAGGAGGAGAAATTAAAGTTGGTACTACTAGAAATCTGTGAATAGATATCAGTGCATAAATATCGGTTATTTGTAAAAGTGATATCTATTAACTTGCTTACTGATATCTATTACACCACCGTTATCTATTATGCTTGGTTTATTCTAATAAATATCGGTGATTGCCTATTGATATCTTTTAGTGATATTTAGATATCGGTTATCATCTTTTCACTGATTCTAATTCATTAATTAATAATATATTATTTTTTAAACAAATTTATAAAAAAATCTTTTTTATGTAAAAATCGTGTTTGAGTTTATAACCTAAATCTATCCCCAACTTCATTTTCAAAATTCAATTACTCCCTCCGTCTCAAATTCAAGTTCACGTTTACTGTAGATATGAAGTTTAAAAAAGTCACTTTTTGACTTACTTTTGAGGGTAATATGATATTTTTGGGTTATAAATAAATGATAAAGTATGTTATGTGTGTTAAAAATGTGATGACAAATTTAAAATTAAAGTATGTTAGATGGATCTTAGTTTGTTGCTTTTTTCTTTTATGGAAGTGTGAAGTTGAATTTGAAACGGACCAAAACGGAATGTGTGAAGTTGAGGTTGGGACGGAGGGAGTACAAGTCACAACTACAAAAATCAAATACAAGAACTGAACGAAGCCCTAAATCCCAAATTCGTGCCAGATTGTGACGAATTCTTGAACCCCGCCGGCGAAATCGAAGAACCGTCACCCCCTCTCGCCGCCGGCCGCACTCCCGCTCCAAGTTCCCTGTTCCCTTCTCGCGACGCCAACCCTCTCGCTTGCAAGCCCACTCGTTCGAGCCCTAATTCCCAAAATCATATAAGAATGTGACGAATTCTTGATTCTCCCCAGCGAAATCGCTGAACCGCCACACCTCCAGCTGCGAACAAAATTGCTCAGGAGTTTACTCCCATGTGCTGAGGACGTTCCGCATCGATGGCGATTCGCCAACGAGAATTCCCGGGTTGGGTCGCGGACACGGAGGATAAAGAGGAACCGCAGTCTGGGCCGCCGCAAGTTCGAATCTGTGGTCGTACTCCGGCCCGACATATCGGAGGACGAGCGACTCGCCTTGACGCAAAAGTATGAAGAGGTGTGTAAGCTTAGTCATTATTGGCTGGCCTTGAATGAATTTTTTAAATTGATTTTACTGTTTTTTTTTAAATTATTGATTATTGAAATTGGAAGTGTAATTACTAGTGAATGATGGTAGAATGTACGTGGAGGTGGAGGTGGAGGTGTTCAACTGAGGTGTGATTCCACTTGCTTACAACACCAAGAAGAAGAACAAAGCTGGAGAAACTAGCACATACTTCGATGGAATCTACCTCCTCTTCTGTCACGCCCCAAATTTTATCAAGGAAATTTGTATAGTATTTTGAAATAAAATATTAAATAGGACATGACCAAAATTTATTTATTTATTTATTTATTAGGTAGAAGGAGTTTGCAATCAAGGAGGAAGTGAAAATGGGCTTAGTCCTATAAATTTCAGCAAATTTTAAAAAAAAAAGTTTTCTTGGGAAGTGAAAAGTTAGCAAATAAAACAATTCCCGCAAGTTTTCTTTATACAATTTTTAGCAAAACAATTTAAGCAAAAGATTTAGATGAGGGATAGCTCCTTTCTGCAAGTTTTCTTTTTTTTTTTTTTGTCTCAAAATAAAGTGTTCTTGCAAAAGCTTTAAAAGTAAGGACTACAAACTTCTCCTCAAAAGGAATCCATTTTATGCAAACATACAGGACCTATAGCTTTACATTATTTTTGTTCACGGGATCATAGATAAGTCATGACTAGAATTTTGCATTTAACAAATGTGAGGTATTTTATAAATAAGGAGAAAGAGAGATGGGTCCAGTCCTATAAGTTTCTATGATCTTGTGCAAACAATCCAAATAAGAAAAATTAGATAGGAAGTAAGTCCTTTAAGTTTGTACAATCTTTATTCTTTTAAAAAGTTTGCAGAACTCTGCAAAATCCTAAGGAAAGGATAATAAGTTTTATTTCTACACTTTCTGCAAAATTCTAGGGAAGGACATTAAGTTTCATTTCACAAAATTCTGCAAAATTCTAGGGAAGGACAGTAAGTTTCATTTCACAAAATTCTGCAAAATTCTAGGGAAGGACAGTAAGTTTCATTTCACAAAATTCTGCAAATTTCTAGGGAAGGACAGTAAGTATTATTTCTATAAATTTATAAAAAACCCCAAACATGCAGAACAACCATACCACTCTCACTATACTATAATACATGAAATTGTAAGTAAAAGAGTAAGTGGTAGATTATGTCCTACTAATCTCCACTAACAACTAGGTTCATAATAAATTAACATCACTAACGCTAACCCATTATCTTCTAATTTGTATGAACTATCAGCACCGAATACATGTGACAAATATGACTCCCACTACACACTTCCGATTGTTAGTTATTTAAAATTTATGACACAAAAAAAAATCCAATCCCTATCTGCATGAAATCCTACCACTCGAGGCCTACCAATTCATTACACTCAAGCTTGTAGACAACTTTAAGTAAGCACCCACGAGCTCACCTCTGACAGTTAGCAAACTCCACCACGCACCAATGTCTACCTAATTTAACACCAAGTGGCAATTCAAGAAGATAAATCTCATACAAAAAAAAACGAAGATAGCTGCAAACATGCATTCACCTCACTGACAATTTCCAATCACATAAAGCAAAACTTATATTTATAAACATCAAAGAAAACAGCAACACTGACCCACTACGAGTGCCACAAAGACTGATACATGCATGTTCTAATTTTTCCTACATCTGCAGAACTGTATTAAGGCCAACATGACCACCATCCCACTCCACAAAACTGTCGCACTACGAAACAAAGTCTGTCCAGCAAGGCACTCGTAATATTAACTCATATCAGTCCCAAGTCTTAAGCATTCATAACCAATTGCACAAAACATATACTGGAAGCACATTAATACGAATTTAAACTCAAATGTTTTAAAGAAAAATCTTGAAAGTACGCAGTGTAATAGCTGCAATATATCAAATTTGTTTATTTAAGTCTCCCCGCCAACGCGCCCCCGCTCGTACGCTTTCGCCTCGCTTAACTTGAGATAAAATTAATTATCGGGTGAGCAACCACACGCTCAATGAGGACCTAGACATGCTTATATATATCAAGTAACTCATATGCGAGAATTAAATCACTTACGAAACACTTTTATCATGTCAAAATAAGGCACCTTTCGGCCCTTATCCGTGTAACTTTACGATATCGCGATTCGTTAGTAAGGCACTCCTTCACAGCCTTTACACATGCTATAGTATGGCACCATTACAGCCCATACCCGTGCTATAGTATGGCACTTATGCAGCCCATACCCATGCCATATAACATTTCATAACATTCAAGTGTGATCATCAACTCATAAGTGACAACAATTTCAAGTTTAATTCGATTAACACATATGTAATCATCTAACACATATAAGAATGAAAGAATCCCCACCTTTTACCGTGGGAAGTCTAGGTTTCAATTATCAAACGTCTCGATCGGTGCTTCCTTCCAAACCTATAATTAAAGGACCGATCATTACCCCCACATAACCATACAACTATACGTTACTACACAAGGTATAATACGATATTGAAATCCAACTAGAATGAGGGGTGGAAAAAAATTTGCGATGGCAGAGGAGAAGAGAAAGAGAAAGGGAGAAAAAAAAAGAAAAGGAAAGAAGAAGAAAAGAGAAAGAACGAATGAGGAACTTCACCTTTCTCTCTTCGTCTGCGGCTGTGAAGTGGCGTTAATGTGTGTGTGGAGAATAAGGAAGATTGGAATTATATCCATACAGCTGATCGTATCTCTTCTTAGGATTTAACAAACTTTCCTAAGATATAGGTTGATAAGGGGAAAAGATATTATCTTCCTTAATGGATAAGGAGATCACATACATTTATTTCTTGGGGAGTAAGAAACTTATCTATTTTAATTTTGAGCTCACGGTTGATCAATGAATGGGCTGAGTTTGGATGTGGGCTTCAAAGATTTGGGTCATGACAGAAAAATCGCAGGTGAAACTTACGGGGTATTACATCTTCACTTAATTCACGAAGTCTTAAAGCTGTTTTAGACATTAATCCTTTCCTTACAATGCTAAATTTTCTTGGAGAAAGAAAGAGGTTTAGAATGTCATATGGGATGAAAGGCTGTTGTTCTTTTCATTCTTCTGTTACACTAAATTGTTCTTTCATTACTTGAATCAAAGCTTCATGTAAATGATGTTATTTTGGTGGGGTGGAACCAACTTTCTGCATTTGTGTTAGAAAACATCATTGTAGGGTTGATTTTGAGTGTTCTCACTATAATTTGTAGATGGTTTATTCAAAGTGATACATGTTTAGATACTAAGGCAAGAGTTTATTTTATTCAAGCCCATGGGGAAGATGCTCCGCATTGATGGCGATTCACATAAAACAATTCCCGGGCCATACTGAGCAGTTCTCTTTATTCTTTGGTAAGGCTCATACTGAGCAGTTCTCTTTATTTCTTTGGTAAGGCTCATACTGAGTTCTCTTTATTCTTTCAGGTTTTGGAGGAAATTAGAGAAGGATTAGAGCTGAATGAGTATGGAATGCAGCATACAGGGCATTGCATTTGGGGAACTATACAACTACGAAATTGTGGATTCGTCTGTCATTTTTTACGCCCGCTATCTGATTCTTTCTTTTGGCTATGGGACAATTCAGGTATGTAATCATCCATTACTATGATAAATTGCATAAACAGAGTTGTATTTTACTGCTTAACAATATTGGTGTGCTCCATTTTTAAATGAGAGAATTTGAGGTTAGTACACATTCTTCAATACTACTGCAATTTTATACTCTACTTGATGGGGTAAATTAATTAATTGGTTTATGGGGTTGAAATTTTGTATTTTCCAGCTTGTAGGTGAGGCCTTTAGGGGGGAGGCTCTTGGCGATGGCATATGGTGTAGCTTTTTTGATGTGGGAAGAGGATCCATTTCAAAATCAGCTCAGACAAATGCTCATGGAGAGCAACTGAGTTCTAATCATATAGTTAATTTAATTAATAGCACGCGGTATCCTGTTGATGACATCTTAGTCATCCGTTAATATAAGGACTTGCAATCATTTCATCGTCTTGACCATATATGAAATAAAGTTTCAACATTATTTAGTTTAGCTAGGGTGCTGTAGCAGCTGCATGACACTGAATCAGCGAGCATCTTATATTGCCTGATAATATTTAAGGTATCAATATTTCTATTCCATGCAATTATTTATGGGTATTATGGCAAGTATGCATTTTTTCGTGTTTCAGTACTGTATATCTGAATTAGTTGTGTATCAATCATGATTCTTTACGTGTATGATGTTACATGAATGTTAATAAAGGATTATTTTATACTTCTGTTTAGCATTTGCAATCAGCAGGGCACTTGATGTACTGTTAGTGTATATCTTTTACTAGAAATAGATCCATATCTTGCTAATTTATTATGCCAATTTCAGTTTTTGTGTTTGATTTTCCTCTTCTGCTAATTTGATCCTTGTGAAAATCATCTTAAAGTTAAGTGTTCTGTGATGTTTATCTTATCCTTGTGAAAAATTATCTATCTTACATGTTCTGTGATGTTTAAGAAAAAAGAGTTGGAGGCCGAGCTTGCCAATGTCACTGGAACTGCAAACTATGTAGAAAAATAAGGTGATTCTCTTGTGGCTGCTGAATTACTTGCTTCCTCATTGGGGTTAAATTTACAAGCCTGGGAAATTATATAATTTTTTCTCCTTCTATAAGTTATGTTGCGTGATGGCCTGCGTATGAAACTAATAACTAAGCCTACCTACTACTATTTTGAAATGTAAGTTAAGCAAGCATGTAGTCTAATGATACGATTTCTTACTGATGGGTATATATGTGGTTAGTTGCTCATGTCAGTTTTTGCTGCTGTTATAGGAAAAACTGATTGCCAGTTGCAGCCTACGTCGATGGAGGCACTAACTCAGACACTTCAAGTGATGCAAAAGTCAAGATGCCTGACCCTAACTGATATAGTTGAAGGCATGTTTTGTTTATTCAATTTGGAGCTGTTGGTATTTTCTGTTTAAAGTCTTGAGTACTTTGGTCTCTAGTTTTTTCTCGCGAGCCATAAAATTCTACTTCTCCTCTTGGATACATGAGCTCATTGTCCTCGTAATCCGTGTGGACTTCCATCATTTTTTCTTAAATTTGTTTGTTTTGTCGTGAATTACTATTATTAATCGTCTTTTCCCCCCAATTTTGAAAAATACTTTGTTCTTTGAGATGATGTTGCTTTTTTAGTCTGCAAGTTTTACCCATTTTTATTATCTTTCATGAGTTAGTACACAAAAAGAGCAGAAATTTTGTGATGATATTTGAAGATGACGACTCTGGTCGAATTGGTTGATTCCATAGTATATCCTTTAATGGAATTATCATATGCAAATGTTAAATGGTGAAGATTTGAGGTTCTATCTTTTGGTGTTGTTTAATCTAAAAATCAGGTGGCACAATTTATTACAAACAGAAACAGTTATAGATGGTAAATATCAGACCATGCTTATGATTTTGCTTCAACTTATCCTCCACCCGTTTTTACTATAAAATTTCTTGTTCGCCTCAAGTGCTTTTGTTGTGAATTTTTTTTTGGCTTGTGATAGGAAGAACTAGAAGAAATGAATATTGTTCATATGGTCTAATGAAATGTGAGAAGCTGATTAGTGCTTGCATTAATTTTTTCATGATAGGTCTTTGTGGACACATTGGTGAAGAAGACATATGACAACTGGACAAGTGACATAGGATATAATGGCAAATCTCTTCTAGGTTTTGATTAGAATAATAGCTTGGATGCTTCTTATAATGACCTCAGGAGTTTTCCACAAAATCTACAGAACTCCTTTGATGAACCTACTTCATTGAAGGTATGTCATTCTATACACAATCTTCTACTTTCTGCCTCGTCAAAACTCATTAGCTAACAACTAAACGATCTTTTAAGGTCCCATGAACTCGTTCCCTTCAAAAACGCTTGCCTCCAAAAGTCATCGAGGCTATGAATAAGGCTGTTAAAGTACCCGACGTCTTTTACTATCTCAAACTTCTAGAAGAGCTGAAGAAGAGCGCAAAAAGAGAGCTCAAGTTTTAGAATCTGAAGGTAATTGTTTAAGCTCCTATTCTCTGGACATGTTAATTTACATTGATCTTTGCCATGAACGCTAAATCTTGAATGATTTACATTATTAAAAATTTAAAATGTAAAGGACCAATCATCCAAGCGTGTGTCGGGAACACTTAGGCCTGTTAAAATAGAACTATCTCTAAAGACAATTTTTATGGCTGGCGGTGGCGTGAATCGTGATAATTTTGGTGAAAAAATACTCAATTTGTCTACCTATTAATTATTCAAAATGATAATTAGTCAAAAATTAAGAAGCTGATTTCTTGCATATTAAATGAAATGATGAAAAGAGAGAGATTATGACTACTCTGTCTTCAAATTAATCTTTAATTTTTTTACACTAAGTCACTGACTGTCAAGACGTAAAATTAGTAGTCTTTCATGAATCAACATTTAAAACTCAATACATGCATAATTGCAAATTTATCATAGTATTCATTCTTACTCTCTGTTACACTTTTTCTTTGAACTTTCATTTAGCAGATCAAGACATATAATAATGTTTATTCACCACTTAATCATGTTATGCAGTATCTTTATGGATCATTTCAAGAAGAACCTGGATTTTTCCAATTTGCCACTACTATCACATCATGTGATCTTGAGGAAATTCAAGAGTTTCTTAATGATGCTGTTAATTCTAGGTAAGTGTAATTTTTGTGTGTTCTATAATAAGGTATTAAACTATCTGATCTTGTTCTAGAAAGGTATGGATTCTTCATTTTGAGAATATGACGGATTAGATAGGCTTGTTCTTGTTGTATTAGTTTTAAGTGATTTGACGTCTAGAAAATTTGGGAAATTTATTTTTAGTTTTACCAAGCTGTGAATTAGAAGTGTCTATCTGTTGTGTTTTCGTATAGTAATTGAAGTCTCATACTGATTGAGTTGGTAGGTTGAAAAATTGAGTTTTTGTGTGTGTACAAGCATAGGAATTTTATTTCCAGTGTTCCATCACTGATCAAGAAAGATAACTTGAACAACTCTTTGGTAAAGATGGTGAAAATTACAAATATCCAAGTAATTATAAATAAATGCATGGTGTAGTAACGTTTCTTGAATTTGAGTGACCTTTTATCATTAAACTTTGAGTCCACAAATAAGTAAGAATATGTTCTGTCAAAAGTTAGTAAGATACTAATATAGACAATTTATTGTCACAGGAATTCCCTTTTGTGTGGTACATACCCCTCCTAAGTTTCTGACTTTTGCTTCTGTTTGACCATTTTCTGAACATCACCATGGAAATTCTTAAGTGGTACTTCATATATTAAGAAATCAGCCAACCATTTATCTACTCTATTATCATCAACAAAGTAGACCCTTTTTAAGTGGGACAAATCCTTCTGAAATGAGGTTAACATTAAGTATTAAAAGGGATTACATTAAGTATTATTGGATGTACTTTATATGATTAAATTCACATCAATTCTTTATGTTGTAGTCCCTTCCATTTGGTGGAGCCCAACTTTGATTGAAGCCCGACTTGTCGCTGCCAATCACTGTAGGAAGTACCGTCACGATCAGTTCTCGTGGGATTTGTCTTCTCCCTTTCTGAATACATCATTGAGAAGTTTCAATATCTCTTCCTAATTTGAATTTTTGTGATATTTTGACCATAATGTGAATAGTTATAAGTCTGATTATTGATAATAAATTAAAGGCACGGGGAAGCATGATATTACAAACACAGTAGAACTCTTTTGATTTATTCATGTTGGTTTGTAGGCTTGTAGCACATGAAAATTCTTGTAAGCTCTCTCACTCATTCTACCTTTATTTTGTTAAGTAGCATGATTTTTTTCCCCTCAAATTTTATGTGATTTTTTTTTTTTTTTGCATTTTCGTGAAATCAAGTACGAGTAGAGTTGGGATTAAAATAGACCTTGGCAGGTAAATTCTAGTATTTCTTCACTAGTATCGGTCTGTTTTACTTTTTGATGCTGCGAATTTCTTGAATTTTTGCTGCTGTCTCTCCCACTAGACGAGAATATAAGGCTGAAATGTAATGAAGCTGCAGTTGTTATGTTCTGATTTTTAGCATATTTCTTTTTCCTATCCTTAATAGGGAACTCTTCATGTTTCATCTTTGTTGTGCTTCTCTTATATCATTGTAGGTTTCTTCTATGGCAACAATTCTTCCAACAAGGGTGCCTCCTTTTCCTGTTTTAGAGTTTGTCTTTATGTTTCAATTTCAGCAACTGTTTATGGGATTAATGGTATGAATTTACATTTGAATGTTGGTTACAAAGATCATGATTCCATATATTCAGCTCTTTTTCCGTATTGTTGATTTAATTATGAGAAAATAAAACATGCGCAATGGAAAGTTTTTGTCTTAATTTTGATGCTTAAGAAGTTAGAAAAGAGTGTTACAGATTTTTGTAGTCCTATATGCTTTTAATTGGGATAATCCATGTAGTGTTTATGTGTACTTTGTTGTTTCAAGGATTATTCAGTTCCTCAAATTTTGTTAGCTAGCTTTGTAAACTGTTAAAAAATGAGGGGAAGAAATCGTAGTAGATTAAATTTATGGGTTAGAAAACTAGGATGTGGGTTTTGTAAATATCATTAGAATGTATTATGGTCAGCCTAATTATTTGAATTTGATGTTATAAGGGGCTTGATTCAATTATATGTTGATGTTTAGGAAGTGATTTCAGTTTCGTCAATCTCTTAAGTCCATGTTGTCATAAAGCTACATGAAATGTTTACAATTTTCTACTTATTTCTATCTAAATTAAGTTTCATATTTGTTAGTTTCAAAACTACTCCTTATTTAATTACCATGATTCTTAAGTTTGGTTGAGGATTTCTAAGGTTTAGTGTGCTTGAATCTTGCAGCCTTTGCAAGACTTTCTTTCAGCATAGATGATGTAAGTCTCTGAGAGGCTTTTGATAAATACAAAGTAATTGATAGTTGTTGACTCAATACAGGGCTGGTTGCTACTCTACTTTCTCTCAAGACGAAGTTGCAACTACTAGTTTTTTTATTTTCCTTTTAATTATATCTTTGTAGCATGTTTGATGGATAATTTGTTCATACCTTTTTGATTGGTAACTAGCTAGTTTTAGCTTGTTATATGTGCTTTGTTTATTGAATATTGATATTAGTTGTGTACTTGAAATAGTTAATGAATGAAAGTTTAGTTGGTTTTGATAAGTTTATTATTGAATTATATATATATATATATATATATATATATATATATATATATATATATATATATATATATATATATATATATATATATATATATATATATATATATATATATATATATATGTGTGTGTGTGTGTGTGTATTAAATTAAATAAATTAAAAAAATGCAATAAAATTGAAAGATATTAGTGATTTATCGATATCTATTATTCTATATTTTTAATATTAGTTAATTTATATCGATGAAATTTTAAAAAAATATCGGTGGAATAATGATATGTATGCCAAGAAAAGATATCGGTGAATCACCGTTATCTATTGTTCAACATCTTTAATATCACCTTTATATATATCGGTGAATTTAAAATAGATATCGGTGATTTGTCGATGTCTATGTACTTATTATCTATTTAGGGGACTTTTAATAACACCTCCATTAATAACAGTAGAATTACCAATAGATATCGGTGAATTTTCGATATCTAATGTAATAATAGATATCGGTGATTCACCGATATCTATTTAGGATACTTTTAATAACACATCCATTCATAACGGTGGAATATTGAATAGATATTGGTGAATCACCGATATCTATTTACAAAAGAGATATCAGTGATTCACCGATATCTATTTAGGATACCTTTAATAACACCTCCATTCATAACGGTGGAATATTGAATAGATATCGGTGATTCACCAATATCTATTCAATATTAATAATAATATATACCACTAAAATATTATTACTGCTCTACCGTTCTAATCCCATAATTACGTTATGGGCTACTTCTTATTATGAGCCCGTTAATCTCATGTTTGAGATATACAATGCCGATTAATTAATTAAGTTACTGACAACTCCATTAATCAATATCTCATCCGAGAGTAGTACCACTCAACCTCATTATCATGCCGGAATAAATTCACCTGCAGTGTTTACATGATAATCCTTATGAGCTCCTCAAGGGGACATCATAAACCTATAACGAACACAGATTCCTTCTACAATCAACAACACACCATAGAGACAGCACTATTTCCCAACTCACCGAGTTTGTTGATTTAATTACATATAAATCTCACCCATTGATGAATCAAAGAAATACATACTGCCCTACGTGTCGAGGTTATTGTATAGGGATTAAAAACACGAACATCCATAATAACAGAGATCAAGTTCTTCTATAAGTTAGTATAAGTCAAACGATCTCAAGCGGTCATGCTCAATACACACAAAGTGCACTAATGTGATTCTATAGCCAAGACAAGTTAATACCAAATCACACTACAACCATCCCGATAGAGAGTCCCCGTCTATCTCAGTTGTGAGCATCTGTTTATACTTTATAATGAAACCGATAATATGATCTTCCGCGTGTTGTCGCACAACATATTATCTACAGTATAAAGTAAATGGATTATTGCGTCGGACATATAAATAAATTATAAAACACAATCATTTGATCATATGATTCTCATTTCAAATAAATTGTTATAACATTGTTCATACAAAAATCTAAACTTTTAGTATACAATCCAACAATCTCCCACTTATACTAAAAGACTATGCTGTCATGTCTTCCGGCATACATCTGATTCAGACTCCCACTACACGACCATCAAAAGCTCTCGCCTTAAGGTCCTTGTAAATGGATCTACTAGGTTATCATCCGATGCAATCTAGGCGACAACAACCTTCCCCTCATCATACGATTTCTAGTAACAGGTGGTACTCGCGCTCCATGTGTTTAATTGCCTTATGGGCTCGTGATTCCTTCAAGTTTGCAACTGCACCATTATCATCAAAATAAATTATGATAACCTTGGGCAAACTTAGAAATACTTCAAAGTCCATCATGAAGTTTATAGAGTCATACAAATACTTTGGCTGCCTCATAGGCTCCAATTTATCATCTTCCCATGGTGGAGTCCAGAGTCCGAAATATATTTCTATATAACACTCTTCCATATTATGACTCAACTTTCTAAAATTAAACACATAACCTTTGAGGTGGATTTACTGTCGTTCCTATCTGATTTGAAAATTTTGAATCTACGTAACCCACAAAAAGCAGTGAATCTGTACGGTAAGTCCACATATAATTTCTAGTCCTTTTCAGGTACATAAGTATGTGTCTTACCACAGTTCAACATTCTTATTTTTGGGTTACCTTGATACCCACTGACCATGCCATTGGCAATATAGATATCCGTTCTCGTGCATAACATTTCATAGATTAAGCTTCCATATTTGTCGAAGCATAAGGAATCGCTTTCATCTCCTTTATCTTCTTTGTGTCAAGACACATTTCCTTAAATAAAATCACATGCTAAAAGGAGTAAGGATTGTATCATTTTATGAAGCTTAAGACAAGCATAACATCATTTCTTGTGATCCGTATTACCGTGATTAAAAGGATATATTTTGCTTTTCTTAAGCCCTTCATTTCATACCGCTTTATCAACCATACCCTTACGCCCGATAATACTTTTTCATTGTCTCCAATGAGCAATATATCATCTACGTACAGTACAAGAAATACCACCACATTTTCGTCACTCTTTTCAATACACAAGACACATCCGTGCATTGAATAAATCCATATGCCAGGATTTTCTCATTAAAACGGATGTTTCATGATCTTGAAGCTTGCTTTAGTCTATAGATGGACACCTTTAAGCTTACAATCAAAATGCTTTTAGCCCTTTGCAATGAATCACTTTGGTTGCTTCAAATAGATGTTTTTCTCAAGACTTCCAATCAGGAAAGCTGTCTTGACATCTATTTGCTGTACCTCATATTCAATATGAACAGCAACAGATAAAAGAGTCCGGATCGACTTAGGCATAGCTATAGGTGAACATGTTTCCTCATAATCGAACCTTTTCTTTCTGAGTGTGCCTTTTCGCAACAGCTTTGCTTCCAAGGTTTTCACCTTACCGTATGATCCTCTTTTATTTTGTATAACTACTTCCAATGGCTTTTACACCATTTAGTGGTCCTACAAGCTCCAGAATTGATTTAGAATCCATCGATTCTATTTCAGAATCCATTGCACTTTGCTAAGATTCGGCATTTATATCTTGTAATGCTTCGTCGTATCCGTGGGTCCATTCCATATTTACTAGGGACCAAGTCTCACGACTCTCCCAAAACATATATCTTACAGGTTGTCGAACAACCCTCCCACTACGACAAGGCACTACACGCAATTGTGTATTAGACGTGACACGCGTTGCAGTTTACCTTGTGGTATATCCTCTTGTACACTTGGTACTAATACTTTGTATTTTCCCTCTCAATTTCTTTAGAACAATTTATACATGGGTTTATGATTTAATACATAGTCATTTTCCAAAAATCTAGTGTTTGTGTTAACAATCACCCTTCGATCTTTTGGACTAAATAAATCACCCTTTATTTTTCTAGGATATCCCACAAACAGACAAACATTCATACGAATTACTGTTTCTAGGGTATACCCATAAAATGAATTTAATAATTCCAAATAACTCATCATCTATCTAGTCATTTCCATAAGAGTCTTTATTTTTTTAGGATTAGAAGACACGCTATTAATTTCAATTTGTTGCATCCGTGGGATAAACATGATTTACGAGTATACAAATTATCACCAACGTACAACAACAGATTATAGCTCCATCCCTCATCACTATGACCATGTCATTTAAATGAAATGGAGTATCCATCCGTAAATGCATATAAACTTGAAATGAAATTCTTTCTATGAAAACATACGTAAAGACAATTTCACAAAATCAAAACGTTTATTCATATCGTAAGATAAATAAACAACTCCCACTGCAACAGTCACTACTTTCGTAGTTTTACCCATGTATATTACAATCTCATCATCACTTAGTTGTAGGCTTTTAGTGACTCCGGTATCTATAGACGTGTTAGTAAATGCCATCAATAATCATGCTTCAACGACTAGTGAATGAGATACTAACCTTGTTCACATCATGATGAAAATGGCTTTCCTCGCCACATGTTTGTTAGAAGTTCCCCACCATATACAACCTCTCGTATTTCAGGTAGAACTAGCTCAAAACATCCAGATAAATTATGGAGAATAAATTGATCTAGGTTTCCCCTTCAATTTCTACTCCTTGCATTCCCAATTCATTCATCAACTTATCCATAACCTCTTGCCTTTATAACTTACTCAAGTATCTGAAAAGTCACATGAGACCATCATATTTCTATGAACCTCTCACCTCTTCACTAGAGACTTTAATAGGCATCACAGAACATCCTTAGTGAGAACACATTTTTATTTTCCTAAGCAGTAAAATTCGAAAGCAAGATTATTTTCTAATTATCTAATTTTGGACTAGTAAATATGTTTCTTTTAGTAAACAATAAGCGAGACAAAACCATTTTGAAAATTCAAAGAATCATAAATAAATACACGGATCAAATCTTCGAATTTATCCATTTATATTGAGTCTCTCAAACAATATAAAATAAAAAATCACCGACATCTCAAGCACTGTGAGTCTGCAAGCTACGATAGTGTGGATTTTTACAAACCCGAACATTTACAAGAGAAGGTTTTACCCATTAACTTCATTTGTCAACCTAACCTCATGACAAAATAATTAATAGTCGGTTCCTCTTTGGCCATGCAAATAAAAGGAGTGACTCCGATTGTTAGGATACTTATTATTTGCATCTAAGTGTACACCATTATTTGACCCCAAGTTAATTGCACAAGCTTATGTGCCTTACAGATGGAGAAGTAAACACGCGCTTGGATAACTTCCTACAGTCATCAATTATAAGTTTGTACCAATGAACCACATATAAACTCATCCGATAGGGAGGAAGGTCTATGCCAACGTGCAAGTTCATGTGCATCACATTACAAACATAATTATTTAATGAAGTCTGTTCCAACTATCCATGAATAAACTCATCCGATGGGGAGGAAAGCTCTAATGCCGACGCGCAAGTTTATTCACATTGCTAACAAACCAATAACGGAGACCGCGGGAATTATTAATCAATTCCCTCTCCCACTTAATTATTTAACACCGAGGGTTTTTACATGCATATAATATTCAAAATAAAATACGCAATCTTATCATGCTCCTATTACAGCACATAAGGCAGTAAATCACAGAGAATCATGCATACATATATAACAATAATCAGATAATTAAATCAAATTATAACAGTTATATATCAGCGAATTCGATTGTTCGCCTCCAAGCACGAATGTCGGTAAAGACCTCCAGATTATCAAACTTTCAAAAATTTCAGATTATCAATTTTTCGAAACTATCGATATCGACCATCGATATCGTCCAAAATTTTAAAATCATCGATATCAACCAGATTATCAAATTTTCAAAATTTCAGATTATCAAAATTTTAAAACTATCAATATCGACTGTCGATATCGTACAAATTATCAAAATCATCGATATCGATCAGATTATCGAAATCCTCGATATTGATATACTTCCATATATAACAGTAATAGACAATTAAATTAATTACGACAGTTATATATTAGGAATTAAATTACACGACATCAACGACCGACTAAACCTGATCAGACCATACGTTGGGACTCTGCTTGACTCGCCCAAAATGTTGTCCAACTCGCCCAGAACGTCGTACCCAGAACTCTCAATGACTCGCTCAAAACATTCATCGACTCGCCCAGAATTTTGGTCGACTCACCCAAAACTTCTGCCTGACTCGCCTTGAATGCCACTGATTTGCCCTGAATTTTTCCTCGCCCAAAACGCCGCCGGACTCGCCATGAATTCTGGTTGACTCGATCGGAAAACTCATCAATTCGCCCAGAACTGTCCTCGACTCGCCCAGAATTCTCGTCCAACTCGCCCAGAACACCGCCCAATTCGCCCAAAATTATGTTTCATGCCACTCTGCTATTTCGGAACAACGCAGTAGGCTTGATCGGAAATTCACGATACTGGCCTGGAAGCTTGCGAGACTCATTCGGAACAAAGTAACAGCCTTACCTCAACACGCCTGCATGCTGCCAGTCAACCTTCACCAGGTGGCACACAATTGACGTGTCTCGCCCAGCATACAGGTTCCAACGTCGCCCCCACTTCATCCAAGCTTCGTGCTTCGTGCCTTGCCAACCAAGTATTCGTGCTATGATCGCCAATGACCTCTTGTGGTTCAACAATTACAGTCGTGTTGTACACTACCGTGAATTAACACCACAAAACCACACGGACTCCGCTGCAACTACGCTTACCGATAGCCAGCAAAGCACCGCTGTCCTACGACCTGAAACCCGCCATCCTAGTCTCGTGAACCGGTAGGGTTTCCGTGCAGACAACCCAGCTTTTTGCCCCTGTAGCAATCGACCCGGCGCTCATGCAGAAATAACGTGGTCTCTTGGCCTTTTCGCACGCCGTGTAACACCAACTCCAAACACTCACGTCGTCGAGAAACAGCCCCGCCATGTCACCACCATGTCGCTTTCGATGGAAAGCCACGTCATGTGTTCGTGCGGTGTACGTGTGTCCAGGTACAATTAGAGTGACCATGAAATAAGATTCTAAAACCCTAACATCATGTACACACATAAACCCTAGCCTAACGTGTCATGCTTCACCACGAAACCTAAGTTCTGATACCAATTGTTGGTGTTCGATCATTTGGTTAACGTGAACTGTTAGAGTTCCATATGTTTCTAATTCAGCGGAAGCAAGAAACCAAAGAAACGTATTACCTTTCACCAGGGTATGTTGAAGATGATGGATTCTCGCCGGGAGCCTGTGCAGCCTTACCGTTTTTGGCATAACTCTCTCATCCGACATCGGATTTGAGTGATCTACACACCAAAATGATTCTCTCTTCAGTGCCTTTACGTCAATATATCACATGTTGAATTCTAATATCTATAAAATTTTATAAAAATCATGCAAGTTGGCGGACAGCAGCAGCAAACAACCTTCCGGTCTTGCTGCATTCTCTAGTCCAATCTCGACGTCGTGTGGACGACGATCTTCGAGATCTTCTCAATCTGCTGTTCTGTCTCCCTCCTCACAGTGTTAGGCGTGATTAATCTCTTAAATTAGGATTTCGGACAGTTGAGTTGACTTATATATGGGCTACAGCAGGGACCAGGAGGAGAAATTATAGTTGGGCCTCCATTGGGCTTAAGTATCCAAGCTTAGCCCAAAGCTTATACTTAAGTCCAATAATAATAATATATACTACTAAAATATTATTACTGCACTACCGTTCTAATCTCATAATTAAGTTATGGACTCCTTTTTATGAGCCCGTTAGTCTCCCCATATTTGAGATATACAATGCCCATTAATTAATCAAGTTACTGACAACTCCATTAATTAATATCTCATCGAGAGTAGTACCACTCAACCTCATTATCATGCTGGAATAAATCCACCTGTAGGGTTTACATGATAATCCTTATGAGCTTCTCAAGGAGACATCATCAACCTATAACGGACACGGATTCCTTTTACAATTAATAGCACACCATAGAGACAACACTATTTCTCAACTCACCGAGTTTGTTGATTTAATTACATGTAAATCTCACCCATTGATGAATCAAAGAAATACATACTGCCTTACGTGTCGAGGTTATTGTATAGGGATTAAGAGCACGAACATCCATAATAACAGAGATCAAGTTCTTCTATAAGTGAGTATAAGTCGAACGATCTCAAGCGGCCCTGCTCAATACACACAAAGTGCACTAATGTGATTCTATAGCCAAGACAAGCTAATACCAAACCACACTACAACCATCCCGATAGAGAGTCCCCGTTTATCTCAGTTGTGAGCATCTGTTTATACTTTATAATGAAACCGATAATATGATCTTCCGCATGTTGTCGCACAATATATTATCTATAGTATAAAGTAAGTGGACTATTGCATCGGACATATAAATAAATTATAAGACGCAATCATTTGATTATATGATTCTCATTTCAAATAAATTGTTATAACATTGTTCATACAAAAATCTAGACTTTTAGTATACAATCCAACAGTATTGGAGTCGAGTGGGTACACTAATTTAACATTGATTATAATTTCAAAAGGTAACTTAACATGTAAACCAATGACACAAGCATGATAACTATGTAATGTTTGGTACAAGAATTTTCTGTGATTTTGATTCTGCAAGAAATAGCTAGACCTTATAGTTTATGATGCCATAGTCATAATAGTTTTGTAAATACTATGTCTTGACTTTGGAATATTAATTTTATTTCAGCCTGGCGTTTCAAAATGTCACACTCAGGATTGCAAGGACTTCTAAATCCTAGTGAGATATATTTGGCTGAGCAGTACTCTAATTCAGACTACCAAGCAGGGTTGGATGTAACGGTGATCATTGATAGATTTTGAGCATTTCTAATTGAGTTTCAGGTATATATTGTTTGTTTGAAGTTTTATACATAGTTTAGTTAATCTAGAATATGATTACAACCTAATTAGAGGACTTCAAACTAAAAATATTATTTATAAATCAAACTACTTTCTTTGAGGAATTTCAAAGTAGCTTCCAGTTCTAGCACTAGATAAAGTATATATTTTAGAGTATGCCAAGGCTGTGAAGTCTGCACCTTTACAAAAGATAATGTCATATATTCGGATAAATAATTCTTATAGAAAAGATAATGATGCTAAGTCTAAAATGAAATCCCAAAAATTTAACATACCAAATGACAAAAAAAGTTAAGTCGAGAGAGAGATGTTGATCTTTCCTCATGTGGCAAGAAATAATTTTAGGTTGGTTGGCCATCAATTTAAGGGCCTACATAGGTGCCCAAACATATTTTTTTGAATTTCAAACTATTACAATCCCAAATTTTATATATATTTATAATGGAGTACATAATAATTTAGGATCATGTATTATACTTCACTTATATATCATGTAATAAAAAATTTTTTACTATACTTTATTAATATATATATCAAATATGCTTTAATGAATAATGCGTGCACATATATTTTTTCTACTCAAAAAGCCATTCATGTAAAAATTGTTTTAAAAAACTCATGTTGTGCAAAATCAATTAATTGACACCATCAATAATTAATTATACTCCATGTTTAATAGTCTCTCATGTATTGTGGCAAAGCTTAAAGCTCCAAAAGCCAAAGTGAAGTTGATTAAGGCATTTTTCACTCCTTGATTAGAAAATAATTATTTCTAATTGCTAATTCTCTTACGCTTTTTTCACTCCTTGATTTGGAAATAATTATTACTTATCAATTATAACTAACATAATTTAACCTAATAATATTAATTGCCACTTATTACATTTTCTAATTAAAGATGATAATCTATTTATTACCATAGTACATGATTAATAATTATCTTTAATTATGATTGCTCTTTTCACTCCTTGCTTTTTAAAATAATTGTTGCTAATTGCTAATTATCTTACATTAGAATTACTTTTCCACTCCTTGATTTGGATATAATTATTACTTATTAATTATAACTCACTTAATTTAAGCTAAAAATATTTAATTGCCACTTATTAAATTCCTTAATCCTAATATCTCACCACACATTTATAATCTTGCTTATGTTTCTATAACATCACCAATCAATAATAATTCAGTAATACAAATTCAATATTTCATATTCAAATCATGTCAAACTTAGTTTCCACTATAGCTGAAATCACCCCAAAGAGAGAATTGTGGAAAATTAGTGCAAGGGTCATACGCTTTTGGACAATGGCTGATAAGAAAAATCCAACTGATGTCTCAATTGTTGGAATGGTGCTAATGGATAATAAGGTATTCTTTACCTTTACGTGCAACAATAATTGGTTCTATTTTTATTTTGTATTTACTTACTTAATGTTTCAAATTCTATGTTATTCTTTTTCAACAAAGAAGTTTAGTATTTGATTATCTACGTGCTTTTTTCATAGTGCTCGAAAATAATAGTGTACGTTAAGTACAAGTCCGCTGTGTTGAGGTGTATTCAACCGATCAAAGAAGGAAATGTTTACACCTTCTCAAATTACGCTGTTGAGGAGGATCTTGGTCCAATTTATACAATTGGTCATCAATATAAGCTCCAATTTCATCAATACACAACAATCAGGGTCTCTAACCTTGAATTAAATATTAACTTCTGAAGATGATTCATCCAACAATGAGAGTTTTAACAACGATGAAGAAGATATGGCGGATTCCCTAATTGCTCAAATAAATAACTACTAATTAAATTATATTTTAGATGATTTAAATTTTCTCATATTTTGCTATTATTTATTATAAATTTGGTATTTCATCATGAAATTTTAATTTATGTTTTAAATCCCAATTATTAATTATTTACCACTTTTAAGTAATTATTGTGTTCATTATTAACAAATTAATCCGATATATTCAAGTCATAATGAAAGTAATAAAATGATTTAATCCAATTAGGGTAAAATTTATATATTACTCAAAATTACTATTGCAATAAATATGAAATAACTACATACTTATATTATTAAATAATTCAACTCAATATATTTTATTTACGTCAAATTAAATATAATAATTCAATTTTAATATTACATTTATGAGAATTTAATTATTTATTCAATTTCTATAAATATTTATAATTATTGTGCAATTATATTATAATAATAATTATTATATAATTTCATTTATATTTTTCATATATAATAAATAATGAATCAAATTTCAATGTTTATAAATAAAATAATTAATTAATAAAATAATTAATAATTACAAATTAATATTATAATATAATAAATAAAATTAAGTATATTTTAAAATGCCCTGTTAGGTTATAATCAAATTAGAAATTTGAGAAATTAATTAGGTCTTTCATATTACATATATTAATATATTATTATGTTTTTTCTTTTAAGTTATATTTTTTAATATTTAAATTTTATTAATTTAAAAAATTTTATTCATTTAATTTATTTTTTAATTTAAAATTATTAATTTATACAATGTGATACTCAATTGATGAAAAGTGATAACTTCATTGTTTTCTATAATATGAATGAAAAGTGAAAATATTTTAAAAGAAAAAGTAATAACAACTTTTGTAAAAAAATATAACTATTTAAAAAAATGCATTTCATGAACAATTTACTGGAATAATAAAAAGTGATAACATTTTTATTAAAAAGTAGTTCCTAATCAAAGAAAAGTGAAAACAATCTAATTAAATTATTTTACAAACAATTCATTGGATTAAAAAGTAATAACATGGTTAATAAAAAGTTACACATAATAAAGAAATAGTGATAACCATTTAAGTTAATTTTTTTATAAAGAATTCATAAGATAAATAAAAAGTGATAATATTTTAATATAAAGTGATATTTGATTATAATAAAGTGATAATAAAGCTATTGAATTATGTAATGAACAAATAATAATAATAATAATAATAATAATAATAATAATTAATTAAAACTAATAACATACAATATTATTTTTATTAAAAGGGAAAATTTTAGTTAAAAACATCGTGAATGCAGATTGCACCTGGAGGTTGCCAAAAATTGAAATTTTTCGTTAAAGGATATTTTAATTATTGAAGCCAAGACCTTTTTATTTTAATTCTCTTTTTATTTAATATATATATAACATATTTTAATTATTGAAGCCAAAGACCTTTTTATTTTAATTCTCTTTTTATTTAATATATAAAACATATTTTATTTATTTGGTTAATGGATGATTTGTCTCACGTAATATGATCTGTGAGATACTCTCACCCAATGCCTACCCAAAATATAAATCTCCTAATAAATTAAAGGAGATTTTTAACTTTCCTATGTTGTAATCTTGTGAGTGATTCTAGGCTTAGGTGTCAATTTCTTAAAATTTTTAAATTTATTTAATAGATTTATTCATTATACATTTATCATTTGTAACCGATATTATAAGGACTTAAATGTATGATTATGATTTTCTTTTCATTACTTAATTAATTTTTAGTGACAAATTTTTTTTTATTACTTAATTAATTTTTACTAATAAAATTTATAATTTTTTAATTATATCATAAAAATTAGAGATGTGTTCATATAATGCAAAAGAATCTATTTGTCATATATTAATTGGTTTTGATTAAAATTACAGCTAAAATTTTTAAATAATAAATTATTTTTTATTTTATTTAACTAAAATACCTTTAATGTCATATTTAAAGGTGACATTTTGATATTATTTCAAAAAATTTATGCTAATACCTCTATATCTTGGATTGTGACATTTTGTTACATGACATATTCTATATTTGTGTGTGATTAATTTATTGAAACGTTTTGTTCGATAAAAATTACTCCTATGTTGTATAATAATTTCATTATATTATATTTTGTAAATAAAATAGTGTTATGTTCGATTTAAGTTTTATTTTTTTATTGCTATAAAACTATTGATAAATTTTTATTCTGTTTTATTAGTGTAAATAAAAATAATATAAATTAATAAATAATTAATTTATACTAGTAAATTTTTTTATTTTAAAATAATATTATTATTTTTATAATTAAAATTTAATGAGCCCGCGTATTACACGGGTTACAAGCTAGTACTCATATATATGAGGATTTGTGAGATACTCTCAAGACCTACCCAAAATATAAATACTCATAAATATGTAAATGATGATTCATTTACTTTAATCGAGTCGTAAAGATTTTAATACTCATTTACTTTAACGGAGTCGTAAAGATTTTACTCAAAATATAAATACTCATATATATATATATATATATATATATATATATATATATTAAAATTAGCATTTTAATACTTTTCCTTAAAAATTTGGATAAAAAATATGAGTGGGTATCATGTAACTGGATTTACACCCTATTTTTTAAAATTACTCTTTAGTATATAAAAAGTTACTTTTTAAAGAGTAATAAAATTGTTATCACGTTATCATTTTACTACAAAATGTTGTCACTTTTCATTATCACTTTTTGTTCGTCTCACGTACGTAAGGGCTTACGTGAGACGATCTCACACTAATCTTTGCTGTTAATTTTGAAAACAACTCTCGTTAATATCTCAATAAACAAATAAATAAGCAAAGTCGTTAAGCCATTATATTACTTCAAAATTATCCCACTTACTTTTTATTAATATACATAGAAAAGAAGAGTTAGTCTCTTGTAAATCGGGTTTAAATTATAAATCTTGTAAACTCTGTGGTCCCTATAATTTAAACATCCTAACAATACATAGGATACATAGAATGGGAAGGGAGACCACATAAACCCAGTTTACACAAGTGGTTCTGAAAAAATAATGTTATTGTCAATACTTTTCAACAAACTAGCCCCCTTGACATTGCCTTAATCACTTTTTCAATTGATATGTAGCAAAAAGAATGTTATTGCCAAAACTTCTCAACAAACCAGCTTGATGGTCTGGGATCTGTCACGATACTTATCCGATATCTTCACCTTTGTCCAGCGGTCTTTAATATTCATTTTAAACTGTCAAAATGTCGCACAAAGAATGTTATTGCCAAAAATTCTCAACAAACCAGTGTGAATCTCCCGAGTCTGTCATAATGCTTATGCGTGTATCCTTCACTTTGAGTGACTTTCCCTGTAAAATAAAATCAGCTAATTTTAGCCACAAACAAACAAACATGAATCTCCCGAGTGTTTGCAATATGGCCCAATTCTTATATTTATTAAAATTTACTTTATTTAGGATTAATTCCCACACAAATCATAGCTTTTGCTTTGATGGCATAAGTTCAATTTTCAGAATTAGAAAATAATATGCTCCACCCCCATTTCAATCTTTATTTATTTATTTTATGTAGAGCAATATTTTAATATTAAGTAGTTATATAAGTATTACGTGTGAAGCTCTATAATAATATAATAATTATTTTGTGTGGTCCCAATATACCTAAAATAAAAATATGAAAAATTAAAATGAGACGCTTAAATTAGAAATATTTAAAGATTGAAATGACACACGGATTGTTACTATTTCCAGATTATATTAAGCCCGTTTAGTTTCCATCATTCTAGCTATTACAACATCATGTTTTTGCACAAAGTCGTTTCAATGCTTTCTGGACGGCCATGCTCCCCATCCCACGCACGTTCCAGTTGAGCAAACTCATGATGATTCAGCCTCCGACAAATAGTATTAATTGAATTCTCTCATTCCCTTTCTGTAAAGTTGTTTGTTCTGCTCCATCATTACAATTCCTCCTTTCTTTGCTACATCCATGAGAATGGGGCCCTGGTTAGAGATAAGCATCCTGTCACCATCTGCACTGACTGTCATAGGGTTCCCAGCTTGACACTCATTGGTTCCTCTCTTACCTTTCGACGTCTCGGAAGCTGCTCTCTTCCTGTTTCTTTTTCTTCGAACGATAGTTCTTGGGAAGCAACCTGAGCATGAGGTAGTTTCCGGAGGGACCATAGGGTCCTTCACGTATGATTCTTTTTCTTCCTCATCACTACTAAGCTTGAAAACAATCCAAATAGTGTAAATAATGTAATTTTCGAGTAATATGAGTGAGTAATGTAATTTTCGAGTTATATGAGTGAATAATTTAATTTCGAGTAATATAAATGAGTATTGTAATTTTGAGTAATGTGAATAATGTAAGTGAGTAATGTAATTTCGATTAATATGAATGAGTAATGTAATTTTTTAGTAATGTGAGTGATTAATGTAATTTTCGAGTAAAATAATGAATTCGAGTAATATAATCGAAATTTTGAGTAAAATGTTCCCTCGAGTAATGTATTCGAGTAAAAGTATTACATTCGAATAAAGTATTTTGAGTAATGTATTTTTATGATTTTTTATTTTTTATTGTTTTACTCATATATATTACTCGTATATTCGAGTAAAGAGCATTTTGGTCAATTCGAGTATAAAAAATATAATGTTATATTTAAGATAGAAAAGAAAATTAATATTTTTATTAAGGTACAGTGATTTTTCCCCATAATTATTGGACATACCGTAAAAATTCTACACTATCCATAATTATTATTGTACATACGTATTAAATTTCTATACATAATCATTGTATGTGTACAATTAGGCATCGGCACTTAAATAGTCAATTAATTTTAGTAAATTGAAAATAATAATTATATAGAAAAAAAAAATGAAGAAACAAAGAATAAAAAAAGCTATGAGTAAAATTTTGAAATGATAAAAGAAATCCAAAAAAATAGTGGTAATAGTTGGACTAGAATTAGAATATTATGTGTATCTTAGGAATACTAATTAAAATTTTATTATATTTTAATTCTTTTAAAGAGGAGTGCTTCCAAGTTCTAAGTAATATAGTTCAAAAGAGTGTATCTCATAGCAATAATTCATTTTCAAAATAAACTTTTTTTTGTAAGAAAATAAATACTGATAAAAACTGTAATTAATTAATAAATTAAAATCACATATATTTATTTGATAATAATACGGGGGAATTAAATAAAATGTTGAAACTCAAATCACAACAATGATAGGGTGTAGTAGGGAATAAAAGGAAGGAGTATTATTGGAGAAAAAAGAGGGTAGAGAAATTTCAGAGCAGCCTTTGTTGGCGAGTGTACTCCCAGAGGGCAATGGCACCACTCACATGAACATTAAGCGATCTAACAACGCCTAACTGTGGAATCTCGATGCAACCATCCAACATGTGGATTATTTCAACTGGTATTCCATCCTTTTCACGACCAAGAACCAGTACCTGTCAAACCACCATATCACTCTACTAACTTAATTCAAGCCAACTACATCATCTCACTATATATTGAGATCAAGTATAATGTCCAGCTAAACATGCACCCGGTTCGGAACCGCCGGTTCCGGTTCCCGGAAATGAAGAACCGGAACCAAACCAAGAGTATGAAGGTTTCGGTTCGGTTTCGAAACAATTCCGTTTTTTTTTTCAGCATTAAACCATAAAAAAAATTAATTAAATAAAATAGAGGAACCGTAGGTTAGAACCGGAACCGAACCAGAATATATCCGGTTTCAGTTCTATTTTGGCAGGTTCCCTGTTCGAACCGTTTGTTCCGGTTATTTTGTGCATGTCTATGTCCGGCTATGCATGATTAGGAATTTAGGAATTATCTGTATTGTAACAGCAGGCAACGATCACACAAGCTATCCAAATCATGCATCTCGACGTACCGTCTTTGTCGGAAATATGTATTGGTCCAGGGGGACACTGTTTGCAGTTTGCTCCAAGCCTAATATAGCAAAACCTTCTGCTTTCTTTTTCTCCAAGAATATTTTCATAATTCCAACGGGAACTTCCACAACAGGAACCCACTTATCTGCTGTTACACTGATAAAAACAGAGGATTAGTAGGAAAACAGACTTTAGTTTCATTAATGTCGTACAATTTGTTAGTGATGGTCCATAGGCAATTGGGCATGGATCCTTCACAAACCTTAATTAAGTCAGGTAAAAAAAACACCCAAACAAATGTGGCATTCTTGAAAATTGCACATTTATGAAATCAGTTCACATTCCCTCCAAAGAAAATTTCAGGGAGCAAAGAAATAAAATCCACTAACAAAATTGGAAAACTGGTTATCGCATTAAAACCACCACAGAGATTACACAAGTCGACAGCCAAATATGATAGCCAAAGACTCGTTTAGTGTAAATTAGCATAGCTAACTTTAGTAAATATACTAATAATCAACCTAAGAAAAATTGGGCATGGATCCTTCACAAACCTTAATTAAGTCAGGTAAAAAAACACCCAAACAAATGTGGCATTCTTGAAAATTGCACATTTATGAAATCAGTTCACATTCCCTCCAAAGAAAATTTCAGGGAGCAAAGAAATAAAATCCACTAACAAAATTGGAAAACTGGTTATCGCATTAAAACCACCACAGAGATTACACAAGTCGACAGCCAAATATGATAGCCAAAGACTCGGTTAGTGTAAATTAGCATAGCTAACTTTAGTAAATATACTAATAATCAACCTAAGAAAAATTGGGCATGGATCCTTCACAAACCTTAATTAAGTCAGGTAAAAAAAACACCCAAACAAATGTGGCATTCTTGAAAATTGCACATTTATGAAATCAGTTCACATTCCCTCCAAAGAAAATTTCAGGGAGCAAAGAAATAAAATCCACTAACAAAATTGGAAAACTGGTTATCGCATTAAAACCACCACAGAGATTACACAAGTCGACAGCCAAATATGATAGCCAAAGACTCGTTTAGTGTAAATTAGCATAGCTAACTTTAGTAAATATACTAATAATCAACCTAAGAAAAAAGTCAGTTTCCAAAACCTGATAAGTTGAAACTGCTTGTCGTTTAATACATTTTTATTTGCAACAGCTAGACCAGCTGCTCTAAATACCTGGCAAAAGTAGATTACATTAAAGTTGAATTTAAGGTGGCATACTAAGTAGAGTAGCGAAAATTTGGAAAAGAGAATCGATGCAAAACACAAGACTCGCATGTAGGAACACACCTCACATGTCCGTGCCAATCCAGCCAGATTAGGTATCCGATCTATAAGGGATGCTACAACGATAATTTGCTGCCTGCTTCCTTTTAACTTCTCAATAATCATTCCCCTTGAATGTAGTAAGTGATCAAAAAGCTGATTTTCATTTTCTATATCTGCATTTGGAAGAAAAAAAAAATGTTAAATTTTGTACTCCCTCAAGTATTTTTGGTTGCAGAGATTAAGAAAAGCTGCTTTTTAGGTGTATAATGTGAGATAAATGAGGGTATTTTTTGTAATTTAATAAGAAATGTGTATAAAGTTTTTGGGTTATGTGTAAAAAGTAGGCAGCAATTTTGTAGTATTGAGGTATTGTAAGGATGTTAATATTGCTTTTGTGTGGATTGCTAATTTTAGATGTGTGCAGAAGTTTTGGTACAATAGAGTTGGAAAAGTGTGAAGTAAATATCAGGACGGAGGAAGTATCATTTTTAAATCAAATGCTAGGCAGTCATCTATTTCATTGAGGATTACCGGAAAAGTTTGCAACGAGAATACGAGATTAGTAAGCAATATGGTGATGGGGAGGAAAAGTAAATAAATAAAATCTGAGAGATTACCTGCCAACCATTTCATAAGTCTAAAACTTGCCCAAGCGAAATATGAGTTTACTTTCTCAATGTCAAAGTCTGTTAGGTTCTTTTCTTAAGGCTTCGGATTGGTTTGAAAATATTGCCGAAGCGAAATATGAGTTTACTTTCTCAATGTCAAAGTCTGTTAGGTTCTTTTCTTAAGGCTTCGGATTGGTTTGAAAAATATACACTATACTTTTGATAGTTAAAATGGTTTTATATACAACCAATGGAAATAAACAGGAATTTCCATGAGAATTATAAGAAAAACTCAATGTGTGAACTTCTCTTCATTTTTCCTTTTATTTAGGTCGATATGTCAATGACTAGGTAGGTAATTAAAATTAACAAAGTGTAGTAATTAAACATAGACTGTTGGCAGTAGAGTTTGTATTTTAAGGATACATCTACAGTGTTAATACGTTAATTTCATTATTCATAACTATATATATATATATATATATATATATTCAATATGACTAACTATGAAGGATGCACATTTTGAACTAATCGTTCAATTGGTATGACTAATTTGTCTTGAACTAAACAAGTAGCAGACTGTTATACCCGCAAAAGAGTTTAATAGGATCCTACATGCAGTGTTGAGTTTACATACCCAGAAGTGGCTCATGGGATGCTCCTTTTGTCAAAGAAACTCTAGATACTGTCCCTTGCTGCTCATTCTTGGAGAAGGATATTTTTCTTTGAAAGTCATATATTAATTCATTCTCAACCTGGGTCGCTGATTGTCCTTTGGAATTCAACATTTCATCATATTTAGGACCTTCATTAATTTGGATGCCATCATTATTGATTTCAGCTGCGTCTTTAGCCATTGATGATCTAAGATTTTCTCTAGTATCCTGTAAGAATTAATTAGAGCAGCAAATATATGAGTGGGAAAAAATGTAGAACTAAGTATCTAGCTGCTTACATTCAGAAAATCAATTACTCGATCCATAAGCGTCGTGGGAACGCACTCAAATTCTTGTCCCTACAAAAATCCCACAAAATTGAGGGTTAGGAATAAGATAACAATAACAAGCTAACTGAAGATGAATGACATTACATTTTCCTTGACCGGTTGATCAATGGTCCTAACACCAGAAGGAACAAACCTCATGCACTAAAGATGCTCTTTTTATTTTTTAAACAAAAATGTTACTGGGTTTATAACTAATTCTTGGCAGAAAGTATTTTTCATCAATATGGAAAATAATCAATCACAAACACAGTAAATAGAACTTTCGGTTATCCTTTCAGGTGTTAAAGTATTCTTCCTTGACAAGATTAATACGACCTATAACAATTAACATATCATAACACTCTCTGCATAGAAAAGATTCTAGAAGCAACATTTGCATCTAAAAGAAATTTATATGCCAGTGATCTGTAGTAAAATGAAGCAGACTCAGGGCACCATAATATAGGGTAAAAATCCAGATGGTAATGACAGTAGGTTTACTCTGAAAAGAATTTAAATCAAGACCGAATACCATTTGATCAAGAAAGTGCCCGCTTTCACATTTTTAATCTCAGAAGCAGGTAATGAATATTATTAACAACCGACCTCCACCCTATTAGTAAAACTCTTAGATGGCAATACAGACATTTTTAATCTCAGAAGCAGGTAATGAATATTATTAACAACCGACCTCCACCCTATTAGTAAAACTCTTAGATGGCAATACAGACTCCACTGGATCAAAAGAATCAAGATGATTATCCATTGAAGCCCTTAACCTGCATGAACAATTGATAAAGATTACAAAATATCAAAAATAATAATCCTTGTTCACATGTTTGTCCTTGAAAACGCTTTCAATAAAAAAATAAAAACAAACAAAAAAAGGAAACATAACAAAACAAAACAACTTATTTGCACATTGCCACATCCAAGTTCCAAGCGGACCATTATTGAAATACCATCCAACATATTTCGCGGTGGCTTTACTTTCCACTTAATATGACATGATAACTCCTAAAAATCAGTTACATATGACATATTACAGGGTATACTTCATAGACCTCTTATTTTATAAAAATGTAAAAAATCCCCATAAACTCTCGCTGCACTTGTAACATCCTTACTGAAATATTTTGCTATAATAGGTTATATTATACTATTAATCAGCCAAAATATAGGGGACTGAATCTCTACAAGTTTGATAATTACACAACTATAGGATGTCTTCCTCGAGGGAAAATTTATTCTAGATTCAGCATTTATCACCAATGAGATGGTGGAACAGGTACGGGGTAAGACTGGTTTCCAAGATTTATTTTATGAAGGCCTACAACCATGTTGATTGGGAATTCCTTGACCATGTCCTCAGTCGAAAAGGCTTCAGGGATAGGTAGCGTATCGATGGTCGCTTAAAATCAGTCAGCTTCTCTAATTTGAACAATGTGAGATAGAAAGGAGGGACCTCTGAGGGATCCAGAGGTCCCCGATAAAAAATCCTCTCTCACCATTTTTGTTTAACTTAGTGGCAGATGGTATGTGCAGATTGATCAACAAGATGTAAAGTCTGCCTCTTGTTAAAGGCTTGATGATGAGTAAAGACACCTTGAGCTGACTCACTGGTGGTCTGTATATTGGAAATACCTCTTTCAGGGACAAAGCATTACTGGGCAAGTGATGGTGACAGTTTAATCAGAATCAGATAGTTTGTGGTACTGGGAATATGATCTTCAAGATAGCAACTGGGGTGCAACTGTGCAAACTTGGTATCAGGAGCACTTTCAGAAGCCCTTGGAAATTCATCTTCCCAAGTTTACCCGAATGATTGGTAAAAGCTCCCAAGTTTACCCGAATGATTGGTAAAAGCTCAAGTGAGTAAAGGTAAAAGAGTGTGTATAGGAGGATGTTTGGTTGACTGAGTACCCTATTTCTTGCATCTTCACATCTTTATATTATCTTTCTTTGGTTCATAACAAGCCAATTTTTTTCTTCCCCCATTACATGGAATTTGCACTTCTTCAGAAACTTGAGGGATAGTGAATTGGATAAATGTTATCAACTTATGGAAAAGCTAGATGATGTTGGGCTGTGTCTTGAAAGAAGACTTTAGGTCATGGACCTTACTCTCTTACAGATCCTTTATGTTAAATGATTTTCTTCATCTTTCTTATCAGAAAACAATTTCCTCTACTTTCCCTTGGCTCAAAGCAACCTAGAATGTTCGAAATTCCTAAGAAGGTCCAGATTTTTTTAGGGAAGGTTAATAGTTTTGGGGAGTTACCCACATGTCATTTTCTATAAAAACATTTCCAGAATGTCCCTTCTCCCAAAATTGGTGTGTCTGGGGTAGATTTAATACTGAAGATCTTAATCAATTACTCATGCAGTTCGCCCTAAGCCTTTAGAACAAAGAACTCAAGGAGTTGGGTCTGCACTGGACTGTCTAGACAACACCAGTCTGCCTCAGATTCAATTCACACTAATCTGGGGAGCCTCATTAACATCAAGGGCAAATACTGTGAAAATTACAGTTCCAGCAGTATATTGGTCCATTAAATCTGAAGAAATTAGAGTTGCTCTTTGGGTATTTGGTCAAGGAATTGTTATGATATCCCACATCGGTTCTACAAATGTGGAAGGGCATATAAGTGAGTCAACCATACACCTTTGACCATGATTTTTGGTTAAGTTAGGGCTCCCTAGCTTATATGCCTAACTATTTGGTCCGACTTGCCAGATCCAGACGGGCTGCGAAAAGATGCTACTCAATGGTGGGCATAGGGGTTGTGATAGAGTTAAGATGATCACGAAACAAATAAATCCCTCAAGAGGGCCAAAGAGATGAACTCTGCCACAAACGAATAAGGTTGCAAAACAGATAATTTCTTCTTGATAATCAAACCCTAGTAACATAGGAGTTTATATAGGCTGAAGTCCCATAAACAAAACCCTAAACCTAATTACTAATATGGCAGAAAATGGAAACTAAGGTAATAAGAAATTAGGAAACTAAAATATCTAAACAAGGAAATAATTGACTTGAAATCAAAGTACTAAAATAAATTAATCCTAAACTTATGTCTTCTTCTCTCTCTATCAAGTTGAGATCTGGAGTTGTGGGTCTAGGCATGAGGTTGCCACCCGGAGATTGATGTCTGTGGATGCTCGCTTCGAAGAGAGATGGATTGTTGCAGTATCCAACATTAGTTCCACAAGAAAATGTGGAATGACATATAAGTTAGGGAATTGTTAGGCATATGTGTGTGTCGGGGGGGTGGGGGGGTGGGGGGGTCATAACTTCACCCATAATTTGTGTCATTCCACACTTTCATGCGGAATTGATGTGGGATATCGTAAAAATTAGTCACCCTTTGAACCAGAAATATGCGGATGGGACACTTCTGGTGGCAACCCACATGCCAACGCCCACAACTCCATGTGGAAACCCCCTTGGGCCTACCATCAGGTAGCCCCTTTGTTGCCCGTCCGAATTCTATTGGTTGTTAGGCATTTAATCCAGGGGGTCCTAACTTAACCCAAAATCATGGTGAAGGGTGGCCCCTACTTATACGTCATTCCACACTTTCGTTAGAACCGGTGTGTGATATCGTAACAATCCATCCACCTTCATCAAACGACCACGGACAACACACTCCCGGTGGCAGCCCACATGCTAAGGCCCACAACTCCGAGTGGCAAACCCACTTAGGCTCACATTCGGGATGGCAACCCTTGAGCCCACAATCGGGTAGCCCTTTTCCGCCATCTGCTTGGATCTTACAGCTCCGACCAAATCGTTAGGCGTATAAGCTAGGGATCCCTAACTTAACCCAAAACCATGGTCAAAGATAAAGCATTACCCCCACTCATATGCCCTTCCACACTTTCATAAGAATCACTGTGGGATATCATAGCAATCCATCCCCCTTAAAACTAAACATCCATGTACGGCACACTTCAGGTGGCAAACCAAACGCCAAGGCCAACAACTCCGGTTGGCAAACCCCTTTGGCCCACAAGGTGGCAACCCATGGGCCTACCATTGGGCTACCCTACCTACGGCTTGTCTAGATTCGGCAGGTCGGACCAAATTGTTAGAAATATAAGCTAGTGACCTAACTTAACCTAGGTGTGGGTTGGCCCTCACTTATGTCATTCCACACATTTGTGTGGAGCATATGTCGGATATCATGACAGTAATTTTTAGAAGTTTTCACATTTCTGACATTGAAGTTGGTGCTATGCTTTGCAACAGTTTTTGTTTGCACTAATGCAAGGCATTCCTCATCCCAATAATCTTTTAATGAAATCTTTGTTTCTCACAAAAAAGTTGTTGGTTACAATTTAACGAAACAAACTTGTATGATTATTTTGCAGTTATTTCTGCATTTTCTGGAAGAACTAAGAATTGCTTCATTTTCTATTATAAAAGGGATGATGATTCAAAGGGGATGATAACTCGGGAACTTTTCCTTTTTTGCAATAAAATTATAATAAGCTGAACAAGATGTTAAAATATATCTTTATCAGTAATATTAACAAAAAAAAATCGATCAAATCAATGATTTCTCTTTTATTCACATAAGATAATTACCAACACATACCTTGCACAATCTGAGTTATGTGCCAAATAATTTCTCAAATCCACAAAGCACCTCTCCTCCAAAGACTTGCACGCACTAGTAGAGGGACTTGGATTTAGTGACAACTTTTCAAGAACATGATATACCAATATCTGCAAGTTATCATATATGTTACATAACACCATATTCAACATCTCATGTAAATCATTGTTCATTATACAGAGACAAACCTGTGTAAATCCACGCAAAGTGTGATGATGAGAGGTTAATAATGGGACTATAGGAGGAAGTAATTCATTCAGGTGTTCAAATTGAGTCTCTTTTTTTGCATGTAGAATAACATTAGCTGCTATAAATACATATGATGACATAGCCTGCATCAAGAAAAGAACCATGCATAAACAATAATTCTTGTGTAAATAATAATGGAAACTACAAGATCATGCAGAGTATATGCAATACAATATAGTAAAATTATACCTCATCAAAGCCCAATAACGAATCAAAGATGATAAGAGTCAGGATCATTAATCATAAAGAGATCAAGGAAACAAGACAATTTCGCTGGAATAAAACCACTCTCTAGGAATCATAATTATATACTACCTAAATATGGGGTTGGCGCACTCTATGTCACAATTTTAAGTTAGTAGCTTGGGAATCAGGCCATAGGCGCCACCCACCAGTGGCATAATTTCCAGCAGTAGTTAAAGGCTTCAAAGAATGAATTAATAGGGAGGACATAAATGGTACCCTGACCATAATGAGGTTGAGTATTGTCAAGAATGGTAGCACCTCCCATGAGTATTGTCAATTATGTTACAAAAATATAATAGCACTCCTATTAATATATTTTCATTAATTAACTACGTAATATGATACAATAATAGATGTAGGGTACTCTACCTAAATAAAAAGAATATAATACTGTACTTTTTTTATCTTAATCTTAATTTGTTATAATTCAAATGTTTTTTTTTCATTTTTTTAGTGATATAGTGATATTCATAAGACTTTTTTCAACTTATAACACTAGTTTTATATTTAAAAACACTTCATAAGTTCACACTTCACATATTTAATAACCAAATCAACTTCTATATGATTAATGAAATATATTTTGAAAAAATTATATTCATAGCTCTTTTATTAAAATACATATTTTCTTTTTTTTTTAACTTCAGTAGGTATTTGTAAATAATAAAAGCTATAAGTTATTTTTAAATAAATCATATGTATCGTATTTAATATTTTAATTTATTTTATGTAAATATGAAATCACTAACTATAAATTATAACATCAATATTTGCATCCTATTCTAAAAATAATACATTAAAATAATATGATAATTTAACTACTTTTTAAATGCATAGATGGTAAATCCATTTCACTAAACCGTTTTGATCCAAATACAACCAAAATCTGTACTGAATTGTACCGAATTATGAGAAAATTAAACCGGCACCGTGCCCAATTTCAGTACTATACTGGATATCCTATTTTTAATTCGTACCGAACTTTCGATAAGAACATTTTTTCAAAAATCCATATTGTACCAAACCGTGTACTCCCCAACTGGCAACATTGAGTCAAGGTAGGAGGTTTGCGACTATATACAACTTCAAAAGGAGTACATCCCAAGGCCAACATCGTAAATAAGTTTCCAAGCATCTATTCAAAACCTCAAATTGACCATCCATCTCCGGGTGGTAAGCCAAGCTCATCCGTAACTGAGGAAGACCATGCAACCGCACAAATCTCTCGGGCAAACAACACTGCCCTCGAGTTGTAAACCGATGGCTAAGGCCCATAAAATGAGCAACCTTTGACAGCCAATGAATCACAACTAGGATTTGATAATATCCACTCACATCCTCCCATATAGCCTCTGGAATTGGCAGAGGTTGGAGCAGTCAACCGGGGCACGTATATCCGCATTATTACGTGACATACCAAACACTCAGCCAGAAATCTAACAATTACTATGGTAGGCCCTGGCATGGCCACCTTTCAGAGCTGAATGGAACTCCACCAAGATTGAATGACTAAAAAGGCTTACTATAGTTGAAGGAATGAGTATATATTCCTTGGAATTTGAGAATATTCTTCTATTTTTATTCTCCATTGAACTATCGTGTTTGTTGATTCAGATTTGATTTAATTATAAGTTCGATCATGATTTGGTTTTATCTCATCCAATGAGTTTGGCTTTGACATTTTTGGGTTGGAGGCCTCTTCTTGGGTCTGTATAACTTAAATAGACCAAAATAAATAATGATAATTATCAATTATATACTCATTATTTTAAAAATTAATCTATTAAATTCCCCTAAAAATAAATAATTAGTTAATATTCAATATAAAATTTGCCACGTATTATATATAATAAGCGATAAATTAATTTGACTACGCTTGGAACTCTCTTCACCCAATTCATTCACTATTTTATCTTAGCAAGTAAAAAGAGTTTGTAAATTGTAGCGGAAACAAGGAGCAAAACCAAGGTTAAGTTGTTGCATTACGAATGCTAGACTTAGCCTTTGATTTTCAAATTCAGAAAAAATAAAAAGTAGTTAAAACCAAAATTCATACCAAATACCAAGGAGAATTATGCTATGATGGTTCCACAAAAGTTAAATCAAGAATGAAACAAAAAAAAAAATACCTGAGGCCGCAAATCGTAACTCCTAAGCAGAGAAACCAATTGTTGCCCCACCTGTGAAGTGAACAAAGGAAAAGGTCCTCAGTATAATCGAAAAAAGATATTAAAGACAGCAATTGAATAGAATAGATCACTGGGCTATACATTGTGTGACCTAGAGAAGCCTCAGCAACTATGGAGCAATAACTAACACCTCCTAAGCTTTAGACTTTTTTAGTAAAAAATAATTCAGATTTTTATTACCTCCCTAGTTTTAATAATTACCTTGCAGTCATTTAATAATTTAGTTATCTTATACAATCAATCCTTTTGTCCTGAAATCATCATATTTCTCAATATAAGAAAGCTAATCATGATAGGAAATTAAGTTCATAAAAATTAAAGAAAATTTCTAATATGATAAATCTCAAAGTCTAAGTTGAAGTCGGATTGAGAAACAAATAGTTAGTTACATTTTTATGCAATGGATGTACTTTCTCAGCAAGTATAGATGTTTAGTAACTTCATAAAAAAAACTTTTTTAATGGAAAATAAATTATATTATTATAGTTATAGTATGGAAAAAGTACGAAGGGTTGAGGAATCTAGCTTAAAAACAATATAATGCCAAACATTAGAAAACATTAAACTTCTATAATTAGAGACCTATCAAGTAACCTTCAACAATTAACAATCTCACACCTCGTCTATGAACTCTTCCAAATCCTCAAGACTGCGACAAACCATGGATTAAGGCTGCAACTAACTGAGTTATTGGTTGTAAAATGATCACTTAATATGTATATTGCCAGCTGCAACTAGGAGACAATCATGCTGTTTGATTCTAACTATATGAAATTGTAAATTTCTGGCCTTAATGCTTCATACCTATTCTTCTTATTCTTACCTTTTTTTTTTCCTCTCATGGGCAGTGTAATTAAGTTTTTTCCTCTTTTCATTGTCTTGCATGGTATAAGTTAATACGAAATAATAGAGAGTTAAGAAGTTAACAAAGTCAGGAGATAGTAGTGATATTGACTCAACCACCTTTGAACCAATCTACACTAAAACCTCAGAAGAAACATTAAGACTTTCACTAATGCTAGGAATATATATGGTATAGATTCAAAGTCTGGTGGTTGCTCCAAATAAATAGTATTAACAAGATCACCATGGAGAAAGGCATTCTTGATTTCTAACTGGTCTAAAAGCCAGTGATAAGTGACTGGAAATGAAATCATGAGGCGAATAGATGTAAGCTTGGTAACTGGTGAAAGCTGCCAGAATAATGCCACCATCAGAACAATATAGAAAACAGAGTTCAAACTTACTTTGCTTCATATCAAACTTCTTGACAGCACAAGTAAATGTACCAAACAATGAGGACTCTGTTTGAAACCACACAAAGACTAGTGAATATAGTATACCTTATGACTCTACCCTGACCAACAAAGCTTGGTTGTTGCTCCATATCAATGGCATCATTCACCAAACATCTTGTGTTGACACATCATCTCAAAATGGTGTGGCTACACGAAAAAATAGGCATCTTCTAGAAACTGCTAAAGCCTTACTTTTTTCCATGCATATTCCGAAAACCTTTTGAGCTAATGCAATGTCCATTGTTGCTTTCTCATCAATCGCATGCCCTCTTCCATTTTTCAAGGAGAGACGCCAATTCATGTTCTTCTTTAATCTCACTCTCAGTTTTCTATTGATCACAAGATATTCAGTTATTCAAGTTTTGTCAGGGATGTTTAGCCACATGTCACGAAACTAGACCCGAAATCTTCGAAGTGAGTTCTTGGGTTATTCAAGGGTACAAAAGAGGTATCAGTCTTTCAACCCTAGTCTCAACAAGCACCTTGTGTCTACTGATATTGTCTTTTATGGAAATTACACCTTTCTCTGATCCTCCCACCGAGGAGGAAGATACAGACTTTCTGATATACACTATTCCTCTTTCTGTTGTTCCTCCATCTTCATCCAGTAGACATCCTATCTCACACACATACTCTCGTCATCCGAAACTTCCATTCCCACTACTGCTGATTTGGTTCCTACACTACCACCTTCACGTCTTGATCAGCCAATATCTTCGTCAACAAATTTTTCTTTTAAGTGATTAATTTTCCCATTACCCTTCACAAAGGTAAACGTTCATGCACTTATCCAATTTCCTCATTTGTTTCATATAATCATTTCTTCATTTCTTCTCAATCTTTTGTTGCATTTTCATATCTCGATATTTTCCCGAAAACTGTTAATGAAGCTTTGGCTGACTTTAGCTTACTTGTTTACATCATGCCTTTTTTTTCACCACATTTGGGGTTCAGGCATCACTGATCAGAGCTGCCTAATCCAAATTTTCCCACTAGTGTATTTAAAATTTATAACGAGCAGAGGTTTTCACATATAAAAGCTTTCAGTCTTAGCTACTAGTGAGGTCAGAAATTTTTCTAGTAATCTGAGAAGTAGACACACAATACTAGCATCTATCTGCTGAAGTGCCTAATCAAACAAAAATCTATAGCACCAGTATTGCCTTATCATAGGACGAAATTCAGACAAGGAATCATTCTCTTGAACTAGTTGAATTCCAAATCTACAAACACAATTATCAAAACTACGGAAGAAAAACAACAAATAGAAAAAGTATGCATGGGGAAAAAGAAAAAATGTAGTCATGCTTTCAAAATAAAATATTCACCTATACAAGTGTCCAACAACATATTACAGAAGATTACAGCAAAGGGAATTGAAAAGAATTAGTAAAGCATAAGGTTCATTTCGTACCAACGAAGGATATTTCAAATATATGTAGATAGCAAAAGTTTCCATATACTGCCGAACTGAAGGTAAGTTGTTCCTCTACAAACACAGGAGAAGATATATCAGTATATAAACAATTGAAATAGTAGAAACTGATGTAATATAGAAAAACATATGCACCAAGGTTGTAACAATTCTTTCATCAAAAAATATCAAGCATAAGAGTTCTCTGAAAGGATCTAAAAAAATTCTTCAATAAAAATCCCAATAATTAGGTGTTGCAAAATTGCCAAACGATAAACCACAATATATCGTTGAATAAACATGAAAATGGGCAGTAAAACATCACTCCGTTCGTCAGCACAAGGCAAAAAGTTTAACCTACCCCTGCTATCATTTTATAGGAGCATGTACATGTAGTTTGTTCATTGAAAATTATACAAAATACAAATAACAGGAATTAGTTATTGAAATTAATATTAATTATCAGCAATCCTCCTTTCATAAATAAAAATCAGATTAGACTTTGAAATTGAAAAATTTTTCCCATAAAATCAACGACAGATTGAAAATAATTCAGAAAACTAAAGTGAGAATCTCTAAAATTTACACCTCCATGACAGGAAAGAAAATTTGTGAATAAGACAGAAACAAGTTTTCAAAGTTGGAAATATGTTCCTTGATCAGCAGTCAGCAATTTTCCTACTACGACCTGATAATTTTATGTGCAATTGTGCATGGAAATCTTAGTAAGTACATATTGATAAGAAAGAAATGGCAGTAGGAAACTGCGCAGGGAGAGGGGCTGGGGAAAGAGAGCGAGCGAGAACAGAAGCAACAGAAAGTTTTTCTATGATTTTCTGCCCTAACAAATAACAATGCAATTTTACCCAAAAAGTACTTCAGTCAAGAGAAACATATTTTTGTGGGAAATTACTTTAAAAACAAAAGGCATCAATGCAGCACTTTCAAGGGCTAAAACTTCATTTTGAGCAACATTAAATTTCAGAATATGGTTCGCTGCTCTGGGGACAGATGCATTCTCCACTTATAAACAACATCATACGTCAGTGTTCCCAAGTATGTCACGTATACCATAGACAAAGATTATCTGTAATGAAATTGAGTTGTTTTATTAACAACAGATTCCTCATGCAATAAACGGTTAGCATATTAGTCAATTTTTGTGTGAATTCTGTATTAGGAGATGGGTTATGAAATAGATCTAAACACATTCACATTCATTAAAAAAAAAATTCAAATCACACATAATCAAATCACTTATATACATTCAACAGAGATGACAAATTATGAAATTAAAGATCACTGAAATATGAAAATTTTGATATGCAGTAAAAGCAGGTTTGAAATTGTTAACATCTGAAACTTTGGTAAAAAAAAAAATTAATAATAATAATAATAATCACTTTCATGATGTGCCAGCAGCCTTTTTTTCAAAAATTTCCTTTTATAGAGAGGCAAAAACATAATAAAATTGGGGGCATGGTACACCATAGTGCACATCTGGAAAATATTTTTTACAGGGAAATCCAACATTTTCTATTTCGGGTTGACTATCCTACTTTCATATACAAAAATATATTTACATTTTAGGCATTACGTGTATATTATCTGCAAATCCAATCAAGTCAAGGCCCACACACAACATGTCCTCTCACTAAAGGAGCATCTAGAGCATTTATGTATGAGTTTAACAAACTCAGAACGAAAATGGATGGTCAATTTGAGAGCATCAACTAGTTCATAAGTTTCTAGGTAGAAGTACCCACATAAATTAATACGTGCAAGGTAGAAGTTACTCTCTCAACAATATCTAAATCAACAAATCGTGATAATGCACATATCATCTGCCATGCACGAACTTTCCGTCTATGAATCTGCAAAAAACAAAATAATACCTACATCAACAATTTTTGAGAATGCACATTCTTATGCCTGCCACAAGCTCATAATATTTATCTGAAATTGACCAGGAACTAACCGCGCTATACTTTTTATACAACTCCTTAGACAGATCTTTGTCAGTTTCCTGCAAACAAATCAGCCATCAATTAATGAATGGGTTGCCCTTCTCGTGTTCAGGTGAAACAATTGATCTAGCCATAAGAGCATTTTAGATGATGAAGCTGTTTAAAACATAGTATAGTGCCAAATATTTTACAGTAAACTGTGTAGGGTGCTCAAAATTTAATCAGGACTGCAGGCATAATAATATGAAGGTTTTTGTTCACATTCGACAGAAGGAATATTTTCAAACAAGGAATTCTCATTATGGACTTAATAATAAATCCAACAAATGTCATCCTAAATTCTTAATATCACATACTAATTGAATTGTTACAACCTTACAGGGGATGATGAACATTTTGGGTGTCGTTTGGTTCAAATTTTGGAATTTGAATGGTAATGGGTATCACTCAGGAAATGAATCACAATGGGAGGGTGTGGAGTAGTTAACGAAACAAGAGGAATGATTGAAGAGTTTTAATTCTCATTACCCTTCACCAACCATGAAGAACAGGAATTAACATATCTTCATTCCCATAGCCCACACCTATTACCCCCAACTAAGAAGCCCCTTAAAAAATGAACTTTAGATCAAATATCTAGGTTCGCTTGGTCATCCCCTCAGGCTTAAAGTTGCCCGATCCAATAAAGAGGCTCAAGACTCATTAGAGACACTGGAATGGTGGATTGTCAATTTGCATTGCATATTAACTAATATCAGAGAACAGAATTAACCAGTTTCTAGGAAGTTAGCAAGCAAGTTGTCAAGTTGAGATTTTAAGTTGTTATCTCTCATACTTGAGCTAATATTTTATTGTCATTGAGTTGCAAAATCATTTTTTGCATCATTCTCATAACTCATTAAGCTGCACATACAGTTGAGTTTCCCCCAGATTACTTTTGATTGAAATAATTGAGGATTAAGCTTTTCATAATATAAAAAATATAAAACTTCTTACACCAAAAGTATATAAATGCTAATTTGTTATTTATACTGTGCAGTGCAGGTGCATACAAGAATTAAATTAATTATGCTAGATGATTTATAATTGAAAAATAAGTATATATATATATATATATATATATATATATATATATATATATATATACATATATATAATGTTAAAATAGTATTCTACAAATATAAGTTTATTCCCACCTTCTGTGAAGAGCCAAAACAACTGAGACAGAAATGTGTAACCCATATCTTTGGGAATTGGTTTCTCTAAAGATCAGGTAATCCTTGTCGAACTTTCAGCCAAGTATAAAAAGGCCAGAAATATATTAAAGTAGGGCCCTTCGGGCCACAAAGTTACGTTGAAATCACTCTAATCATAAAAATAAAATAAAAAGTAAAAAAAAGTGCCACCAATAGTCATAATATAACTACATTTTAGAACATGCATATAGTAAAAGATAAGCAACCTATCAAGAAAAACTGAAGGCAGGCTTATTGTGCATTAAGAGATACCTTTCCAAAGGTTCTCACAAGCAAATAAGGTAAGATCTACACTAGCTTGATGGGCTTTAGCCATGTAATTCAACTTAAGTCATAATATATACTCCTTCCATCCCACAATAAATTTCACACTTACCATTTTCATCAGTCGCACAATAAACTTCACCACCTTAAAAAGGAAACATCACATCAATTCCTTAACCTCAAAATACATCTTAATTTCAAATTTACTACTCCAACCTAAAACACATAACATACTTTATAATTTACTCCCTTCATCCCATCAGAAAAGTTACATTTACTTTTCGCAAGAAGATTAAGGAATATATTACTTTAATGTGTAGTGGGTTGAGAGATATATATTTTAATGTATAGTGGGTAGTTGTATTAGTGTTGTGTGTGGGACCCATTGAGATATATTAATAGTTTTATGTGGGTCCCATCTACAAAAAAGGGAATGTAACCATTGAAATGGGACGCCCAAAATGGTAATGTGTAACTTTTTGGATGGGACGGAGGTAGTATTCATTACCTAAAAAGACTAGAATACCCTCCAAAAAGTCAACAAAGTTAGTCAAAAAAATAATTTTTTTTAAAGTCCGTAATCTAGTATCGGGGCAATATAATGTGGGACGGAAAGAGTAATATATTAAAAAAAAATATTAGTGTGTATTTAATACATGTTCATATTATTATTACATATTCCTCTGTGTGTGAGTGCGCACGCAAACTTAAACATGTTCTCTAAGGTAGTGCAGGATTCAAGACCCAGACAGTCTCTAAGTAAATGGATGTCTTAGTAGCAAGTTATATTTCCTGTACTGCAACTTAATATTGTAAACTACATATCCAAAAATGAGCCAACACAGCTAGATGAATAAAATAGCAATACAGCAACAGGAGCAAATATGTATATGGAAAAAATTATGTCTCTTTTATACTCTTCTACTTTCCATATCTGCCATGTGGCTGATTCTACCATATACAACAATGGATACCAATGTTGACATTCTAGTCTTGTTAATTGGAAACTCTTCCATATTTACAACATACAAAATTAGCAGATATGCATGACTTGAAACTTGAAAAACAAATATACAGGCTAATCTATAGAGTAAAGACATGGATCTATTTTTTGACAAATCTAATTCTGTAATATTTACACGACTAGACACAAACAAGATTTCTCATAAGGGACATTTGCCTCCCTTACTTTGGCAAGTAAACAGTTAGGAGTCTGAGGGTTTCTTGATGACTTAGAGCACATTAAAAAAAGGCATACCACAGTATTGAGAAGTTCTAGCAAAAACATTTTGCCAGGTGAAGTAAGATCCTGGCAGTCCTCGTTGCTAGAAGAAAATTTATTTTGATAAGCCATGTCCGCAAGTTTGGAAAACAAGACAGCAACAGATACACGTGCATACAACTCTGTATTGATGAACACCTGATCACACAAAGCATAAAAATTTTATTTAGTCAGAAACTAGATTTTGATTTAAAAACTAGAAATACAAAATGTTTGAACCAAATTCCTACAGAATGGCTTGAAACACTTGCACATAATTGGTGCACAACAATTTTTAAGTGAACTTGAGCAGCCAGTCTTCGAATGGCATAGTTCATTCAACATTGTAACACAAATCTTTTATTTTTTATTTTTGTACATGAATTAAACTAGAAAGAATATAGAGATGAGGAATCCTTATATGAATAGTGAATACAAACAAAACTAGTACTGATACAATTAGATATGTGCTGGTACTGATAAGACTGAACAAAAAGAGAAATTGCAGAAATAATTTGTCGTGTTTCCTTGTTTTTAAGGTTTTACGTGGTAAAAGTGGTGAAATATAAACTCAAAGAAAATATGAGACTGATCTTTTATAAGAAATCTATATCTATATATATATATATATATATATATATATATATATATATATATATATATATAAGCACCTAAAGTCAACTTTTTTTTCCCGCTCAAAATTTTGGGTCAAAATCTCTTTTCAATTTCTCACCTCTTCTCAATTTCTCTTCAATTTCTCACCACTCATTTTATTCTTATTTCCTTAAATAAATACATTTAGGTGCTTTAATATCACATTTTTTAACACTTATTTCCTTAAATCTCTCTTCAATTTCACATATTTTTTAAATTTGGGTTGTATTTGAAAATAAGGTCAAGTAATTAAGACTTTATTTGGAATTGCTTATAACATATGATTACGTAATGATATATAAATATAAATAAAAAATTTAAATTGTTGGTTTTTTATAATTACATTAATTTATTATACATGAAAAAATAATGTCGATTCAACTAAATACTATTTAATTCATTACACATAAAAACTAAACTAAATATACATATCATCACAATAAAAACCTAATACATATGTATTCCCTTCATCTCATTCTAATAGTTATATTTGCTTTTTGCACGGGGAATAAGAAATTTAGTATTTTAATATGTATTGAGGTGAGATAAATAATATTTTAATGTATAATGGATGTTTGTATTAATGTGGCGGATGAGTCCCATTGAGATATTTTAATTACTTAATTGTGTGGGTCTTATACACAAAAAAAAATGTAACCGTTAGAATGAAACACCCAATTTAAAAATATGTAATTATTAGGATAGGACGGAGGAAATACGTAATTATATGTGTTTATGTTTCCACGATTATATATATATATATATATATATATATATATATATATATATATATATATATATATAAATTAAAAAAAATCTATATTTATATAATTTTATTTTACAAAATTTATCTCCGTGCAACGCACGGATTAAAATGCTTGTTGGTTTAAAGGTACAAACTAGTAGATGTTCCAATATAATTATGGAACCTAGACCTGTGAAATAGAATGAAGACTATTGAGAACAGTGAATGGATTGGATGTTACACATGTCATGGGATCCATTAGCCAGTCTATGGAAAATTTTAAGAACCACAAACAGGGCGAATCATAATATTCTGAGATATATAAAGAGATCTCCCTGAAAATAAGCTAGTTTTCAGGTATTAAATCAGTTGGTAATTATACTTTTCTCGGAGGTAATTTAGTAACTTGGAGAGTAAAAAGTGGGCTTTTGTGACTGGGCTGCTAAGTTGCTAAAATCAAACATCAAGACATATCAGATACCATTAGTGAAATCATATTGGTTAAGGGAACTAAAATGATTTGGTGAATTGTCATAATCAAGCAGCAATTTGCATTGCAAGTAACCATGTAAATGTCTTCCATGAAAAGAAGAAATATAAGCCATTTCATGAAAATGTTGTTACTTGTTACTAGTAAAATACTTGCTAGCATGTTCACCAAGGCTTATAAGAAAGATAATATCTCTAGTTTGAGTGACATTGCGACAAGCTTCACATGATGTACATTTACGCTTCCGCCAGAGGCGGAGATTTTAGCTCAATACAAGCTTTCCTTGTCCTATATTTAACACCATATTAAGCAACCAGTCATCTAGCTTTTAGATGAGATGATCATTAGGCATTCTAATTTCTCTGATTGCAATTAATCAGGAATTGAACATTTTTCTCTCAATTTTTGCAATTATTAATACAAGAGAAACATTAAGCAAGCATGAAACATATTAAGACAGCATCTGTACATCAATGTTAGTAACTTACATCAGTCAACTCAGGTTCTAGGCTTCGGGATAGAGCTGATACTTCAAACCTTACATCATTATTTTCAGTCAGCTCAGCTTCAAAATCCTCATCAAACGCAACTACACATTAAGAAAGAAAAACAAAATAGCCCAAGAGGGTTTCCAATGCCATAGAAAATAGTTAACTTGGCAATATGAATTACAATATGATCACTTAATCAAGATATTCTCTCCAATTCAATTGTACAGAAATTAGAAAACTGAAAGCCCAGTAGCATACCTGAACCATAAAATGTTAACAGCTTCAGTTCTTTAATATAGTACTGCAAAATATTTGGATGAGCTAACCAAAGCCCACATAAATGTAATGCAGCAAGACGAATGGTGCGCGGGCTTTTTGTGCCTTCCTCGAAAATTTTCTGAATAAACTGAAAATTTTATGATAAACACATCAGCATGTTGAACAAGTTGTGTAAAACATATTTAACAGAGTGTAGAAGTAACTCATACCCACTTCAAGGGTCCAGGACAATTGTCAAACTCATGCATATGGCAATCGCCAAACACCGAAGAATGCAGCACAGATGATAAAAGTGCAGCAATAGGAGCCACCCTCCTTTTGTTGCAGCTAGTATGCAATACCCATGAAGAATGAACCAAAAGCCACATCATCTAAAGAGAGGAAAGAATTTTATTGGTAGTTATCCAAGCAATATAACTTAAGAAGAACAAAGAGGAATTATATGGCTGACATTTTTACATACAAAACTCAGGAGCATATTTTTGTTCACTCCTGTGTTCTATTTGCATAATTATAAAGTTAAAAGTCAACTTGAATGCCCTTTACTCACTTGCCCCTCTCCCTTCTTTTCTCTCATTTTATGGATCGAAAAAGATCATGTCAACTAACTATTGAGGTCCCTACTATTTATGTATTATGAAGCTGTTCTTAAGTGTAAATACTTTACAAGAAAGTAAGCAGAAACTCAGACTTCCCATGCATGGAGGGGCATTCACTCATCATATGTTGCAGATACCTCAATGCGTTTCAAAAATAATTTGTAGAAGGACCTGCCTTCAACTTTAAGACCCGTGTGATGCGGAAAATATTCCAGCACACATGGGGTATGTTTGAAAAATTACTGGGGCTGATCGGGAGTGAATTAGATAGTAAAAAACATATGGATAGAAAGCCCTATCAGTCTAGTTTTCAATTGGAATTTTCTACAAGGAGTTATGCTCGTTTTTCTGGAAGGTGGCAGATTCTGCCGAGAATCTGCCAATTCATGCATTTGAAGTGTTTTGGTGCCTTTCCAACTATCATTTCTTGGTCAAGTCAGCATATTTACTATATTAACTATTATATTAATGTTATGCATGGGTTTTAGGGGAAAAAGAATAATTTAAGATGGTCAAATGAATCTATTAAGTAAAGATTCAAGTTACTAATGTTTGGATGCTTCTAGTTTCTTGAAATGGCTCCTATAAATAGAGCCTCATCCCATTGTATTTGATTCAGAAAATTGTGAGAATATAAATTATTTGAGTGTTTACTCTTGTCTAGAAGATGGATTTCTTCTAATTTTCTCTAAGTCTTTTGGTGGATTCCTAAAGACGAGTTTATTCCGAACTTGTGGTGGATTCCATTGAGTAAGGAATTGTATCCGAGTGTTCTCTTGTGTTACCTCCTAAATCTCCAATTTTCCGGTATCACCGTGAGAAATAATAAGGTGCATTACACCATCCACGAGCAGCCTCCGAAAAGACCAACAATTTTAGACCATTGAAATAACCTGTGATCACAGTTTCCTTGATATTTTTTTTTAAATAAAAAGGAGAAAATTAAAGGAGCTTATTTGTTTTGATACTTCATTCATTACATTACTCAATTTTTCTATTCCAACTAAATCGAACAATATACTATTGAAAGATACGATTTCTTTCTAGTATATAGTCTAGTTAACATACAATTTAAGAAAAAATAGTTCTCTAAGAAGATTAGTAATTAACATATGTAATTATGTCCTACTGTCACAAGCACAACAAATACAGCATGCTTGAAATAAATGAAGCATGCAGCATACCTCAGTTGTAATCCCACCACAGGAGGAAATTGGTGGTTTCAATTTACTTAAATCAAACAGCTCCATGATTGATCTGACTGACCTAAGTATAGGCAACACAGAAACTTCCCCAGCATTTTCAAGACTGCAAACTCAACCAGAAAGAAAATAATGAGTGTGTAGAAAACAAGCTCTTGTTAAAACAATACCTTCCTAATCCCCTCCCCTACTTCTACTTGGGTTCAAACTTTTGTGCTATATATATAATTTTGTGACTATTGATAGTACACATTAAGCTAACAGCCGCTTGATAAATTATAACCTTTTGGCACCAAATATGCATTTAGAATAGAGGAGCTGTAAAAAACATAAAACACATCATTATCTTTCATATAAAATTTCGGTATGTATTGTAGACTATAGAAGTGAGAACTTAGATCGAGAGACGCACAAAGGCGCATGGGCTACCGTTGGAGTCTGAGGCGAGAGGCACGCGCCTCTTGTACAACCAGTTCTAATTATTTAAACAAATTATGCACATAACTATATACTTAACACACACTTACCAAACCAAAAAAAGGTAAAAACCAAATAGCGTCACATTATACCACATAATTACTTATAAATAACCTAATAACACATGGAATGTACATAGATCAACTTCAAACTTCAATCTCAACACGAATAGACAAAAAGCCAATAACACAAATTCTTCAAGTTTCAAGAAGTTATCAAGTTTGAATGATTAACAGCAGTTGTTGGAGTAGGTGGCGCTGCTATTGGTTGAAGAGTGAAGGATATGTTGTCTATGCAACCCTGACACAAATTTCAACTAAAACCCAAGCTAGACGTGGCTACACCCACCCCACCCCCCACCGCTGGGATTTATTTTGAGGTTAAGAAACTTTAAAAAAAAAAAAAATTATGCAACTCTTTAAAATCCTTAGAAAAATCAAGGAATGTCACAAATATATGAGAGGCACCGCTGAGATGATGAAAGAGAGCACACGGAAGCATTTGCCTCTTGAACATTGCCTGAAATAGGAATTAGTAGGTGCTAGCCCCTCAAAGGTGCGCCTCTAACAACTATGATTTAAACATTCTATTAACAGAAAAAGTGGGACAGACATGAAATGAAAAGAACAAGTAAAAAGGAACTAAATGGGGAAAGATCTACATTTCTCACTTTAACCTTGTAGGTAAAAAAAAAAACAACTCCAAACCAAAACTTGCACATGAAATGATTGGGAAGGGGCTTTTAATTAACAGTTCCCTGAATTGATGAGAAGCTATGATACACTACTGACTATTCTGATAATGCTCTGATAACATATACTATCATAAATGCAGCGCATGCAATGCAGGACAGATTCAAAAAAACTATTATAGATTTATATCATGGTATGTCATTGGAAAAAAAAAAGACCTTATAAGATAATTAAAAAGAAAATTGAAAATGAATTGAGAGTTCATCATCAATAACGCCTTTCATAATATATACACACACAAGCATTCACAAAATAAGAATTAAACTCTATCACCATCACCGTATTGACCATGACAACTTCTACTAATCATGTCCAAGTTTATTAATTCCAAGATATCCAGGATTATATAATTATTTTTCAAGATATCCAGGCTATATTCCATGATACAATAACCTTAAAAAAATGAAAACTCACCATATGCCAATTCTGCATATATCAACAAGCACACAATATAGAAAGAGATAAAAAGAAAAAAACAAATTTAGGATACAAATACAGTTAGAACAAGCGTCAGAAATTTACTCCATGCCTGCATTCATTACAATATGTGAGCAAAGTTGCAAACTAAAAACCACAAAAGAGAATATCTATCTATTGTGAATTTACTTATATTATTCGGTTGCCTACATTTTATCACATAAATATTAACTAACAAATATGCATGTTATCAGACCACAACACATTGCACAGGTATATTAATTAGTTTTTAAATTTTCTTAAGTAAATAAAACTGAAAAAGAAAAGGAGTGACTAAGTTAGTGCGTTACTCTATCCAAAATATCCTACATTTTCATGAAAACTGAAAAGTGTGCAGTCCTTCGCCCTCTTGGTTTTATGATTCTTCCAATTACAAATGTAATTGTTCCCCCCACCCAGCAACCCCCCCCCCCCCAAAAAAAAAAAGGAAAATGTAATAACGTACACCAGTTTATTCTAAAATATAATAAATGAGTCCAATGAGATTGCACTTCTTAGATAATATGTTAAATACACTTTCATGCGTAAGGCGTATCCATCTAGGAATGTCTGACACACATAAGACAAGTTTCTGAATTGACTGCATCATACCTTAAAGCTATTATGATTCTAAGTACATCAAATGATTAATATAAAATCAAAGTACATGGCATCTTACCTTCCAACAAGATCACCAAAAATATGTGTAAGAATTTTTTTTGAGAAGAAAAATGACGACGTCTTCAAATTAATTCCATTGCAAATTGCATGATTTGGAACCGACAGTAGAGATTCTAAGCAGCTCCACTGAAAAGACAAAGTGTAGCACTTAGGATTACTAATTCACCAAAACATCATCAATTGTCAACAACTGCATAGTTTAAGGTGAAACGTCAATTCAACTTGGTAGAAAATATATGAAATTAGTAAATAAAATTTATAAAACTGCCATGCTCTTCAGCCAAACCAAGATATGTATGACTCCCATGTTCAAAAAAAAAAGTTCCAGTTCTCAACCGTCAATGTCATTTAAAAATTAGATTATCAGAGATCTGTGTTAGAACAAAAAAAAAATACTACTCATAGTTGTTAAAGGAAAGAGGTGCAAAAAGGCGCAAAGGCCCTGTTGGAGCCTGAGGCGTGCTCCTGAGGTACAAGATACTTTAGAACATATATACATTAATATATCCAACTCAAGACATAATTGTCCAACTAAATAAAGGTAAAAATTAAAAAAAAAATCAAATAATAATACATAATAACTCATAAATAACATAATCACAAATTAAAAACCCGTGCACAATGACAATCACAAAAATCAAATAAGCAGAATCCTTTAAGTTTAAAAAATATCAAATGTCAGAGACTCAAATAATCACCAATGAGATAAAAATCATAATTATCATGGTCTATGGTCCTCCTTATAATCTTCATTCTCTTCTTCACCAGCAAATTGATCATTGTATTCATTAAATTCTTACTCTTCATGAAAAAATAAAATAAAATCCAAAATTTGGAAATGTACCCGAGGCGCGCCTTTTTCATCAAAAAAGGCGCAAAAGGCGCACAAAGGCGAGCATCAACCGAAACCCCAAAAAACCAAGAAACCCAGGCGATCAGGGCCTCGCCTTGCCTAAGGCATGCCTAAGGAGCGCCTTTAACAACTATGATACTACTCATGTCCCCTTGATATGAATCTGTTTGCTTTTTTCAGGTTGATTAAGAAGTATAATATTTTATTTGTAGTGGGTATGTTATGGGTGTTTCTGGATATGGGAATTCAACCTCTTATATCCATCCCTTTAGGCAGTTGGATATGGGGATTCATACCCCTTTTATCTATCTCCTTCACCAATTGGAGAGGATCCATCACTGCAAGTTCTACAGTTCATCAGGCTCTACACTCCAATGGTATCAATATTTAATGCTCTAATAATACCAATTCCAAAATAACCATTCAGGTCAATTTGATATATAACTAAAGCAGGTATGGTTATAAGTTATAACTAATTGAAGGTGCTCCTATCTGGAATTTTTTCTTCTTCAATCCAAGTAAATGCTAATAACACAATGTTCCTAATGGCCTGACATGTGGCAACAGGAAGATGAACTATATCCATGAAATATTTAAATAAAGGAAACAAAAAATATTATAGAAGATTTGAAGTGCAGACATTCAAAAGATAGAAGAAGCCCTCATCAAAGAGTGTTGATAAGGGGGAGTAGAAGAAATGAATGAAGGTCAAAATTTAAGACTTTTATAATCAAGTCTTAACAAGGAAAAGGGTGTAAACCAATGAGGAAAGCAACTTCGTGAAACTGAATTTCTTGTATCACAAATAAAATAGTAGCCATTTTCCGGGTGTACAAGAATTTTGAAAGTATTTCTATACATGATAGTTCCCTCACAGTTTGCGAGTGTTTAACAAAACATTGTCAAATATAGAATGCCTATTCTAAAAGAAATAATATAAATAGTGCAGAAAATCAAATATATTGTTTGGAATTTTGTAAAAGTAATAGAATCACCTTCAAGTTCATCAAAACTGCCCGACGAGACCTTGCCAAGTTACTCCCATCAATAATGATATTGATGTTATTGATAAAGGTACAAACAATAATGTCTAACACAGTACTGCCATCAGTTTCTAATGGAAACGGATTCTCATTGTCCGTGAGATCCAACGTCAATGGAGAGAAAAAAGACACCAACTCCTTTAAAGCGTATGCACAAGCCTCATAAGCAGCTATGCGTATTTCAGCTTGAACCTGCATTACAATGATAATGACAATAAACCAGCTCAACAAATAATATTTTAAAGAAAAAAATTAAAAACAAATAAGTATTAATTACAAGCATTTATCATTTCTAGACAACAATTTCTCCAGATTCTAGAAGACCTCAGATTTAGGTGCAGTCGCTGTGATGGTTTCCCAGCAGAATTTCCAGAGGAAAAGTTCAACAGAATTGATCAGACCAAGCGTTTTAAACTGAGCACACCACCTTAAGACAGATGCAAGCGCCTTTACACATGTTATCTGATTCCAAATAAAAATGAAAATGCAAGTCTTTAGAATCTGTGTAGTATCTATGGCAAGTATTTTGGAAATAATCAGTACAAGTAAGATAAGTATAGAATAAATTAGTTCAGTGTACTCTGAAGTCCAAACAGATTTAAAGTGTAGCACAATAAGCAATAGACAATAGTCCCACAAAATGAAGGCATTCAGAAAGGGATACATAACTTCATTTTATATCAACTTCAACAAAATTAATTCTCACAGATGCATGCAGCAAAAACAGGAATCTTACATAATTTATCTTGAAAACAACATACATACATATAAATATATGGTATTTCCATCCTAACTTTTCCAAATTGAATACCTTAGAATGTTGAAGTTTAAACCAGAAGTAGAACAAACATCTTGCATTACGCAACCTATGAGAGAATCGCAACTTTCATATGTTGGCACTTGGCATCAATTAGAAAAACATTTTCTTATATCAGAACCAACCAAGTGAACTCAATTGCCAATAAAAAAACAAGACATGCTATATTATTACACCTCATGAATGTGAACATTCAACTTGTTGAGTCTCGTGTTCAAATAAACACTCTACTTATATTCCAGCCTTTATTTTCAATATTAATATCTTTCAGAAATTATTCATCTATCTAAGTTTATGTTCCTTTTTCTCTAACACATAGATCATGTGACTTCATTAAGTGGATTGTACCAAATATGTCTCCTTCTGCAGGCATATGGCTAATTTGCAAGAGAAAATAAGGTAAAGAATCACAGTGATTAAACATATAAATAAAGAACGAGAAGATTTTCATCCCTTCGCCATAGTTGGAGTGCAAGGAATAAAGTATTTAACTGTATAGACTTTCTGGCTCTAACAGCAAGTTAAGTTTTTCAGTTAGGCTTTAGAAGATATACTCATGGAAACAAAAAAATAACTATTTTTCATAACCTTTTTTTATGGTTTGGCTAATTCCTTACGCTCGCTAAAAAAAAAAATTTACTTCCCTTGAGTTCATAAATACAGTACAAAGAAAGCAAAGAAACAGGAAGAATCTTCAGCAGCTAAAATAGATCTGTACAAGTTCAATGTAGCAAGCATTAAACTGAAAAAATGCCCTGATGTCAACAGCTTAAACTTTTTACAGGAGACCATGCTCAGAAGACATGCTCATATTCCAAATAGCATTTATACCTTATTGCCCACATAAATTAAACTTTTTTCAAACTCTCAACTTGCAACAAGCATAATCAATTTCTAGCAATATATAATGAACGCTTGGTACCATCAGGCTACTTCAAAAAAAATTGCCAATAATTAATTAAATTAACTACAGTAAGTAAAGAATCGAGTAAGATATGACAATTAGAGCATGTGAAGACAACGACTAATTAATAAAAGAAAAAATGAAAATTGGCAAAGAGTTCAGAGAAAAAAATATGAATGACCATACAGCTTCCAAAACAGAAGTACACAGAGACGTGGGCAAGCGCCGCTGACTTGGGCCTCCTAGTCTCCCTCTGATAGAACCAGGCAGAATCATGTTTTCTGTACCCACATCACACCCAAAGACAGAACATGATGATTTGGTAAATGAAACCAGTTTATCCTGTTGAAGCATTTGAAAAAAACTATGAAACTATCATTTAAAGCGAAAAAGCATAACAATACATGTGCAATCAGTACCAGTAATGAGGACAATACTACTGTAAACTTGTCAGAGATGATTGATTCTTCCAATAGGTTGTCTGCAATTCTAGGCATGTCGAGATCTTTACTCATTCCTCTTGTAACTCGACAAGTAGTTCTCTCTTGGATTATTTGTAGTTCCTCAACCAAACTACAAACAATAACTAGAAATTTTACAGCCACCCAATCCAAATGGCTATTTGTTTTGTAGACAATATCCCCATGATCCTGAATGAACTGCATAATTGGGTTAAACTGGTAAGAATAATTCAAGTCACAAGAAAAACAATTTCATCTAATTCAATAAAGTTAGAACCAACCAAGAAAATGGTGTGTACCCACATGGCAACATCTACCATAAAACATGCTTGGATGCTTCTTATGAGACTGATGAACAGAATTATTTCTCAAGAGGGTTTTTGGGCAGGAGGTTTTAGGTAGAAAGAATGAGGAAGGGATGAAATATGGTGCTTGGTTTTGAGGTTTGGGAAGGAGGAATGAAAAAGTAATAATAGCGTGCGTCTGTTAAAGGGAGGAGTGAAAAGCAGTGATTTGATTTCCCATTTTGAGGGAAATGGGAATCCTCAATCCTCTACTTAGGGGAGGAATGAAAGTCATTCCTCTCACCTATTAAACTTTTTCTCATTCCAATTACCCCAAGAAACCAAATACCCCTAAATCTCTAGTTATGAAAAAGTAGTTTGGGTGCTCCCATTGTCAATATGCTTCAAAAATCAAAAGTGTTGGCAACAATTATGGTGAGATCTAGAGCAACTCTCAAACTCTAATAAAAACAAGATTTTGCTGAAAATTCAAAGTGGCAGAATAAAGAAAAAAATATAACTTTTTACAGGTTTCAAAGCTTTTTAGAGTATTCTGATGCCTCCTATAAAGCTTTAAACACATTTGTATAATTCTAAAACTTCCCACAGATTTTTATACAGTTTGATGAACATGATGAAAGAATCCATAATCATTATTTAGAGTGCTTAAAATTTATGAAAAACTGAAATTCCACATTGAACCTGCAGGCTGCAAGCTAAGAAAAATAAATGCAACTACAGAAAAGATGCCAAGAGTAGGAGCATGAAAGATGTCCCAAAAAATTACTCTGCACTCTATTTTGTACTAAAGATCCAAGTTGGTATATCCCATTATATTTTTTTATAAGAAACAAACTGTTTTATTAAATGCAAATCAAAATACATACAATTAGTGGACTAGATATTCCAAAGGGAATTAAAAAAACTAGGCAAAGGCATCAATCTCAATCAAATTGGGATACACGATGCCTGAATTCTTGGTGACATATAACCTCATATGCTGCTTAAACTTAATTCTATCCCAGCACTCTAGAACTTGCTCCTTTTTCACATCAAATATTCTCCTTTTACTTACCAGGCATGCAGACAAACTTGCATTTGAATAATCATACCCATAGAATCTGTTAGGCATATAAGCTAGGGAGCCCTAACTTCACCCAAAACCATGGCTGAAGGTGAAGGGTTGACCCCCACTTATATGCCCTTCCACACTTGTGTGTGGAACCGATGCGGGATATCGTTACAATCCATCCCCCTTCGAACCGGACGTCCACAGATGGCACACTGCGGGTGGCAATCCACGCCTCAAGGCCCACAACTCCGGGTGGCAACCCCCCTCGGGCCCACATCCGGGGTAGCAACCCATGGGCCCACCATCAGGTAGCCACTTCCCGTGGCCCGTCCGGATCCGGCAGGTCGGACCAAATTGTTAGGCACATAAGCCAGGGAGACCTAACTTCACCCAAAACCATGGTTATGTGCCTAACAATTTTGCCCCCCCCCCCCCCCCCCCCGCCAGATCCGGACGGGCCACGGGAAGGGGCTACCCGATGGTGGGCCCATGGGTTGCCACCCAAAGTTGTGGGCCTTGAGGAGTGGGTTGCCACCCGCAGTGTGCCGTCCGTGGACGTCCGATTCGAAGGGGGATGGATTGTTAAGATATCCCACATCGGTTCCACACACGTGTGGAAGGGCATATAAGTGGGGGTCAACCCTTCACCTTCATCAATGGTTTTGGGTGAAGTTAGGGCTCCTTAGCTTATGTGCCTAATAGAATCCTATCTCTACAAAGTCAATAGTAAAATACTCAAGCATGATTGTAGAGAAGCTTCCAATCCATCATTCAATTATCCAATCATAACAAAAACTATTTTCTTCCTTCATAAAACATAGTACAAGACACTTATAATCCCAAGAAAAACAATCATGAAAATTCTATTCTCTTTATACAATTCATAGTATATTCATTTTTTTTTCCCCTAATATAATGAGTTAGTTAATATAAAGGATCATCGTGATCTCAGAAAATTTTGTATTTTATGCAACTAAAAAAAAATTCAATACACAATTAGATGCACTCGTAAAATGATTCATATTTGAAGTTACACAAAAGCTACTAATGAGGTTAACCCATTTGCATTACAAATTATAAATATAACTCCCTCCGTCCCACGAAGTATTTCACACTTTCTTTTTTTAAAAATGGTAAAAAATACATTTCAATAATACCCACATTTTACACACATTGCAACATAATTCCCACTTTTTACACACATCCCAACAACTTTACACCTTTTTTCATTAAATTACCAAAAATATTCCTCATTTCTCTTTCTTTATACATAAAAAAATAACTTTTCTTAAACTCCGCGCACAAAAATACACGAAATCTTACTTCACTATTAGTGCAAAGATAAAAGTTACTGATGAGGATAACCCATTTATACTAAAAATATGATATACTTCACTATTAGTGCACAGAAAAGAGGGTGAAATCTTATTTCGTTCTTGATCAAATGCCACCCATTACGTCACTAACCATTCGGCATCTCCTCCTACACATGCTTTAACAGACATCTTTAAGCCACTAATGGGCATTTCATAATATATACATTAACCTATAACTAAAGTAGACTAGTTTCTAGAGTAATTACATCACACAGAGCAGATTGTTACTATACACCCTATATATATATATATATACACACACACATACATGCTAAAGTAATGTAAAACAATACACATAAAACTGATGTAATTGATTAAAAAGTTAATATGTCCTTGAACACAATGACAAATGCCATGAGTTACTTGTAGCATCATTCAAAGCTAAATGTCCAAGATGTTTACAAGTTACAACTGTTTCAATATAATTTTGTTTGAACTTGTTTTCAATAAGTTATCTTTACTACTTGCACATAATTGTTGAGCATGTAACTAACATCAAAATACTTGGTTTCGGGTTGCTATGGTTATACAAGAACTGGACAAAATAATTCATTTGGTCAACATAAAATATAAATCTTCTCACATAAGTATTATACTAGTAAAAGGAGAATAACATTGGAGTCTATGTTACTCTAAACTGCAGAAAGATTCATTAAAGTGCAAAAAAAGTACTCCATCCCACCGATTTGCCCACGTATTTTTGTGCGTTGAGTTTAAGAAAAGTTGCTTTCCGGGTGTATAAAGTAAGAAAAAGGAGAGATATTTTGGGTAATTCAACGAGAAAAGTGGTGTTGTTAGGTTAAATATAAAAAGTAGGTGGTAATTTTGTAGTATAAGGGTGGTAATATTGTATGGATTGCTATTTTTAAAAGTGTGCATAAGCTTTGGGATGGACAAAAATAGAAAGTTTGAAGTAAATAGCGGGACGGAGGGAGTATCATTAACATGTGATTGCAGTTTATTTTCAGTCATGCTCAAACAAATATGCATGTTAGAAAAACCTTAAGGATTGGATTAAAGTGATCCTCATCGCCGACTACAAGAAAAAGAACTCGTGCCCAACGTCTTGCTTCGGATACCCATGCCTCTAGTTCTTCATCGTCAAATGTGAAATGAGAATCTAGTTGATGCTGATAACAGATAAAGTTCCTAGGAAATCCATCAATAGCCTTTATAAGCTGTGAATCATGACTACAGAGCCATTTCTGAACAACACCTCTCAGTAAACCTATAATACAGCACAAAATCAAGAAAAAGAGAAGGTAATACATTAGTATTTACTTATTTAAAAGTCCAAATCCAGTAAAATTTTTAGACATACCAACATAATCAGTGTATTCACGAGGGATACAATAAATAAAGTGTAAAAGGTTCTCCATAGGAACATCGCTTGCAGTCATCACTGAAGCAGCAGCTGCCAAAATCCTTTCACAAACTAAAAGTAATAGTAACTTCAGATACAAGTTTTACATATTCACCATTCAGTGTTAAAAGAATACAAAAGACTCAGTGAATACCTTGATAACGGTAATTACGGTTAAAGTGTTGTTTGCTGCAGTCGAGAATAAATCGTAAAACATCCAATAAGTTAACTCTATCAATTTGAAAAGAGTCAGGCACAGTAATCTGATCAGAAGAAGCATCAATAAAGTGCGCCATTTCATTATTACTATTATGTTTCCCAACACCACAGGCAGCAGAAGCAATGCACTCCACAAGGCACATGAACCCAGCTCGTCCAAAGGAATGCATTTTTGAAATAGATGATAAATCAACCAATAACAATATTTTCTGCCTGTAATCAAAAATGAAGAAACCACAAAATAAGAAAAATATTTTAGAAATAAGTAATATAAGCATGTCCACAGATTAAAAGCATTAAATTGTATGCACAAAATGTAACAGCAGGAAAAATTATGTTTAGTAATAAGCTTTTAAGTTTTTCCAAATTGGAATTTATTATTCATTCTAGTACATTCAACATCAGAATAGGCAAAGTAGTAGAACAGCTTCCTTCAATTCTTGAGTGATTATAACAAATATAGTACCTTTATTTCTTAATCTCATCAATGATGAGAGGATCAAGCCAACTTTTCTTGTATTTTGTACTCTCTTCATCTCTTATAATTCTTTTCCTTTTGACCCAAACATATATAGTATAAGTTATACAAATCAGAGAAAAAATTTCAGGGCACAATAGAGCTCCTAAAGAAATCAGCATTGGATAAAATTATTAATCCAAAAATCTATTCATTTGGCCAATGATAATTCCATAGGCCATCTGCAATAACTTAATTTTTAGCAATTAGTGATTTGTGAAACCACGGCTAAAGGATTTGGTTCTGAAGAAGTTTAATTCAGCACAACTCTATTTAAAGCAATAGAAGTTGTTAGACACCAACACCCATAATTTTCATATACAACTCACTCTGAAAAAATATGGCACCATTTCATTGTATAGCGTACCTCCCTTCCATATAGCTAGCATAAAGGCATAGAAATCTAGCTACAGCTTCAATTGTTGATGAAGAGTATATTTCTTTCACACCTATGATAAGGAGAGAAAAATTTTATTAACTGTGAAAACAACCAACAGATACTTGATTGACTATGAAATTTGCAAATTATGATTTGAAATATTAACAAACCAAATTCTTTATGGTGCACTGGATCATTTAACCCCAGTATTAGTGGACCAAGTATGAAATCTCTTGGCACTACTTCCGCAGAGCATCCAAAGTTTTCCCATTCAATTGTCAAAAATGACTTCATAACAAGGCATCGAACTGCAGTATAAAATGAAAGTACTATAACTTGAGAAGAAAAACCACACATACAAACATAGACCAGTGAGAAAAATGTGATTGCAAATATCAGAATATCACTATAGTTGTGACAACAGACTCTACCTTGAGGATTATCATGGCAAAAGCCACGTTCCCATAAGATTGCCAACCATTCGAAAATTTGCTCAGCTGTCGCCATCCGATTATAATAGAGATCTTCATTAACAGAAAACACTGAATCTTCTGACGGAAATGAAGAACGAAGCAAAATCACAATCTGCCAAAGTTAGATGGAAAAAGGATGTTAAACAAGACAATAATAAACACCATCCTGTTAATCATAGAGATTGTCAACAAGAAGAACTAGTACATTTACTGCACATAATAAGTCAAAAGACAAGAAAAGTTTAAAATAATAGTTCTGAACTTTAGTAATTAGCCATCTAACATCTTAGAGTCAGTAAATTAAGCCTTGGTTATTTTAGCAAATTATGGCATGTTCATAAGAACGATAAGATACTTGTATGAATAATGGCATCACAATGCTACCAATAAGGGAACAGAAATCTGAATGCGCGAATGTGAACTACAAAGAAGATAACCCTGGCAACCATAGAAAATTAGCCAGCTTGAACTCAATATGGTTTTTTTTTTTAATAACCTTTTAGTTTTTCTTGACCATTATGCATCTTTTTTACATAAAAAAAATGCATATCAATTATCCTAACTTCTAGACAGGAAAAAAATATTTGTTGCAGTAGACTTCATATCAGCTCAGCGGAAATTGAAAAGTTATGACTAAGGCTCAGACAGAGAAGCAGGAGCTCTGACATTTCAAATAAACCTAATGGGATGAGTCTACTTCCATAAAACAAATATCCGGAAATAATTGCTCACTCTATATAATAAAGGAAGATAAAATCACTCCATTAATAAGTAAAAAGAGACAGCAGACCTGGTGATTCCAAGCTGCTTCGACCAAATGGGTACCATACTCTTCAAGCATTTCATACAGAAAAACAAACGCATCCCACCTATAACAGACAGTTGAGTTCAATTTAGAGTAATTGCATACCCTCCCAACTCCCAATGACAGGGCTTCTTCATCAGCCCACCTCCCTCTTTTGCTCAGCATACGAGAATCAGGACCTCTCTCATCAGATACTTCCTCCAAAATACCAGAATTGCATGTCCTTCCTTTCTTCAAGTTTAATGTTGTTTTCAATATATGCAAAGATTGCTTCCTTACTAAATTCTCCTTATCAAGCTTAAAAAATTAACGCACAAAAAATGTTAATAAAAATAATATATTCAAAAGTAAAATTAAAATAAGTACATTTTCTAAATGATTATCTTTTATTAGGCACATTTACCAAGCCTATCTTTAATTCATCCCAAAATTCTTGGTCAGCTCTTAAATCAAACGTCCCCTCTCTTTCATCAACATTTAAATCTTCAATTCCATCCATTGGTGATGGCCAGGATAAGCACAAGGAAAGTATATCATAAGCATCTTTCCTCTCCAAAGACCCAAGAGAAAACAGTAGTTTACAATACTTCCATATTTTCATAAAGAATTCCTTCCTGTAAATCCAACAAAACATTTTTTCAGTTCAAAAGGCTGATGATTAAGAAATATATGATCAGATGATGTAGATTTTATTGTCTTACAAATAAAATTTTATATACCTAGTTAAAACATGAGACAACCCGGGAACAGCAACTTGGAAAGTACATTGACGTGCAAATGCTTTAAATATATATGGAAGAAGAAATCTAATTGCAATAGACCGATGTTCCGAAGTTTCTGAAAGCATTTGAAGACTCAAACCAGAAAGGTCCCAAAGCAAATTTCCAACAATTTTATTTGCCAGGGACCCATTTGCTAAAGTTGATTCAGAATTAACTCCAAATTTGCTCTGAAGAGCAGCCTCCAATGTCAGATTTAATATATTACAAGATATAGGTAACGGAAGATCACAAGAGCTGCATGCTAAAGCATCTTCTGATGTATACTTGTCTTTTGATTTACCATGAAAATCTTCAACAAATTTTTGGCTCACTTTATTGTCCACTGAGCTATTAAAAATTGAACTTTTACTCCATTTGTATATTGCACACCGTTCACTTTGATCCATTCCCATTGATAGACCAATTGATCGTAATAGAAGTGGCACCATGGTAGCTTCAAGAACCTCCCAACTATTTGTCACTGTCACGACATTAAGAAACAAACTAGCAACCTGGATGCAAAACAGGGAGAAACACATTAAGCTGCAGATAAAAATATTGTAGGCAAAGTTAGAATGTTTGATGCAATGAAGGAAAGCTGGATTACCTCACAAAATAGCTCAAAGTCATATGGATGGACCAATTTCAACAAAGGAATCCACATTTTCCAAACAAATACATGCATGTGATCTGGACCTGCACGGAAATTTCTCTAAACAACAATCAAACAAAAGAATTCACACATCAAGCCGAAGCTTACAAACTACAGAAAGAAAATTCCACAATTCAAAATTTTCTAGTTTTGAGGCAACCTAGAAAGAAATTAAACGCCTCCTTCAAGAATATCAAGCATTATGCATTAGAGAGTATATATATTTCCACCAGCAAAGATTGAAGAGTTCCCATTAGAATTAAAAATTAAAAATTAAAAATATCAGCAAACAAAGGCAGAGTTTAGACAACAGTACAGCACTGACCAGACTTCTCTATGAGGTGAGAAAGGGCAGCAACATAGGCTGCAACAAAGTTGTGACATTCCATGTCCAAGGTTAAGCTTTTCTGCACAATTACCTACATATAGCACTTCATACATAAATTAGTAAAACACTTGTCATTTAAGAATCAGCTTACAAACAAAATTTCATTCACATTGAAAGAAGACTTCAAAATTCATCATATTAGTCAATTAATTAAAAAATATCATATACCCAATTAAATGTCCCTATGGAGTCAACGACACTGTCAAAAAAACCACTTCAAATAATTGAAATGCTCGTTTTCTTGGAAAATCTTCTCAAAAAAACACTTCACTAAATCAATATTACATGCACAAGGGAGTAACTTTCCATGATGACTCTAGAAATAATATCCACACATGACCAAGTGATTCTATAAATTCTTTTAGAAAATGAAGAACCATGATAATTGTGAGAAAATCTTTTACTCTTGGATTTTGGAATGAGAATGGTAGATTTTATAAAACCAAAGGCAAGCATAAGAATAAAAAATGAAACAACCATTCCAAATGTTCCATATAAAACAAGAATTCGCGTTACACTGAATAGTGCACAAAATAAATACACATTTTCACAAAAAGGTAGAAGATTTCAAACTGCCATCCAAGCTGATTTTATTTTATATTTTCTGCTAAGAAACATACATCGATAATCGTTGATAAAAGTTACAATACAGAAAGACCAGAGTTCCTTTTAAAAAAAATATATAAAATATAAATAAATGGCATAGTTCACGTATGTACCCATCGAATTAAACACAGAACAAAATCATTTGGGGTACAGATGATACCACTATCAAATTTTCCCTTGATTAGATGACAGCCTACTTCCATGTGCTTTATGCAATCATGTTGTCTGTGACTGTGTGTGGTAGTACTATTTGATGATTATAGCCACAGTAGTGTCTCATAGTTGATTCCCACATGATCTATGAATTTTCAAGAGATTATTACCAATCAACCAAACAATTAGTTATAAACCTAAATTTATCCTCCCAAGCAACGAATGAACTTCCCAAATAGCTAAAGAATTTAGGAGTCTCTTGCAAGTGGATTCAAATGTGGGAAACAGATTAGGCTAAAGAAGGGGGAAGACAGAATTAAGAGGAGAACTTAACAACCACAGTTGAGGATAAAGGTAACTCTTTAAATCAATACCTATAAATCTACAACCAAAATATAAACTTTCAGTAGCACCCAAATAACTGCCAGCATTCACAATTCTTTCCACATTGTCCAAGTAGTCACCAAAATTAAATGCTGATTAAACCATTCAATTTTTTTTTATTTTTTTGGGTTGCCATTCGACTTAGTGCATTCCTTCTTTTTGGTCTAGATTGTTCCGTCACCAATTAAAAAAATAACAGGGAAAATGAAAAGGACCCTAACTAAACAAAAGTAATAGACTACTGCTTATGAATATACTTCTCAGATGAATTTGATCAAGAAATAGGTCAAACAGAACTTCTCAAGTTTTCAACTGAACTGCAAGCAAGTTGTCCATCGATTTATCAGCATATACGAGGAAAAATAGGAGTACGATTTTAGAGAAACTTACCGCAGCGAGGTTGGGAAATCCGTCGAGAAGATTGTAAAAAAGTAAGGATTGAGATGCGCCAGTCGAAGCCAGTATGCAGTCCAGCATTGCAGGAATTGCAACCGGCGGTACCCGTCGAAAACTGCTCCAGAGTGAATCGACGATAGGCTCCATAGACGATTATGGTTTTACGAAACGCGGGATTGCGGGGCGATGCTTGAGGCATAAACCCTACCAAATTAGCCAAAGGGGTTTATCAGAAATTTTGAAAAAGGCGCGCTAGCTAGGTTGTGCAGCACATTACCGAATCCCTACCAAATAAATTTGAGAGAAAACTTAAAATACCCAAAATTTGAAGTTTTAAATTAATACAAACACTTTTTCTTTCTCACGTGAATAGTAATTTTTCTGGACTTTAATATCTCTTTTTCTCTCTTCTGTGAATAGTAACTTTTCTGGACTTTAATATCTCTGTGTCAGTAACCTTATCGGCTACCATAATTGTGGCCTACGTGGCTGTCAGCATGGTATCCTTGTCGGTTTAAACTTATTTTAACTCAATTTTATCATTTTCCTTTTCCTCAAAATAGACATAGTCCATTACGACCATATCAGGCCCATCATGCTTCCGTACATTAATTAGACAACATTAATCTCGTAATTAACCAACTATAAATAGTAACAGTACCTTTTTCGACCGTCAATCCATCGGGTATCCGGGAGGTTTTACAGCTGCTCCTCACAACCAACCACACACCTCGCAGTGTGATGGTTCAATCCCGTTCCTTCAGTGGACCTCAGCACAACCCTAGTTCGTTTCCTACACCGGGTGTACAGAATGCTGCTACTGTTTCTCGTCGGAAAATATGGAGATTAAGGTTGCAGAATATAATGGAAGGTTACATAATTCGGGCAGTAGCCCAAGATTATTTATTTATGAAATGGAAATATTATTACACACTCATACTACTTAAGCAAGAGGAGAAGATTCCTCTAGCTACTTATGGTAGCTGAAATGGAAACACTCATATAAGAAAACAAAGAAAGATATATGTTTATTGGATAAGAGAAAACAGAAGGAATGGTTGATGACTTCTGCTTTCTCAGATCTGCTATTTATAGAGACTTTCGGATGTGAAATCCAGATTTCAAAGCCTCTTTACTTTGGCTGACGTCATTGCTTACCTCATTGTGCTGACGTCACTGCTTACGTCATTCCTATTGGATTCCAACTTTTGCATCTGGCTGGTCCCTTTTCTTTATTGGATGTCTTCTTGTGGGCCATCCTTCTTGTCAGTCACATGTCTCTTACCCCTTCCGAAAGGTCATCTGGCTCTTGCTTTTTTGAAGAGTCATTTGTCTTCTTTGGTGCCCGATGACTCTCCTGGCTCTTGAGTAATTTGAAGAGATTTTACCCTCTTCTTTCCACGTGTCTCTTTTGCTAGAGATGGATCAGCAGGTCTGATCATCCCTATCCCCAGCATTATTCCTTTTCCAAACTCTGGCTCTGTTTGGGTGGAACAGCTCGAGCATACCTTGTTCGTCCATTGCCCAAAATGGGTCATGTTACAATATCTCTGATGGGTTTGTTTACTCACCGGAATCTTGTTTCTCCAAAGAAGGTCTAGTTTTTCTTGGAAGGCCTTCTTAGCAAATCCTGTCTTCTTCCCTGTTAAAGTGTTTAACAGAAAAGACCTATTCAAAGATTTGTGTTCGAACTTGAATGAGAACTTCACCTCGACCATTGCCTTAATGCAGGCAAACAAACCCCTCGCTCTGCGCGTAGAGATTTATTCTTCAGAAAATGTAGAAACCAAGTCTGGTTCCTTTCCAGAAGACTCCTTGATTTTGTTTGATGCTGAAATGTCAGGTCTTCTCAGCTTAATGAAATGAATGGCCTCATGGTTGCCTTTCCCTACTGGTTCTGGAGCCGCACTAGTGAAGTAAAGCTCCAATATGTCTCCTCTGGATAGAGTCGAGTTGTTTTCCCATGCTTTGAAAACTGTTTTTCCCAGCCATTCTGGGAGGTTTGAAAGCTCTGGGAAGCTTGGTGCAACAGTATATATTGAGGTTAACGCCCCAAAATCATACCACTGTTTTATGTTATTTGGATTTGAGCCTTCTCGCATCCAAACTCGGGGATATTCTCCCGCTACGTCCACCCGGCATTTCTCCGATCAGATTCCTTATCTGGTATTTAACTTCTCTCAGCTGGCTTGGTATTCCTACCAATAAGAGAAATCAGCTAAGTTAACCTCTAAATTTGTCACTGAAAAATTAACCTCTAAAATTTTAATCAATAAAATTATTATTTTAAAAAATTGTGATGCATTTATCAATTTCATCATAAAATAGGCTAATTAGTGACGAATAAAATTACTTATAATGACATCAATAAAATGTGTTTCCAAAAGGTACATATTAGTGACGAAAGTAAAATTCGTTACTTTTGAATAACTAAATATGACGAACTTTTTTCGTCTAAAAAAATTTCGTCACAAAATGTATGATTTCATGTAGTCCAACAACAACTGCTCTTCAGTTAGCAGATAGATCCATGACTTTTCCTATGGAGTGATTAAAGATGTTTTGGTGAAAGTGGATAAGTTGGTCTTTCCCGTGGATTTTCTAGTACTTGAGATGAAAGTTGACAAGGATGACATTTCTCTTATTTTAGGGCGGCCGTTCCTTGCCACAGCTGGAGCCATGATAGATGTTCAAGAAAGAAAACTTAGATTGTGGATGGATAATGAAGATGTGGTTTTTTCTCTTAATAAAGTAATGAAGATGCCCATAGAAACTCAATCATGTAAGAGCATAGATGTGATTTCTAACTTGTTTAATATTGATTTTAATAGGACAGATGATTCTGAATTCGAGTGAAAGATTGAACAATGTTTAGATTGTATACTAAAAGTCTAACTTTTTGTATGAACAATGTTTTGACAATATTTGAAATGAGAATCATGTGATCAAACGTTTGCAATTATTTTGTTGCAAAAATTCATTTACTTTATACTGCAGATAATGTGATGTGCGGCGTCACACGGAAGATCATATTATCGGTTCCTTATAAAGTATAAACAGATGTTCACAACCGAGATAGACAGAGACTATCTATTGGTATGGTTTTAGTGTGATTTGGTATTAGTCTGTCTTGACTATAAAATTACACTAGTGCACTTTGTGTATTGAGCAGGACCGCGCCGAGATTGTTCGGTTTATACTGACTATATAATAAAACTTGATCTTTGTTATTATGGATGTTCGTACTCTTAATCCCTATACAATAACCTCAACACGTAAGCCAATATTTATTTCTTTGATTAATCAATGGGTGAGATTTAATAGTTAAATCAATATGCTCGATGAGTTGGGAGATGGTGCTGTCTCTATGGTGTGCTGTTGATTGTAGAAGGAATCTGTGTCCTAACGTAACTAGTTGATGATGTCCCCTTGAGGAGCTCATAATGATTATCATATAAACCCTACAGGTGGATTTATTCCGGCATGATAATAAGGTTGAGTAGTACTACTCTTGATAAATATATTAATTAATAGAGTTGTCAGTAACTTAATTAATTAATAGTCATTAAATCTTAAACACGGGGAGATTAACGGGCTCATAATAAGAAGGAGCCCATAACGTAATTTGGGATTAGGGTGGCAGTGCAATAATATTTCTTTAGTGGACTGATTTATTATTATTGGACTTAAGTATAAGTTTTGGGCTAAACTTTTATGCTTAAGCCCAATGGGAGGCCCAAACCCTAATTTTTCCTCCTGGTCCTGTTGTAGCCTATAAATAGTCAATCTCAGCAGTCCGGTAAATCACTTCACACGCCTAAAATCGTGAGAAAGGAGAGAACTGCAGATTGAGTTCATCTTGATGATCGTTGCCCACACAACATCAAGATGTGGCTTAGGAATACAACAGAAGATCGTAAGGTCATTTGGATCTAACTGTTCAACCTCTACATCAAAACCGGTGAAAGGTAATACGATTCTACACTTATGCTTCCGCTGCTGTAGAATTGCATGGAACCCTAACGATTCACGTTAACCAAAAAATCCAAACGCCATGAATTGGTATCAGAGCGTAGATTCTATGGCTAAACGTGACATGTTAGGCTAGGTTTTGAGTGGAATACGTGATATTAGGGTTTATAATTTAATTTTCGGAGAGAGGGATAATGAATAAAATCTTAATTTATACACACTTGTGCACAATGTACTTAATCAATCTTAATTTTGATTAATTAATCAACAAAGAGAATCTACTGTACAGTCTGTACTGTACATTTAACACTAAATAGGAAACTTGTCATCAAAAGAAGAACGAAGACGAATCCGTACATTGGCGTACATCTGGAGAGAGAAATATAAGAACGTGACCGGGGAGAGAAATAGTAAAACGGTTTGCACCTGAATTCTCTCCTAAAATCTCGAGTGATGAGTACAATACAAGTGTACATTTTGTGCAATTTTTCTAAAGAAAAAAGCCCCAATTAAATTTCCCAAAATAAGAAACCCATTAAATTTTCACGTTACTGTACATTAGCATGCAATTCGGAGAGAGAAATAAAAGATATCAAATCGCGATTGAAGAGTATACGCTGATGTACATCGGAGTGCAATCTGGTTAGAGGAAAGAATACGCCATTAACTTTAAAAAAAAGAAATTCATTAAACTTTGACTTTACTGTACATTATCATGCAATTTGGAGTGAGAACTAGAAGATAAGGTAGTTCCTAAAATTTCTCCTTAAAGCGCAATTGAAGAGTACATTGTAATGTATATCAGTGTGCATTCTTACAAGATAAAATTACGTGATTAAATAGAAGAAAAAGGTTGTTCCTAAAATATTTTTTTAAATCTCTATTCCACTGTATTTCTATCAAATTGAAGAAAACAAGCATAATGTGCATGCAATTACTTGCTGGAGGTTTAAGAAATAGTCGGTAGTTGTTGTTGTACATTAGTGCACATTAGTTGTTTCCTATTTTAATTTAATTTAGTGCACATTAGTGTTCAACAGATCTATTATTAACTATACACATTGAATATTAAACGTTGTGAATAGGAGTAATGTTGTAAAAAAAATTAAGCTTTATGTATCTATTAATAATTATATTAAATCTATGTATTTATTAATAATTAGGCTATACAAACACGTACAAATCTATAATAATCCCATATTTATATGTATAGAATAAAATATGTAAATAATTGCTACAACTTGGTGCCACCTACCTAAAATAATCTATCTACCTACTAAAAACCTATAGGATGTCAGTAGATTATAATTTCTAAAGAATATCCTATATATTTATTTTCACTTCCCTTATATAGCAAAATATGAACTATGAATAGTTTGGGGAGAATGCATGCAATCGTCCAATTAGAGGTACCACATTCTTCCCATATATAGGTTAAGCAGATAGGTACCACACTCTCCTCATATAGTTTAAGCAGATAGGTACCACACTCTTCCATATATAGTTTAAGCAGATACTCTGATATATAAATATATAAACACGCACACACGTATATTCATACATCTTCACTTCACTGTATCTTCTTTCAACTTATTTTTTTGAAGTCGAATCTCAACATGTTATATACGAAAATGATCATCTCGATGCGTAGATTCTATTTATAACTCTTTTATGATATGGTTGTGTTATGAGTTAGATAAGTTCCGTTGAAGTTTTTAACCCTTTAATGGCATATTTTGTTTCGATGTGACATAGCTTTGATATTATAGGTCATTTTGAAGCCCTCCTCACGAGGATCACAAATATATAATTAGTTTTCAGTTTGGATGTGAAATGAAAAGTTACGAAGAAACCCACTTCGAGTTTGAAATTGCGTCCCATTTAAATTTCGTTATTTTTATGAAAAATTGGTATACATGTGATCCTCGCCTTGTGAGAACTCCAGAAGTGCTTTCTGATTTTCAATCAGAGTTGTATAATTTTTGTAGGATCAAATTGAAAGAAAACTTAATTTTTGCGTAAAGTTTAAATGAGAATTAGATATAATGCAGAGACTTGATTGCAATTTATAAATATATATATATATATATATATATATATATATATATATATATATATATATATATATATATATATATACATATATGTTAAACTACGCAATATTATTAAAAGGCAAAAGAAAATAAGAAGGGGGACAAAGAGAAAGGGAGAAGAGGAACATGAAAATAAAAAAGCCAAAACAAGTGACTTGCAAAAAGGGACTAAACTTGTGGCTCAAAAAGAAAATAAAACATGATTAAATAGTACAAAAAAGGTGAAACATTGAAGCTCGACTATAATCATGAGGAATGCCGATGAGTGGCATGAAAGTGAGGAAATCGAATGACGAATGCAATCTTGGCTAATTTCATCGCATGAGTAAGTTTAGACATCCAATGGACCGGTGCTCGGTGAACTCAATAAGGGCTGATCTCGGGCTTTAAGATCAGCAAACGGGCTTAAGATGGCAAGAATGCCCGTTGGGATTGCCACACCTGAGTAAGTAGCCCTGCTCCCCCTATGAAAGCAAACCGCACATAGTACCACTAAAGCCATGGCCTACTCAACAATGAGACCCCAAGAAAAAAGGATGATCAAAATACAAGATGCATGGTGCATCATCCATCAAACAGCAGACCCATAACACAAAGAAACAAGGCATAGCAGGGGTCTTAAATATCAAGAAAATGAACAAAAACATAAGATGCATTATAAGAATAGACTTTTAAAAACACAAGCCGATGTATCTTTAATCAAAATAGACTCAATAATATGTAACTAAGATAGAGATGGCAAGAAGCTATTTGGCATTGTCTGATGAACACCGAAGCATATTCGGCAAAGAGGGGGCTCGTTGGTGATGAAAAAAGCCTCCGAGAGGCTGTTGGATACCAGGGCCCATCGGATAGAGCGAGGGGGGAGGCAGTGCCCAGGTATTGAAAAACTTAACTGAAAGAAGGTTGAGCGATGGAGAAGGACCCGTCGAAAGAAGTTGCATCGTTGGAGAATTCAGAGAATTCAAATTTGATGAGTCGGCAGATATGAAAGGAAGCTGCATCGTTGGAGATCGCCACACAGAGAAAGAGGGGCAACGCAAATCTCCAGACATATCTGACTCGTCGGAGAGAAACAGCCGCCTTGTCCGGTATCGAAAACTTCGGGGAGCAAACCCATAAAACACCCACGATACGGAAAAGTCAGGCAACTAAGAGTAGAAGCCGTCGCCGGAAAAAATGAGCAGGGGGCAGGAAGAAGAGCAAACCCATATATATAATGAATAAAATTTAAAACTTACTGCACGACAGTAGGTATGTATGCAGTAATATATATATATATATATATATATATATATATATATATATATATATATATATATATATATATATATATATATATATATATATATATATATATATATATATATTGAAAACTTACATTATGTGTGTGCGCGTATAATATATGTTTTATATATTAAACATTATAATTATAATTTATATTATATTATGTGTGTGTGTATATATATATATATCTTTTTATATTTTATGTATTTATTAACCATGACTTTGTTACTATTATTATTTTAGGTGTTGAATCTTTATTTTATATCCATTTTTTTAAATAAAATTAATATCAGTTGTATTCATTTTTTTTAAGTTACGACTTATAATTAGAGTTGTAAACTAAGATCGTTAAATTACTATTTTAACTTTTAAAAGAAATATGTATTTCTATTTATTATTTTAAATATAAATATTTTATTTTTAATTCATTTTTATTTAACGATTAACTATTTATATTTTCTTAAGTTAATAATTAGTTTTTTATTATATTATATTAGAAATTTAGTTTAAGTATAGGCATTATTATTATAAGCAGAACTCAATTTAGTATACTCTTGCAGGCATACCTGAGGGCGACGAGCAAGTCTAGTCCAGCCTACTATTTCTCTGAAAGTTTAAGGTGGGGTAACTTTCATTCTTCACCGAGTGCAACTTTTATGTCATTATTGCTATGTTAAAATATGATATGTGTTACTTATATGTCATGTTATGTGCAATTAGTGCTTTTATTCGATGACAAATATTTTTCTACTAACACTTGTACGGGTGACGACTCGGTGTACTTATATAAATTAACATAAATTATCGGGCGAGGTTCAGTACTAAAAATATTTCAAATCTACTAACACTCGTATCGAATGATGATTCGATGCACATATACCAACCAACACAAGTTATCAGATAACGGTTCGGTCTAAAATTTTTCAACAAGTTATCGAACGACAATGTGCAAAATATTTTATTAAATTGGCATATGTTACATGTTACGATATATTTGGCATACATATTTATTTTTAACTGTGCAATCATTTAAGTTAACCCACTGAGTGTATTTTAGACACTCACCCCATATTGATTTTAGAACAATATTTAGAAGATGAAGAGGCCCTTACAGATGTCCCAAGCCCTTAGAGGACTTTATATTATGTCTTATATTTCAGTATTTTATTAGAACTTTATTTCAGATATATCATCTGAACGTACTTATTTTGGATATTTCATTGTACTTGGGAAAGTAGACGTTAGTATGTAAAATAATTTTTATGTCACTGTTATTGTATTATGTTATAGCTTTTGGGATTTTATATTGTTTCTGCTGTGCATATTTGACCCCTCTATTATTATTTTGGAAATTGTATATCTAGTAGCGTCCCAACCCCATAGCGTAACCCGGGGCATTACAATTTTGCTTACTTCCGAGTTTGAAATATTAACAGAAACAAATACATAGTGGAAGCTTCATGCTACTCGCCTCCTCAATTTCAATAGTACAACTCCAATCCTCGTCAGTTTTCTTTCGCTGTAAAGTTCTTGGTGAAAAAAGAAAAGTTGTAATGCACTCTAACCATGGCCTCCTTTGGTTCAGAAAATGTTTTGGCTGCTATGTCATCCTAGTGAAATTGTTCCTTTTTTTGTCAAACTCTTAAGTGGTTTAGGATGATTCATCGTGCTGATGAATTTCCCGTAGTACCGGTCAATGTAAAGAAAACCCTAAATGGCCTTATATAGGTCATTTTGCATTCATTGCCTTAATTTTGTTTGGGTCAGCAAAACTCCATCACTAATTATGTCATATATGTCTCAAATATCCAATCTCACTTTCAAGCTTTAGCAGACATTTCTCTCTTTCAATATCCATAGAATAACCCTTATAAGCTAAGTGTATTGCTCTTTCATGTAGCTGTTAAATACATTAAATCAACTGAGTATATTGCTCTTTCATGTAGCTGTTAAATATATTAAATCGTCAAAAAAAGAAGGCTCATGGTGTCTAATAACTAGCCTGAAAATGCAAATAATTTGTACTTGAAAAGTGGATTGTGCAACACTTAGGCCAAAATGCATAACCTAGAAATCATAAAGGTCATAGTGTGGCGACAAATGCTATTTTCTCAATGCTCCTAGCAATAAATTGTAACTCAGGCCTGAAATTAATCTTAAAAACACTTTGTTTTCCCAAGTTCATCAAGTAGATCATCAATTAAAGGAATTGGAAGACTTCTTACTATGGAGGATTTATTTTCATTTAGCCCACGCAAAATCTCTTAGCGCCATATATTTCTCGACTAATAAAATAGGAATGGAAAAAGGATTTTGACTTTCTTGTATAACTACTTTCTGACATTTCTCGTACCAAATTGTCAATTTCTAGCTTTTGGAGAACATTTGTTCAGTAGAAATTTTAATGGTTCTACACCTTCCTTAAGAATGATTTTGCAATTATACTTCCTTAATGGTAGGAGTTATTAAATTGTATTCCGGTCATTTTGTAGTCTCTACTCCTTCTGCTATCTCTGTAACTTCTGAAATTTGACATGTTTTTAATATGGCATGGACTAAATGCTCACCCATTTTTATTGAATGCACACCCTATTATTATATTATTAATATATTATATATTTAAAAAATCTATATTACCCTTCAAATCATTAAATACACACCCTATATATTTTAAATTAAATAACATTTTATCAACATCTTATCTTGTAAAATCCTTAAAATCCCCGTTCTTCGATTATGTTCCTCTTTTGTCGTTTAGTTCTTCTTCATCACGCCTTTTCAATTGTTGCCCTAGTATTCTCACTTGATTTTTTTCTACTAATGTAAATCGTATTTTTAAGTCTGAAATTATATATTGAATAAATTTCAAAATAGAGATTTGTATAAATAAAGTTTAATTAGACGTTCTGCATCGAGAATTTTCAGCGCAATTGCTTTTTTCTTCTTTATATTTCAGAATCTCAAAATCAATGTATTGTCAAATTAAGGAAACATAATTATTTATTTGTTTGATTTGGACACAATGAACATAGTGGCAACCAACTCTACCCTTATATGAACACATTTGCTGCCATTGTTTCTCACTCCTTAATCTCTCTCATATTTGCTTCCTTGCATGGAATTCTCCTCCACTATGATAGACCATAGACAAGAAATCTATAGTTTTAGAGAGAGAAAGTGGTAAACATCTATCATATTTAAGTGATGAAGGAAATTATTATCAGTAAGATAATTGAATTCAACCATAAAAAATAAATTAAACTCGTGAATTAGGGTCAAATTGCAGTTTATAGAAAGAAACTTATCTCCCTCTTCAAGTACGACATGTTAAAACTTAATGCTTGAAAAGTATAAGAGAAGTTTTTTTAATAAGAATGAATTGGGGCTTGTTAGTGGATGTGTATATTTTAATTTTAAAAATGGTAATTTTAGATTTTTAGGGGGTGTGTATATAATGAAATTAAGAAATAAAAAATTAAAAGAGGTGTGTATTTAACAATATTTTTTTAATAAAATGTTGCTGGACTTATATGAATGTTTTCAAGAATGATTGAGTCAAACTAGAATGTGATATAGGATGAGTTAATGCATTTAACGGGAATACTTTGAGCACCTGTCAACCTCACCCAAATTACATCCTAACCCACATACTTTGGGAGTTGTTTGATAAAACTCATAGTTGTATCCTGCCATGCTTGACCTGGATTGTTGTTGTTTTCATGTTTGCTTATTTGACAAAACAGAATCATCTTCATGTATTGTGTGGTTTTTCATATGGCCACTAGAAAATGTCTTTCAACCTTAGTAAGTTTGATATTTTTCCATAGAATATCCTCACGAATGTGTGCTGCCCAACATAAAGTTTTTCATTATTCCCAAGTATCCCACTGTAAAAATAATATGACGTGTTGAAAGAGAATTAGCTACCTCAATAATCTGATCTTGAGCCATTGATTATTGTTTATAATTTGCTTGTTGTTTGTTTGTCTATTGAGGTTGCAAGATTTGAAAGCATGACAACTCATGTCCTCATATTCTCTTCTGAAAGTGTGTCGGCCACATGTATTGAGTTGTCCTTTCCTTGTATCTTGCATTGTAATTGAAGCCCAATGATTTGGTCAAGTATTATTATGTTGTAAGTGAGTAGAAAATTTATATTCCAGAAGGCATTTGAACCCTTTCTTATCTTTTTGCAAGTATAATGGTTATGCAAGAGATAAAGCTTTCCATTTCCATGATAATATACAATCGTAGAATTGCAAAGTATATTATACATTGAGCGCAATTTACCGGGATGGAGGGAGTACTATTTTTTTAGTATATTTCTTATTATTAAATTTTATCTAAAAATTATATACTCTTTCCTTCCCATTTATGTTTGCACCCCTTATAAATACATTGTTCCCATGGCCTTGTGTAGGTTTTCCCAAAATCTTAACGTGAAACGTGTGTCTCTATCCGACACTATAGAAACTGGTATGCCAAGTTTTACTATTTCTTGAATGTAAAGTTGGGCAAATTGTTTCATCTTGAAAGTCATCTTTATTAGTAGGAAATGAGCCAAATGGCATGGTTACCTCTAGTTGACCTTGGCAATCCTACCACAATAGTCTTGACAATTTATTCCCAATTCCACTCAGGAATCTCAAGTGGCTTCAATTTCCCGGCTGATCGTTGGTACTTGGCTTTGACTTGTTGGCAGGTCAAACACCCCTCTACATAGTATCCAATATCTCGCTTCATGCTTCTCCACCAAAATCTGTCCTTCAAATCGTGGTACATTTTCGTCCCTCCTGGATGAGCCATGTAGGGAGCTCCATGTGCTTTCCTAAAATTATTTCTCTTAACTCTTCAACCATCGGAACACAAAGCCTTCCATTATACGTCAACACTCCATCGTCATCCACCTTGAATCCATTGGCGTCACCCTCATTTTCCTTTCTTTTCATTCATTGTAAAAAATTTTTTGTTCTTGTGCTTCCTTTATCACGGTTCTCAATGCCAGCAGGATCTCTAATGTTACAATGAGTGCTCTCTAGATAGTGGTGTCACTAATTTGATCCACAACTTGGCAAATTCTTTGATAAATTGTTCTTGTTCAGTAAATAGGCCATTAATATCTGCATTAGTCTTTTCGCTCAATGCGTCGGGCACCATGTTAGCTTTTCCTGAGTGGTACTCGATCGTACAATCATACTCTTTCACCAACTCTAACCACCTCCATTGTCTCATATTGAGCTTCTTCTTCTAAGTAAAGAGATACTTCAAGCTTTTGTGATCTATGAAAATCAAACACTTTCCTCCATATAGGTAGTGCTGCCAGATCTTTAAGGCATGAACCACGGTTGCTAATTCCAAGTCATGAGTAGGGCAGTTCACTTTGTGTGGTCTGAGCTGCCAAGACGCATATGCGACAAACTTTCCATGTTGCATCAACACACCCAAGGCCTTGTTTCGATGCATCACTATGGACAGTAAATTCTTCAGTAGGATCGGGTATTGCTAAGACCAGCACCAAAGTTAGGTTGTGCTTTAACTTTTGGAAACTTGATTCATACTCCTTAATCCAAACAAACTTCTCTCCCTTTTGAGTTAACCGAGTCATATGACCAGCTATCTTTGAGAACACTTCAATAAATCTTCGATAGTAGCTTGCGAGACCTAGAAAACTTTAAACTTCTTGTACATTCGACGGTGTCTTCCATTGGTTTACTGCTTCAATCTTAGCTGGATCCACTTAGATTCCTTGTGCAGCCACAACGTGTCTAAGAAAAGTAACTTGACTCAACCAAAACTCACATTTTTTTTAATTTTGCATACAATTTTTCCTTACGAAGAGTCTCAAGGACCACTCTCAAATTTCTTCATGTTATTTTTCATCCTTGGAGTACACTAAAATGTCATCAATGAAAACTATGACAAATTTATTGAGGTACGGGTGGAACACCTGATTCATCAGCTCCATGAACCATGCATATGCATTGTTTAAACCAAAAGACATCACAACAAACTCGTAATGCTCGTAACATGTTCTAAAATCCGTCTTTGAGATGTCATACTCCTTCACTCTTAACAGGTGGTATCCAAACCTCAAATCAATCTTAGAAAAAGTGATATCCTCTTCGAGTTGATCAAACAAGTCTTTAATTATGGGTAGAGGATCTTCACCGTCAAACGATTGAGTTCACGATAGTTAATATACATTCTTATTGAGCCATCCTTCTTCTTAACGAAGAGAACTGGGGCCCCCATGGCGACATGCTTGGGCGAATAAATCCCAAGTTCAATAGCTCTTGTAGTTGAACCTTCAATTATTGCATCTCCATAGGTGCCATTCTATAAGGTGTCTTGGAAACTGGTGTTGATCCTGGCAGTAAATTTATTAATCAGAAAATAACTTGTCGATTAAGAGGTATCCCCAGTAAATCTTCTGAAAAAATGTCGAAGAAGTCTCATACCATCGATATGTCACTAGGTGACGTTTTTACAGTATCTCACTTACAATATTAACCAGAAATCCTTGACAAGACTTTTTCTTAAGCATTTTAGTTGCCCTTGCAGCAGACAACACTCTAGGTATTACTCCACTCTTGATCTTGTGAACAATTGTCCTTTTGGACCCTTTCAATTTCAACATTCTCTCATGTCTTACACCAAATACTGGCTTGAATGTTGGTGAGCCAATTCATTCCTAGGATTAAGTCAAACCCATGCATGTTTATGACATATGGCATTACACTAAAATTGTTATCTTCTATGCATACGTTCGCATTATCAATTAAAGATTGTGTGAGAATTCTCTCCCCCGAAGGTAAGCTAATTTCAAGAGGCTCATCACTCACAACATTTTTGTAACCAATCTTAGACAACATTGTGTCAAAATGAAAGAATGAGATGCTCCAGTGTCAAAAAGTATGAGGGCTTGGGATTTTCCCACTGATAACATACATGTCATGACTCCAAATTCCTTGTCCTCCTCGGACTCGTTCATTGCGAACACTCTCTCCCTTCCACCGGTAGCATGTCTCGGTCTTCCCTCTATGGATTGTCCTCTTTGTTCAGGTATATAGTTGGGTGGTTTCGTCCTTGACCCTTGAGACACTCTCCACCATGACTTTTTCCACACTTAGGACAAAGAGGCCTAGGGTTTTGAGCATTTGCATGTGCCTTAGCATTCTCTCTTGCTTGCTTATTTTTGTTGTTGTTTCTTCCCTGGTTGGAGTTCTCCAATTTCCTTTTACCAAAGTTCTCCACTAGTTTGCTGCTGGAAACCCCCAAGTCCAAGCTTGCTACTATCTTTTGTGCTCGTCTGAAGGTTTCATCATAGTCCATGTCAGCATGTCCGGAAATAATATTTCGCATGTCTGGGTGCAACCCATTCCTGAACATCTGAGCCATCTTCTCATCAGTGTCCACAAGCTATGGGGCTGACCGGTAGTCTATCACTGACATTTCTCCTTGTTTCAGTTGGAAGAACTCGTTCTCCATCTTCTCTCGATGAGACTGTGGATAGTACTTTTTCATCACTATTGTTTGGAATTCTTCCCATGTGATAGCTTTCACTTGCTTGTTCAGCCTCATTCTCCAATAACCTTCCCACTAATGATCCGCATCCTCGATCAGCTTGTAGGACGTACATAGCACACGCTGTTCAATAGTACATTTCATTATTCGAAACGTTCTCTCTAGTGCCCTCAACCATTTTTCCTCGTATATAAATAGGGGTGGAGCATGAGCACGAACTCCTAAACTACGCGAGCGTGATCATTCGGGTTGGCTACTGGGTTGCGGAGTGCTTGCACGAGTTGATCGAAAGCATTTTTAGTATCTCTTCTAGGAGGCATCCTTCAACAACCAACATACACAACTTTAATTTATACTTAAGTATGGTGAAATTTTTAAATAAAGTTTAATGATGGTCAAACCATTGTTCATGTATTAATAACAAGGATAGAAAATAAATATTCATAATGACGATAATTTTTTTAATCAAACTTTATTTAGTAATTATCAAGTTGCTAATTTTTAAAGGGAAATAAATAGAAACATAGATTTATTCATAAATGAAAATTCATAAAATCAAAGTGATTTATCAGCCACGACCATGCCCCACTATGTCAATCGAGCTATCAAGAAGAGTTCATCTCGATCCTTCTCAGGGTTCTTCCTTTGTCTCCTCTTCATCCATATCATCATTTAACTCATCTTTGTGTTCTGGATCCGAAAAATAACCCTACATTAATTCTTCTTGGTCATCGTCCAGTCTGTCCGCATAAAGTTCAGGAGAGGGTGGATTCCATCAGGCAACCCTCTCAAATAGGAATGTAGTAAATTGTACATAGTCTACTTGCGAGACCTGAGCTTGAACTGTGTGGTGTAGGAGGTTGGCAATAATGGATCAGCCACGTGTCTCCATTCCCACGGTAAAGTGCTAATTAATTTCACACCGGCCTAGTAATCCGTGATTCCATAGCCAACATCCTTGACTTGTCTCCACTTCTGTAGCATTACTGCAATATGGGTGGGCAAGTCGTGTCGTAGGTCTCGCTGATAATCTTTGTAAGCTTGTTGTTGTGTTAAGTCATTCATCTAACGAAGCACATTTCTATAATCATAATGGAAGACTATCTTGGCACAAAAATATTTACGCCCCATATTTTATTATTCCGTGTCACATAATATCAAACTTGTATTTAAATTCACACAACAATCAAATCCACAACCAAATAATTCATACCTCTTTTATAGCGAGCGTCATACTCAGTGGATGAGTAGCAAAAAGCTTATTTTGATTATTTTATTTACAACTCCATCAAATACTCATTTCATATAGTCATGAATCAGCAAAATTTTTAAACAAATAAGAACAAGTATGCAGAATCATTTACCTACTCTGGTACCATACTATAACATCTCAAATTTTTATAACTTTATTAATTTAAATAATATTTAGGAAAGGATGAAATTAAAAAGGTTAATTATGTCTAATTACAGTGACCTGCCGATTTTAATGAGTAAAATATTAGTCAGACAAACTGACAAATTTCGAAGGAAGTTTAACTAATACTGTATGAAAAAAGTATAATACTTTTATTAGAAAATGGACTGCTAACTATTATTTCTAAAAAAGAAAATTATCTTTTAAAAAAGAAAATCATCCAAATAAAATAAGTAAGAGAATTTTACCCCAATTGAATACTTCTGTCGCCCCAAATTGTCCACAATTAACTATGATTATTAAATTAGTAATATGTGTCATCTTAGAAACCAACTCAACTTGGTTAACTCCTATCAATAAGGCACGAATCATGTACCAACTCCTCCCACTTCCACCTAAGGTTGACAAATAGAATTTATCCTCTAGGAAAAACACAAAATTTACAGAATCTTATACAAATAAACACAACATGCAACCAAATTCAAACAAGAGCATGAAATAACCAAGAAGAAATAATTTCAACTACCCCTCCAAGTATAAACATCTCGCAAGACACAGCGGAGACTTTGCAAAATCAAGTACGTACACGGGACAAATTATTTTAAAACAAACCTTCAGCGTTCGCAGTATTACGCATCACAAACATTTAAGGTAAGATAAAATCCCAGTAATTCACTTCATATTTTTATTAAAATTTAGATAAAAACCCATGTGAAAAAAAAATATTGAAAGAAATATTAAATGAATATGTAAAAATATGATATGTCAACAAATAATCTTTAATAATAAAAAATGTATTAACATTTCTTTCTTTCTTTTATTTCACACAATTTAATTAATATTTTTTTATTTTCATTAAAAACTTTTATTTTAATACTTTAAAATAAATATTCTAACTTCATTAGAATGTATTCAACTTTGAATATCATTTAAATTTTATTATATTGAGCTTGATTACACTATCTCTCGATATTGTATAATAATTGAATTAATATTTAAATAAATGTATTGTATATATTTATTCACTTCTTACTAAATAAATTGAATTGTTTAATTTTAATTGGATTTTAGAATATATAATAAAAATTTAAAATGATAAATTTAATTGTTTAATTTTTACATGTAATTAAATCTAATACAATTGTATATGATAAATATAAATATATAAAATGTGATTACAATAAATGATGATTCATAAATTAAAATTCATATATTGAACATAAAAAGATGAATCTTTATATATGCTTAACAAAAGATATTAAATAATAATTAAAGAAATAAAATAATTTTAAGAATAAAAAATACATGAATCACTAATAATAAAAAAAACATTATTATGATATTAAAAAAAAGTCTCAGACTAACTAATTGAGCTGAAGATTAATATTTTTTGTTTGACTTTGACTTCTTACTTTTTTTCTGTCTATTTCTTGTTCACTCGAACTTTTACTTCCATTGAAAAGAATTCTTTACCGCTGCAATGCATGTTTTACTAAATTAAGTATAAGAAAATATATAAAAATGGAGAGATGATTAGATGAAGCATATAAAAATAATTATTTAAAAAAATACATATAATAGAATTATATCACTATATAAAATACATTAGCTTTAAATTTAAATTGCAATTAATCACTTGAATTTAGCAAATTTTTTTATTGACTTATCACAATAAAGAAAAAATTTTCATTAATTATGGAAACTTTTAATATATATATATATATATATATATATATATATATATATATTATAAAATACATGTCACAGAGCATGCCACATCAACATAAAAAATAAAAAAACTCTAAAATAGTACAATAATAAAAATGTGATTCAAATATATACAAACAAAAATTAAATGCTATTAAATTAAAATAAATTTCCATTAAATTTAAATGTCAACCAATCTCTAAAAATCATAATCTTATTAAATAATTACATTCAACAACAAAGATCTTCACTAATTAAGGAAACTAAAAAAATAATTAAAAAGTAAAAAAATTGATAAAATGACATGTCATCAAGGAAGGATTTAAACATGTCACATCATCATTAAAAACTTGCAAAATAGATGTTGTTAAATTATAATAATTAAGAAAACTGGAGAGGCAGGTCGTAGGGTTGCCTATAAATGATTGATTTTATTATTTTTTATAAATTATTTTATATTATTAATTATTAAAAATTATATATTTTACTTTTTATTTAAAAAATATTAATAATCAAGTATCACCTTTTATTATACTCTCTTCTCCATCGAAAGGTCCACATTTTACTATATTGGTTGTCTCATTTACAGATCTTCTATTTTCCCCTTTTAGGAAAAGAGCTCCACATATGGCCCACCACTCACTATTAATACAACTACCCACTATACATAAAATAATAATACTCCTCAATCATGTAGAAAAAGCAAATAAGGACTTATGGATGGGACAGATGGAGTAAATGTTATCACTTTTTATTTTTTTCACAAATTGATCATAAAATAGTTTGTTAATTTGATTGATTATCACTTTTTATTGATTAAATATTACTTCCTTTGTCCCGAGTTAACGTTTATATTTACTTTTTGCACGTAGATTAAGAGATATAATATTTAATGTGTAGTGAGGTGAGAGAAATAGTGTTTAATGTAAAGTGAGTAGTTATATTAGCGTTGTGTGAGGGCCCTACCTGAAATAATTATTTGTTTTGTGTGGGCCCAACTTGACAGAAAAGAAAATGTAAACCTTAACTTGGGGCAAACCAAAATGAAAAATATAAATCTTAACGCGGGACGGAGAGAGTATTTTTTTTATTGAAATTGTTACCACTTTTTATTCATCTCACGAATGGTTCATAAAATAGTGCAATTAGACTATTCTTATTTTTCATTGATCACATATCACTTTTTATTAAATATGTTATCACTTTTTATTCGTCTTATTAATTATTCATGAAATAATTCGGTTAGTCAGTTATCATTTTTCATTGATTTGATATCACTTTCATTAAAAATATTATCACATTTTATCATTAACTCTATAAATTGTTCGTGAAATTCACTTTCGCAATTAGTTATCACTTTTTATTAAAGTCGTTGTCACTTATTTTAAATGTTATCACTTTTCATTTATATTATAAACTGTTTATAAAATAATTCACAATACTATTATCACTTTTCATCAATTGGATATCATATATATCACTTCTCATCCCTCTTACAGAAGTCATCCGTAAGACGATCTCATACAAATCTTTAATATTATTTATAACAGTGATTAGAAAACTGGACCGGAGGCCAAATCGGTCACCCTAACAGTTCACGGTCGGACCAGTCTGATCGGGTGGTTCAACCGGAAAAATAAAAATTACATATTTTTAAGTTTTAATAATATTTTATTATTTTCATATAATTTTTTTATTAATATACTTAGTGTAATGAAAAATAATGGATTGAAAGAGTAAAGTTAAATGTGAAAATAAAATGATTTTTGAATTTTAATTCTTTTTATTTGTTGACTCTAATTTTAATTAATATTCATTCAAAAAAATATAAATTATTTGGATACAATTGAATTTATTTCAAAATTAAATAATTATTGAGTGATAAATTATTTGTAGTTAAATGTAGGAGTATATGTTTATAGAAAGGGATAATATCCCACATTGGTTAATTATATGAGAAAAAGAAGTTTTGAACATTTATAAATAAAGGCCCCCTTTTTTTCCACTACATCAATATCCCACATTAGAAACTTATTAAAGAGAAGAGGTATTGTGATTCTATTTAATGATCACTACTCCCTCCTTTGCATCCATCTTATCTTGAGATGTTGGCTAAAAAATTAGCCGACTACTCGGATCTCAAATACAAAAAATTTTAAAAAAAATCGACGGTTTCTGGTTTGATCGGTTCAATTGATTTTTCCAGTTTGAACCGGTTCAATTCGGTTTTTTTTATTGGACATCAAATCCGATTTTTAGGGTGCTTTTGGACTGGTTTCTCGGTCGATTTTCGGTTCAATCGGTTGAACCTGCCGGTCTGGCCAGGTTCTCTAATCATTGATTCATAACATAACTCAAATAAAAAGTTATCACTTTTATTTAAGTGTCAATTGTCATTTATGTCTAAAATACACCTAAACAATAGCAATACCAACAACAAATAACTTTTATAACAAATCTAACCAATATGCATTTTTTTGACTCTATTGCACCTACTATTCAACAAATTATACCCAATGTGTCCCATGTTGATATGAGTATCGGCATGGGTGTCAGTGAGTGTCCCATGTCGGTATGTGTGTCGGTGAGTGTCGGTGGGTGTCCCATTTCGGTATGGGTGTTTGTGAGTGTCCTATGTCAGTATGGGTGTTGATGATGGTGATGGTGTCGGTGAGTGTCCCATATCAGAATGGGTGTCGGTGAGTATCAGTGACCGACGACAATGGGCGGCGATAACAGTCGGCGACCTGCTGGCGGCTGGTGCAGCGGCTGACGACCTTCCGGCGGTGATATGCGGGTGAAGAAGGGGTGAGGATTGTCTATTGTTGGTATTGTTAATTTAGTTAAATAAATGAATATTTTTTTAATTATCCCTTTTTTTAATCAGTATTAAATGTTACTCCACCCGTCCCGAGCATAGGTGGCTGTTTACTTTTTGCACGTGGATAAAAGAGTATTATTATTTTATATGTATTGGATAGTTGTATTAGAGAAATGTGATGGGTAGTGGTGTACTTTTTTTACTAAAAGGAGAAAATGGAAACCTCTGAATGAAAAGCTCAATATAATAAAATGAAGACCTTTCGGCGAAACGGAGAGAGTACTACTTTTTAAAATTATTATCACATTTATAACTTTATAATATTTAAATTAAAAAATTAATTAAATGAATAATAAATTTTAAATATTAAAATATATAAATTAAATAAGAAAATTTTGAAAATTTCATGAATAATTTTTAAATTTTATAATTTGATATCAGCCTTTTAAAATTAATTAAGCATGATAAATTTTCTTCAATAATTAATTTTTCAATTTTTAAATTTGATAACAACTAAATATAATCTTTTAAAATTATTTAATTGAGTTTATGGATAATTCGTCTTATGAGGTACTTGAATTCTAATCTTTGTGACAAAGATTATGTGAGATGAATAAAAAGTGATAACTATTTATAATGAAAAGTAATACTCAATTAATGAAAAGTGATAATGTTATTTCATAAACTATTTATACTATAAATAAAAGTGATAACATTTGGAAAAATTACTCCTAGGTACAAACTTTGTACCATAAATTACTAGGAGATACAATGAATTCAAAAAATTACTCTCACATACAAAATATTAAAGTAAAAAATACCAAATATAACCTAAATTCATTATAATCCCATACATTTTTAAACCACAAACCCCTCACTCACCCACTGACGCCGCCGGACTGCCGCTGGCCAGCCGCCGGACCATCGCCTCCAAACCCATTTTTTTGCTGCACACACTTTTTTACTGCACATGACATTTGCTGCACACACTTTTTTTACTGCACACGAACTTTTATGCTGCACACAAACATTTATGTGCAGCACATTGGGAGAGTAATATTGGAATATCACTATATATATGTAGTTAATAGTAATATTTTTGTATGTTTGTATCTCATAGTAATTAAGGAGATTCCAATGTACCTAGTAATAACAATCTCAATTTAACATTTTATAGCGAGAGTGATAGCATTTTATATTGAGAGTGATTTTAAAAGGTAATTTCTAGTGTGTAATAGTTTTTAAGGTACACCACATAACCCATTATATATAAATAATTTTGACCTACTATTTCATTTCCTTTCTTTTATCATATGCTCCATCTCCTAATTTTTTTCTCCCCTTATTTTTCTTCATACTCTCTCTCTCTCTCAATTTTCTAGGACTTCTTCACGTTCTCTCTCCTAATGTTCAATTTTTTTTAAATTAATTAAAAAATTTTATTCAATTCAAATTGATATTAATTGACTTTTAGAATAACGGTATTAATATATATGATTGTATTTATAATTGTATCACTTTTTTTAAAGTAGTGTATAATACTAATAATATAATTTTTTTAAAAATATATAATACACTTATTAAGAAAATCTTGTACACTATTGAATTATAAAAAATATAATATCTAATAACGAAGATTAGAGGCAATAAAGGGATCACATATCTGATGCATAGTAAACAAATTCACTATGGATACTTTTTCTACGCTAACTTTTTCCCTTGATTATTCTCTCTCATCCCTATAGAAATTGACACACTTTTCTTTTTTGTTTGTACCATAAAAGTTGACACATTTCCTTTTTAGTAAATGGGACCCACTAAAAAATAATTAATTTATACTCATGGGCCCACATACACCTCTAATACAACTATCCACTATACATATTAATTCTCTCACTTCACTGTACATTAAATTATTATATTCCTTAACCTCCATGTCAAAAAAAATGTGTCGACTTCTCCGGGATGGAGGGAGTAATAAGTAAACAGTATTATAAAAAAAGTAATACAATTTAATAATGCATTAGTGCTTAACAGTGAGATTTCCTTCTCAACTGCAATCCGCCACGTGCATGCCGAAAAAAACCACTACACCACATCGGATCTAACCGCAACACTATCAAAATCTACTACAAATTGCTGCTAACCTTCGCCATCTGCCGCCAACCACCATGACTACCGGAAGTCATCACTACTGTCGACAACGAGCCACCAACCCTTTTGACTGCGGCGCCAACCACCAGTCCTACAGAATTTGACCCCGTCGCTGCTGTACACAACTAGAAAGAGTGTCACGACCATCGCCTCTCTACTGTTAGTCACCGTTCCACTCACCACACCATGCCGTCGTTGTAGATCCAGCCATCTGCTGCCGGTCGCCTTGCGCGGAAACCTGGTTGCGCACCATCGACCTTGCTGCTACCGGAGTTTGTTGCCTTCACATTATGCTGAAGTTTGTTACTATTCATCACTTCTGGCTGGAAATCTTGGAGAGAAGAGAGAGGAGATGCAAATTGGGAGAGAAGAGAGAGAGAGAAAAAGAGAGGAGTGGATGAGATTGGGAGAGAAGAGAGAGAGAGGAGTGGATATCGTGAAATGAAGCTAATTGGGTTTTTTTTCCATTTATGTCTGACCTATTTACAAATGCATGTTATGTTTTTAGGGTGCAAATTGGTTTTTTTATCCTTTTATGTCTAACCCGTTTACAAATGTGTTATGTTTTTAAGGTGCACTTGTTGCACAGTAGTCCTATTCAATTTAAAAAGTGTAAAACAATCTCACGTGAGATGGTCTCACGCAAGACCTACCCTTACATTTTTATTGAATTGGTCTATTGTGTCCCCGTGTGTATAAGGTATGTAAGGGTATACCATTTTGTTTTAAAGGGTATATACTTTAATGAAAAAAGGTATACTTTTTTCATTGAAATGGTATATCGAAATATGAATATTATAAATGTTTGATTAATTTTTTTTAAGAAATAAAAAGTACACGTTCTTATATTAAAGGATTTTGAAAAATACGAGATTTGAGGACGCGATCACAATCTTCTGATGGAAGAAGTTTTGAATGACACCGACATCTGGACCCGGGTACTAGAGATGTGTATGGATTTTGTGAAGGAATATATCGCCGGGGAACTGTACCCGTACGATTCGCAAGTTGTCACTGACAATGCGCTGACACACGCACAGTCAATTGGACTTTTCCGGACATTCAGTGTGAACTCCGCCAGAGTGGCCGACGGCACGGCCCCGCCACCACTTCATTCGATGGATCTGGAGTCGCAGTCAGCAGTGGCGCACATGAATCGACCGGTGGTGGAGTCATGGGAACAGAGCGTTCTGGCCCAAATGCGGCCTGACCATGAGGTGGAGACAGGAATGCGGATGGGAGCACACAAGTTTTTGCCTTTTTATTTACTAAAATAAACTCGAATGTATTGTAATACAAACTTGAGGAATACACCGAGTACACCGATGCACTTAGGGTTAACATACTTTTTTGTGGTATAATTATTTTTATTTTTTTATTTCTTAATTATTTTGTTTGATATAACGCTGATTATGAATTAGTTTTTTTATCATTTGGTTAATTATACTTCAAAATTTTAAAATTAAAATTATTGATAAAATTTTTTAAAATTATTGTACTAACGACTTTGTAACAATGATTAGAGAACTGGACCTGATCGGTCAATTCAATCGGTTGAACCGGGAACCGATCGAGAAACCGGTAAAAAAACACCCTAAAAATCGGATTTGATGTCCAACCGGGAAAAATCGGATTGAACCGGTTCAAACCGGGAAAACCGATCGAACTGAAAACTGCTGATTTTTTTTTGAAATTTTTCGTATTTGAGATCCGAGTCGTCGACTAATTTTTTAGTCAACATCTCAAGATAAGATGGATGCAAAGGAATAAGAAGTGATCATTATATAGAATCAAAATACCCCTTCTCTTTAATAAGTTTCCAATGTGAGATATTGATGTTGTGGAAAAAAAGGGGGTCTTTATTTATAAATGTCCAAAACCACTTTTTCTCTTATAATTAACCAATGTGGGATATTATCCCTTTCTATAAACATATACTCCTACATTTAACTACAAGTAATTTATCACTCAATAATTATTTAATTTTGAAATAAATTTAATTGTATCCAAATAATTATTATTTTTTTTGAATGAATATTAATTAAAATTAGAGCCAACAAATAAAAAGAATTAACAATTTTTTTTCATTTTTATTCCAACTCTAATATTCTTAATTAATTTTCTTTCAATTTCAAAGTAAATTTGAATTAAATAAGATATTATTATAAATTAAAATTCAAAAATCATTTTATTTTCACATTTAACTTTACTCTTTCAATCCATTATTTTTCATTACACTAAGTATATTAATAAAAAAATTATATGTAAAATAATAAAATATTATTAAAACTTAAAAATATGTAAGTTTTATTTTTTCGGTTGAACCGTCCGATCCGACCGGTCCGACCGTGAACCGTTAGGGTGACTGGTTTGGCCTCCGGTCCGATTTTCTAATCACTGCTTTGTAATTTAAAGGGAAATACCACAATTTGCCCTATATGGGGAAGTCAACATCTTTTTTACCTTACCTTTTCTAATACATCTAAATTGCCCTAAAAATACATGCAATGCCATGAATACCCTCAAGGATGGTCCACCTTTTTGTATTGGGAATGAGTTGACAAGTACAGTTGCATGCAAAATAGATGTGTCAGGGAATATGTTGATTATTTAGGGGTGACACATTAATTAAAGAAGAAATAAATAAATCTAAAAAAATATAACCTCTAATTCGGCGGACAAGCTGAATGAAGTGAAAAAGCCAAATTTTAAGCGCACACCTACAATTTAAAATTCACAAAATTTAATTTTTAAATTCCTTAAATTGTTAGATTATAATAGGCTTTTTATTAATTAACACATGCAGTAATTAAGTGATTAAACACATGCAAAATTAACTATCTACCACTCCACTGAAACACACTTCATTAAATGGGGTGAAAATTAAGGCACTGTGTTCACAATCAGTTCATTTATGTAAATTCTTGTCACATTAAACTCTCAACTATCCCCACCAACCAAATAACTTCACCACCAACAAACAAAAAATTGGGCATAGTGGATTTAAACTTCATTCCTCTGTATCCACAAATTATTGGAGCATAAAAAGGTGATCGACTCCCGTATTTACCCACCATTTTTGTCGACGGATCCATAGTTAGAGCCAAAGGTAAGATACGAACGCTGTTTGCATTGTATTTTATTTATTGTTTTCTTTCAATGTTGCTGTTAATTTATTTAAAGGTCGTAGGGTTTTTAATGTTTTAGGGTTTTTAGGGCTTTAGGGTTTTAAAAATGCATGTCCGCTGAGTGAAATGGTTATATATATCCATGTCCGCTAAAGAAAATGGTGAAGTATGCATGTAATATGCTTGTCCGCCGAGGAAAATGGTGAAGTATGCATGTAATATGCATGAATACCACTACATACACCCATCGTAGACTTGTCCGCTAATATGCATGGTTAATTGTGCTTGTCCGCCCATTATTTGAGACTTATCGTCCAAGTCCGCCGATTTTTGTGGCCTAATTGAGTGTGTCCGCCTATTATTTGACAGTAATTCAGCTTATCCGCCGAAATTAGTAGCCCAATTTAGCGTGTCCGCCAAAAGTAGTTGCCCAGTAGAGCCTGTCCGCCGAAAATTGAGCCTGTCCGCCAAAAATTGAGCATGCACGCCGATGATTTGACCATAAATGAGCCTGTCCGCCGATAATTTCACCATATTTGCGCATGTCCGCCGAATCTGTACCATATATGACCCTGTCCGCCTACTATTTGACCCTATATGAGCATGTTCGCCGATTTTCTCACCCTAATTGATCATGTCCGTCGATGTTTTGACCCTAATTGATCATGTCCGTCAATTTTTTCACCCAAAATGGTCTTGTCCGCCGATTTTTCCTTCCTAAGTGAGCATGTCCGCCGATATTTTCACCCTAATTGAGCATGTCCGCCGATTATTTGGGCATAATAGATTATGTTCGCCGATTTTCCACCGTAATTGGGCATGTGAACTGATTATTTGACCCTAATTGAGCATGTCCGCTGAAATGTTACTGGTTTTTGAACATGTCCGCCGATTTTTAATGCATAATTGAGCATGTTTGGCCATTTTTTAAGCATATTATATCATGTCCTCCGATTATATTTGGCTACCTGAGCATGTCCGTCAAGTTTGAGCAAAATTCAACATGTAAGTCATTATTTTTTTAGTATAATAGACCTGTTAGTCGATTTATGGACCTTAATTGAGCTTGTCCGCGTACGTACGGCTTAATGTTTAACTTGCATGAGTGCTTGATAATTTAATGCTTAATTTGTGTGTATCTACTAAATTGGCGTATCAGAAAAATACTTTAATAAATCCTGTGTCAATATAACAATTAATTGTCCTTTTTTTGAAAGGTTTAGGCCTTGGATTGGAAATGAGAAATTTTTTTATATGGTGGGGCGGCTGGTGGCAAGGTTTAGAGTATGTACGTGGCCAACACACGAGCTTAGTTTTAAATTCAGATCAGCTGACGTTGGATTTTATTATTGGGCATGTGCACAGTTTAGTTTGCGCCGATTTGAATCATTTTAAATATGTTATACACACACTTGTGGACATCGGTGGTTGTATAACAAAATATAAGGTGAAGGATGATATGGATATTAGGGGCTTGTATCAGCAGGTTGATGAGCCGATGTTGTTTGTCACAGTTAAGGCCATACCACAGCAATCAGTTGATAATTGTTGCACTAGTACGGCGCCAGTGGGGAGCAGTTATTGGACCGACTTGCTTCGTTCACAAATTCCATCTGTCAATATTCATAGTCCCGTAGATTTGGCCGGACCAAGTACAAGTGTAGGTATGGGCGTGTCGAGTCGTACGACAAATATTGATTTGAACAGTGAGTACGCTAGCGAACAGCAGGATGAAGAAGAGGTGGAGAATGGAGATGAGATGTGCTCCTCTGATGGGTTTGAGGGTTCAGAGGGTGATGAGTTTGATGGTTTTGCTGGTTCTCAAGACTATGGGTCCGATGGATCGCAAGGCCATGGGTATGATTCATTTGAGGGTCCACAGCGTGAGGATTTTGAGGGTGCTGAGGCTTCGCAAGATGAGGGGCGCGATGGTGATCAACTCAATACTGAAGATGAGGATCCTGAAACTGCTCTATTCGAGAGGTTCTGTTCCTACATCAGAGCCAAATGAGGAATGAGTTTCCTGGAACCCGTTACTACACACATGCAGATGCCCACACTGGTACGTCCTAGTCAAGACACAAATAGGTCTTGCAGCCGTCTATGGAGCATTCCAGGTATGTGTTGAATATAGTACCCGGTAATTTATTGCACCTTATTGTATTCATGAAAAAAGTGCCTTCGATAAAAAAGGTGATAGCCAGTATGCGTTGGGTATGTACAACTTGCAGAATCAAGTTGAGACACGGGTCAAGAAATCTGACACCTACAGGCTCAACGTCGTCTACAAGTATCGAGTGGAGCAGGGTTGTATGTTTGAGATGCATTCTAGTGGCCTAGGTGGAGTATGGAGGGTAATCAAGTTCGGACCTCCACATGTATGTCGTTTGAACCCAAACACTAATGCGCCAAGGCAAGTTGGTTCGAAAACTGTTGGCAGATACTATATAGCTCGACAGTTCAATAAAACCACAACATTGTGTCCTACTGGAATGGCAGATGAGATACGTAAAGAATTTGGTTTCGACATCTCCTATAATTTGGCCCTCAAATCAAAACATATTGCTGTGGGACACACGTACGGAGACCATAGTTCTTCCTTCAGTTCCCTACCTTCGTACTTGCATCACCTAAAGTTGGAAAATCCAGGCACGCATACAGCACTGGCAACTGCATATGACAACTCTTTCAAGTAAGTCAATACACAACCCTTCTATATTATGAGGTATATAGGTGTACTAAATACTTCGATGCAGGTATGTCTACTACGCACTTGGTGCTTATATACGGGGTTTCGCCAGAGCCGGCCGTCCCGTGATTGTCATTGATGGTACACACATAAGAGCAAAGTACCGTGGGATCTTGTTCGTTGCAGTCACTCAGGGTGGCAACCACAATGTTTTTCCCCTAGCCGTTGGTATAGGTGACACTGAAAATAATGAGTCATGGTGCTGGTTTCTTCAAAGGTTGAAAGAATCGTACGGAGCTTCGCATGGGCTAGTTATTGTCTCAGACGCGCATAGAAGTATATCACACGCTATACATACTGTGTATCCTGAGTCCCATTGTGGACTTGATCTGGATTGAGGATGGAAATCATCCTGGGTAGATGGAGGGCTACCAGGTGATCCGTGAAACCCTAGACCTCCTTGGCTATAGACAGATCCTCCATATCCACTGTACTGACCCTGCTGTGACCCTTCACTTCCACCATACAGATGTGATTGATGTGGGACCTGAAATCCACCAAAGTTAAACTGATATGGTCCCTGATATCCACCAAAAGGAGAAGAGTACGATGGTGGCTGAAATCCAGCTGAAGGGAAATATGGTTTTCCAAACACAGGAGGATATGATCTCTCCGGAATGGTCATTATCGGGTGTGGAACTACAACATTATGGGGGCCATGGCTAGGAGGCATGGGCGTGCGATACTCTGGACCAGACTGAGATGGCCGCGGGAGTGAATCCTCAGATGGTATGTAAGATATGTCATCCTGATCACCCATTACCTCATCATCATCATCATCTTCGTCGTCCCCTCTGAAGGCATGAAAATCACGTAGTAAATCCTCTGGTGCTGCTGTTCTTTGTTGCCCCCATAATGTTGTATCAGCAACCTCAACACCTATCATTCCACAGTATTGCTCGCCGCCAGCATAATTTGAAGAAATGTTCACTTCCACAGGAATGGCACCCTGACCACTAATTTCATCTTCGGAATCAGAACTAGAGCGCACCACCTGTTTCTTACCCTTAGCCTTCCCTTTTGGCTTTGGATCCCCAAAGACCCTAAACTGAACTTGAAAACCAAAACTCCAATTAGAATGTATTCCCCTGGAATATGATCGGCGGGACTCCTCAGGGAGGATGGCAGGTAAATCAACAACTCTTGGGTCCTGAAAGTAAAACAATAAAACATAAACACATATACTTAGGTGACAAAAAAGCCCTCCAAATGCATCCAAGTTAGATAATCAAAAGTTTAATCGCGTAAACATAAAAGTGACAAACCTGTTTAAAAAACTGAGTGTCGTCAACTTTTTTGGCAGTAGTATATGTCCAGCGAATACACAGAGGTCTGACATCCGGCTCGGGCTATCCATCGGTCAACATTGCTACAAAACCTGCGATGCGCTCAGAGGCCCAAACCTGTGACCAAACATCAAAGTAATTTCATGTCAACATATATCTTTTTAAATGCATTTAATATAAGAATAAAAATGGTGAAATAAAGTCGGTATCACTTACTGCTAGGGCAAATGAGCATCCATAAAAGTTGATGCGCTGCTGTTTGCCTAACTCTTGCATCGTAGTCTTTACAGAGTCCATATGGTGCAGTAGGGTTAGGTATGTGTACTTACCCCATGGGAAAGAGTTCCACAGGTCATCATTTTCAGCTAAATACCATACCCAGGGCTCTATGTATACTTTTGACTTATCCCGGCCTAACAAAAAGTAGTACAGCAGTATAATGTTGGACGCTTTCACCACATTTTGGCCCTTATATTTGTTTTCATTGAATCTTCTCATAAGTTTATCAACCAGGACCCTCTTCGAACGAAAGGTAGCAAACAAACTGTCTGTTGGTGGCAGAAATGAATCATTCGGGTCAATATCCCCACGGTCCTCAAACCCTAGTCCCATAATACGCATAAACTCCATGGGTGTGAAGCTAAGAATTGTATCAGACACACTGAAGTACCGGGAGTACATATCTGAACCAGAGATTACAACCTCCTGAGCCATCAGCTGAAATAAAGCTTTAGGAGAGCCATAATCTGAATCCAAATCCCCAAAATGCCCGAAACAAGATCTTCTGAACCTCCGCACTGTTTGATCGCCACTCTTTGTAAGCACCTCGCGTATGTAATTCAGAGCTTTGGAAGGCCTGCAATAACCTTTAATCCCAACTTTTCGAGATTGAAGTCCACATCGTTTCCAGCTCCACTACAGTACATGCCAACTCGATTAGATATAAGTCGTGACTACATTTTATACATAAAAATTTCTGATATAAAATAATTGAAAATATTATTATATTCCTACATTTTTAGGAATATGTATCAAATTACACTAAAATTACGCCTTAATTTACCAACTGCCATGCTATTTAAAGCTTGAAGTATCAGCGGTGATGCAAATTAAAACTTATTCATCGTCGGACTTAAGCCACAAAATCAGCGGACAAGCTATTTTATGAAGAAATAATGGGAAATTTAGCTAAATAATGCTAAGAAATTCCATGGACAGCCTCAATTAAACACTTATTCATCGGCGGACAGACTCAATTAAGGCAAAATATATGCGGACAAGCTTTTTTATGAAGAAATAATGGCAGATTAAGCTAAAAAATGCTACTAACTTCGGCGGACAGGCTATTTAAGGCTTGAATATTCAGCGGTGATGCAAATTGAACACTTATTCATCTGCAAACAGGCTAAATTAAGGCACAACATCGGCGGTCAAGATTTTTTATGATGAAATAATGGCAAATTAAGCTGAATAATGCTAGGAACTTTGACGGACAGACTATTTAAGGCTTGAATATTCAGCGGTGATGCAAATTGAACACTTATTCATCGGCGAACAGGCTAAATTAGGGCACAACATCGGCGGCCAAACTTTTTTTATGATGAAATAATGGCAAATTATGCTAAAAAATTCGGCGGACATGCTATTTAAAGCTTGAGGAATAAGCGATGATGCAAAATTAAACACTTATTCATCGGCGGACAAGCTCATTTAAGGCATAACATCGGCTGACAAGCTATTTCATGCAGAAATAATGCCAAAATAAGCTAAATAATGCTAAGAAACACGGCGGACATGCTATTTATTGCTTCGGGTATCACCAGTGACACAAATTATGGACTTATTCCTCGGCGGACAAGCACAGTAAAGGCACAAAAACGGCGGACAAGCTATTTTATGCAGAAATAATGGCAAAATTATGCTAAATTGTACTACAAATATTGACGGACAAGGTCAATTTACATACAATTATCGGCGGACATGTTCAACTACGCTAGAAACATCGGCGGACAAGCTCAAAAAGATTAGAAAAATATGCCGACAAGTTCAATTACACTACAAATTACACTGAAATTTTCAATTATACTCAAATAATTATCGTCGAACATGTAAACTTAAAATTCGTCGGACACGACAAATTCATACAGTAACAACTCCAAATTCAGACTCTACTTCCTCGGGGGACAAGAACAACTCCAAATTCAAACTCTACAGTAACAACTCCAAATTCACTATACTTTAATTAAATCGCAATTCTGCAAAACCCTAAAATCCTAAAAACGGAATACCTGGTTATCCATATTTGCTGCTGCTAATTTTCGATGAGGAGATGACGATGGATTGAACGACACGCCGGAGGCCCGGACAGAGCGCTGTGTCCGCCAGAAAAATCGAGAGTTTGAGAGAGAGAGGGAGAGTATGGGTGGGATGAGGGCCGATGAAAAGAGAGAGAGACAGAGAGTAAAAATAAAAAATTTTGAGAAAAAGGGGTCAAAGATTCTCTCCCAAATTTCAACTCCTATAAAAGCGGTACTTTTAACTGTTGGGCTACTACTCCGAGATTCTAAAAAGAAGGAAAAAATATAACATGTGTCAGGGGGTAAATTAGGAATATATATAAAAAATAGGGCAAATTAGATATTTTAAAAAGGGAAGGGCAAAAAAGATGTTGCATGAGTGATACAGGACATAAAAAGTGCTGTATCCATTGAAGAATTATATTCCAGCGGTGGTATTTATGGAAATCGTGCGATTTTAAAGCTAATTCAGATTCTACAAATTTCCAGCACTACTTCTAATTATTTTACAATATTAAAATTTCAATTGCAAAATTTTCATTGTATTACAGCGAAAATTTTGCATACGGAGGAATGCAGAATTAAAAAATGATCCTAAGAACGCCGCTGAAGAAGAGACGGGCAGAACTCCTCCCGCCGGAAGATGCTAACAATACTAGTCAAAGCCCTAGTTCCAATAGGAGATTACTAGTTTTCGAGGATCTTCAGGCGCCGGAACATTCTCACGGTCATGCAATCCCCATTACTTCCGATGAAATGCTCTGCACCTACCAATGTCGTCAGATGGTATGCCATGCTTTCATTTCCGATGCTATGAATTTGTGTTTTTTTTTTAATTTTTTTTTATTATATTTTGTCGCAGTTTGATAACAACTTATTGTGGTATTTTTGTTCTTGCTCTGATGATAATATTATAGACTGTTTTAAGTGCTTCTATCAACTCCATTTCACAAGGGGAACTGTACAAGTATGCCAGTCATGTTGGATGACCTTTTATTAGCACATTGTTTTGAGTTTGGTTGTAATATGAAAATGATATAACTTGTGGGCTATTCGTTTATTATATCCCTACTCAATAGTGTTGATGCTGTATATTACATTTACATCTGGTAAAGTTCATGTCCTTAATTTTAACTAGCGCTGACAATTTTAGACACTACACGAACACTACACGAAAAATGAGGGTCAGTGTTTTTGGCTTATTGTGTTTGTGTTGTTATCGTTTCAACTTGACAAGTAAATTTCGTGTTGTGTTGTGTAATCCAATAAGAAATTAAATATAACATGTACAAATGATGCAACAATGAGTTATGAACTTTTATATATTTTTATGGTGTCTTATAATGTAATTTCATGTTATAATTGTGTTAATTTTTTGGGTGATTTTGTGGTGCACCCGAGGATTTATAAGCTAAAAAATTTGGGGTAGTGGGTAGTTTTTTTTTAAAATTTTTTAATTTAAATAATGGTATTAAAGTTTGATCTATCGGTTAAAATCGTCCAGGTGCACCGGTGACACAGGTGCACTGTAGTTGAACTCTAAATTTTATTTTAAATTAAATTTATTCTCTTATTCTATCGTTATCATGTCTTATGGTGATGAATTTTATTGTTATAATTTAATTTAATTTTAATTATTTAATATTAACTTATCATGTTGTTTTTGTGTTCATGTTTGTGTTAGTTTGGATCCTTATCATATTGTTTTCATGTTCGGGCTTATCAAATCAGGTCGATCCAATAACCCGAATTACACCCCTAATTTTAACATCTATATTCAACATCCACACTACACAGTGAATGGAGACAATGACATAAATTTTAGTAAATTAATTTGAATGTTGAATTTTTCATTTGATTGATTTTGCTCTATTACCACGGTACTTTCACATTGTTTTTCTTCTATTTACTCTAGAATCTCGGTACTTGTGCACAAAACACTTTTTAGTATTTTACGTTGCTGACAAGACTGACTTCTTTAGGTGAAATCAGAGTTTTTTGATGCCCTAAGCAGTGCAGAAAAGCAAGCGCATGATTATCAAGCTAAATGTGAAGCACTGAATGAAAATTTCTCCAAAGCTGGTAAGATTGCACTTACGATTACTTTGCAAAACTTTGAAATCACTTGCAAAATTACTTGAACTAGATTTAATTGCCTATAACATTTCACTATGGTAGTCTGTAATTGGAGAACCAGATATTCTCTTGCAACCTTAATGAGCATTTTCAATATTTCTTGGTTTGTTGTTACTTTTGAGAAGGTTTCACTCTTCTTGTTTCCAATGATGCAGAGTGAAGCTCATATGATTTGTGTTTTGTTGTTGTTGTGCAGTCTTGACTAATCAGGGATAATTCAAATGTGGTAGAAATTTCTCCTCACATCAGACCTTCAGTATTTTTTGTTTTTTTCTTAGAAAAATAACTTCCTTGTACTTTATTTAGTATTTCCATGTGATATTAATGAACATTTAACTTAGTGTACTTTTTGTATGCTGTTCCTCTGATGATGTGAAATTGTGTATGTATGTATAAATCTATATGGTTTGACTGAAATGTGAATCATGACCATTTTTACTCCGTGTGCCTGTTATCTTTCTAAATTGCGAACTTCTGTTTGCTTGTTGCACTGTGTATTTGTGTCTATTGGATCATCTTTTGATAGAACTATTAAGTTGATAACGCAAACTTAACTTCTTACAGAATCTGAGAGGAAAATAATCCAAGAAAAATTCTTGGATGCTGAGCAAGAATTAGCTGCTGCCAAAGGACATCAGCAGATGTTGCAGGATCAATTAAAAAAGGAGGTTGAATTTTATCAAGAACGGCTCAAAAAACAAATACAGTCCTTTAGTGAGCTCGAGGTGCAGTCATGTATACTAAGTTAAATCTATTATATTGTTTTGATCTAGATATTTTTTGCTTTTTATTATCGGGTATACTTATGAAGAAAATAAATTTGTGGTATCTTATGCACTTCTGAATTTCGAAGACTGATTGCAAGAAGTGATTGTGGATAACAAAAAGCCAATATTATGGATATAATTTGACATGATCGCATTTGGATTGATGGGGTGTTGACATGAATTTGCAAGGAGCTCTTGTATCAACCTCTTGAATTTTTAGAGTTTTATCTATTTTCAGGTTGGCAGGATCCACTTCCATGCAGTGGATATCTGAATTTAATTGGCATCATGTTTAAAATACACTATTCTTTGAGATAGAGGAACTTGCTTTATTAGTTTTCAGACATGTGAAAATTCCTGATACTCCGTTTTTGTTTCCTCTCTGCTTTGCTGTTTTATATTTTTTATGCGCCTTCCTCATTTATCAAAATTTAATATTTTCCCTTCTGCTCTCTTTCTTCACTGTTTGGAGTCTTTTCAAGAGTGTGGAGATGTATACTTCCTCATTTAAATCTTTTCATATGAGTGTGACCTAGTTGCTGCTCAAGCATGGCCCTCAGAAATTTGCTTATAGTTCTGACAATACATTTTACGCCATCTTTCTTCTTAAGGTAGTACAGGGAGGATCAGATATTTTCTTCCGTGTCAAGATGCTGTGATCTTAATCTTAATTAGATAATTTTCCTGCACTTCTTCAAAGAGTGGTCCAAGATGGCCATGGACTGCTGTGCATTTACCTTATGTGATGTTTTTAGGTTACGTTCCTCCAAGGTTGGACTAGCTGCTGCCTAGGGGGCTATTTGTGCCTAGACATTTCTTGAGATTTTTTTGTTACTGAAATAGCAACTTTAGCTATATATACAAAAAAAGTATATTCCTTATTTATTCACCAAAATTGTGACTTAGGGTTTATTTAAAGTTCTAGGGTTTGATCATAGTTGTTAAAGGCGAGAGGCGCAAAAAGGCACAAGGGCCTTGTTGGAGCTTTAGGCGCGAGTTGCGCCTGAGGTACAACCTGCCGTATAACATATATACATAACCTAGGTTATGTGCTGTTTCAGATGCCATTTTTGCTGTTGTGGTGTTGTTGAGCACTGCTGGAATAGTAAGTACTCTGGAGTTTTGCGCTGCTAGATTCGATAAGTGCCCGTTTCATTGTTGGGGGGGGGGGGGGGGTATACTGGGTTTTCTATTTAATATCTGAGAAAATGATTGTATATTATATTTTCTATCTTTTAAATTATCTTTCATTCCAAACAATCAATCTATCTCATCTTTATCATATCCTGCCAAACTTATATTTACTGCTTACCTCACTCTGTCTAGATATTTTCATCCTGGCTACCTTCCAAACTGGCCCAACAATCTGATACCAATTCCTGTTTTGATCTTCTAAATTTGGTCATGTGCTATTGTGAAGAAGTTATGTAGTATTTGTTGTCTGCCACTTGAAATTTTTTCGTTTTATTTGCAGATGGAATTGTTTGTGTTTCATAAATTTTTATTAGAATTTATGATGGCCTTATGGCCTCTTTATCTCTAGTTGTGTTTACTTCATTCGTTTCTCAAGTGAACCAAAACCATTGCTATTTCATTTTGAAGATGAAGTTCCAGAAGGAGATGGATCTACGCAAAAACTCCGAGTTATCAGCAGCCAAATCTGAAGAAAAAGCAAGCCTTTTGGAGGAAAAGCTAAGTACTCTATCAGAAAGTGTTGATAGGGAAAAGGGTCGTCTTCAACGTGAGCTTGTTCAAATGAGAAGTGAATCAAAGCTATCAGTTTATAAAATAAGTGCTGATGTTAGTTCTAAAAATTTTATTACTCTATAAATACTGTTTATGATGGTTTTGTTGCTTAGTATTTCGTCATTTTATTTTTCAGCTTGAAAAAATGGAATGCAGAGCTAAAAATGCAGAAAAAGAATCAGCATTACTGAAAGAGCAGTTTAAAGAACTCAAAAAGCAGTTGGATGAAGTAATCTTTTCAATGTTTCTCCTATGTTGAGTTTATGAGCTATATGAATGTCACAGCTGATACTTATATTATCAACAATTTAATTTTCTATTATTCCCATGCCTAATGATTGAGCTTCATTCACTTGAGAGGCTGTTAGTAACTATCATGAATGATATAACTGCTCATTTAGCTCATGGTAAATTTTATTGATCTGCATTTGACAGTTCTTTGAGAGAATCTCTGTTGTTCAACATTATTAAAGTGCATGCTCTAGAATACATCAAAATGCAACATATATGTATATGGAAACAACATTAAAAATAAGAATAAACTTCTCATAAGCTTTTATAGTTGACTGATGGGGATAAAGGCAACATGTATTAATTTGGGAAAAAAATACCTTAAAAAAAGAATAACGTCATTTTATAAATGGTTGTTTGTTGACTCATGAGAGATGGGGATATCATGCTTGCTATATGCAATTCATTAAGTAGATTTCAATTCTGGCAATGATACTGTTATCATGTTTGCACGAGATATGAAACTGTTGCTCCATTAGTTCCTACTATGTGAATTTTATTTAGCATCATTGCAGATCGTCTTATTTTCCTTTGCTGCATGAATACCTACTTTGTGTAATGTTGAATATTTCAGTTGTCTTTTATTTAATGTGGGTAAGCACTCCAATGATGCAGTTGTTTTACTTTTCCAGAGCATACAGGAGAAATTTGAGTTGCAGAAAAAGTTTTCTAACATACCCCCAAATTCTTCTTCTGTGGACACTAGTTTGATGGTGAAGCATTTGCAAGAAGAATTGAGGAATTATGTAAGCTTTTTTCATACTTCAGCTTTCTGATGCATTAGATTTCTGGAAGTACTTCAACTTTAGCATTCTCCTCCATACTATGCCGTTCATGAGTCTATGACAGTGCTATTCATATAAACACATGCCTTTTTAGTTTAATCTACGAATTTGCTTAATGGTCCTGTCTCAGGAACTTAAATATGTCACGAGAAGAATTGCTTAATGGTCCTGTCTCAATATTTTACAGGAATCTGAAGTGCGTGAAGCTAGAAAACTGAAAGCTTCTCATAAAGATATTGAGTTATTGAAAGAAAAATTATATGAAGAAAAAAGCTGCCGGGAGAGGGCAGAGTTGGATCTACTTAAACTAACTGACATACAGTCAAACATGCAGAAGTTGGAAGAGGAGTTGTCTATATGGAAATCAGTGATTAAGGAACTTCCTGGTGTGGTATCTGCAGATGATATTCTTAAAAAAGTTTCAGATTTACAAAAGTATGCATCTGAGTCCTATTTTGCTTAATTTTCCCATTCTCTAGAATTTGTGTTACATATTTGGTTTTCATATTGCTCCTCTACCATATTGATCTTTTACATATCATTTCCAAGGAAAGCAGGTTACTTCATGTTGCTCCTATGTAATAGGATAAAATTTTCCTCTTATAGTGTTTGAGTGCTCACAAATACTTAGTGTGACACTTACTATTTTCTGTGTAAATTTTTATAGTTTGAAGCACGTTAATCTCCTTTGTGTCTTTCTCTCTCTTTCTTCTGACCTGTCTTGTTGAGTGTAAACAGGGAGGTGGCTTATAGCATGATGAAAGCAGGCGAAACCCAGGCTGACATGAAAAAAGTTCAAGAGGCTCATGATAAAGCCGTTCTTGATAAACAAAATGCAGAAACTGAGGTTGCGATGCTCAAAGAGAAAATAGAGTTGTATCAGGCAGAAATCAAAAGGCTGGAACTGATGGTTAGTACTACTGTGGTATATTTGGTAATTTGATGCTAGGGTAATCTATATGTCCACATGGTTCATCATTTGATTTGATTATTCTGGTTGGACTTTTAACGTTTGACCAAGGCATAAACCTTATGTTTTATTTATAATATATTTTTTAATAAGGAACCCGAAAAAAAGTTAAAACAAAATAATACTATAATATCATAATACTTCCTCCACCTCAGTTTTTTTGTGCATGTTTAGTATAATACTTCCTCCACCTCAGTTTTTTTGTGCATGTTTATTTAGTATAAATACGGATATTAAATTAAATCAACTTTGACTTTTTGGGGGCAATTTAGTTTTTTTTTTTTTTTTGAGTACTAATAATAAAATTTAAAGTATCTTATGTGTTAGGTGGGGAAGGGGGATGACAACATTGAAATCAAAGTGTATTGCGAAGTTATGATATTGATTGTTATTTTCTTATTTGGGGCGTGTAGAAATATTGGGATAGATGAAAGTAAAAAGTGTGCAGAAAATACTGGGACGGAGGGAGTATAATATGATAGAGTATAGTATAATTAATAAAAAAAGATGAACCTTTTATTAGTATCTCTTATATAGCTTATTCATAGTGTTAAGAACCTGCTGCCAGCATATCAGCATAAAGTCTTTAAGCCTATGTGTGAACTGAGTTTTCCTGGTTAGGATTTGAGATCCGAAAATTGAAAGTTAATAGACTCAAGGTGGATGATAGTAAATCAATAAAATTCACTTGATGAATCCTGCCCATCAGTTACACTAATGAACACCTCAATAATGATACTACCTCCGACCACTTACAAGGTATCCATTTTACCATTTTGGGCGGCCACTTCAAAGGTATCTATTTTCTCTTATTAGTAAAAGGGACCCATACATGGCCAACCACTTCCCTCTAATACAACTACCCACTACACATATAATAATAATACTCCTTAATCCACGTGCAAAAAGCAAATGGATACCTTCTAAGTGGCAGGAGGAGTATTATTTTATGATTTACTAGAAAGAAAAAAATAAGACTCAAAACCTGCTGTCCACCAGTAGGGACAGTTCATTCTAAAATTGAGGATCCAAAACTTAATAAACAATTTCAGGTATTACCGCAACAGGCTTCTTATTTTGGCATTGATAAATATAAATATTATTAAATGTCATCTTTGTTTCTTAGTTTAAAAGCCGAATTCTATATTTTCTCCCTAACTACAAGTCCGTACTAACCCCCTTTAAATGAAAATCTGTAATATTGATTACTATGAATTACCATTTACTTTAAGGACGAAGTTATATACGCACACCTCTCCATCTGTATACACTCCTAACTTATTATATGACAGAAAGAGACATATTTGAATGCTCAAAATTACCTTAATCTTAAAATTAAATAGGAAATCGAATTATTCCACACACCCTACATATCAAACCTAATTTAAAATTCACACACCTTTTCATCTAGTTGAAATTTGTAATAGCACAAACCTTCGTAGTCTATATAAATCTTATATAATTTGTTTTATTAATATTTTTATGAGATGATGAAAAAAGTGTTGCTTGATAATGACTTTAAATTTTCCTCTTTTTTTCCTCTCAACTTTTTCTGGAAAATACTGTAGCAAATTTGTGAGTCTTAACACTCATATTTCTAGTTGTCAACTGAACCTCCAACAAATTAAATAACGTTCAGAATTAGCATCTAAACAGTTCATTTTCCATTTGGAACTTACAAGCTCCGAACATAATGCATTATAAACACCAACCATTTCTGGAATATTATACAGCTTGTTAAAAATGAACTTGGATTGGTGAAAATTCCGAACATTATGCATACTGCTCGAAACATATAGCTTGTGAAAATGAATTTGAATAAGTTTGGAACTTATAAGTACTGAACATATTTGTTATATCTCGAAACATATAGCTTGTGAAAATGAATTTGAATAAGTTTGGAACTTAATAAGTACTGAACATATTTGTTATATTTGGACCTTATACGCACTTAACACCAACCATTATGTTCGGTGCTTACAAGTTTCTATGTGAGAATGGCTAATTCATTTTCACTAATTTTATGCTTGGTAACATACACATTTCGAACCATATACATAATTTTAGGAACTTATAGTTTCCGAACACTATACATGATATTCAGAATTTGAACACTTTGCTTTATGTCAGAACTTATAAGTTATGATCTCCGTATTTGTAAATAAAATGTGGGGCTTTTAAGATGGTTAAATAAAATGGTCGTAATACTTTAATTCTACCTATTATCCTACATTTTCACCTAATATGTCATCTCATTGCATGTATAACTTTTCATAATACATAACTACAACATGGCTTCATTTCCAGAATTGTGCTACATTTCAGCAAAATAATATCCTTGAATTTTATAGTCTAAGATTTCTGATGCTTCATGCAAACCCATTCCAGATGTAATCTAAGGGTTGGGTTGGGCTTGAGTAGGATAGGGAAATCCTGAGTTGGAAGTGTTGATAAATGGAAACGAGAAATGTATATCCTCAACTTCTTTTCGTAAATTTCTTGTAAAATTTAGGGAGAGAGAAGAGACACATGATGAAATAATAAATTAGTAGTACAGTAATGTTACCCACTCAATGCATCTCTCTCTAAATTTTAAGAAATTTACATAAAGGAAATGGACAGGATCCGTATCTGGTCAATGAATATTGAAAATCCTTATTTCTTTATGAGATTGTGTAGGTTAGGCTTGCATGAATGCTGGAAAATTGGGTATAATTGTATTATTATTATATTGTAAAAGACTGTAAGAGTAGGGTAATGGTTAAATTGTGAAGTATTTCAAATGCTAGAATAAATAGGTATTTGGAATTTAAAACCCAAATTTCTGATTTTGCTTTTGCTTTCAATAAGCACCCTATAGTAACATATCAAAGTTAAATTTTTTGGTTGTCCTACTTGGGCTTTATTTGAACTGCTTCTTTGCTTAATTGTAGCTAGGTTCGATAACAGAGGAAAGGAAACATTTACAAAATACTGTCAACGAATTAAAAGAACATAGGAATCATGAAGGTGAAACTGGATTGGGCAGTGGAGCTATTGTACAGGTTGGAGCCAATTTTTGTATATTTAAAGTTTTCTACAGGCTTTCTATGGTTATTGATCGACATTGTGTCAGGAGCTTGAGACATCCCTTGACATGAAGGAAATCTATGTCAAGGAACTGGAGAACAGTTTATCTGAAATGAAGGAAATTAATAGTCTCCAGCGCAATGAGATGAATTTGCTGAATGAAAGACTAACAAATGAAGCTAGACGAGTAAAGATGTTAGAGCGAGAAGGCGATCGCCTTCGTTCTGATATATCCTTGTTGGAGTCTAAGGTATGTGTTCCATCATCTTCAATTCTCATGCTTCTCAAGGTCAGCATGATTGTAAAAATTTAAAATCTTTTAACTAATTCATAAAGGTTCAAGTATTTATGAGTTTGGCTAGAATTACAAGGCAAAAACTTGTGTGAGATTGTCTCATGTAATGGGTTTTATGAGATGGATAATAAGAAGTTTTTTTCTCTTTTTTAATAAAAAGAGATGATCAATGAAAAGTGATAACTGCCCAATCAAACTATTTCATGAGTGAGTTGTAGGATAGATGAAAAGTGGTACCTGATCTAGAAAAACTGAAATGGTCTCACCGTGTTCTCACTTTTTATGTCTTGAAATTTAGGCTGAAAGTTTTGTTTAAACAATTTAAATGGAAAGATCTTAATACTAATCAATTTTAGAAAGCTCCTTCTCTTTGTCTTGCAATATGATACTTAGGTAATAAAGTCTTTCTTTCTTTCTTTTTTTATTTTATTATTATTATTATTATTTTTTTTGTGTGTGTGTGTGCATTCAATTAGTCCATGAGTGCTCCCACTTGATAAATTTGTTGGCGGTTTTTCTTAATGATTGTTAGTTGTTTTCTGCTCACCAAATGTCCTGTTGAAACTAAAAAGAATATTCCCTGAATTACATATGTTTAATGGAATATAGCTTTGGCATCATTGACGACATATACTTAATTTTTATATATTTACTGTGGTTTAAACTCACAGTCCTTCGTGGGATTATTGCCAATAATAATCTAAGTAATAATCTTTAAATTGATAGTTGTGAGGAGTGGTTGTTCTGTTACGACAAACAAAAGAATCAAACTGTTATTTAGTCAGTTACTGAAACAGTGGGTGAAGCAAACATTTCTCTTCCCCTTTCTGCTGTCTTGTGATGATCAAGTCTTGAAATTTTGCTTGCAGCTAGGACACGGTGATTTTTCTTCTTCCAACACAAAAGTTCTGCGGATGGTCAATACCCTAGCTGTTGAGAACGAGGCAAAACGAACAATAGAGGCTTTGCAAAATGAACTGCAGAAGACAAAGGAAAAGTTGTTAGCTGTTGAGGAACTTAATAAACAGTCATGTAAGTAAGAATACTTTCTCTGAACTCATGGAATATATATAGTATTTCTTTTACATATTTTACGCCTGCATATTAGCTGTAAAAGTTGGTCTGGATGCTTTTGAATTATACACACACATATTTGTATATACATATATGTGTATATAATATATAAATATATATGTATAATTTGTCCAAAAATGTATTTAGTACATCTTTGTTTAATGTTAGGCAAGGTAAACTAACTAGCAAACTAAGAAGTCACAAACTGTTATATTGTATTTCGCCATTGAAAGTTTGAAACAACTAACAATTTAAAGTTAGTGAGATAATTGATGCACTCCAACTTTGAGTTCAACTTAGGGGTGATAAAATTGCAGCAGCCAGCAGATGGTATCCATAATTTGATAATGTATAGGATGTCTAAAAGCCATTGCTATTTCTCCTGACATCTTCCCTACCCTTATTGCTAGGGGCAGAAAGTTTAGACATGACACGATAGCACAATACAAAACCACATGAAAATTGCGGGGTAGTGTTTGGGTTTATCGTGTTCGTGTAGTCGACACAATAAGGACACACAAATTCCGTTTCATGCTGATGTTCGTGTAACACGATCGTATAACATATATTATCATGTATATAGTGTAAGTCTTATCATGTAATTTCATGTCATATAGTGTTAAATTTTATTTTCTTATCGTGTCATATTGTGCTATATTTTATTATTAAATTATTTTATATTATTAATTTTAATTATTAAATTAATTTAATTTTCTTATCATGTTATTGTCATGAAATTTTTTGTGTTCGTGTCGTGTCTGTGCACATCATAGTTGTTAAAGGCGCGCCTCAGGCGCTCAGGCTCAGGGGCGTGTACCTAGATTTCCCAATTTTTTGCTATTCCAGGTGTTTGTACCAAAGGTGAGCACCTTTGTTCGCCTTTTCATCACCCGCGCCTCTTAAACATGCCTACTCTTATCTCTTTCTCTAATTTTTTTTTTTTTTTAAAGTTGCTATTCTAATATTACTATGCTATCACGTTTTGTCTTTAAAATGGAGTGGGCCTTATAGAATGTAATAGATAGACAATTAGGGTTTCAACTTTGAACTTTCAAAATAAACATTGAAGAGAAAAAGTCCAAACCGCTACTTCGTCAACTTCAAGTGCTACACCAACAAGTACTAAAAGAAATGATCAAATAGATAAAGGAAAGAGGGTAAGAGCCTCATCTTTAAGGCTTGTAGATGAAGATATTGAAGTTGATCTTGAGTGTGATGTGAATGAAGAGCAAGAATTTAATGAGAAAGATCAATTTGAGGATGAGGACTAATTAGTTTGCTAGTAGCTTATCTATAGAAACTTTCATTAACTTACTAATTATTTGTATGGAAGACTTTAATTTTGAATTTATTTATGTGTATGTTTTAAGTGTTATAATTCTATTATGAGTTATTATGTATCATTATGTGATGTTATGTGATTTTTACCTTTATTTAGTTAGGTAATATTGTTGTAAGTTGGATATATTTGTGTATATATATTGTAAAACCATATTTTGGCACAATGTACAAGAGGCACGCGCCTCTCGCCTCAGGCGCGCCTAGGGCTCCTTGCGCCTCTCGCCTTTAACAACTATGGTGCACATCCTTATCGTGTCGTGTTTGTGTTTGGCCTTATCAGGTCGACATGAAACACGACACACTATAGGACGAATTGACACCCCTACTTATAGCTCATGAAAAATGAAGAATATCAAAGGTTGTGTCATTACCAAATCAAATTGAAAAACATGCTACTGTGAAGCTTATTTCAGTTCTCTTATAAATTTAGTAATTTGTGTGGAACTTTTTTTATTTTAAATTGAAACTAGCTTTAAAGGATTTTGTCGAATCAAGCTTAGCTTAGTAATATTCAACCTTGGTTCATTATCTTAGCAAACTGATAAGAACAGAAAAATAAAATAAAAAAAACAATCAAACGGTAAATACCGTTTGCCCAATCAAACGGAAAACTCCGTTTGCCCAATAGCCTCCAGGCTTCTTAATCCAATAATAATTTGATAAGAATCCATAAACCCTAATCACACCTTAAATAATACTACTCACTAAGACAAAAATGGAAAGAAACCAAAACCCTAAGGACCTAAACAAAAACATAATAAACAAGCCCAACCCACGAATAATGGGCTCAAGCCCTAAACATAAGATAATTAAAATAAATAGATCAGCCCACGGATAGTGGACCTAAGCCCGCCCCCGTCGACCGTGAACCCTAATTTTACTTCCTATCAATTCCATTCTCCTTTGAAACAACCTTGTCCTCAAGGTTGCAGTCAGGTAACCGCCATAGAGTAAACATGAAACCCCCTCTCCTCCTGAAAAAGCTCTTCTTGTTCATCCATGAACTTTTTCCCCGTCACCGCGCAATACTCATACTGTTGGAGGAACAATTCCTCGTCCTCCTCAGCCAACAACACCCTCAATTGTTTGAATAGCCAGTCATGCCAAGGTGTAGAGGGTATCTTACACCTAAACACAACCATTTCGCTCTCAAGTCCTCCAAGACTCTCGTTGGAAGCCGAGTAAATCTAGAACGGGCAGTAGACTGCCCTGACAACCCCAAATTTGTCCCGGACAGCCTTGAATTCGTCCCCCGGGGGTGCATAGCCGGCTTAGAGAAGTTGCCAATCGACCCCTGTGCTCTGCCGTGGTCTAAAGACCTTAAAGAATTGCCAACGAACCCTCTTTGGTTATTGCTAACTGCTAAACCAGAATTTTTGGTATCCGATTGTGAAAATTGTTCACTTGTTGCCCGGGGCTGTTGTCACTCCATAAGGTTTGTTCCCCATCTTGCATAGAAAGATTATCCTCAACATCCCTAGCTAAAACCGTGTGTCGAAACGCGCCACCAGTGCCTGCGTGAATTCTCCCCACGACATTACAGGCTTCCTCTCCTTCATCCATGCCAACCAGTGGAAGGCAAACCCATCCATGGCAACCCCAGCCGCTGCCACCTTCCTTTCCGGTGGGGTACCGCTCAATTCAAATTGTTGCTCGGCCCTCGCTATCCACCCGATCGGATCTTCGCCCTCAAATGAGGGTAGTAGCGCCAAGTCGGCGCCCCTACGCGTCGGATCGGCAAAGGCGGCGCCATCGTGGATGTGACAGCCGCCGCTGCATTCCTTTGGGTAACATCCGCCGCCAATTGCTCCTCCAACGATGGTTGCAGAATTCTTGTTGACAACGAAGCCAAGGACGTCGCGATCTCCTTCAATTTCATACCGTTCGTCTCCAATATCTCCTTCATTGATCTGCCTCCAGTGGAACGGGTTGTCGTCATCTCGACGAGAACGGGATCCGGTAGGTCGGACCAATTGATAAGAACAGAAAAATAAAATAAAAACAATCAAATGGTAAATACCGTTTGCCCAATCAAACGGAAAACTCCGTTTGCCCAATAGCCTCCAGGCTTCTTAATCCAATAATAATTTGATAAGAATCCATAAACCCTAATCACACCTTAAATAATACTACTCACTAAGGCAAAAAAGGAAAGAAACCAAAACCCTAAGGACCTAAACAAAAACATAATAAACAAGCCCAGCCCACGAATAATGGGCTCAAGCCCTAAACATAAGATAATAATAATAAATAGATCAGCCCACGGATAGTGGACCTAAGCCCGCCCCCGTCGATCGTGAACCCTAATTTTGCTTCCTATCAGTTTTCCGTTTGATTGGGCAAACGGTATTTACCATTTGAAACTAAGCTGAATGTGCTCTAGTTGTCAATCTTGAATTGAGCCTCTAGTGGTTTGGTTGTTTCAACCAAGTAAAAGCTGGAGTTGCAAAAATATCTTAAAAGCCTTGAATAATCTGGTCTATCTGCTTTTAATGTTTCCTTTTATAAATGTAGCTTATATGAAAATTCAAATCAATAATATTTGGCGTCACCTAATTGTGTTGCTATCTGCTCAGTGCCTATTTACAATGAAATTATAATATAATCTGCATTCAATTGATTCTAATGGTTTTGAATGTGTTTTTATTTGTTCTTGTTTGCAATACTACGCTTATAGCTGATGCTGGCACTCATGTTGACTCCTACATTGCTGGGAAGATTAAGCAGTTGAAAGAGCAAATTGCAACACTTGAAAAACGTGAGGAGAGGTGAGTGGGCATACTTCTTGTATTCCTTAGGCTTGAGCTTTTTCAGCATGAAACTTAGTTCATGAATGAAAACAGATACAAGACAGTTTTTGCGGAAAGAATTTCTGTTTTCAGAAGGGCGTGCTGTGAACTTTTTGGTTACAAGGTATCATATCCCTTATCTATCTTTTAGTTCCAATATTATTATTATTTTTGTTTTTATTAATTATTATTATTGTTGTTGATTATGTTATTATGTCTTGGGTGCTTGGTTTGGTATATACCTCTTTAACAAAAACCAAAACATAATAGATCAGCTTGTTTGTAAAAATGTTTAGTTTAGTTAGGATGCCTGTAATTTTTTCTCACAAGTCACTAGTTTCATATGATAGGTTTTCTTGGGAACGCTTACACCTCTGTATCTTTTACCTTCTATCACTTTGTGCTATGTGATAGATTGAATTTGAAAATATTAAATGTGGTAGGTTATGTTCTTAGAAAAAGGTCGGTGATTGATTCAATTTTGAAAATTTTATTTAAATATCAATATTAGGAAAATTAATTTTTTTCCAGTACACTTTTACTTGTCGAAATGAGAGTATAATATGAAATAGCTGTTATTAGTTAGTATTAAATATGGTTCCTCTGAAATATGGAAATGAAATTCCTACTTTTTTCATGATAGTTAATTATTGGGAATAATAATTCCTATGTAATGGTGACTCCAAGCATCAAAAGCACCAATGAGCTATGGAAGGACCATTACATTCCAGCATATTAACTGACCCATAAATCTTTTTGGTAATATTAAGCTTGCTTAGTGACTTTGTTTTTGTGTGAAATGTCTTTGACTAACATGCATGCTTTGTATTAAGACAAATGCCATGCTATGGTACACATCTAGTGTTCTTTTGATAATTAATGGTCTTGCCATCTTCTCACTATGGTTCAGATTGTTATGGATGACCATCAACGCTCAGATGGGATTCCTGTCACAAGATTTACTCTCCATTCTATCTATGCCATGAGTGAAGATGAGAAGCTTCAATTTGAATATGAATCTGGGAACACAAATATTGTGGTAAGCAGGCAAATATTAGAGAATTTTTGGGTGTGGCTGAGTAATGGGTTGGTATCTGACCTCTAGACCCAGAAAATATATGCTGTACATGTCACTATTCATTTCCTTCTCTTAATTCTCAATACGGCTAGTTGTATAACTTTCAGGCAATGAAATTGACTCACTTTCGGATGAGTACATCTCAATCATTTTGTCTAGTTCTGAAAATATTATTATCTCATTTGTTGAGGATTAATAAATCACTAGAAATGTACTGAGTTTGTGTTCACGAACACAAACTCAGTATTGATGACTCTTTCATGACAGTCTGCATGCTAACACTAGTCATTGGATAGATTACTTCCATAGAAGGGGTGTATTTATTATAAGAAATTATAGTTTCTTAAATCATGATATATTTCCCAGTGGTACATGATTTCAAATTTCCAATCTGAACAAGTATTTTTATTTGATCTATCAACTTTTGTGAATATGATATTTATTTAAACGGTTGAAATAAGAATATCTAAATTGAGAGATCTTGTGAAGCTCCATATGGGTAAACAGCTACGCATATTAATGTGATATTCAACTTGAACTAAAATGTAGTTTTGTTCTTATTATTATTATTTTTTTTTCATTAATGGCAGGTAACTGATTACACTTCACAGCCTGAAATATCTCGTCAGGTCTGATTAATTATTCTTCTAACTTTTTGTTGCTTCTTTGTTTCTTATTTTCTAAATCCTAAATGTTCCACTGGCTCTAATTTATTCTGCTGATATTTCAATTATTGCGGCATTGCCTGATATTTGCAAGTATTCATGATGGGTCATCCTCCACTATGCTTCTATATCAAATTACATGCTTTTTAGTTTGATCTGCTTCTCTTACAGGACATAAAATAAGGAAACTATCATACAATATGGGACGGTGGTGATATCAAGTTAGAATTAATTAACAAGTTAACAAGTGTCCCACTAAGGCTTAACATTTATGGTGGGTGGAAGGACTTGGAAAGATTTTCAGTTGATTAACAAATAACAACTCATTTTTTCTCCACTGCTATATTTAAAACTGAACAGAAAGTAGAAGCTCTCAGTTAATCTTATCTTTTACTAAAACAAGCTCAATCTTTGCTGTGATATTTCTGTTTTAGGATTAACATTTGAGGCTCAGCAAATAAAGACATTACTTAAATGACAGCTTGCAATTTGAATCACTGGTTAGATTTTGGCTGCCTGGAGTGTGTTGATTAATAAAGAAATCCAACATGGCATAACTGATGTCGTTTTACTCATTTTTTTCCTCTGACATCGTACATCTTAAACCTATATTATTTTGGCAAAACTAAGTGGAACTCCACCCATCCACTTTGAACACATGAACCTCCAGAGTCTCTTTCAGTTGTTGTAAGCATTAGCTACTGCATCAGTGGTATGACTGCTGATGAAGGGAAGTTGGCGATGTGGTTGGAGAATGGAGAGCTCTCAAAGGGTTCACAAATGTCAAAACAAAATGAATCGAGGACTTTGCCTGGGTGGATACAAACTTGAAAAATCAGAGACATCTTTGCTTTCAAAATAGTTTAACAAGAAAGTATAATTAACATGGAAAGATTTCGGGCTCTGTTCATGAGCAACTCTTTAGAAATCTTGTAGCATTTGAGTAAAGGATGATGACAACTTAACCTTAAATTCTGAAATTAAGGTGTAAGAAAAACAATTTTAGGGGAAGAACAGAACATTTTTTTTAATTTCATCTTACATGTCACTGTTCGGATACCATATGTGACTGGTGATTCTTGTTGCAAGCTGTCATTAAAGTAGCATCTTGTTTGCCAAAGTCTCGAATGTTTAGTTTTCTTGAAAGTTGAATCGAAGTAAAGGTGATGATGATTTAGGCATTTAACCCTTTATTGCAAGGGTTGCAGGATATCATAGCCGTTGAAGTATATTAATTTTGCAATCTGTGGTACTGCAATTTCCCGTTTCTACTACAGTCTATCCTAATAAAATAGGAGTAAATTTATTGTCAATGTACGTTTTTGTAAACCTTTTGCTAGATATAATGGACAAATTACTTAACTTGATTGGATTATATGAGAACTAACTCTCTGTGAAAAGATTCTTGAGACAATAAAAAGACCACTATTCCTTAGTGCATCTTTGGTTGTTTCCCTGCTCTACCACCCACCAAAAAAAAAAAGTTAATAGGTCATCTGAATTTTTCCAAAACCTGTGAAATAGTAGACATAGCCACCCAACATAGAACAATTCTACAACTAAAAATTTTAGTCTTGAAACAACTTGAAAAGCACATAGAAATGCAATGAACAACTCAGAAGCTTGAACAAATGCCGTATAGGGTCTGCAGACTTTTATTTCTGTCTCTTTGAGGGGTCTTAAGTTTTAATACATGAATGCCTATAAAATTGTTTCCCCCAACATTCACCATTACTTCGTCAACTGTCGTCGTGGGTCATCATCTCTTAGTACTGACTTTATCAGAGCCATGATCCGAGTGAACACATAAAAGCAATAACCTTTTGCCTTTGAATGTTGTTTGGATATCAGACTCTGCTGCAACCTGGAAGACCCCTTTACCCTTCATATGAAATGCCATCTTAGCATATTGATTTTAAATGTTTATTGCACATTCGATATTCACTAAAACTATCATTTCTTTCTATACATAAGTTAATTCACCATTTTTTCCCCTATAACATGTGTTCACTAAAACTATCATTTCTTTCTATACACAAGTTAATTCACCATTTTCCCCCTTATAACATGTGTTCTTTTGCTGAGAGTAAGCCTTAGCGCGTAACAGATGACTTTTCACCCGTTGTACTGAATCTCAAATAATGGTTTGTTGATGCATGCCACAGGTTGATATATTTATCCGGAAGATGAATTCGATTCCTGCCTTCACCGCGAACCTGACGGTGGAATCTTTCAACAAGCGTACTCTCTCATGAAGGTTGGAAGCAGTGTGGTAAATAGCCATTTCCATATCGTTCTAAATTGCCATTTTCTGTTACACCATTTGTAACTCAATGAGTTGAATTCAGAGTTTTCACCACTTTGTGGGGGTAATTGCAGGATTCAACATTTTGATTTTAATGACTGAAATATTTCGGTTTCGTGTGAGATAGATTTGCATTTTAAATTTGAGTATGTATTATGTGCAACAGTGAAATAGTCTAAGAATTGATTAGTACTAAAGTTTAAGATTGTTTGATTCACAATAACTTAATGTTAGTCAATAAGCTTAAAAAAGTTTTTTAAATCAAAGAGTTTACACATAAATAATGTGGGCTTATTTGTCTTCTTAGACCGTAAGTAAAAAGCAAAGGGGCTCGATCAGTAGACCTAAGGGAGAAGCCTGTTACAATATCATAAGAAATTTGAGAAACTCTCACGCTCATTTCTTATCTACATTTATAAGTATGATTACTCAATCTATTAAATTTAGTGAACCAAACACACTTTAAAGGTAAATAATAAATCATGTGTAAAATAAAATGTAAACTAGAAGGGTAAAATATTATATGAGCCACAAAATATGATATTATATGAACGGCAAGATGAAATTATACAGTAATATTGATATCAGGTATTTTTACTCCTTTTTCATTTTGAGTCGTTCAATTATTTTTATCTATTTCATTAATGATAAAAATACATTATACTACATCTTACATATTTTTTATACTTTATTCATGAATATTTGCTTATATAATTTAAAATAAATACACGAATGTAGTTAACATGAAAATTTCTTGAAATGGTGTATTTTATGGCATAGTTTTGGTTGTGTAATTATTCATAATCTCAACAAAATTTTGTTGATTCGTTAACTTTGCTAGATACAGTCTTGTACCGGATCTTTTTAGTGAAGATGGATAAAAAAAAAGTAAAATTATTATCACTTATGCATGTAGGAGCGTCCTCTTTCTCGCTCCATCGACATTGTTGTCTAGATCTCACAGGTTCAGTGCCGAAGCGCGACAAAACCGCCGGAGGTGACGGGAACTCCTCTGTCAATTGAGAATTCATCACAAATTCAGAATTCATCACAAACATACGACAACAAAAATCTGATAATCAACCTAACATATGAATTTTAAAGGCGAAGTAAAATAGGAAATTGTCCGGATACGAAGAAGTAAAGTTGATATTAAATTACAATAGAAGTAAAGGTGGTGAGTTTTTTTTTTCAAAGTATTGGAATATATATATCTTTTCATTTTCAAAAAGGCAAAAATTTGTGTACCCCGAAGGCATACCGTGCGCGCATACAATTTAATACTACCTTCGTCTCATTGAAATGTACGCGTTTCCTTTATAAATTACAAAGAAAGCGCGTACGTTTTAATAGGATAAGGGAGTATTAAAGTGTATGAGCGCACGGTGTGCCTCCTAGTCACAAGAGACCAACTCTTAAAAAAAACAAAGCATCACTCATCTTTTGTTTATTGTCCAAATTTAGGTACTTCTATTATTCATGCTCTCTCTATTTCACAATTTTTTGTTTTTTAATCTTTTTTCAATAATATAGGGATAGGTGGCGCTGTTTATATATTCACTCCGTCCTACTCAAATAGTACTATTTTATTATATTGGGAGTTCCATCTAAACTGCACTATTTTCCTATTTTAGTAAAAAAAGTCCACCAATGGACCATCACTACCCATCACATCTTTCTAATACAGATACCCACTTTACATAAAATAATAATACTCTTTAATTTACGTGCAAAAATCAAATGTATCTCTTTGCCCAGAACGGAGAGAGAGTATATATTTTTAAATAGAGTATAAAGTTAATTTTTTTTCATTATTAAATTGAATAAATTATATTACAAGTTATTTTTATAATAACAATGATTTTGTCCTACAATAAAAAAATAATTTTGTCCCACAATAAAAGAGGTATTTTGTATTCCTCCAAGTAACAATTATTTATAGTCCCTTTTTGATTTTATGATTTCATCCTACTAATAAAAGACGATTAAAATTAGAAGAGAAGAAAAAACCACAGGAAAGATTACTGGGGCAGTAATTGAAGGCGCGATGAAGAACTAAACACTAAACGTAAAAAATGAACAGATATGGAGAATGAAGATATTTAGGGTTTATGAGATAAGATAGGTATTAGATATAATTTATTTTAAATATGTGGGGTGTGTATTAAATAAATTAAGGATAATTTTTACCTTTTAAAAATATATATCTTAATAATATAATAATGTGAGTATTTATTTAATAAAAAAGGGTGTGTATTTAGAGAGACTATATATTTAATTAAATGTTTAATATATGGCACGTGCGTGGACTGCTATAATTTTGCAATTTAGCCTCCTATTATAGAGAGCCCAAGTGAATGGGATGACTTATATGCCCTTACCATTTCTCGAACTTAGCACAAGTGGGATGAATTATATGCCTTTACCATTTACTCGAACTTAGCACATCCTGTTTGACATTGAATCATGAAAAACAACCAAGGGAAGGTATTGTACGGAGTTAATGGAAATAAATGTATATTGGACGCACGCTTCTTCCAAAATAAGAAACTACATATCTATAGTGCAGATAAAAATAAGTGTAGAACGAAAAGAGTATTAAAAAGCAACGGAGAAAAGTAGTAATTGGTAATGGGTGAAATTTTGAGTCACAGGAGTATTTTGTAATTTGATTTATAATTACTAGAAATAACATATGTCTCTTTATTTGAGAAAAAAAAACTCTATTTTAATTATTTTCTTTACTGTAATTCATTTATAATTTTAAAAATTGAAGTTAATAGTCAATTATAATTTTTATTGATCTTGTAAATTAATTTTGAATTTTAAAATTATAATTAAATTCTTAAATTTTCATTATTAACTTTTATTCATCATATGCAATTTTTTTTAAATAATTTTTTTTATTCATTCTACAAATTGTTTGTATAATAACGGGAAAGATATCACATTTCTTTGAACAAATATCACTTTTAATTAAAAGTATTTTGAATTTTTATTCATCCTAAATATATATTTTACATGAAATAGCTTGATTCAAATTAGATGTTACTTTTTTTATAAGGTATAACTTTTTATTACAAATATCATCAATTTTTAATCTAGTAATATACAAAATGTTCATGAAATAATTCAATTTGGTAGATATTATTTTTTCTTGATCAAGTATCACTTTTATTTATATATATATATATATATATATATATATATATATATATATATATATATATATATATATATATATATATATATATATATATATTATCTCTTTTTATTTGTATCTTACAAATTGTTCATAAGAATTATCTTACAAATTATGACTTTTAATAAAAAAATGTTTAGATTTTTTCGTCCTAAGAATTGTTTATAAAATAGTCAATGGGGTGAATATCATTTTCCTGTGATTGGATATCACTTGTTTATTAAACTTGACACATTCTCCTGTGCATTCGGGTGCACATTCACTTTCAGAAAGTATATATTAATGAATAAAAACATATACACTAATAAAAAAAATTATACATTTTGTAAGTGAATTTTCTGTTAGTTTTTTTTAATGAAAAATTGAATATAAAAAAAAATATTTATTAAAAAACACATAACTATTAAATAAAAATTAATACAATTCATGTGTACATCCAAATGCACATAATATCAACTAATTAAAAATATTATTTCGTCTGTTCAACTTTGCATTCATTGTTTGCATGAATTAATCAAGTCACTTTTTGAAGTTTTCTTTTTAGGTAATTTTCATGTGTGCATGCACATAATATCAACTAATTAAAAATATTATTTCGTCTATCCAACTTTGCATTCATTGTTTGCATGAATTAATCTAAGTCACTTTTTTGAAGTTGTCTTTTTAGGTAATTTAGTTTTATTAGATAATAAATAAATTATAAAATATGTTAGATGTGTTAGTTGTTATAAAAATTGAAATAAGTAACATTTTGTTCGGTGTAAATATTTCAGTATAATATTTTGACAAGGAAAATTGTCTAGAATTATACTCCTATGAAAAGATTTGAGTCGATGCAAGAGTATAACTCCCTTTTTAAAAAAATAAAATGAAATTGTCTTGTTCAGGTGATCACGATTCTATGACAATCAATCTTCCACATACAACCATTCACATTTTCTAATAAAAACACTACACATTACAATAAATCACGATCTAAAATGTATTCTAAACTTACGTTTGAATTAAAATAGCTAAGGCACAACAAATTGTTAGAACAACCCAACTTTGCTCGATTGACATCTAAGACTTGTTTGTTAGGATATTGTCTTATTTTTATGTTGGAAGTTAATTAAGTGTTATATATATATATATATATATATATATATATATATATATATATATATATATATATATATATATATATATATATATATATATATATAACTTTGCTCGATTGACATCTAAGACTTGTTTGTTAGGATATTGTCTTATTTTTATGTTGGAAGTTAATTAAGTGTTATATATATATAAAAGATTTTAAAGTGTACCTCATGAATTGATGCATATTTGAAATATCAATTATCAAGAGCTAAAACTTGTGTGCTCCAGGGGCACTGTGCGCCCAAATACACTTTAATATTAAATGATGTATCATTTCGTATGAGGATATGCACCTTTTATTTTTTTAAAAAAATAAAATTAGTGGAAGTATATATTCTTTAGAACAAAATATTGTACCCTTATTAATTAAAGTGTATATACCTTTTAAAACGAAATGTTCTACCCTTACACACCTTGTGCACCTGGAGACATAAGGAACTAACTCTTATCAAAATCTTAAAATATGATGGATTAATATAAAAAAAATAGCCTAACTTAGGGAACGTAAAATTTTTATTTTTATTGCTATGTTAAAAATGTCACTTAGGTGTTAGAACCGGCATGATAACCTGTTCTAGCCGGTAATTAGTTAAATTGTTTAATTTTCTTATTAACGAACCAATTTTAGAAAATTCGATAAGTCATGGTTTTATTTCTTAAAAAATAAAAATTGATGGATTAAATTGTTTATTTTCTCTTAATAATTTTAAAATAAAAAATATTTAATTAAAAATAAAAGTTTAATTAATTAAATAATTAAGTAAAATAATTAATTTAATAAAGATACACTAATGTTTGAATTTTAAAAGAGAGAATAACCCCATTTACCCATTTTTTAAAGTAAAAATCATTGCCATTCATAAAGTAAATTGTATAACTTCCATACTCAATTGACCATTTTTGAACCAAAATACTCGCACCTTGTCGGAATGCTATGTCGGTGTTCCAACACCGAATCCGACATCCGATGAAATACCCTAATCCTGTCGGAATGCTATGTTGGGGTTCCGACACCGAAAACATCCGATGATGTCGGATTCAGTGTCGGATTCGATGTCGGAATCCCGACATAGCATTCAGACAGGGTGAGGATATTTTGGTCCAAAAATGACCAATTGGAACTACAAAAAAGTTGTTCGATAGTGACGGATTTTTGTGACGGAAAATTTACCGTCACAATTGTGATGGACTTTATGATGGCATCTTGAAAATAGTGACGGCTAATAGTTGACCGTTTAAAATTTCGTCATTCTCAATATTTGTGACAGCATTGTGACAGACTTTTTTCCGTCACAAAAATATTTTATTTTATTTTTTTAATTAATGACGGAAAAGGGTCTCATTTGTGACGGACTTTGTCCGTCACAAATTACAGTTTTAAAAAATAATTAAAATTGTACTTGCTCGTTACACATGTATATTATTATGCTATTTAATTTAATTATAAAACAAAAGGTTAAACTTACATATTTTTTTAAGAAATTATTATTTTTTAATATGTATTGTGAATTTATTTAAACTTAAATAATTGAATATATTGTATTGTTGTGTATAATAATATTAATTTTAAAATTAAAATAATTATAAGAACAGAGTTACTTCTTTTTTTTTAAAAAATTATTATTTTTTAATATTTATTGTGAATTTATTTAAACTTAAATAATTGAATATATTGTGTTGTACATAGTAATATTAATGTTAAAATCTTTGCCAAATAATAAAAATATATGATTAAAAATATAATTGACTTAATTATCTATTTCCAGTAAAAAAAATATAATTAAAGGTGGTATTTAATTTGAAGATGTACATGAATAATAATATTAATAAATTAGATATATTTTATTGATTATTTCCTAATCAATAAAAAAAAATATGATTAAAGGTGATTTTAATATATTGTGTGATTTAATATATACATGATGATAATAATAGTAATAAATAAATAAATAAATAAAATTAGAAAGATTATATATGTAATATTAAAACAAAAAAATAAAAAACATACGAAATTTAACCACGTTGCAACACCTCATATTTTTAAAAAGTTATATGTAACAGCGTAATTGAAAATTTTTAAGAATGTTATTTATTTTAATGCAAATTAACCTATTTTTCATCTATAAATAAATAATATATTTAGATATTATTTATAGATTGAGAATTTAAAATTTATAAGGATTTTTTAATTTAATTATGAAAATTTTAATATTTCTCTTAAATAAATATATATATTTTTTTAATAATTATTAGTCATATTAATATATATTACATTAATCAATATTATCACCATATTTATTTTGAAAGTTGGTTGATGTTATTTTAATACAAATTAATTGAATATATACAATATTTATTAAAGACTAACACTAAACACATCTAGCCAAATTGGTTCAACACTTGCTCACAAGCACTCTTGCTTGGCACCCACCAGGTTCAAACCCGGTTGAGAGTCAATCTGCACAATTAATTTCAAAAGGAAGTATAAGCAATGTCAAGAACTCACATGAGCAATGTTTGTGATGCATGTTCGGGTGACAGACACTTTTCCGTCACAAAGTCCGTTACTGTCGGCCAGTTTTTTTGTAGTGTGGGTATGAAAGTTACATAATTTACTTTATGGATGACAATGATTTTTACCTATTCATTTTGAATATTTTTTACAATGGCCTCATTTTAAAATATAGAATATCATCATAATTTTAAGAAGTTTGGACGGTATTGCCACAAATCCACTAAACCTTTATGAATCCAACTAGGGTGCACCGGTGAACTTGAACAATTATAATCATCAGATCAATTAACAATTCAATCTCCACCATTAAATAAATAAAATAATAATTTTTTTAAAAAGAAATAACTATGCACTCCCTCATTTTAATCTATAAACTCACCCCAGAATCACCCAACCCTTATATATACTTTGATATTACACCAGATCTTCTGTGCTATTTTCGTGCATTATTTTTTATGCCACTGATGAACATTTTCTTTGCACCCAAAATTAATTCCCAAGTATTAAGAATATCAATTGCAGCTTAGACAAACGATCAAGTTAAATATTGAACCCAAAGGACGACGTATTATCAATTTAATTATTTACTAAATTAATTAAGACGAAAGGTAGTAAGATTGAGGATTGAATTATTAACTACTAAACAATTAATTTAAATAACAAATAAAATAAATTAGGAACTAGGAAAATACGAAAGTGTATAAAGTAGGAGAATAGGTAGTTATAGGATAATCCAGTTTCACTCATTAATTTCCCTCTTAAGTGTACTGTCCGACTCTACCTTGTGCATTATGGACGCATCACTAAGCCATACATATTTACTTTATAGACATAAGTGAACATGCGTGTAACACATGTGAATAACCTTGGATCAATAGATATAATTTCACCCCCTTTCTAGGTACTATCAGTATCAATTATTTCTCTCTAAGTTGATACTCTAACCCGATATGATCTCCCTTTATAGTACTATAAAATTGACCTCTTTATCCTATCTATTAACCCGAATTCAATTCAATTAACAAACATTCATATATGACAGTTCTAATGAAGTTTTGGAGTCCCATCACTTAGAATCATAACATAAAGCGGTGAACGCACTCAATAAACAATCAAGATATATATTCAAACTCTATATAACAGTTGAAGGTGCATAAAATGACCCTAAATATGAGTTAAAAACACACAATTATATATAAAATAAATCCACAAATAGTGTTTTACGGAGGATACACATGAGAGTTCAATTAATTCATAAAACCTTCAAAACCCTAGCATTACCAAAAAGGCTCTAGCCCATGATATTGCGAAGAGCAATCATGGATGTTGGATAGATCTTACCCACATGTTTGGAAAATACAAGGTAAATTAAGAAACGATAAAAACCCTAGATGTGGGAGTCGTCGCATCCTTCTCCATCTTTAATCCTTATCTTGGTTCTCCTCTTGATTCAACAGATGAATCTCACAGTGATAGATGTATAGAAGAATGTGGATGATGGTTTGGGGGATGATCCCCCTTTGTGGGGTGGTGTAGGATGGATGTGTCCTCCTTTCAGATGTAAACTGCATCCCTTTTATACTTGTAAAATCTCCTTATGGACTTTTACTGGGCTTTTTCGTTAAAAACAAGCACATACACGTACTGGAGGTGTAAAACCAGATGAAACATGAAATTTGCGATGCTGCTCGATAATGATGATGATCAGATCTTATGGTCTACGTAATCCATTCGGGTTCCATGCACATCTAACGCAGCGGAATAAACAGAAAGAATTACCTTTCACTGAAGACCGGCGAAGAAGTCTGAATCAGCTGCAGAAACAACCTCTTGATCTTCTGCTGTATTCCTATGCCTTGTCTAGACGTCATGTGGGCAACGATCCTCTAAGCGATCCCAATTTTCAGCAGTCTCCCTCATATTTCTCACGTTCTCTCTTATCTGATGAGAAATCTATTCTCTCATCTTATTTTCGAAATTGGCGTGAGTTACATCAGTGACTGGACTGTTGGGATGATTTATTTATAGGCTACAGCAGGGACCAGGAGGAGAATTTAGGGTTGGGCCTCCCATTGGACTTAAGCATCCAAGTTTAACCCAAAATTATATTTAAGCCCAATGATAATAAATTATTCCACTAAAGAATTATTATTGCACTGCCACCCTAATCCCAAATTACGTTATGGGCTCCTTCTTATTATGAGCCCATTTAACTCCCTGTGTTTAAGATATACAATGCCCATTAATTAAATGAGTTACTGACAACTCAATTAATTAATCTCTTATCTAAGAGTTTTACCACTCAATCTTATTATTATGCCCGATCAAATCCACCTGCAGGGTTTATATGATAATCTTTATGAGTTTCTCAAGGGGACATCATCAACCTAATTTATTAGGATATAGATTCCTTCTACAATCAACAACACACCATAGAAACAGTACCATCTCCCAACTCACCGAGCATATTGATTTACAATTAAATCTCACCAATTGATGAATCAAAGAATAAATAATGAATTACGTGTCGAAATTATTGTATAGGGAGTAAGAGTACGAACATTCATAATAACTGAGGTCTAGTTCTTTTATATAGTCAGTATAAATCGAACAACCTCACGCGGTCCTACTCAATATATTCAAAGTGCACTAGTGTAATTTTATAGTCAAGACAAACTAATACCAAATCACACTACAACCATCCCGATAGATTGTCCTCGTCTACCATCCCGATAGATTGTCCTCGTCTATCTCAGTTGTGAGCATCTGTTTATACTTTATAAGGAGCTGATAACATGATCTTCCAACGATGTCGCACACCATATTATCTACAATATAAAGTAAACGGACTATTTCATTGACATGCAATCATTTGATCAATGATTCTCATTTCAAATATTGTTATAACCTTGTTCACACTAAAGCTTAGGAGTACGAACATCTATAATAACTGAGGTCTAGTTTTTTTATATAGTCAGTATAAATCGAATAACCTCACGCGGTCCTACTCAATCATTCAAGGTGCACTAGTGTAATTTTATAGTCAAGATAAACTAATACCAAATCACACTACAACCATCCCGATATATTGTCCCCGTCTATCTCAGTTGTGAGCATCTGTTTATACTTTATAAGGAGTTGATAATATGATCTTCCAGCGACGCCGCACACCATATATCTACAATATAAAGTGATCGGACTATTTCATTGACATGCAATCATTTGATCAATGATTCATTTCAAATATTGTTATAACTTTGTTCATACTAAAGCTAGACTTTTAGTATACAATCTAACAATCTCCCACTTATACTAAAAGACTATGCTGTCATGTTAAATGCCATACATCTGATTCCCTTACCTTCTACATGACCATCAAAAGTTTTCGCCTTAATGTTCTTGTAAAAGTGTTTACTAGGTTATCTTCCGATGCAATCTTGGCGACAACAACCTCCCCTAATTATACGATTTCTAGTATCAGGTAGTACTAGCTCTCAATGTGTTTAATTGCCTTATGGGCTCATGATTCTTGCAAGTTTGTAACTGTACCATTATTATCATAATAAATTGTGATAACCTTGGACAAACTTAGAAATCACTTCCAAGTCCATTATGAAGTTTCTGAGCCATACCAATACTTCAGCTGCCACAATGGCTCCAATATTATCATTTTTCAATGGTAGAGTCCGAAATATATTTCTATATAACACTCCTCCATATTATGACTCCACTTCCCAAAATAAACACATATCCTTGAGGTGGATTTACTTCCGTCCCTATCTGATTTGAAAATTCGAATCTATGTAACCCAAAAGAAGCAATGAATCTGTCCGGTAAGCCCACATATAATTTTTAGTCCTTTTCAGGCACTTCTAAATATGTCTTACCATAGTTCAACATTCTTGTTCTTGGTTACCTTGATATCCACTGACTATGCCATCGACAAAACAAATATCCTTTCTCGTGTATAGCATTCCATAGATTAAGCTTCCTTATTCGCCGATGCATAAGGAACAACCTTCATCTTCTTTATCTCCTTTTTGTGTCTTAAGACACATTTCCTTAGATAAAGTCACATGCTAAAACGAGTAAGGATTGTATCAATTCATGAAGTTTGAGATAAGCGCAACATCCTTTCTTGAGATCCTTATCACCATGATTGCAAGAATATGTTTTTCTTCTCTTAAGTCCTTCATTCCAAACTGTTTATCAACCATACCCATACGCCTGACAATACTCTTTCATTGTTTCCAATGAGCAAGATACCATCTATGTACATACAAGAAATACCACCACGGTTCTATCACTATTTTCAACACATAAGATCCATATGAGCATTGATTAAATCCATATGAATGGATTTTCTCATTAAAATGGATATTCCATGATCTTGAAGCTTGCTTTAGTCCATAAATGGACACTCTTAAGCTTACACTCAAAATGCTCTTCACCCCTTGCAATGAATCACTCTGGTTGCTTCATATAGATGTTTTTCTCAAGACATCTAATCAGGAAAGCTCTCTTGACATCTATATGCTATACCTCATAATCAATATGAGCATCAATAGACAAAAGAATCCGGATCAATATAAGCATAGCTACCAGCGAAAAGGTTTTCTCATAATCGAACCCTTCTTTCTGAGTGTACCTTTTCGCAATAAGCTTCGCTTCCAAGGTTTCCACCTTACCATCTGATCCTCTTTTATTTTGTAGATCCACATACATCCAATGACTTTTACACCATTTGGTGGTTCTACAAGTTCCCAAATCTAATTTAAAATCCATAGATTCTATTTCAGAAATCATTGTCCTTTGCTAAGATTTCGCATTTCTATCTTGTAGTGCTTTGTCGTACCCATAGATCAATTTCATGTTCACATGGGACTAAGTCCGATGACTCTCCCAAAAACATGAATCTTTTTGGTTGTCGAACAACACTCCCACTATAACGAGGTGCTACAGGCAATTGTGTATCAGACGTGACACGCGATGCAGTTTACTTGTGGTATATCATCTTGTAAATTAGTACTTTACTTTGTGTTTTCCCTCTCACATCCTTTATAATAACTTATACATGGATTTGTGATTTATTACATAGTCCTTTTCCAAAAATCTAGTGTTTGTGTTAACAATCACCCTCTAATCTTTTGGACTATTAAATAAACCACTCTTCATTTTTTTAGGATATCCCAAAAAGAATTTAGTAATTCCAAATAACTAATCATCTATCTAACCATTTCCATAAGAGTCATATTCCTTCTTTCCGCCACACTATTATGCTGGGGTTTGCCCAGTGTAGTCAACTTGGGATCAATCCCAACCTCTGATAAATAGCTCCTAACTATCCTAAGAGGTACTGGCCATTATGATCGGATCGTAGTGACTTGATATATTTTTCATGACGCTTCACCGCATTAGCCATGTACTACTTGAATTAATCAAAGTACTAGACATGCGATGCATCAAATAAATATATCGTTATCTAGAATAATCATCAATTAAAGTGACGAATATTCATAACCACCTCTCGCCTGGACAACCTTAAGACCGCTTAAATCAGCATGAACCATTTCCAACATATCATTGACTCTACACCCCTTTGCCTTAAAAGGCCTTTAATCATTTTTACTTCCAAGCAAGACTCGCAAGTCAGATAGTTTCCACTTCCAATAAACCCATCGGTTCATCGACTATCAACCTTTGAATCCTACTCAAGTAAAATGACCTATTCTTAGATGCCAAAATATGTTTGGTTAATTTCCGAAGGTTCCTTCCTCTTATAAGGGTTAGAAGACGCGTTATTAATTACTATTTGTGACATCGTGAGAGAAACATGATTTAAGAGTGTACAAATTGTCCACTTACATACCATAACAGATTATAACTCCATTTTTCATTATAATAACCATGTCATTTAAATGAAATGGAGTATCCATCCATAAATACATAGAAACTGAAATCAAATTCTTTCTATGAAAACGTATGTTAAGACAATCTCTCAAAATCAAACGTTTATTCATATCATAAGATAAATAAACAACTCCCACTGCAACAGCCACTACTTTCTTAGCATTACACATGTCCACAGTAGTCTCATCATCACTCAGTTGCAGACATTTAGTGATTCCGGTATCAACAGACTACGTGTCAGTAGAAGCCATCATTAATCATGCTTCAACAACTAGTGAATAAGATACTAACCTTGTTCACGCCTTGATGAAAATGGCTTTCATTCGCCATATGTTTAGTCAGAAGTTCCCCACCATATACAACCACTTGTAATTCAGGTGTTATTTGCTCAAAACATCTAGGCAAACTATGGAAAACAAAATTGATCTAGGTTTCCCCTTCAATTTTTACTCCAAGGACATTCAATTCATTCGTCAAGTCAACTATGACCTCCCGCCTTTCAACTTATTCAAGTATTCGAAAAGTCGCATGAGATTTACCATCATATTTCTATGAACCCCTCACCTCTCCACTAGAGACTTAAATAGGCATTAGAGGACATCCTTAGTGAGTGATGAGAGTGAAAATAAACATGTTTTAGTGTCCAATGTAGCACCTTTTTGATAGAAATATTTGTCATATATTAGCACTATATCTTATATTCGATATATGTGAGAAAAAGGTGCGTTTGAAGTGTTTTATTGTGTTTTAGGTGAAAAAAGGATCAAAAGTACAAAATTGGAGAAAAAGTGTAACTTGTGCAAAAATCCTGAAAAACGCACGTCCAATTTGTGTAATTTTTTTATATTCTTATGGAGCTCAAAACTAGAAGTATAATAAATGGTTGGAAAGCCACAGAAGAGAGGATTGTTTTGGTGTAAAAAACACCTCAATCGGAGTCCAAACGAGAAAGTTATGATCGAAATGGTGACGCCGCACAAGCTGTTCCTACTTAGCACGACTGTGTAACATTTCATGAGTTGTTACACCTTCAAATATTGGATTTTTTTTGTAAATTCTTTATATTTAGAAAGTCAAGGAAGAGAGGATCGAGTGAGCGCAAGAATCACTAAAATTGAAGTTTAGACGAGGAAGTTATGCTCAAAATCGTGAAGTCGCGCAGCTGCCAGCGAGAATTTCCGAGAATTTTCGAAATTTTCTAAAAATTACCTATTTCTTGGAGCACAATTAATCTCCTTATCACATAATCCTCCATGATTCACCCATATCTTTTATTTCCTCATTTAATTCCCTTCTCACACATATATATATTTTATATCATTATTCGTGTGAGTGGAGACAACACAATCATCCTACACCCCACAAGGGGGGATCACCCCCCATCCATCACCCACATCCTTCCATCCATCCATCCATCACTTTGAAGATTCGTCTGCTAAACCAAGAGGAGAACCAAAAGGAGGATTCAAGACGGAGAAGGACGCGATGACGTCCACATCTAGGATTTTATTCTTTTCTTAATTTATCTTGTATTTCCAGACATATGAGTAAGATCTATCCAACCCCCATGATTGTTCTTCGCAACATCATGGGCTAGAACCTTTTTGGTAGATCTAGGGTTTTGAAGGTTTTTATGAATTAATTGAACTTTCGTATGTATACTCCGTACAACACTACTTGTGGATTTATTTTATATAAGACTATGCTTTTTAATTCATACTCAGAGTTGTTTTGTGCATCATTAACTGTTATGTAGAGTCTGAATACATATCTTGGTTATTGATTGAGTACGTTCACTGCTGAGTAGGATTTCATGTTATGATTCTAAGTGAGGTGACTCTGAAGCTTCATTAGAACTATCTTATATGAATACTTATTAATTGAATTGGATTTGGGTTGATAAGTAGGATAAAGAGGGTAATTTTATAGTACCTACAAAGGGAGATTATATCGGGTTAGAGTACCAATTGGCCAGGGAAATAATTGATACTAATTGTACCTAGAAAGGGGGGGTGAAGTTATATCTCTTGCTCCAAGGTTATTCACACGTGTTATACGCATATTTGCTTGTGTGTATAGAGTAAATATGCATTGCTTAGTGATGCGTCCATATTCCACAAGGCAAAGTCGGACATTGATACACGAAACAAAAATTAATGAGTGAAACTGAATTATCCTAGAGCTACCTATTCTCCTACTTGATTCACTTTTGTATTTTCCTAGTTCTCAATTTATTTTATTTTCTATTTTAATTGATTGTTTAGTAGTTAATAATTAAATCCCAACTTTATTTGCCTTTCGTCTTAATTAATTTAGTTAATAATTAAATTGATAATACCCCATCCTTTGAGTTTCGATATTTAACTTGGTCGCTCATCTAAACTATAATAACATCCTTCATACTTGAGGATTAATTGTGTGTTGAGAAAACACTCATCAGTGAGAGCACATTTTTTTACTAAGCAGTAAGAATTAAAGTCAAGATTCTTTTTTAATCATCTATTTTGGACCAGTAAGTTTGATTTCTTTTAGTTAACAATAAGTGAAATAAAACCATTTGAAAATACAAAGAATTATGTAAATAAATACATCGATCAAATGATTCGAATTTAAAATTTATATTGATTCCCTCAAAACAATATAAAATAAATTCACCGACATCTCAAGCACCGTGAATTTGCATGCCACGATTTTGTGGACGTATACAAACCCTAACATTCGCAAGAGAAAGTTTTATCCATTAATTTCGTTTGCCAATTTAACCTTATGACAAACAATTAATAGTCGGCTCCTTTTTGGCCATGCAAAATAATAGCAGTGACTCTAATGGGGAGGATACTAATTAATTGTGTCTAAGTGTACACCATTATTTGACACTAAATCCATTACCTAAGCTTGTGCCCCTTCAGACGAAGAAGATCACATGTGCCCAAATAACTTTCTATAATCATCTATTATAAGTTTGTACTAGTGATCCGCAAATAAACTCATCCGATGGAGAGAAAGACACTATAGCCAATGTGTAAGTTCATGTGCATCACATTACAAAGAAATAATTATTTAAAGAAGTCTGTACCAGCGATCCGCAAATATACTCATCCGATGGAGAGGAAGACACTATAGCCAACGCGCAAGTATACTTGCATCACATTGCAAACCAATAATGGAGGCCGTGAGAATAACAAATTAACCCCTCTCCTACTTAGTTATTTAACATGATGGTTTTTTTACGTTATATAATATTCACAAATAAAATAAGCAACTTAGCATGCTCCTATTATAGCACATAAGGCAGTAAAACATATAAAACATGCATCTGTATATATAACAATAATAAACATGAAAAATAATTAAAATTTCCAACTATTATAGCCAAATAATCAAATTTTCGAAAACTTCTAGATTATCAAAAATTTGAAACTTTCAGATTATCAGATTTTTGAAACTTTCAATTTATCAAAATTTTAAAAACTTCCAGATTATCAAAATTTTGAAAACTTCCAGATTATCAAATTTTTGAATCTTCCAATTTATCAATTTTTCGAAAATCTCCAGATTATCAAATTTTTGAAACTTCCAGATTATCAAATTTTCGAAACTTCCAGATTATAAAATTTCGAAAACTTCCAGATTATCAAAATTTTGAAACTTTCAGATTATCAAATTTTCGAAACCATCGATATCGACCAGATTATCAAAATCGTTAATATTATCCACATTATCGAAATTATCGATATCTACTAAATTTTCGAAATCGTTGATATCGTCCAAATTATCAAAATCATCGATATCGACTATATTATCCAAACATTTCATGCAGAATCAAGAAACCGTTGCTCTGATACCAATTGATGGTGATTGAACCTTATGGTCTATGTAATTCGTTCGGATTCCATACACATCTAACACAACGAAATTAACAGAAAGAATTACCTTTCACCGAAGACCGGCGGAGAAGTCTGAATCAGCTGCAGAAACAATCTCTTGTTCTCCTGCTATATTTCTATGCCTCGTCTAGATGTCGTATGGGCGACGATCCTTTAGGAGATCCCAATCCGCAATCTCCCTCATATTTCTCACGTTCTCTCTTATCTGATGAGAAATCTGATCTCTCATCTTATTTTCGAAATTGGCATGAGTTACATCAGTGACTGGACTACTGGGATGACTTATTTATAGGCTACAGCAGGGACCAGGAAGAGAAATTAGGGTTGGGTCTCCCATTGAGCTTAAGCATCCAAGTTTAGTCCAAAACTTATACTTAAGCCCAATAATAATAAATCAGTCCACTAAAGAATTATTATTGCACTGCCACCCTAATCCCAAATTACGTTATGGGCTCCTTCTTATTATGAGCCCGTTTAACTCCCAGTGTTTAAGATATACAATGCCCGTTAATTAAATGAGTTACTAACAACTCAATTAATTAATCTCTTATCCAAGAGTAGTATCACTCAACCTTATTATCATGCCAGATCAAATCCACCTGCAGAGTTTACATGATAATCCTTATGAGCTCCTAAAGGGGACATCATCAACCTAATTTATTAGGACATGGATTCCTTCTACAATCAACAACACACCATAGAGACAGTACCATTTCTCAACTCACCGAGCATATTGATTTACGATTAAATCTCACCCATTGATGAATCAATGAAATAAATAATAAATTACGTGTCGAGATTATTGTATAGGAATTAAGAGTACGAACATCCATAATAATTGAGGTCTAGTTCTTTTATATTGTCAATATAAATCGAACAACCTCATGTCGTCCTGCTCAATACAATCAAAGTACACTAGTGTAATTTTATAGTCAAGACAAACTAATATAAATTGTTCATGTAAAAAAGGTGTTTCTCTTTCTCTCTCTAAATTTCTCTCCTCCTTCTATCTAGGATTTCTTCAAATCTGATGGCATCTTCAGGCCATTTTCGGGAGAGTTCTGACCCACCTACCCGTACGGCGTCATTTTCTCATCGGAACGATGCCCCTGTTGTTTCGACGCCATCTCGGCAGCCACCATTCGGTTGCCCTCTGAAATTCCCAAATCGGTGCTGCAATTTCAGTTGGAGAACCCTAGATCGGCGCCGCCATCTTTCAAGTAGGCAGTATGCTCCACTCCTCGGTGCGACTCTGCTCCTCCTCTCCTTAGCGAACGACATTCAATCCATGCTGCGATTTTGCCTAGGCGTGTTCCGACAACAATCAAGGAGGTGATTCGTGATGTCTACGACGTGATGGATGTTTTTCCCTTTGTTTGATCTGGGGATTCCATTTCCATTGCCATCAATGATGATTATTACCAGAATAAAGTAAGTTCTTGCTCTCCCCTTCCCACTTTTCGTCTGCTTAATCCTGGACAACCTCCATTGGGCTCAGATGTGTTGATTTCTAAACTCAAAATTTTGTGGGGTGTCCTGAAATTGTCTATTGCTACTCTTGGTAAAGGGTTTTTTCAATCTGCTCCTCCATGATGACTTAAAGCGCTCCACTCTGCTAAAGAAACGATACTTTGACTCGAGCATAGGCAAGATCAGATCAAAAATGGTCCACTGCCTTCAACCCATATAAGGTTAAGACGACTTCCTCTTCGTTCTGGATTCGCATAATGAGAATGTTGGGTTAGTAGCTGAAAATCAGTCCAGTATGGTTGATTTAACAACATCTCACACTGTTATTGAAGAGACTTTGTGTGCTATCCATACATCCCAATTTAATTCTGCCTCACCTAATTTACGTGAAACCCTTCCATAGGAGCTTTCTAATAAATTTGATGTCTTGGATGATACTTGTTGTCATGCAATAGACAAGGGCAGAGGTGTAAAAAATTCTATTTATCAATCTTCTCTCCAAGCTAACTATGAATTTATTGAACCTTCGATGGACTACAATAACCTTGTTACTTACGAGGAGTTTTCAACTCTGTAAAGTAGTAAGGTCAAATAGAAGAGGGGGTGTAACAATTTTTTTTTCAACCGACCATGAAGCCAAATACACGCCTTCAAACGAGACTTAATACAGGGATAGAGCCGGTTGATCAGATGCAACTTATTGCAGCCATGGAGTTAAAAAGAAAACAAAATGAAATTGGTTGAGGGCCACCTATGTGATTCTTTTAATGCCACCTGTTTGGCTAAGCTACTGTTTACTTCATTGCACAAATATCTTTTTTCATGTTCCATCCTTTGTACTCTTTTCTTTTTAATAATAGCTTAAATTAATAGTCAAGACAAACTAATACCAAATCACACTACAACAATCACGATAGATTGTCCCCGTCTATCTCGATTGTGAGCATCCATTTATACTTTATAAGGAACTGATAATATGATCTTCCATGCGACGCCGCACACCATATTATATACAGTATAAAGTAAACGGACTATTGCATCGGCATGCAATCATTTGATTAATGATTCTCATTTCAAATATTGTTATAACTTTGTTCATACTAAAGTTAGACTTTTAGTATACAATCCAACAGACCAAACTGTTCTGGTTTCCTTGGTCGAGCAACTCTCCATTGATTGAGCAAGTGGTCGAGCAACTTTGCGCAGTCTCACTGTTTCACGCATAACTTCCACATCCAAACTTTGATTTGAATGATTCTTGCACCAAAGCGACCATCTTTTCAAGGGCTTTCCAACGGTGTATTGTATACTCAGTTTGGACTTCTACACAAACACAGAAAAATTACACAATTTGGACGTGTGTTTTTCAGCATTCTTGCACAAGTTGCACATTTTTTCCAACTTTGCACTTTTGATTATTTTTCCACACAATAAAATACCTCAAATGCACTTTTTTTCTCACATATATTGAATATAAGACACTTATACTAATATATGATAACAATTCCTATAAAAAAGGTGTTAAATGGAATATTAAAACATGTTCATTTTCACTCTCAACAGCCACACGTTAAATGATTGACACGTAAGATTGTAAATAAATTCAATCATTGCCCGTAGAGTTTAATCTTTAGGGTATAGTTTCTCTCTTTCTTACGCATTGTCCATCTAACGGTGTGTCATAGAAAATGATGTACCAAAATGACACAAAGAATTCGAGCCGCTTCAATATAAAACAAATATTCTTTCGTAATTGGAAAATTATTCCATGTGTATGGTGTACGATTTTAAATTTGTTTATATACACAACATATATATATATATATATATATAAAGTAATAAATAGAAATTAATATAATTTATTAGTAATATTTTTTTTAAAAAATTATTAATTTTTTAATAAAAAGTTGAATATGAAAAAGTATTCCCTCCGTTTGGTGTACCATTTTTCTATTATTGGGGCGTGATTCAAGGTGTATCATTTCCTCTTTTGGAAAAAATTCTTAGCCCATCACTTTTACAAATAAAATAATAATACTCATTACTCTACATACAAAAATCAAATGATATCTTCATTGATGGACAGAGGAAAAAATACATTTATTAAGAAGTATATATACATTATTAAATAAAACTAATATAGATATGAGTGCATGGAAATATTCACTCTTTATAACTAATACTACTTCCATCCCGCGTATTTTTACTCTTTTGTAAAAGCACAAAAATTAAGAAGTGGTGTTTTTTTAACATATAATGTGAGAAAAATATGGTTAAATTTGTAATTTTAAGAGAAGAAGTAAATAAAGTTGTTGGGAATGATGAATAACGTGTAAAAAGTAAATAAAATTGTTGGGATTGATGAATAAAGTGTAAAAAGTAAATAAAGTTATTGGAATTGATGAATAAAGTATAAAACATATGTATGATAGTAGAGTGTATTTTTACCACATGTATCAGACCGAGTTTCGGGTAATTCGGGTTTAGGGTTTGGGTACTCGAAATTTCGGGGTTAAAATGTATTACCGAACCCGAACCGATATTTTAAGTACCTGATATTTTGGGTATCCGAAAAAATTGGGTACCTGATCGGGTAACTTGAATTATTATTATTATTATTATTTTATTTTCTTCCTATATTTTCATGTAATAAAATTAGTATTATATTTTTTTATGCTTATATATTGTTACTCTCAACAAATTTAATATTGATCATACTTAAAAAAATTTATTAAAAAAATTAATTAATGATAATATTATAATTACTATTAGAATAATAATATTGTGTCAAACTATTTATTAAAATGTGATTTAACGAAATTTAAATATATTTTTAAGATGTATTATATTATAAATTTAGTAAATTGTTGTATAAAACTCTTTGAAAAAAATATTAATTTCTTTATTATTTCATATAATATACTGTATGTGGATAAATGGAGATTGAGATTCTTCACTAGTTGTGGGAATGAAGATTTGAGGGATTCTCTAATCTCTTCAATGAATGTGCGGCGTGAACCGATGATTGAGTAATAGAAACCTACTTAATATTATTATATATTATATTATATAATAGAAATTAAAAAAAATCGGGTAACCCGATTGGGTAATTTGGGTAATTTTCAAAACTCGATACCCGATCCGATAATTAACAATTGAGTTCTGTAAATTTGGAACCCGAAATTACCCGAAAAAATTGGATTTTTTGGATAATATTTTTTCAAATCGGTTCAGTTACCCGAAACCAGAAAAAATTGCCCACTCCTAAGAATGAGTAAAAATACATGGAACGACTCAAAATAGAATGCGAGTAAAAATATGTGGGATGAAGGCCGTAACAATAATAAGTTAAGAGCAACACTTGGTGAGACCGTTTTATTTTTTCTTAATTAATTAATTTTTTAGAGATTTATCGATTCAAAGCCTGAAAAATGGATAAATTTTCAATTTGGGACCAGAATTAGTTTTTCTATCGACTAGGGGCTTGAATTGTACAAGGCTATCAGACCCTGAATTGATAATTTTATATAATTCAGGCCTCTAGTCGATAAAAAAATAATTTAAACCCCAAATTGATAATTTACCTATTTTTCAAGTCTTGATTCAAATATTTCTTTTTGAGTAGTTCTACTTTTCAACCATCAATTTTATAAAGAGAGTTACAACTCCTCATCCTTTCACAGAACTCATATCATTACAAATAATAATAATAATAATAATAATAATAATAATAATAATAATAATAAAAATAAAAATAAAAATTTTGAAATTTCCTAATAGATTGAATTCCACCAATAATTACCGGTTGTCAACAAAAAATACTCTCTTCGTCCATTCAAATAGTTCATTTTTTTCATTTTGGACATTCCACCCAAAGAGTTATATTTCTTTTTTTACATACATAAGACTCACATATACCCACTAATAGATACTCACTACACATTAAGGGAAAATAATAATATTTTTTAATCCACGTGCAAAAAGTAAAAGACTCTCTCTGAATAAAATGGAGGGAGTATATTTTTCTTTTAGAAATGAAATGTGACAGCTTTATAATTTTTTACTAATAGAATAATATCTATTTGTTGTTATTTAATAATGGAATACCAATCTAAGCATTATATAAATTGCCAATAGAAATATTAACCAACGACATTAGTAAAATTTACCAATCAGCACTTTAAAATTACCAACAAATTTCATTGTTATCAATTAAAATTTGAGAGTTATTTTTCATAAAAAAAAAAAAATATATATATATATATATATATATATATATATATATATATATATATATATATATATAAATGAATATTGGGTGACTCATGTAATTTTTAATGAATGATTTTAATTATCTTATTTTTACATATAATGTGTGTGTGTGGGTGTTGGGGGGGGGGGGGGGGGGGTTGATATTGTGGTTTACTCTAGAGTGAGAAAGATTAATCACAATGCAGCGAAACAAAGGACCTTCAGTAAAGGCTTTATGTTTCCACTGCTTTATTTAGTAATGGAACAGCACATGCTCTCCAGCGCAGTCACTAGTGCCCAACTGCTCATTATCATCTTCATCTACGGCATCTTACTTACCATTTTTATAGGTCACTATAAATCTAAAAATTTAGACAATATTCTGCGATGTGTCATGTGTATTTTATCATAATATTCTATTTTTAGAATTTGGTAATGCTAAAATTTGTGTTTTCGTGTGCTCAGATATTATTTAGTATTAAGTTGTATATCTTTTAGTAAAAGGACGTGTACTCTTTATTTTTTTGAAATTTTTTTTATGAAAGTGTATACCTTCAAGACAAAATGTTGTATTTTTATTAATTAAAATTTATACCATTTAAAATAAATTGTCGTACCCTTAAACATCTTGTGCATTTATGGACATAAGAGAGTATTAACTGTAAAATTATATGATTATAATTTCATTACCCTATTGTTCCGCCTTAATTTACCTCTTGATTTTCTAGAAGTTTTGGTTCATATATTAAATAACTTTGAGATTAAATCTTCATTTTAAGATTTATTTATAATTTTAAATAGTATAATGGCAATTTCAACATTGTGGTATTTAATCCCAATTCAGCGCCACATTTAAAGTTTGTTGCAATCTAGCTGCCAGGTTATTGATTAGGGATGTTAATGGCCGGGAAGGGCAGGATAGTTGAGTACAGGGAAACATTATTTTGTTGCGGGGTCCGGGTTGCCCCTTGTCCTATATAGGGCGGGCCGGGTCCGCCCCCGTTTTTGGTTCATTTTATTTATTTATTTTATTTTAAATATTTATAATTATTATAAATAATATGTAATTTATATTATTTAATTTAAATAGTAATTATATAAATAGTAATATAATGTATTTTTTACTTTAGTTGATTAATTAAGCGAATACATCTTATAAATAACAATGTATATAATACAAAAATATAAATAAAATATACATATTATACACAATATATTATATAACGTAAGTATTTAATAGAGCAAACGGGTCAAAACGGATCTGAACGGGCTAAACCGGGCCATTACTGTTATCCGGACCTGCCCATTCTCAATACGGGCTAGGTCGAGTCCGTCCCAAATGTCACGAGCCAGGACGGGTCAGGGCAGACCGGGCCACTTTTAACATCCCTATTATTGATGTAGCTGATCTATATCACGTAAACTTCCTTATACAAAAAATCACTACCTTTACTCAAGTGCCAATAGGCAAATATACCCAACTCTCCATATACAAATATTATTACCAATAACTCAAAAAATTTCTTTCTTTTTTAACCAAAACCTACCTAAAAGGATCAGTATACCCCTCCCCAAAATTAAAAAAATTTCTAAGTAAACCCACTCATCCAAACACCCAGTGCCGCTGGTAACCACCGTCGCCGACCACCATCCTTGTGGGTGACTCACACCTACCGCGGGCCGCTGCCGCCTGTGTGGGTGACCCACACCTTGATCCACTCCGTGACCCACACCTACCGCCGACCGCTGCCTCCGGTGTGGGTGACCCACACCCACCGCCAGCCGCCGCAGCCAGTGTGGATGACCCACACCCTGACCCACACCCACCGTCGGCCACCTCTGCCAGTGTGGGTGACCCACATCCACCAGCCGTCGCCGGTTGCCAGTGTGGGTGACCCGTGATCCAACTTGGGTGGGTGGATGTGATAGAAGGGTAATAGTGTCATAAAATGTGCAAATGTGTAGAAATGATAACAAACATATTAAAGTGTTGGTAAAGATTTTGTATATTTAATTTAGTGTATTATTTCAATTTTTCCTTTACTTTAATTATGATTTAATACCAACTTTTAAGATTTTAACAAAAAAAAAAAAAAACCACCAACTATATTTTTTTTAAAATTGTACCCACATAATGAAATATAAATATAAATATAAATATTAAAATTTGTAATTTTAAAAATTATTATATTAAATACTCACTACGTTAAGGTTTACATTTTTCATTTTGATTTGTCCAAAGTTAAAATTTGCATTTTTCTTTTTGTCAAGTGGGACCCACCAAAAGGCCTGAAAAATAGGTAAACTATCTTTTTGGGGTCTTAATTATTTTTTCTATCAATGTGGGGCCTGAATATAGGCCATAGATTGATAAAATATAAGATAATATTTGATAAATTCAGGCACTGGATTGATAGTTTTGCATGTTTCAAGCCCTAAATTGATAGAAAAATAATTTAGGTCTCGAATTGATATTTAAATATTTAAATTCTATTATGTGGGTTAAATTTGAAAACAAAATAAAATAATCCGGTGTTTTTTTTGTCAAAATTTTAATGATTCTGATTAATTCGCAATTAAAATAAAGATGGTCACTAAAAAAGCTTTGATTAGAGATCAAAATTAGAGACGGTATGTTAGTCGTCGCAACCGGTTTGGTTTAAAAGCGTCTACTCCCTCCGTCCCACCCAAAGAGTCTCTTTTTGCTATTTTGGGCGTTCCACCCAAAGAGTCTTATTTTCTTTTTTACACACATGAGACCCACACACACTAATACAATTAAAATATGAGCCTACACTCCTACTAATATAACTACCCACTACACATTAAATGATAATACTCCTTAATTTACGTGCAAAAAGTAAAAACAACCCTTTGCTCAGTACAGAGGAAGTATATTTTTAGCTACGCACAAATTGTAGACTGCCATGAAATCGTCTCAAAAACTATATCAAATTATAAAAAACCGTCTCCAAAAACGTCGCTATTCATCACTTTCTTTGTAGTGGCTGATTTTTTGTGCCATTAACAAAAAAATGACTTGAAAGCTAACGTGACATAAGTCAAATTACGTCAGCATGACATAATTCAAGTTACATCAGCGATCGAGCAGACTGATGAATATAATTTGCAACAAAATTTAAAGATTATAATTTTTTTTGTCAATCTAGCCTGATGAGTATAATTTGCAACAAAATTTAAAGATTATAATTTTTTTTTGTCAAATCTAGATTAAATTGGAATTCAATTAAATATGTAAATTTTTTCTTTGTCAGTTAATCCATAAAATAAAAGCAATAAACGAAAAATGAATTCGAACATTTTGAATGGAGCAAAAGCAACAATTTCATTTATATATTATAATAATACAGAAAATGTTATTCACTAATAAAAAATTAATGAAGTAATTAATTCATATAAACGAGGGAATAAACTATTATTATTCTTATACAACAGAGTATAACTCTTTCATCGGTCTATAACTACTTTCATCAGAAAAGTAGTACTTTCCAATAGGGAAGGGTGGGGAAAAAATACCGAAAACTCGGTATATCGAGTTTGTCATATCAAAATTTATCGAAAAATATCGAATTTTAGGTATATTGAAATTTTCGGTACGGTATGGTTGTCATAATGAAAATTTCGGTACGGTATCAATAATGTATTTTAAAATTTTTGGTATTTTGCTATACGGAAAATAATTTTGATATTTCGGTATTCGGTATCGGTATACTGTACCGAAAATACAGAAAATTTTTATATTTATTTTTTAAGAATTCAATTATATATTGTAGTATATTTTTTAGTAAATTTCTTATTATTAAAGGTTATATATATCTAATTTTAAGAACAAATGATCTATGTATTGAGTTTAAAATTCTATGTAAATACAATTTTATCTTATGGTGGAATATAAGTTTAATCATTAAATTATAATAGTATGTGTGTAATTATGCATCACATTTATTCATAAATATATTTTTTATTAACTGTAAAAATAAATTCTAATACTTATAAGTAAAGATATGTCACACTTAATATTAAAATATATAAAAATAAATAAATAAATTTATATAAATATTTTTAATAAATTAGTGGTTGATATAAATACCATCTAAATAATTATATTATTCATTGATTGTAATATAAAATATGTTAGAATATTTTATTTTATTGTATTTTAATTAATTTTTTTTCAGTATATTGAATTTTTTTCGGCATACCGATTTTTCGGTATGAAACAGTATGTCAAATTTTCGTTACAAATCGGTATTTATCGAAAAATCGGTATGGATAATTATCGGTACAATATCGGTATAGACTTAAATTTTACCGAAATTTCGGTATGCTGAAAATCGGTATACCGAAATTTTGGTATCGATATCGGTATGGAAAAATCCATACCAAATTTTTCGGTACGGTATCGATATTTTCGGTATACCGATTTTACCCCTAGGAAGAGATACCTATATATATATATATATATATATATATATATATATATATATATATATATATATATATATACTCAGTTTCTTCTAGTACACACCTGATTTAATTGATTATGCTAATTTATGCTTATGTAATTTTTTTAATTTTATTTCTCATATTATAATAATGTTGTTCCATATAATTGTTTGCTTTCTACATCAATCCTAGCTGCATGAAAGACCATCACTAAACATGCACAAAATACCAATCACCAACCATATTTTTATTTTATATTAATATTATAAGTAATAGAATGACGTGTTCCCTTAACCTCCATTTCTTTTTTCTTTGTTTCAAAATTTCTTCGCTCTATGATGAGTTTGTTCCATTAACAAGCTCTAAGCTTCTTTCATGATTGCTAATTTTAAAGAGTTTGTCTCTTGTGTGCACGTAACGGTACAACATTTTATCCTAAATGATATACACTTTAGTTTATAAGGGTACAATATTTTATTTTAAAGAGTATTTACTTTTATTAAATTTTTTTTTCAGAAAATAAATGGTACACATTCTTATACTTAAGGGTATATAATTTAATACTAAAGGGTATCTGGGCGCACGGTGTCTCCGAACACACAAGTTTTTACCAATTTTAATACAAAATAAATTGAAAATAATAGAATTTAGAATTTCACATCAGCTTATTTAAATGACAAATTCTCTTGTGAGACATTATCTATGTGAGACGATTTGTAAGACGTGTTAAAGTATATCTATTATATAGATAAAATATGCTTAAGGGTTGTTAAAGTATGTTTTTCTAAAATATGATAAATGATGAATTAAAGTATGATTTTAGATTGTTATAATATGATTTATTATTGACATACTTTAGCTATAAATAAACATACTTTAACTATATAATAAGAATATTTTAGTAATGAGTCAACCCGTCTCACAACCGTCTCACAAAAAATTCGTTTCACAAGAGAGTTCCTCTATTTAAATTACTTTATTTATCGTATCGTGAATTTAAATAAAATTCGAAATCCATTGATTTCAAATTTATTGCTTCATAAAATTTTATTTATCTTTATTTTTAAAGTTAATATTTAATTATAATTAATAAATAATATTAAAATTATATGAGTATCTTTCTTATGAGACGGGTTATTTGTGAGACGGGTTGACCCATCACTAAAGTATGCTTATTGTATAGATAAAGTATGCTTATTTGTAGTTAAAGTATGTCAATAATAAATCATGTTATAACACACTAAAATCATACTTTAATGCATAATTCAGCATACTTTAGAAAACATAATTTAACAACTATTAAACATACTTTATCTAAATAATAAATATACTTTAACACGTTTCACAAATCGTTTCATTTAAATAACGTCTTACAAGAGACTTTGTCAAATTATATATGTATATTATACTCTCTCTAACCCTTCACCTTATAATATTCCACACTATTAAAAAAATTATTAATTTTTAATTAATTTTATTAACTTTTTGAAAATATTTTTATATATAAATAAAGTATAAAGTAAGTTAACGCATAAAAAAACAAATGATAATTTTAAACTTAAAAGTTACCTTTGAAATAGAATAATATTGATTTTTTTTAGATAAACAATTTTTTCTGGGACAAACAATAAAAAAATAGCAAACGATTTCATTAGACGTAGGAAGTAAACTACTAAAATGTTTAATTATGTAAAACCTATTTAAAAATATACACATCATATTTATGTTGTTAGAATATGGAAGGGTCGACAGATGGTAAAGAAGAGAGAGGGTGGAAGGGGCTGGTGTAGGGGTGGCATATCATACCGAAAATACCGACTCATACCGTATACCGTACCGAAATTATCGGTATTAAAAAAATCATATCGATACCGTACCGAAAGTTTCGATATACCGAAAATCGGTATACCGAAATTTCGATATACTATAGATCAATACTGTTTATACCGAAATACTGAAACATCCTATTTTATCGAAAATTACCGATTCATACCGTTAAAATACCGATTCATACCGAAATTATTATATAATATTTGAAAATAATTTAATCAAATAATTTATACTAAATATAAAAATAATTATTATTTTGATATTTGAGTACGGTATATACCGAAATACCGAAAAATACCCAAAAATACCGATATATTTTCGGTATTCCGGTATATACCGAAATACCAATTTTTAAAAAATTATATACCGATAACGTACCGATAATTTCGATACGACATCATACCGTACTGAAATTTTCGATATACCTATTTTTTCGATATTTTTGGTATTTTTCGATACGATAACTACGGTATACCGAAATTTCGATAATTTTATCCACCGCTAGGCTGGTGTCACGGGTAGGGGTTATCAGAGATTACATTGAAGTGGGGATCACGGTTTGCATCGGTTGAACCGAACAAACCAAATTAATTTGATGTAATTAAACATCAAATTTCTTTAAAATGTAAAATTGAATCAAAATCGTATAATTGAAAACCCAAATAAGTACAACCAAACCAAATCGTCAGTTCGGTTCAGTTTGGTTATAAAATCGTTTTAACCATTTTTGCCTCAGATTAAATTAATTGTTTATCTAATTTAAAATGAGTTCACTTTTTCTCCCTCTCTCCCCTAATACAAATAAATGTAATGCTATGAAATGTTGAACTCATAATCCTTGAGAAAATTAAGATTTTTTTTTTAATTACAACCAAACTAAAAATAATGCAATTTATGTTTTACATAGTAAACAATAAAACAAACACCCATCCATATATGACCAAAGCTACAATGTCAAGAACCCCATCAAGAAAAAATCAACTTCGTCTATTTGTAAGCAACATAATATACAAATAGTCAATGATAAAACCCCAATTTCTAAAGAACAATATATTGATAATCGATTATAGTTGGGACTGGCGGCGCTCTATCACTAATTGCCGATTGATGGAAAAAGCACAATATGACTTGACTCATTCCTCTCACATATTACTCGATCTTCTGACGGCAAAATAGATCGAGAAGAATGATTTGAGATTTTGAGAAGATAGAGAATAAGACTTCTCTCTTACTCTAAGAATGGCATTGAGAAGTGAGAATTGAAAATATTTCAACTCAAAATGGGCTAGGGTTTTGAGAAATGAAATCATTAGATTATATAATGTCATTATTAATACATTGAATTAAGTATACGTATGATATATCGGTTCAGTTATTTGATGAATTTTTTTCTCAAAGCTGAATTGATACTGATTACTGAAATTATGAAAAATACAAAACTGCAACCGAACCATATGCTGAAAACCAAACCAGATTTAATATTTTTGTGCGATTTAGATTGGTTTTCGATTGGTCTATAGTAAAAAAATCAAGGAATTAAACTCAAGTCATATAAAAGCTACTCAGTCGAAGATGAGGAGATGGAGGAGGAGTTGGGGCTAGCTGGGGGTGAAGTTATATCTCTTGCTCCAAGGTTATTCACACGTGTTACATGCATATTTACTTGTATCTATAGAGTAGATTTGCATGGCTTAGTGATGCGTCCATATTCCACAAGGCAGAGTCGGACATTGATACACGAAAGAAAAATTAATGAGTGAAACCGGATTACCCTAGGGCTACCTATTCTCCACTCTTGAGTCACATTCGTATTTTTCTAGTGTTTAATTTATTTTATTTGTTATTTTAATTAATTGTTTAGTAGTTTAATAATTCAATACTCAACTATTATTGTCTTTCGTCTTAATTAATTTAGATAATAATTAAATTGATAATACGCCGTCCTTTGGGTTCGATAGTTAACTTGGTCGCTTGCTTAAGCTCCAATTGATATCCTTAATACTTGGAGATTAATTTTGCATGCGAAGAAAACACTCATCAAGTTTTTGGCGCCGTTGTGGGGGATGGTTGCTATTATTGATTTTATTATTTTTAGTTTTATTAAGACTTTTATTTGTGATTATTTAATTTCTATCTAACCTTGAATTTTTCTGAGGTACTTGTGCACTAAGAAAAGGAGAGGAAGGAAAAGAAGGAATAACACACTGAGCTTAACATGGCCGGAGCAAGGAAGAATCCGGATAATGTTGCAATCCGCGAAATTTTTCTTGAACAATGGGATTGGTAACATGGGGTTGATAGGAGCAAGGGGGAAGATGATGATTTTAGATACATCCAGCTCTCACCAACATGGTAAAGAATAATCCATTTTCTGGAGGTTGCTTTGAAGATCCATATCAGCATTTCAAAAGATTTCTTGGTTATGCAAACACTCAGAAGGATGCTGGAGCTAATGATAATGTTAGGCGGATTGCCCTATTCAAGTTTTCATTGATTGATAGGGCGGAAGCTTGGTATGAGACTCTTGATGCCACAGACTGCACTACATGGGACCAACTGCAGCAGAAGTTCTTGGAGAGATACATGCCACCCTCAAGAATCTTAGGAATGAAGCAAAACATTATCCAATTTATTATGAATCAGGGTGAGAAATTCCATGAGGCATGAGACAAGTTCAAAGATATGCTCAGGAGGTGCCCATAGCATGAGATGTCTAAGGCTCAGTACATAAGCATCTTCTAATATGGATTGGATTGTGAGTAGCGTGTTCTTATTGATGCATCATTAGGAGGAGCGCTGTTATCTAAAACAATAATAGAAGCAGAAAATTTATTTGAAGACATCTCTATGAATTCACGTGACTGGCCTACGGAAAGAGTTAGTGGATCATATGTACTTGGCAAGGTAGCACAGGTTGAATATCAAGTGGTGAAGCCAAATATGGATGATAAGATCGTCTCTAGTCTAACTAACATCAACAAACTACTAGAGTCCCAACAAAAGCAGATTGCAGAGTTGACACAAAGGGGCCTAGTATGCAACAGCAAAAAGTGAAGGCTAGTGTTGAAGATACCTTCAATCGATATATGGTTAGGAATGATGCAAGGGTTGATCATCTTGAGGGTACTGTGAATGCTAATCATGTAGATTTATCTAAGCAGTTGAAGGACCTTGCTTTGATGATGGGGCAAATGGCCAGGAACGTGAATCAGTTGACACAAACATTGGAGAAAAGAATATTCCCGTCTCAAGGCATAACGAACCCAAAAGAGTGTAAAGTCATCACGTTAAGGTCCGAAATGAAGTACGAAGGTCCAATAAAGTCGGCGGGCGAAAACAGAGAGACAATTAGCCAGTTCGACCGTAGTTCGACCAAAAATCTTGGTCAAACCATGGTCGAACAACATGGGGAAGAACAGAGAAATGATACTCTATTTTTTAGCTTGCAATTCATCCAAAGCTCTGCAGTTCGACTAGACCTCTCTGGTTGAACTACGGTCTAGCCAGCACCTATTGAGCCAAAAAATCAAGCTCAGTTATAGAGCGTTAGTTCGACCAAAACTTACGGTCGAACCAAAAATCTCTGAACTGAACAGATTGATCCCATTTTCAGACACCCAGTTCGACCAAACTCATCCCGTTCGACCAGAGCATTCTGGTCGAACTAAGGTCGAGCAACATTGATTCTCTCTTGATTCTGTGCCGAATGCTACACCTGTTATTCAGAACACTCCAGTATAATCAAAGGAGCAAAATACATAGCTTAGACTACAGATAATAATGAAGATGTGGTTTTTTCTATTGAAAAAGCAATGAAGATGCCCATGGAGATTCAATCATGCGAGAGCACAGATGTGGTTTCTAACTTATTTAATCTTGATTTTAATAGGACAGATGACTCTGAATTTGAGTGGAAGATTGACAAGGAGGAGTCTAGACAGCCTTGGGAAGAACAAAATTCTGAGGATCATATTTTTGTGACAAAGAAAGATGAGGTGCTGAGTGTAGACAAGAAGAGGGAAATGAAGTATTTAAAGGTGAGGATGCGAGAAGACCGTCATTTGATCCTGTAGTTCAAAAGCCTGCATACTATCGTGACTCTCCGACGTTAAATATGAGCGCTTATTGGGGGCTTTTCCTTCCGTTCTTATTGCTTTCGTGTTTCTTTTGTGTGAGTGAGGAGTTATTATATTTGCGGTGCTCATGCTTCGGCAATTACATCTTTTTCAAACTTAGTTTCGACTTACATTTTTACTAAGTTTAGGGGGTGTGATGTACTTGCCTCGTCTTATGAGCACTAACGGTATAATCTTTCCTTTCGTTGGTTGTTTGTTTGTTAGGGGGTTATTTTTGTGGCATATTAATATTTTAACTGGTATTGGTAGGTCAATTTTTTGCAACTTACCTAATGTTTCGTGTATTTTGGTGTTTCCTAATATTAGTGGTCGAGTTTTTAATTTTTCATCTTTTTAATTTTTCTAGTATCTTCTATATTATTATTGATGAATCTGTGATGATGAGGTGTGCTTGAGCTTTGATGATAGAAAAAGGTACTAGAGTAGCAAGACGAGTTCTACGCTGAGGCTTGACCTGATTGAGTTGAACATCTCAAGGAGCTCGTGCATACGTTGAAGAAAAATCAGGTGCCCTCGTTTCCTTATTCTAATTTTTATGTGTGCTTTTAATTAGTAGAAGTGGAAGGATTGAGAACTTAGTTGTAGTGATCCATGAGAGCTTATATTTTTGAATTATGCCTGAATTCATATGCTCTTGAGATTGATGAAGGAAGTGTACTTGTACTAAATTGTGATATGAAATTTTATGTGTACTTGTGAGATATTACTTACCATGAAAAGTACTATATTTCTTGTTAAAAACCCATGTGAGATTTTGAGCCTCTGATCATGTTATAGAATCACACGATATTTCTTTTCTGGTGAATATCATTCTTGTGTGTGTATTCTAGAACTTGCATCTTGTTTTACTTGAAACTACGTGTGTGTTAGATGATGGGAGATGATTTTAGGCTATTCTCAAGTTTATGAGTCACTTAGCCAAATAATTCCATACCGAATAATGTTTATCCGTAGTTAGCCCCGTTGAGCCTAAAACCTCATTCTTTGGCAGCCTATGAGAAATAACCACTTTGAGCATCTGAATTGTTTGAGCCTTGATTATCTATCATGACGAGAATTAATGGCTTTTCAAAGTGTGTTAATGGAGTTTTATAATAGTTTGGGAGTGAATGAAATTGGTGTTGAAGCAATGATTGAGCTTGAAAATGCATCTAAGGAAAATCATGGAGTAGTGCTTAAATCTAGTACTCCATGGAATCAAACACCCCAAGGTAGTCCTAAAATCTAGTACCCTATGGAGGATGCGCGAGGCAGTGCCCGAAACTGGTACCTCGTGAGAAAAAAAGGATAGGAGAAAAAAAAGAAGGAAAAAAATGTTGTGCTTAAAAAAGAAAAAGAAAAAGAAAAGTGAAGAAGTTGAGGAAGATGTTGTGCTTAATTGAAGTGAGTAAGAAGAATGAAAGATCGTGATGGATCGCTACTTGATTGATCCGAGTTTTTGAGTCACTTATCCATATATTTCCTACCTTAACTAAAGAGCCAACATTACATCCAAAAGAAAAGTCCTTTTTGATCCCATTATCGAATCATACTTTTAAGTAGTGGAGAGTTTGAGATATTTGGCAAGCCTATGGTTATGCATGCACTTGAATTGAATTTGAGCGTAAACACCTTAACCCATAAGTGTACATCTTTTACACTTGAGTACGAGTGATATATACTTCCCGTGAGAACGTATTAATGGAGCATTTGAATTGGTGGTGATTGTCTTATCTTGTATGCTATGAATTGATTATTACATGTAATGAGAGTAGCATGATCTAAGTTGAGGACAGTTGTATTATGAATGTGGTTTTTTTTATAGTCTTTGTTTCCCCGCTAATTTTCTTACTCTCTCACTTTATTTTTTATTTTGTTGCCTCGGGACGAGATGTAAGTTTGAGGGATTGATGAGAGTAAAAATAAGCGTATTTTAGTGTCCAATTTAACACCTTTTGGATGTGAATTATTGTTATATATTAGCGCAAGTGTATTATATTCAATATATTTGAGTAAAAGGTGCATTTGAGGTGTTTTATTGTGTTTTAGGTGGAAAAAGAATCAAAAGTGTAAAGTTAGAGGAATGCTGAAAAATGCACATTCAACTTCTATAATTTTTTTTGTATTTGCTTGGAGTTCATAACTGATATTGTGATACATGGTTGGAAAGCCACGGAAGATAGGATCGTTTTGGCGCAAGAATCACTCAAATCGGAGATCGGACGAGGAAGTTATGCTCAAAATTGTGAGGTCACGCAGCTGCCGGCGAGAGGCGAGAATTTTCGAGAATTTCCAAAAATTAGCCCATAATTCCTATTTCTTGTAGCACAATTAATCTCCTTATCACATAATCTTCCATGATTCACCCATATCTTTTCTTTCCTTATTTTATTCCCTTCTCACACCTATATATTTTATATCATTATTCATGTGACCACAACACAATCATACTATACCACCCACAAGGGGGATTACCCCCCTACAACATCATATCCATCCCTTCCTCCATCCATCCATCACTTTGAAGATTCGTCTGTGGAATTAAGAGGAGAACCAAGAGGAGGATTCAAGATGGAGAAGGACGCGACGACACCCACATCTAGGGTTTTTATCGTTTCCAAATTTATCTTATATTTCCAAGATATATGGGTAAGATCTATCCAACACCCATGATTGTTCTTCGCAACATCATGGGCTAGAACCGTTTTGGTAGATCTAGGGTTTAGAAGGTTTTTATAAATTAATTGAACTTTTGTGTGCATACTCCGTACAACACTACTTGTGGTTGATAAGTCATATATTAGCATGATTATTTGGTGGAAATTCAAGTCTAATTGATGGAATTATATATTATTTATGTGCTAATATTGACTTATTTTATCTTTAAAAAATAATTATTTAATTATATGAATTGATGTAGAAATAGACTGTTAAGTGGAGCAAATAAGGAAATAAATCAGCCAACATGTCTTTCACATATTTGAAGTACCAAATCTCTTCCAAATCTGTTGAAGGCACAATCAAGAAGAAAAAAAATAAGGAAATGAGATATTTTTGAAAGATAAAGATAAGGAAAGAGATCAAGAAGGATTACTTGGGGGACAAGAAGTTAAATAAGGAAGAGATATATTTATTCTTGGGGCATCAGACACGATCAGATTGTGATTTTCTGAAAGAGAAAAAAAGAGGAGCAACGTTAATCTTCCCCAGGCAGAAGTGAAGAACAACGAAGAACAATCCGACATCCTGGTTTTTATTATTTTTAATTCTATTTTTATCATGAACATGCGGGACTAATCCCCTTTTCTAGTTTACGATTTCGTGAACCTCCCGTTGAATGTTAGATTAATTATGAAGGATTTTTATATTGAATCTTTTATGTGAATTTATTCCATTACATGCGTTGAATTGAATTAAAGTAGTTTGATAGTAAATTTAGCCTGATCAACTAGATTAATTATTTAACTGCTGAATGTTATTCCATGATTTACAATCCGTAATTGTTGTAGGAATTGGATTAAGTAGCAAATAGAGACTATTCCCTCTAGTTGTAATGGGATCTAGGTTGTATGATTCCTAACCGAATTTCGTAGCCTAGTAATTCTATGTTTGGAGTCTTAATGCGTTTTCGAGTTCGAATCCATAGGGTCACTCGTAAATAGTTCAAATTAGTAGTCGTACCCTAATTGATGAACTTAAGAACATTCGGGTTGATTGGTCGTACCATCAATCTAGGGATTTGAGTTTGCACACTACGCTAGATGTTTAATTCCAGTAATTAATTAATTCAATAAGCGGGAGGGGATCGTCATCCTAAACTAGGTTTGTCTCATTTGGTTAATTTAATAATTAAATTTCATTTACTTTGCTAATTAAAAGTTGAGTTGATTTATTGTCATTGCTATGTTAAATTGTCACCAATCCAAAACCCCCTATTTATTTTATTATTTTCAACACTTTAATTTAATTAAAATTTCTTTATACTCTCTTGGGTTCGACATGTACTCGTTGCTATACTCAGTATTGAAGTGAGTCGGAAATAAATTCTATTTTGGTAAGCCGGCGACAGCCTATCAAATTTGGCGCCATTTGCCGGGGAGTAAAATTAAAATTTGTTAAATTTATATGTTTCTGATATTTTTCTGCATTTTTACAGGTTCCTGAATTTTTTGAAAATTTTCTGGAATTTTTGAATTTTCCAATAACATTGACACTGAAACCTTCAGTGTTAGTAGTGTTATGTTTCGAATTTTTTCTGTGAATGATTACTCAATCTTCTGGTACAAAACAACTTGAATACATACTAGAAATCGAGAGAACTGCCCCAAGATTGAGAAAGAAGTCTCGGAAGAAGAAGGAAACAAGTTCGTCCATTGACGGAACCGCTGAAAACCTCACTGAACTCAAACTTGCAGCTGATCCACTTTATCGTGGAGAGGAGAATTCTGAATTTTCTGATTTAGAGGAGGACGATACTGTAGGTTCTGAGTCGGGAGAGGAAAACATGATTGCAAATACAGAAAAAACTTTGAATGAATTAGCAAATCCGGACGTAGTCCATCAGCTATTATGCATTAACCTTCCTACGATTACTGATAATACTACATTTGAATTAAAATCGGGATTGATTCACTTACTTCCTGCTTTTCATGGTCTTTCAGGTGAAAATCCATACAAGTTCTTGAAGGAGTTCGTGGTTGTATGCATGAGCATGAAACCAACGGAGTGACGAAGGAACAAGTCAAGCTTAAGGCATTCCCCTTTGCGGTGAAAGACATGGCGAAGGATTGGTTGTATTATCTCCCTTTCGGATTGATAAATATGTGGGCCGAGATGGAGAAACTTTTTCTCCTAACTTACTTTCCGGCCACTATAGTTGTTGTCTTGCGCAAGGAGATATCTGGGGCTTGTCAGATGCAAGGGGAGAGTTTACATGAGTATTGAGAAAGGTTTAAACCCCTCACATCAGTATGCCCCCAACATCAAATAAACGACCAGTTGCTATTGCAATACTTCTATGAAGGGTTGTCAATCATAGATCAAAACATGCTTGATGCGACTAGTGGGGGAGCATTCATGATGAAGACACCTACTGCTGCTAGGAGCTTGATTGCTAGCATGGCTGCCAACACCCAACAGTTTGGCACACTGATCCATCAGTTAGAGAAGTAAAGGAGGTCCATGATTCTAAGATGGAGGAAACTTTGAATAAGTTGATAGTTGTTGTGGAGAATCTTGCTAAAGGAAGAGGGGTAAATCCTCAATCTTGTCAAAATTGCTTAGCTTATGACCATTCTACACTTGATTGCAGGGTTATACCTAGTGAGGAACAAGTAAACGCCGTGGGGCGACCTTATGATCCCTTCTCTCAAACCTATAGTCAGGGTTGGAGAGATCATCCTAATTTTAACTATGGTAGTGGACAAGGAGGAAATAGGGGGCAACAACAGTTTCAAGATGGTGAATAGGCAGCAAGATCGCCCTCGAGATGGTGGAAATCACCAACAAGGTGGGGCAAGCTCCAGAGCTTCATTTGAGGAAATGATGAAATAGATGGTTGCCAATAATTTGAAATTCCAAGTGTCTACTCATACATCCATCTAAAACTTGGAAAATCAAATGTGTCAATTGGCTACAACTGTAGGCCAGATGTAGGCTCAAAAAAGTGGAAAGTTGCCATCACAAACAGAAGTTAATCCTAAGAATGTGAGCGCCATTACACTGCGAAGTGGAAAATAGTTGGAGGAGGTTATACCGCCCAAAAAGCCTGATCAAGACGTGAAAGAAGATGATGTAGGACCTGCTGGAACAGTGGAGAATCAGATCGATCAGTTTGAGGAGGAAAAATCTGATGTGCAGAAACGTAACACTGACACTGAACCCTTCAGTGTCACAAGGTCAAAAAAAATCATGTTAAAATTTCTGACCCTATTCCTTTTAATATTAACCATTTACCTTTTCCAAGCAGGATGAGGAATCCGGACACCACTGCAAGGATAAACAAATACTTGAGGTGTTTCGGAAAGTGGAGATCAATTTACTCATTTAGGCGTTTAAGCAGATTCCGAGATACGCCAAGTTATTGAAGGAGTTGTGTACCAACAAAAAGAAGTTGAAGGACGATGAAACAGTGGTAATGGGAGAAAACATTTCAGCTGTCTTTCAGAAAACGTTACCTCAAAAGCGTAAGGATCCTAGCATGTTCGTGGTTCCTTGTAAGATCAGGAATTTTAAGGTGGAAAGAGCCATGTTGGATCTAGGAGCTTCCATTAATATGATGCCTCGATCAGTGTTTGAGAAGCTGAGTGTGGAAGAGTTGAAAAAGACTGGAGTTGTCATTCAGCTTGCTGATCGAAGCCAGGCATACTCAGATGGAGTCATTGAGGATGTTCTTGTTCAGGTAGACAAACTCTTATTCCTTGCTGATTTTTATGTGTTATAAATGAATGACCACCCCTCGAATTCCACTCCAATTTTGTTGGGGAGACTGTTCCTCAACACTTCACGCACTAAGATAGATGTGAGTGAATGTACTCTCACAATGGAATTTGATGGGCAGATCATTAAATTCAACATATATGATGATATGAAATACCCTGATGATGCTAACCTGCTTTCTGTTGTGAGTACTGTTGAGCTTATTATCTAGGAACACTTCGAACTCACTAGTAGGGATGCATTAGATTCAGTCATTGAACATGGAATCATGAAGGAGGATGCTGAAAGATGGAAAAATGAGGAGCTGAATCACAATGTCAACGCTTTGCATAGTTCTTCTTAGAGACCAAGCACTTTAGATGTAGCTTCTGTTAAATTGCCTGACATTTTTCCAAAAATTCTTCTACCTATAGTGCAGGCACTGAAGCTGGAGATAAAGGCCCTTCCTGAGCATTTGAAGTACGCCTACTTAGGGCCGGATTCTACTTTACCGGTGATCATCTCGTCCAAGCTGACAGACGAGCAAGATAGCTTGTTGCTCGATGTGTTGAAGAGGCATAAGGCCGCTATTGGATGGACGGTAGCGGATTTGAAGGGTATCAGTCCTACAATTTGCGTGCATCGAATTCTTCTTGAGGATGATGCGAAGCCGTCTCGAGAAGCTCAACGCCGGTTGAATCCGCTCATGATGGAGGTAGTAAAGAATGAGGTGTTGAAACTTCTGAGTGTGGGCATCATTTATCACATCTCAGATAGTAAGTAGGTTAGTCCAACACAAGTGGTGCCAAAGAAATCAGGAGTGACTGTGGTTGAGAATGATAAGGGCGATATGGTTCCAACACGTTTGCAAACGGGTTGGAGAGTGTGCATGGACTACCGCAAGCTCAATAACATGACTAGAAAAGATCATTTTCCTTTGCCCTTTATTGATCAAATGTTAGAAAAGCTTGCAGGTTATTCTTACTATTGTTTTCGTGATGGTTTTTCTGGTTATTTTCATATTGCTATAGCTCCCGAAGACCAGGAGAAAACAACCTTCACATGCCTATTTGGGACTTTTGCGTGTCGTCGGTTACCTTTCGGGGTTTGCAACGCACCTGCCACATTTCAAAGGTGTATGGTAAGCATTTTCTCTGAATTTGTGAGTAATATAATAGAGGTCTTTATGGATGATTTTAGTGTCTATGAAAATTTTTTTTGTAGTTGCCTTGGAAATCTTGAATTGATCTTGAAAAAATGTGTAGAAACAAACCTTGTTTTGAATTTGGAAAAGTGTCACTTTATGGTCGAATAAGGTATTATTTTAGGTCATGTCATTTCAAAGAATGGGATTGAAGTTTATAAGTCTAAAGTAGACCTTATATCTGCATTGCCTTACCCCACATCTGTGCGGGAAGTTCGTTCTTTTCTCGGTCATGCAGGTTTCTATAGGATATTTATCAAGAATTTTTCAAAGATAGCCAAACCACTTTGTGAGTTGTTGTAAAAAGATGTGGAGTTTGAAATGGATGATGCATCTAAGAAAGCTTTTGATAAGTTGAAGGAGTTGCCAATCACACCACCCATAATTCAGCCGCCGGATTGGAGCTTGCCTTTTAAAATAATGTGTGATGCTAGTGACTATGCCGTAGGAGCAGTATTGGAGCAACGAGTGGACAAGGCTGCATATGTGATCTATTACGCTTCAAAACCTTGGATAACACTCAAGCCAACTACTCCACTACGGAAAAAGAACTCCTAGTTGTTGTTTTTGCTCTAGAAAAATTTTGATCTTACTTGTTGGGTACTAAAGTTACTATTTTCTTTTATCATGTGGCTCTTTGTTATCTTATGACGAAGAAAGAAGCAAAACCTCTGTTGATTCAGTGAATTTTGCTGCTTCAAGATTTCGACTTGGAAATCAAAGACAAAAAGGGATTCGAGAATCTAGTGGTCGATCACCTAAGTCGGCTGATTAGAGATGAAGATGAGCAAAAAATTCTTGAAAAATTTCCGGATGAAGTTGTTGGCCGTTCTGCAAAATTTGGAAAATTCGGATCAACTGACACTGAACCCTTTAGTGTCAGAAGGCTCTGTTCCATGGTTTGCCGATTTGGTGAATTTTCTGACCTCCCATTAGTTTCCAGCCCATATGAGTAAAGTAAAACGTGATAAGCTTCGTAGTGATGCCAAGTACTACATGTGGGATGATCCATATTTGTGGAAACGTTGTTCCGATCAAGTGATAAGAAAGTGCGTTCCTGAAATTGAATTTAATTCTATACTCACCTTTTGTCATAGTCATGCATGTGGTGGTCATTTTGGCTTTAGGAGAACTGCTTTCAAAGTGCTTGAGTGTGGATTTTATTGGCCGACACTGTTAAGGATGCTTATGAATTTTGCAAGTCTTGTGATAGGTGTCAGCGTGTAGGAAATATTTCCCAACGAAATAAATTGCCCCAAAATCCTATAATTGTTTGTGAGGTTTTTGATGTGTAGGGGATGTATTTTATGGGACCTTTTCCTTCTTCGTTTGGTTTCACCTACATATTACTTGCTGTTGATTATGTGTCGAAGTGGATGGAAGCAAAAACCACTCGAACTAATGATTCTACAGTGGTTGCAGGTTTCATTCGATCTAATATATTTTGTAGGTTTGGAATTCCTCGAGCCATCATCAGTGACAAAGGCACTCATTTTTGCAAGCGAACGGTGGAAGCGCTTCTACGCAAGTATTCAGTGTTTCATAAAACTTCCATGCCCTACCACCCCCAAACGAGTGGCCAGACGGAAGTATCCAACCCGGAGATCAAGAGGATTTTGGAGAAGACGGTTAATCCGTCTAGGAAGGATTGGAGCTCACGATTGAAGGATGTATTATGAGCCTATCGAACGGCCTATAAGACACCGATTGGCATGTCCCCGTATCGAATGGTCTATGGAAAGCCATGCCACTTACCTGTGGAGCTTCAACACAAGGCGTGGTGGGTAATCCAAAAGTGCAATATGGATCAAGAGGAAGCCGGAATACAAATAAAACTCCAATTGCAAGAGTTGGAGGAATTGAGGAATGAGGCTTATGAAAATTCAGTAATTTACAAAGCTAAAACAAAGGCATTTCATGATGCAAGAATATCAAGAAAAAATTTTAGCATTGGGCAAAAAGTTTTACTTTATCACTCAAAGCTTAAATTATTTCCTAGTAAGTTGCGTTCTCTGATGGATTGGTCCATTTATTGTGACTAATATTTTTCCTCATGGTGCAGTTGAGATAAGAAGTATAAATTCTTAAAGGAGTTTCAAAGTTAATGTGCACCAATTTAAAGAGTATCATGAAGGATTCAAGATGGTTGAGTTGGACCGAATGGAGTTGGAAGATGTGGTCTACAGTTGATAAAGACACACCTTACCTAAGTCGAGCCAACGACAATAAAAAAGGCCTTGATTGGGAGGCAACCCAATTTTCTTGTTTTATTTTTATTTTATTTTTATTTTCAATAAATTGTCTGATCGTTCACTCTTAATTTTCTGTTGTGATTAGCAGAAGTGATACAAACTGTAAGGATTGATCATGGCACGTACAAGGGTTGATGGTGGTCAACCTTTACCCATATTTGAATCAGGTGCACTCTACCCAATTACATATTTGATCTTTCTTATACTTTGCTTTGCTTGGGGACAAGCAAATGTTTAGGTGTGGGGAGGGATTTTATATGATAATTAGGGTATAAAAGTGATGTACATATGGTTTAATGCTCTTTGCTGAATTTCTTGTCCCATGTCTTGTACCTGTTGTCCTCTGAATTATATTGATTTGGAGTTTGGGAAATTGAAGAATAAAATCTTTTGAGGTGATGAGGGTGGTGCATGATTGAGGGGGTAGCAGTGATGTTGAGGAGCTGTTAAAAAAGTGATATTCTTTGCAAAATTTTTGTGATTGTAGTGGCTGATTTTTTTTGAATTTCATGGCAATTCTGCCCATTTTTTGTGAGCTTTTGAGCCTTAACGAGCTATCATCTATAAGCTCCTTTGAATTTCTTTCTTGAGTGCATTGAATTTGAATTGCTCATTCTAGACTTGCTTTTTTGAATGCATTTCAAGACCATGTGATTGGTTGTGTGTGATAAAATGATAAGGACACTTAGGTTTAACCCTCTTGTCTTATATTGTTCCATCCGATTATGAAAACTCTAGGGAAGCCACGTTGAGCCTAAGCCTTTTCTTTGAATTATGAGCATATAAATGAACCTTAAATCCCCATTTATTTCTTTGACTCTTCCGTTTGAATCATTCAGTATTTTGCAATGTGTGAATCTTGTGGAAATTCATTATGGTTGTTGAAGTTGAAGGGAGTTGTGATAAAAAAATGATGAAGGGGAATAGATGGTTGGTAGAAAGAAAAAGAAATGAAGAAAGAAACATGAAGGTTGAAAAAGTAAAAGATCCAGAAAACAAAAAAAGAAAAAAATTCTTGAAGAAAGGGAGAAAGGAGTTGCTGAAACTGTTCATTGAATTGCTGAAATGTTATGGCGAACACTGAATCTTTTAAGTATTGCACATGCTGTTCCTAATCTTGGAAAGGAGCAGGTGTGGGGAGGTTAAAAGTGTAAGAAAATGCTATTTTGAAAGGAAAATTTTGGGGATGATGGTTGATTTGATTTGTAGAGATCGCATGTTGTAAAGTGATGCATTTAGCCATTCTTATTCTTTGTTACCTCACACTGTCCTAAAGCTCCATTACAACCCTATCAAAGACCCTTTGATTGTTGCATACGATCCATTTAAAATGGGTGGAGATTTGATTTGGGAGCAAGCCTATGATAATGATTTTTCTTTTTAATTTTTGAGTGATCTTGCTACCTAAATCATATACATTTGAGTGTTATTGAGTGAATCTTTGTGAGGCCATGGGATTTTAAAAGATTAGATGCCATGAAAGTTGCAAACTTTGAGTGAAGAGTCATTTTTCATATTAGTTCCGAATGCTCACCGGTTACTTTTCTCTTGTTGTGTTGTTACGTTCATTGACCTTTTGAGATGGAGTTCTTTAGTTTTCTATTCTTTATGGTCTTGATTTGCTTGAGGATAAGCAAATTTTAGGTGTGGAGAGATTTGATAAGTCATATATTAACAAGATTATTTGGTGGAAATTCAAGTCTAATTGATGGAATTATATGTTATTTATGTGCTAATATTGACTTATTTTTTCTTTAAGAAATAGTTATTTTAATTATATGAATTGATGTGGAAATAGGTTGTTAAGTGGAGCAAATAAGAAAATAAATTAGCCAGCATTCCTTCCACATATTTGAAGGACCAGTTCTCTTCCAAATCTGTTGAAGGCACAGTCAAGAAGAAAAAAAATAAGGAAAGGAGATATTTTTGGAAGATAAAGATAAGGAAAGAGATGGATTACTTGGGGGGACAAGAAGTTAAATAAGGAAGAGATATATTTATTCTTGGGGCATCAGACACGATCGGAACGTGATTTTCTGGAAGAGAAAAAAAGAGGAGCAGCAATTAATCTTCCCCCAGGCAGAAATGAAGAACAACGAAGAACAATCCGACATCCTGGTTTTTATTATTTTTAATTCTATTTTTGTCATGAACATGCGGGGCTAATCCTCTTTTCTAGTTTAGGATTTCGTGAACCTCCCGTTGAATGTTAGATTAATTATTAAAGATTTTTATATTGAATCTTTTATGTAAATTTATTCCATTACATGCGTTGAATTGAATTAAAATAGTTTGATGGTAAATTTAGCCTGATCAACTAGATTAATTATTTAACTGCTGAATGTTATTCCATGATCTACAATCCGTAATTGTTGTAGGAATTGGATTAAGTAGCAAATAGAGACTATTCCCTCTAGGTGTAATGGGATCTAGGTTGTATGATTCCTAGCCGGATTTCATAGCCTAGTAATTCTATGTTTGGAGTCTTAATGCGTTTTCGAGTTCGAATCCATAGGGTCACTCGTAAATAGTTCAATTTAGTGGTAGTACCCTAATTGATGAACTTAAGAACATTCGAGTCGATTGGTCGTACCGTCAATCTAGGGATTTGAGTTTGCACACTACGCTAGATATTTAATTCCTGTAATTAATAATTCAATAAGCGGGAGGGGATCGTCATCCTAAACTAGGTTTGTCTCATTTGGTTAATTTAATAATTAAATTTTGTTTACTTTGCTAATTAAAAGTTGAGTTGATTTATTGTCATTGCTATGTTAAATTGTCACCAATCCAAAACTCCCTATTTATTTTATTATTTTCAACACTTTAATTTAATTAAAATTTCATTATACTCTATTGGGTTCGACCCGTAATCGTTGCTATACTCAGTGTTGAAGTGAGTCAGAAATAAATTCTATTTTGGTAGGCCGACGACAGCCTATAAGTGACATTATTTTACATATGACTATGTGTTTTTAATCCATATTCACAGTCATTTTGTGCATCTTCAACTGTTTTATAGAGTCTGAATAAATATCTTGGTTGTTAATTGAGCGCGTTCACTGCTGAACTGGGTTTTATATTATGATTCTAAGTGAGGGGACTCCGAGACTTCATTAGAACTGTCATATATGAATGTTTATTAATTAAATTGAATTTGGGTATATAAGCAAGATAAAGATGTTAATTTTATGGTACCTATAAAGGGAGATCATATCGGATTAGAGTACAAATCCTCTGGGGAAATAATTGATACTGATAGTACATATGGGGTAAAATTATATCTTTTTTTCCAAGGTTATTCACACGTGTTACTTGCATATTTACTTGTGTCTATAGAGTAGATTTGCATGGCTTAGTGATGCGTCCATATTCCACAAGGCAGAGTCAGACATTGACATACGAAAGAAAAATTAATGAGTGAAATCGGATTACCCTAGGGCTACCTATTCTTCATTCTTGAGTCACATTCGTATTCTTCTAGTGTTTAATTTAATTTATTTGTTATTTTACTTAATTTTTTAGTAGTTTAATAATACAATACTCAACTGTTATTACCTTTCGTCTTAATTAATTTAGATAATAATTAAACTGATAATACGCAGTCCTTTGTGTTCGATATTTAACTTGGTCGCTTGCTTAAGCTACAATTGATATCCTTAATATTTGGGGATTAATTTTGCGTTCGAAGAAAATGCTCATCAGTTCTTTTGTAGTACCTGCTCTAGAAGAGAAAGCATTAGTACAATTTATATCAAGATCAGAAGTAGACATAAACCTGCACGATGTTATTTTCGATGTTGGCACACCATACTCAACATCTGAGTCGCTTTAAGAGAAATCTTCCTTTACACATTGTGTTAAGAACGCAAGTTCTTCTTCATTTGAATCTGGATCTCCTTCAGAATCATTATCACTCAAACAAGCACTTAGGCTCATCCTAAATTTTCTTCTTTGAGTGGGTTTTCGAATAGGAGTATGAGGGGAATTTTCTACCTTAGGCTAATTGTTTGCTTTACACTTGTTCTTCTTTTGTCTAAGATAAGACTCAAATTTCTTTGCCAGTAAAACAATATTGTCAGTGTCATCAAGAATGTTGTCAACATTTTCATCACCTTGTTTAATATCAGTTATGGTAGACGTCTTACCATAACTTGAACTAGAACAAGGATCAGTTTCACTTTTTAAAACGATAACACCTTTTCTATCATATGCAGAATCTTGTTGAGACAAGTCCATTTCATAAGTTTTCAAGACACTTATCAGTTCATTATGACTCAACAAATCTGTGTTCCTAGATTCTTTTATAGCACATATTTTACCATTAAATCTTCTAGGAACCGTATGCAGAGTTTTGTTTACTAACCTGATGTTGAATACAGGATCCCCAAGTGACTGCAACTCATTCACCGCCTCGTAGAGTCGCTCATTGTATGAAAAGATTATCTTGTCTTCCTTCATCCTCAAGCTCTCAAATTGTGCATTCAACATCCACGCCTTTGCCCTTTTGATACTTCCAGATCCTTCGCAGTGCTCTTGAAGCCTTTCTCAGGCATCTTTTGCTGATGTACAGTTCTGGATCAGGTTGAACATCACTATATAAACTGATGAGTTGATTGCATTGAGTACTCTGTAGTTCAATATTGACTGGTTGTTCTTCTCAGTGGTCCATTCAAGCTCACTCTTGATGATTTAATCTCCATCTTTGTCTTGAATTGTAGGGGATGTCCAGCCTGCTAGAATGGTCTTCCAGCATGTTCATCTAGGGACTTGATGTAACTCCTCATTCGGCTCTTCCATAAGGCATAATTAGTTCCACCTAGTATGGGAGGACGGTTGATCGATCCAGCGGAGTAATCCATGACACTTCAATACTTAACATCAAGAATCAACACTTAGTACCATCAAGTGTTGGCTCTGATGCCACATGTGTGGGTGCTTAGTGGGTGTAAGTGTGTTTACGTTAGTGATGTTGTCCTCTGTGTGGCGATATTTTGTACAACACCGACTCTAATTAGAATTAAAATTTGAACACGAGAATGTAAGTTTGTATAGCGGAAGACTTAACACACAGATTACTCAATCTTTCTACAAACATATAAATACATTTGTAGAGGCTTCATGGCAAAAATATCACTAACTTGAAAAAAGTGATAAAAAAATAAGATTCTAAGAGATGTAAACATATCTTCCACTCTTCGAATACAATCAGATATAAATCCTAAACAAGTTCCCAAATGGGAAAACCTAGATTGTTAGATCTAAGTCATACTTCAAACATGCACTTCCACTGCCTGTGAACTATACAAACAAAAATGAGTGGGATAATACCATACACGTGATGTAGAACGAGATGTTAAAACATTAGTGAAAACACTACACGAGGAACATAAAGAATAAACTCTAAGTCCGACGACTCTCTATTTAGGAGCTCTCCAAGTTTTTCCGCGCGCTAGGAGTGAAGTATGACAACTTCTATTTGTAGACGTGAATCATGCTGCAGCCTTCTTCAAATGAGTGGTCCACTAGGAGATATAAAACCACCCATGATTCAGCAAATAACCAACCCACTACATCGGGTATTTATTTCAACTTCTAGAATCTTCAGGACTTCTAGAAATTTTCAGATTGCTCTCCAGGCTTGTGGGTCTCTTTCTGCACATTCATCATTCAAATGCCACAACCCTAAAAGAAACATCAAGCACAAAACTACACGAACAAGTTAATGGTTAAATAACAACTGGTGGAGGATCGGTGTGATTTCAGATGTGACAACACTGGTCTTAACACTTCACATCAACACAATGGATTATGGAGTGTGTCACTACTCCTACTTATTTGTTCCTCATAAATGGCCATCAGGAAGGATTTTTCAAAGGAAAGAGATGATTTCGTCAAGGAGATCCTATTTCTTCACTATTGTTTGTAATATGTATAGGTTATTGCAATCGGTTAATGGAGATTGAAGCATCGCAAACAAGATACATATATCATTCTCGATGGTGCAAGAAAATCAAACTTACCAACTTGTTTTATGCGGATGACTTGTTAATATTTTGTTCATGGTGATACTCAAATAGTCTGTTCAGTAGCCTCCATCCATGCTAAATTTAAACAAGTTGCTTGATTAGCAGTAAGCCCTTAGAAATCAAACCTTTTCATGGTTACAGGGGTTCCATCTACAATGATGACTTCATTAGAACCGCCCTCACATTCCCCCAAGGTGTCCTCCAAGTCCAGTACTTGGATATTCTGCTGTGCAGCAAACACATCGACATACAAGAGTTCTCCTTGCTACTTGATAAAATCTCTAAACATATCAACACATGGGAAATAAAGAAATTATTGTTTGTGTAAAAGCTAAAACTACTTAATACATACATATATGGAGTTCTTACGTTTTGGTTCTCTATTGTAAGAGTTTCGATCACAGTCCTCCATTGTATTCAGAAGATTATCTACCACATCCTATGGGGCTCAAGGTACAATTTAGTATTGTAAAATGATAACTTAGTCTAAAGTAGCGGGAGAACTAGGCTTGAGGGAGCTTAACAATTGAAATGGTGTCCTTCTTTGCAGAGCACTATTGGACATTCATGCAGAATCGACTTCTTTGTGAGTCAAATATGTTAATGCAATGTAGTCATAATCGGATCGGAGATCAAACCAGTTGATCCAACGGTTCGCGGTCAGACCGGTCGAATCGATAGTTCAACCGAAAAAAATTATATATTTTAATAATATCTTATTATTTTATGTATGATTTTATATTAATGTGCTTAATGTACATGTGAATAAACACATAATTGAAAAAAAAGGTAGAAAGAAGAAAGTCAAATGTGAAGAAATTGTATTTTAATTTCTTATAATAGTTAATTACTTGATCATGAATAAAGACAATTGGAAAGAAATATATTAATAGTTATTCTATAATCTGCAATAGTAAATACTTATATTGGATTCAAATTAAATATAAACTTGCAAAAAAATTATTGAATATTGAGTTGAAATAAATTTGGAAAAAAATAAATTTGAAATAAACCCTAAATCACAAAAAACAAAAAAAATTATAAAAAAAAAATCAAAGCTAGCGGTTTCAGGTTTGGCCGGTGTAATCGGTTTTTCCGATTTTGAAATGTTTGAATGGATTTCCCCTGTTATACTCCAAAAATAGTTATAATGGGTGATCAGATCGGATTCCGGTTGAACCAGTCGGTTTGATCCGGTTATGAAAATAGTGTATTCATGTAGTTTAACTACACAACAATACATGTTGGTCAGTTACAAAATCATATAACTCGTTGTATGGTTGGAAGTATTTGCTTGCCGTTCGGGACAGATTAAGAGTATGATTTATTAGAGTAGAAATTCATATATTTTTATGTCTGATTTAATACATTTTTAGTACTTTGATTGTCATCTTAGCACTAAAAGTCTTACTTTACATATAATTTTGAAAAATGCATATTTGAGGTATTTTGTCGTGTTTTGAATAGAAATTGAGGGATAAAAAGATCAAGGAGAGAAGTTGGAATTTGTGTAGCTAATATGGAGAAGAATTGGAGGCGAGAATAGGTCCCACATTTTCTCGGCAATAGCTGATCAATGCAATTCGGATTCGGATGAAATGCCGAGGAAAAACATGACTACAAGCACCACGATCATGCTAGCAATTAAGTGTTGAGAAAGCTCACACATGCACTCATTTGGCCAAGCTCCCATCAGCTGCTAACAATCCGAACAATGCAATTTTGTGATCGGTAGTCAATCCGACAATGAGTAAAAATTCGGATGGAGGAAATGCAACATGCAAAATGCCATCATACACAATTTGGATGTGCAAGCGTCAAGGTGCTCATTTATGTGATTTTTTTTGAGATATTTATATGGTTGGATAGCTATGGTAGAGACAGTCATTTTTTGCGTGAATCGCTTTAATCGAAATTCAGATGAAAATTTATGTCCAAAACTGTGATGTCGCGCAATCTACCTACGAGAATTTCGAAAATACACCAAACTTACACTCTATTTCCTATTTACTTAGAGCATAAGTAATTTCCTTATCACATATGCCTCCATATCTTCCATGATTATCTTATTTCTTTCATACCTCGTATTGCTTATCTTATTCTCTTCTCGCACCTATTAAAATATAATCATCATCCCTCAGTAATCCCATCCATCGACATCACCATCATCTAACACCCCAACATACCTATCTAACATATCATACGCCTTCACCATCTTTCCTTCCATCATCCAACAGCCACTATCCAAAGAGGATTCAAGAGAATATTTGTCTACTTGATTGGAGATTGGATCCCTAAGAAGGACGGAAGCGAAGACCAAGGCTATGCTACTATTAGGGTTTTCATTTTCTTTACTTTCTACTTCATAGTATTTAGACTCATGGGTAAGTTTTTTATCCATAGACATGGTTGTTGCTTGTAACACCATGAGCTGAGTTTCTTTTAGTAGTGTTAGGGTTTTCAAGGTTCAATTCATGTTTGATTTATGGCCCAGACATCGTATTTATTATTCTTGTAGATTTCTTATTCCTTTATTGAAGAGATATTTTTAAGATTTCTATGATTGTGTTCTTGATATTTGTTTCGACTATAAATGCATGAAGTTAGCTCGAATACTATATAGTCTATATGATTGAGATTTGAACGTGTCATATTGTCATTGTGGTAATCGAAGGTGATAATCATTGTAGGAATATTTGATAAGGAAACACTAGAACTAATTCTTATAGTACGTATCTATAGAGGATTGAGCATTAGGTTTTTATGAAATTTTGCATAAATCGCTTAGAAAGAGAATAAGATATTGTGAGTATTTATAGATTTTAATTTAATTTTTTAGTACCAAAAAGAAAAATCTAGTGCTCTATCATTAATTGAAATTTTGTACCTAGAAAGTGAATATGAAATATTTTTCAATTTGATCTTAGAATTTTCTATTCTATGTCATTGTTAAATCTCGCTAGATTAAAGTGGTTTAACATATTTGAGTGATCATTCCATAAGTACTTAGATATTCCACTAAAAACTAGATTTACTCCTTTGTGCGTTGAATGATTGAAATATAGTACAATATTTATTTTTTATATTTAAATTGTTAATTTTATGTTAGCCATAATTTATTTATTTATTTAATTTTATGTATTTTATAATTAAATTATTAAATGTTTACTTATAATAAAAAAAATTTAAATGACATAATTTTATATTTATCAATTCAATTGTATGATACATATGCTTATTTTTTCATAAGGTCAAAATTTTTACTTTTACCAAATATATTCTTCAATATTATTATTTGTAACTGTTTTACCCTTTAAAAATCTATTTTCTATTCTCCTAATGACCAAACATGTATCACTGCATGACCTTTGCATGATATATATTTCCCTTGTATCCTTCTAGTCCTACTCCTACCCGTCACATTTAAAATTTTTATTAAAATATATTCCAAGCCCATTTATTCATACTCACAGGTCAAAGTAACAATTAGTATTCATACCCGTCAAATTAAAAACGTCCATTATAATACTCGTATCTGTCTCAAATTCATTTATCAGTATCGCGGGTTACCGTACCTGTTTAATATTTATTTATTATATATATTTTATATTTTGTAATGCTTAATTTAAATATTTATTAAATATTATACAACTTTCTCCATCACAAAAAAATCTTCATCTTTTTTATCTTTCTTTGTTCCAAAAAAGTGTAAACTTTTCAAAAATAATAAAAAGATAAAAACAACTAAGCTTCCACTTACACTTTATTTACAACAATTCCATAATATTTATAAGAAAAAATGTGATTAAATATATTTTATGAATATTAATTAATAGTATAAAATATCTCAAAATATGTAAACAATAATATATATATATATATATATATATATATATATATATATATATATATATATATATATATATATATATATACATATTTGCATAATTTATGTAAACATGCAATACCCGAAACAAATACTCGTACCCGTCCCAAACTCTAATAGAATTTTTTAAAAACTACTCGTACCCATCCCAAAATCGCTTAAAACTACCCGTAGCCGTCCAAATAGGGTTCAAGTAGAATGTGTATTGGACAACACCCGGCCTTGTCATCCCTACTTTTGTCAAACACATTCTCTAATACTATTACTAGTAAGTAGTTTAACTTGTAGAACTCCATCTCCTAATGAACAAAAGTGTATATATCTTTACTTAACCTTTTGCATGATATATATTTCTTTCATATTCTTCAAGTCCTACTTGTATCCGTCACGTTTAAAAAATTCACCACAATACATTTTAAATCTGTTTATTAATATTAGTGGGTCAATATTAATAAAAAAAATATACTAAAATTTGATCTATTAAATAAAGACTGTATTTCAACTTATGATAAATTAATTAAATTAAATACAGAAGGTATTTTATAGTAAATATTAAATTAAAAATATATATCAAAATTAAAATAAATTCAATAATAAATTAAAAATTAAAAAGAAAACTAAAATTAAATATTTAAAATAAATTACTTTATTATTAAAAAAATTTGGTTCATGGTTAAGATTAAAAGTATCAAATAGACGGTTAAAATTTAAATTTAATTATTTCTAATAGTAGTAAAATTGAAAATATTGAGAAAAATTGAAGACAAAAATAGAAGTTCATGTATGTTATATATATATATATATATATATATATATATATATATATATATATATATATATATATATATATTATTCATGAAATAACATAATCATCTTTTATTAATTGAATATTTTCATTATAAAAGTTATCATTTTTAATCCGTCTCACGTAAGTCATTATGTAAGACGGTCTCACACAAGTCTTTACCATATTTTAATTGTGTATTGCTTTATATTAAAAATATTCTTACTTTTTATTCAACCTACAAATTGTTCATAAAATAATTTTAATTAAAAAATTCACTTTTTTTTTATCTTGTACTTTTTTATTAAAAATAATAGTATTACTTTTTATTATTCCAGTAGTAAATTGTTCATAAAACAATTCAATTATATGATATAACTTTTCTTTGATTAGTATTCACATTTAATAAAAATATTATCACGTTTTATCCATACAATAAATTATTCGTGAAATATACTTTGATAATTAGTTATCACTTTTTATTAAAGATGTTATCACTTTAAAAAAATTATTACTTTTTAACTATATTATAAATTGTTCAATAAATAGATCACAATACCATTATCACATTTCATTAATTAAGTATCACTTTTCGTTATAAATATTATCACTTTTTGTCATTCTCACAAAAATCATTTCATGAAATGGTTCCACTCAAATTTTTCTAATTATTAATACTTCATGATATGATTCAAAAGGAAAATTATCAATTTTCTTTGACTATTATCATTTTTATATACATAAAAAAATGTTACACATTTTAAAAATATTATCACAATTTATAAATTTACAATATATAAATTAAAATTTTAATTTCATGAATAAAAAAAGTTAATTATTACATTTTTAAATAATAATATAAATTAAATAAAAAATGTTAAAAAAATAAATATATACACATGTAAGCTTAAATAATTTTATGATAAATAATTTTTCAATATTCTAATTTGGTAACAACAAAATAGAGCCCTTTAAAAAAAATTTAATTGAATTAATAAATTATCCGTCTCACAATATCCAAGTCTTTTATCTATTTATAAATATATGCAATTAAAATTAATACTATATTTTAAAGGATAGAGATTAAGGGGTTTAAAAAAAGGGACAAAATAAGGAAAAGATTTTTTTTTTCAAAAAAAAAAACATACATAAAACTATTAAAGTATATAATGAATAATGAATTAAAGTTTGTTTTTAAAATATTATTATAATATGATTTGCTATATGATACTTTTAATATCAATAATCATACTTTATTCATATAATAATTATACTTTAACCCTGAATTCGATCGATATCACAATATGTATTACATATACCCATCTAATAACATAGTATCTCATTAAATACTTTGGCAACTGAAAAAGTTTGTCGGCCTTAACTCTATATTTTTGGATGTAAGAATTGCGTATGACCTTCTTACCAAATACTGTTTTCATTTTAAAAAGTAAATATCACATTTTTATCAAAAATAGTACTTCCTCCGTTATAGGTCCTTATTTACTTTTTGTACGTGAATTAATAAATATTACTATTTTATTGAGTGGTGAGCCATATGTTGAGTCCTTTTACTAATAGGGGAAAATAAGAACCTTTAAATGTGACATCCAATATATTAAAATGAGACTTTTTGGTGGAATAGAAAGTGTATTATTTTTCATAAAAATTATCACCACTTTCTAATTATACTACAAATTTACTATAACTTTCCCTTAATTTAAATATCCCTTTTTATTAAGATATTACTACCTCCGTCCCAAAGAGAAGTTTACTGTTGCTGTAGATACGGAGTTTAAGAAAAAAATACCTTTTGTTTTACTTTTAGGAGAAGTTTGATATTTTTAGATAATAAATAATTATAAAGTAAGTTATGTGAGTTGTAAAGGGGTGACAATTTTGAGATTAAAGTGTGTTATGAGATTATTTATTTGTGTGTATATCTTTATCTAGAATGTGAACTTGTTTAAGAGACGAAAAAAATAAAAAATGTGAATTTATTTATTAAAGGAGGAAGTATAATTTTTTTATCCCGTCTAGTAATCGAACCCACACAAATATTTGCCTTTTCTTTGAGCGGATAAATTGAGAAATATCCATCAATTATTTCCAATAGTCATTTCTTTATTTCACAAGAGCTCGTGGACTTTTCTGATTGGAATAATTGGTGTTTTCCCTTTTAAAGCTGTTATAAAAACCATTATGCAAGCCAGGTGCAGAGAACATAGTGGATGCTGCGCAAGTCAACACACAATTAAAGTTCAACTAACTTTATATGTTAAAGGAGTGGTTTGGTAGCTCGATATGTTTTTTTATATTCACTCTGTCAGGTTTTAAGATATTTATTTATTTTTTATACGTGAATTAAAGAATATTATTATTATATATAAAATGAGTAGTTGTATTAGAGGGAAGTGGTGAGCCATATTGTACACTTTTTTATTAAATAGGGGAACTTAATACATTTGAAACAGACGCAAAAAATAGTAAAATGTGTTGGCGTTCGATCGTTTGGTTAACGTGAACCGTTAGAGTTCCATACGTTTCTAATTCAGCGGAAGCAAAAAACCAAAGAAACGTAGTACCTTTCACCAGGGTATGTTGAAGAAGGTGAATTCTCGCCAGCAGCCTGCGCAACCTCACCGTTTTGGGCATAACTCTATCATCCGATCTCAAAAATTGAGTGATTTATGAGCCAAAACGATCCTCTCTTCCGTGGATTTCCGTCAGTATATCAAAAATTGAATTCTAAAGTTAGTAAGATTTCATAAAAATCGTGCAAGTTGACAGACAACAGCAGCAAATGACCTCTTGATCTTCTGCTGTATTCCCAAGTCCAATCTCGATGTCGTATGAGCGATGATCTTCGAGATCTTCTCAATCTGCTATTCCATTTACCCTCTTTACGTATTAGGCGTGTCTCTCTTAGGGTTAGAACATTTGAGATGACTTATATATATGGGCTACAGCAGGGACCAGGAGGAGAAATTAGAGTTGGGCCTCCATTGGGCTTAAGTATCCAAGCTTAGCCCAAAGCTTATACTTAAGTCCAATAATAATAATATATACCACTAAAATATTATTAATGTTGGTAATCGATCGTTTGGTTAAAGTGACCCGTTAGGGTTCCATACGTTTCTAACATACAGCGGAAGCATAAAAGAATGAAACGTATTACCTTTCACCAAGGTATGTTGGAGAAGACGAATTCTCGCCACCAGCCTGCGCAGTCTCACGAGAATGGCCATAACTTCCTCATCCGATCTCCGATTTGAGTGATCTACACGGCAAATCGATCCTCTCTTCGGCGGCTTTCCGTCAGTATATTACACATCCAATTTTGAAGTCCATATGATTTTATAAAAATCATAGAAATTGGCGGACAGCAGCAGTAAACGACCTCTAGATCTTCTGCTGTATTCCCAAATCCAATATCAACGTCGTGTGGGAGACGATACTCGAGATCTTCTCAATCTGCTGTTCACTCTCTATCTCACGTATGTTAGACATAGAGAAATAGGTTTAGAACAGCTGAGATGACATATATATTGGCTACAGTAGGGACCAGGAGGAGAAATTAGAGTTGGGCATCCGTTGGGCTTAAGTATCCAAGTTTAGCCCAAAGCTTATACTTAATTCCAATAATAGTAATATATACCACTAAAATATTATTACTGCTCTACCGTTCTAATCCCAAAATTATGTTTTGGGCTCCTTCTTATTATGAGACCGATAGTCTCCCCATGCTTAAGATATACAATGTCCATTAATTAATTAAGTTACTGACAACTCCATTAATTAATATCTCATTCAAGAGTAGTACCACTCAACCTTATTATCATGCCGGAATAAATCCACCTGCAGGGTTTACATGATAATCCTTATGAGCTCCTCAAGGGGACATCATCAACCTATACCGGACATGGATTCCTTCTACAATCAACAGCACACCATAGAGATAGTACTACTTCCTAACTCACCGAGTTTGTTGATTTAATTACATGTAAATCTCACCCATTGATGAATCAAAGAAATACATACTGCCCTACGTGTCGAGGTTATTGTATACGGATTAAGAGGACGAACATCCATAATAACTGAGATCAAGTTCTTCTACATAGACAGTACAAGTCGAACGATCTTAAGCGGTCCTGCTCAATACACACAAAGTGTACTAACGTGATTCTATAGCCAAGACAAGCTAATACCAAACCACACTACAACCATCCCGATAGAGAGTCCCCGTCTAAGTGAGCATCTGTTTATACTTTATAAGGAAACCGATAATATGATCCTCCGCGTGTTGTCGCACACATATTATCTACAGTATAAAGTAAGTGGACTATTGCATCGGACATATAAATAAATTATAAGACGTAATCATTTGATCATATGATTCTCATTTCAAATAAATTGTTATAACATTGTTCATACTAAAGCTAGACTTTTTAGTATACAATCCAACAATCTCCCAATTATACCAAAAGACTATGCTGTCACGTCTTCCGCCATATATCTGATTCCCACTCCCACTACACGACCATCAAAAGCTCTCTCTTTAAGGTCCTTGTAAATGGATTTACTAAGTTATCATCCGATGCAATCTAGGCGACAACAACCTTTCCCTCATCATACGATTTCTCGTCACAGGTTGTACTCGCGCTCCATGTGTTTAATTTTCTTATTGGCTCGTGATTCCTTCAAGTTTGCAACTGCACCGTTATCATCAAAATAAATTGTGATAACCTTGGGCAAACTCAGAAACACTTCAAAGTCCATCATGAAGTTTCTAGAGTCATACAGACACTTTGACTGCCTCATAGGCTCCAATTTATCATCTTTCCATGATGGAGTCCGGAGTCTGAAGTATATTTCTATATAACACTCCTCTACATTATGGCTCTACTTCCTAAAATAAAACACATAACCTTTGAGGTGGACTTACTGCCGTCCCTATCTGATTTGAAAAATCTGAATCTATGTAACCCATAAGAAGCAGTGAATCTGTTCGGTATGTCCACATATAATTTCTGGTTCTTTTTCAGATACATAAGTATATGTCTTATCACAGTTCATCATTCTTGTTTTGGGTTACCTTGATACTCACAGACAATGCCTTCGGCAAAACAGATATCCAATCTCGTGCATAGCGTTCTTTAGATTAAGCTTTCTTATTCGCCGAAGCATAAAGAACCGCTTTCATCCCCTTTATCTTCTTTTTGTGTCTCAAGACACATTTCCTTAGATAAAGTCACATGCTAACACAAATAAGGATCGTATCATCTCATGAAACTTGAGACAAACATAACATCCTTTCTTGTGATCTGTATTACCGTGATCCAAAGGATATTTTTGCTTCTCTTAAGTCCTTCATCTCATACTGCTTTATCAATCATACCCATACGCCCGACAATACTTTTTATTGTCTCCAATGAGCAATATATCATCTACGTACAGTACAAGAAATACCACCACGTTTTCGTCACTCTTTTTCAATACACAAGACATATCCGCGCATTGATTAAATCCATATGACTGGATTACCTCATCAAAACAGATGTTTCATGTTCTTGAAGCTTGCTTTAGTCCATCGATGAACACTTTTAAGCTCATACTCAAAATGCTCTTAGTCCTATGCAATGATTCTCTCTGGTTGCTTCACATAGATGTTATCCTCAAGACTTCCAATCAGGAAAGTTGTCTTGACATCTATTTGCTATCCCTCATATTCCACATGAATAGCAACAAAAAGAATCCGGATCAATATAGACATAGCTACCGGCGAACAGGTTTCCACATAATCAAATATTTTCTTTCTGATTATACCTTTTCGCAACAAGCTTTGCTTCCAAGGTTTTCACCTTATCCTATGATCCTCTTTTATTTTACAGAGCCACTTCCAATGACTTTCACACCATCCGTGGTTCTACAAGTAGCCAGATCTAATTTAGAATTCATCAATTCTATTTCAACATTCATTGCACTTTGCTAAGATTCTGTATTTTTATCTTGTAGTGATTTGTTGTATTCGTGGGTCAACTCCATGTTTAATAGGGATCAAGTCTCACGACTCTCCTAAAACATATATCTTACCGGTTGTCAAACAACCATCCCACTACGACAAGGTAATACACACAATTGTGTATCAGACGTGACACGCGTTGCAGTTTACCTTGTGGTATATCCTCTTGTACAATTGGTACTAATACTTTGTGTTTTCCTTCTCACTTCCTTTAGAACAATTTATACATAGGTTTGTGATTTATTACATAGTCCTTTTCCAAAAAAATCTTGTATTTGTGCTAACAATCACCCTTCATTTTTCTGGGATATCCTTCTAACAGACAAACATTTTACGAAATGCTGTTTCTAGGGCATATCCATAAAATGAATTTAACAATTCCAAATAATTCATCATCTATCTAATCATTTCCATAAGAGTCTTTCTCTTATTAGGATTAGAAGACGCATTATTAATTACTATTTGTTGCATCCGTGGGATAAACATGATTTAAGAGTACAAATTGTCCACCAACGTACAACAACAAATTATAGCTCCATCCCGTATTACTATGACCATGTCATTTAAATGAAATGGAGTATCCATCCGTACATGCATAGAAATTGAAATAAAATTCTTTTTATGAAAACATATTTAAAGACAATTTCACATAATCAAACGTTTATTTCTATTCTTAGATAAATAAATAACTCCCACTGCAATAGCCACTACTTTCGTAGTATACCCATGTACCCAATAATAATCTCATCATCACTTAGTTACACGCTTTTAGTGATTACGGTATCTACATACAATGTCTTAGCAGATGCCATAACTAATCATGCTTTAACGACTAGTGAATGAAATACTAACCTTGTTCACATTATGATGAAAATGGCTTCCCTTCGCCACATGTTTTGTCAGAAGTTCCCCACCATATACAACCTCTCGTATTTCAGGTAGAACTTGCTCAAAACATCCAGACAAATTATGAAGAATAAATTGATCTAGGTTTCCCTTTCAATTTCTATTCCAAGCATTCCCAATTCATTCATCAACTTATCCATGACCTCTTGCCTTTCTTACTTACTCAAGTATCTGAAGAGTCGCATGAGACCATCATATTTCTATAAACCTCTCACCTCTTCACTAGAGACTTTAATAGGCATCATGAGACATCCTTAGTGAGAACATATATTTATATTTTCTTAAGCAGTAAAATTCGAAATCAAGATTCTTTTCTAATCATCTAATTTTGGACCAGTAAATATAGTTTCTTTCAGTAAACAATAAGTGATATAAAACCATTTAAAATTCAGAGAATCACAAATAAATACACTGATCAAATCTTGAAATTTTATCCATTTATATTGATTCCCTCAAAACAATATAAAATTAAAAATCACCTACATCTCAAGCACCGTGAGTCTGCAAGCCACGATAGTGTGGAAGTTTACAAACCCGAATATTTACAAGAGAAGATTTTACCCATTAATTTCATTTGTTAGCCTAACCTCATGACAAAATAATTAATAGTCAGTTCCTTTTTAGCCATGCAAATAAAAACAGTGACTCCAATGAGGAGGATACTTATTATTCACACCTAAGTGTACACCATTATTTGATCCCAAGTCCGCGGCCCAAGCTTATTCGCCTTACAGATAGAGAAGTACACACGCGCTCGGATAACTTCCTACGATCATCCATTATAAGTTTGTATAGTGATCTGCAAACAAACTCATCCGATGGGAGGAAGGTCTATGCCAACACGCAAGTTCATGTACATCACATTACAAACAATAAATATTTAATAAAGTCCGTACTAGTGATCCGTGAATAAACTGATCCGATGGGGAGGAAGGTCTATGCCAACACAAGTTTACTCACATTACGAAAAATAAGGCAGTAAATCACAGAGAATCATGCATACATATATAACAATAATCAAATAAATTAATTATGGCAATTATATAACAGCGAATTCAACTGTTCGCCACCATGCACGAATGTGAGGAAAGAATACGGGGATCGACCTTCTCGGTGAGATCGCAGAGATCGACATGCCTGGTTAGGTCATGGGGATCGGGGGAAGCGCCCCGAAACCTAATCTGAAAATCAGAAGCCAGTCTTCAAGAATTTTCCTCCAGATTCATTGCCCGATAACCTGCTCCACCAGCCCTGCACCCTGATCCTTCGTATTCCAGACGTATTTCACTACTGGCTATACTACACATTGGCATGACTCGTGCCAAACCTTGCACGTGTCGTTCCACTCCCGTGCAACACCCACACATGCTATCGTGCTGTCCAGCTGCACGCCTAGCTGCCTGGCATCTTGCACGACAGGTGCGGGCAGTAGTAGGCAATCGTGCCGGCTATGCCTCTGGGTCGTGCTGCCCAGCAACAACATCCTTGCCATCATAGCATCTACTTCAGTGCACGCCAGCGACGCCCGGTGCTCACACGGCAGTGCACAACTCGTGCGCTAGCTCGTGCATGCACGTTTGCCAATGAGCTTCCACGCTCGGCAGTGCTCGTGCGCCCATCACCCGACACTTGCTTGCAACCGTGTGCTCTTCACTCGGCCATCTAAATTTCTGCACGACTCGTGCACCTCACGCCCGACATGAGTTTGAAGTCGTGCACAGCAAGCTGTTCCTTGCCGTTCTGCTTGACCCGTTCGAAAATCCATAGGACTCGCCCAGAACGCCTGCAAGTCTCGCTCGGAATACTTTATGGCTCGCTCAAAAATCTGCAAGGCTTACCATGAAACACCACTGGGAATCACCTGTGTCGCAACCTGGTCACACCAGTAGCATGATCGACGCACGACTTCACTGTCGTTCAGCAAAGACCAGGCTGCCTGCCGCTCATCTCGCATTGTCAGAGCGCCACCCATGCGCGATCATGCACGCCCAGCCCTGCCTCTTTGTCAACTTAACGTCAATCGGCTGCTATCGGTGCCTCCATGCAAAGTCGGTTTAGTCCATGCCATCACCGTGAAACTGCCATGCTTTCACCAGTAGCCACACCTATGTGCGATGCAGGGGCTATCTGGCGCCTCATCATCAGCCCCTCACCATTAGCCGCCGTGCCCAGCCCCGCTAGCCGCGCCAATTCCGGCGCTTTCACTGTCACCCAACGAGCCATCACCGCCATCATCGACCCGTCGTGTGGTGCTCGTGTGTGGCCATGTACAATTAGAGTATTCTACAGTAAATTTAATTCTAAACCCTAATTCATGTACACACACATAAATCCTAGCCTAACATTTCACGCTTCACCATGAAACCGAAGCTCTGATACCAATTGTTGGCGTTCGATCATTTGGTTAACATGAACCGTTATGAGTTCCATAAATTTCTAATTCAGCGGAAGTAAGAAACCACAGAAACGTATTAGCTTTCACTAGGGTATGTTGAAGAAGGAGTATTCTCGCTGGCAGCCTGTGCAGCCTCACCGTTTTGGTCATAACTCTCTCATCCGATCTTGGAATTGAGTGATCTATGTGCCTAAACGATCCTCTCTTCCGTGGCTTTTCGTCAGTATATTACACATTGAATTCTAAAGTATGTAAGATCTTATAAAAATCTTGCAAGTTGGCGGATAGAAGCAGGAAACGACCTCTTGATCTTCTACTGTATTCCCAAGTCCAATCTCGACGTCGTGTGAGCGACGATCTTAAGATCTTCTCAATCTGCTGTTTCATCTACCCTCTTCATGTGTTAGGCGTGTCTCTCTTAGGGTTAGAACAGCTGAGATGACTTATATATATGGGCTACAGCAGAGACCAGGAGGAGAAATTAGAGTTGGGCGTCCATTGGGCTTAAGTATCCAAGCTTAGCCCAAAGCTTATACTTAAGTCCAATAATAATAATATATGTCACTAAAATATTATTACTGCACTATCGTTCTAATCCCATAATTACATTATGGGCACCTTCTTATTATGAGCCCGACAGTCTCCCCATGTTTAATATATACAATGCTCATTAATTAATTAAGTTGCTGACAACTCCATTAATTAATATCTCATCCGAGAGTAGTATCACTCAACCTCATTATCATGCCGGAATAAATCCACCTGCAGGGTTTACATGATAATCCTTATGAGCTCCTCAAGGGGACATCATCAACCTATAACGGACACAGATTCCTTCTACAATCAACAGCACACCACAGAGACAGCAATATTTTCCAACTTACCGAGTTTGTTGATTTAATTACATGTAAATCTCACCCATTGATAAATTAAAGAAATGCATACTGCTTTACGTGTCGAGGTTATTGTATAGAGATTAAGAGCACGAGCATCCATAATAACTTAGATCAAGTTCTTCTATATAGACAATACAAGTCGAATGATCTCAATCGGTCTTGCTAAATATACACAAAGTGCACTAATGTGAGAAGAAAAGGAAGAAAAATATTGGTTGAGCGATATGAAGAAAATAAAAAAAAATGGTTAAATCTTGCTTAAGGGTAGTGCCTGAAACCGGTACCTTGACTGCTTAGAAGGGTAGTGCCTGAAACTTGTACTCTTGTACTTTGAAGAAATGAGGCTTTTCATAAATAGGGTATTCAATAAGGTATTCACCTCAACTCTCTACTAATGAATAGAGTATTCAATAAGGCTCAAGTAAAGGATGAATGAGGCTTTTTATCACGGCTTGCCAAAGAAAACGCTTTTAAAGGCTCAATAGGGCTTTCAATGATTTATATAGTACATCGGAAGGTAAAATTTAGCTAAGTGACTCAAATAAATAATAATGACCTAATTAGATCATGTCCTATTGACTAACAATCATAAGTCTCATACAAGACACCAAGCCAAGTTCTAGAATACGGTTATATGAACGATTCTCACAAGAATAAATTATCATGCATAGATGTAGCATGATTTCATAAGGCTCAAATTCTCACATGGGTAAATAGAATCCTAAGCACTCCTCATAGAATATAATCATGATCAATTCCACAATGAACTCCATATATTTAACAAGTTATACATGCTTATCATTAACAAAATCAACACATGCAAAATATGAATGCAACATACTAATCAAGAACCCATCATATCAATCCAAATCGAGAATCACCAACAAATTCAACATCAGAATCAGTCAGAATATCAATACATGTCACTCACACCACCAAATACCCATCATGTAAAGAGAAAAGAGAAGGGGGATGAGATGAAACAGATAAAGATGAAAACCTGGCGCTCTCTACTCCTCCGGAGCATCATCATCACTATCACCTCGGCGCCAATCATCGAAATCTCTTTGTAGGGTATCCATCTTCTTATCCAGAGCTTCATAATTATCACTTAAATCTCCCAATCTCTGATCCATTACCACATAGTTGGCATGCAGTGCGTTGTACCACATATCGAGCGCGGCATAACTTGTCGTCAGTAGGTCCAATTGGCGGTTTATCTCCTTCTGATTATTGTTCAGGTTGACAAGATGCTCATTCATCAACCTAAACTGCTCCCTGTAGAACTCATCCGAACCGCCCCAATATTGCTGCGGCTGCTGTGGTGGTGGCATCTCATACTGCTGCGGCTGTTGAATCTCTATCTCGGGATGGTCATGCTCCTCTCCATGCATCTCATCATCATGCTCCTCGTGTTGAGGTTGCTGTTGCTGCTTATTATCTACTATCCTCTGCAGCTCCTGATACATCCTAGCGGCGTACATCTGAGCAGCATTCTCCCAGTCTCATCCCTCATGCACGTAATGGATATCATCTCGTGCGCCAAAGTATTCATCAACCTATTGTCATCATTCCGGATCATAATCATGGCCCTCGCATCATATGGAAACATGAAAGAATATGGGTTAGAACCCCTAGTGTAAAACGAGTCTCTATCCCGATGCAATGCAAATCCAGCTTTAACACATGCACCCATCACGAGATCCGAATCCTCCCAAATAGGTGTAATGACAGTGAAATCCATGTGGTGCGACTCAGCCACAAGAGCAAGCAATCCTCCAATGTTCACTCTCTGAAAAGTGGAACTCCTGAATCTGTAGAGCTGCTGAATCAGATACGAGCCAATATTAAACTGCACTCCATTCAACATACACCATAGATCATACAACTCTCCTCTAGATACGCAACTTCCCTCAGATCGGGCAAATAGGTGTTGCCCAAAACTCTATCCATGTATCGAAGGACCGGGTTGCGAACCAAATCAGCACGAGCATCCTTCGTCTTGAAATCCATGTCCTCTCCTGAAATAGCTCTCCAGAAATCATTCGGTCTGAAGTGCCCATTCTCATACCTAGAAATCCCCCTAGGAGTTCCTAGTAGCACATTGAAATCCTTAGCTGTCCAAGTTCTTTTCTCGCCTCCCAGCTGGAATGAACATTCATAAGGAAGAGAACTCGAACCCTTCTTGATGGTAATCGAGCACAATACCTCCGCAGTCACATGAAAATATGTCGGCCTCTTCAGCTCCATGAAGCGACGGATGCCCACGTAATCAAACATCCATATAATATCATCCCGAATATTCATCGTCCTCATTGCATCATCATCCTTGTACCTCGTGCGAGCAATCTTATCAGACATCGCACCCCATCTATCCTTTATCTCCTCCTAATTCTCCATTTGTATATTAAAGTTCCTAGGCAGCCTCTCCTTAAGCCGTAATTTCTTCATAACCTCGTCTTCATGAGGCTGCCTATCATCCCTCCTCTTGGAGAGAATTTCAATTGCCTTTCATTTTTCTACAAGAATAATATTTCAATACTAAGAAAATACAAGAAAATCAACCAATCTAAGTTCAAAACTAACTATACATTAAACTCTACTCAAGACTTCAAGTTATTCATGTACAATCAACTTCAAACAAACATGCTTCCAACTCCATATGTTCATAAAATTTAACAATGAATCCATACACTTGCTATTCCAATTTCACTTGATCATTCAACTTCTCCAACAAGATCAATTCATCATTCACTTCACTTCCTAAGCATGCAATTTATCAAACTTTATAAATTCAACAAAAAATTCTAACATGCTTCACTTTACCACTCAAATTGCTCAACAACTTCAAGTAAAGACCATGGTCTAACAACAAATTACAATTAAAATCGGACCCATAACTTGTTCATATGAAATTTCAAACAAAAATTCCAATTACACCATGAATCCACATAAAAATAAGTTCAATCAAGTTACCCACTTAAAATTAAGCAATAGAACTTCAATCCTACGGTAATAGAGTCAAGAGAACGTATCTTTCGATCCAGCCATATCTTAGTATGAACAATGAAGAAAATCCCCAAAATTGGGTGAGAAACCCTAGTTTTTAAACTAAAATTCTTCAAATCCGTGAGAAATCAAGTATAGGAAGGGTGAAAAGTGGTTTAATCGGAGTAGAATGAAGTAAAATCAAAGTTTGAATGAGAGGATTCGAGTGCGGGTGGTGTGAAGTGTATGAAACAGGGGCAAAAATCACATTTAAACACGCTTTACTTGGGTTGGTTCGACTCGAACTAGGTGGTCGAACCGCCTCTTTGTGGTCGAACCATGTCTTTGGACATTTTTTGATCCAGTTTGACTCGAACTATTGGTCAAACCAGGACGTCGAGGTCTAACTAGCCTGTAACAAAATTTTATGTTGCTGGTTCGACTCGAACCTTTGGTCGAACCACAGCCTCTTGGTCAAACCAACCTGTAAAATTTTCTCTGATTGTTGGTTCGACCTCCATCACTGGTTGAACCATGCTGCTGCTACGTCAAAAACGAGTTTTCTTGGTCCCCTGCAAACTTTAAGATCAAAAATGATCATTAGGTACCAAAACAGAGCAAAACTATAGCTAGAGAACCACCATTAAGACTCAATAATAATTGTATATATACTTCGCATACGACACAATAAATAAAACACCACTGAACATTAGGCAAATTGTAAAAAATTGACAAATCAACACCGATTAAAGTGTTAATATACCGCAAAAAATCAACTCCCCTAACAAATGTAACAAATAAAAGATTATAATCTCGGTGCTACAATGAGGTAAGTACATCACACTCCCCCAAATCTTAGTAGAAACTATAGTCGAAACTAAGTTTTCAAAGAGATGTAATTTCCGATAAGTAAACACGTTAAGTATAAAAATTTCTTACTTACACTAAAGAAATAAAATAATAAAACAGGAGGGAAAGCCCCCAACATGCGCTCTTGTTTAACATCGAAGAGTAACGACGGTACCAAATCAATGAAAGGTATCCTCAAAGATGATGCAAGCATCATCCAGTGACTTATAATACTTCAATCGATGTCCATTCGCTGCTATGATGTCTCTGTCCTTGTCCATGATCTCAAAACTCCCCCCTCCGCAGGCTCTATGGATAATGAACGGTCCCATCCATTTCGATTTCAATTTTCCTGCAAAGAGCTTCAAACGAGAGTTAAAGAGTAATACCTCATCACCTTGCTTGAATTCCTTGTAAGTGATCTTCGAATCATGCCATTTCTTCATTCTTTCCTTGTAGATCACCGAATTCTTGTAAGCTTGATTTCTTAACTCGTCAAGTTGATTGATTTGTGTCAACCTCAACTCCTTTTGATCCTTAAGACACAAGTTCAAAATTCCGACAGGCCCAAAAAGCCTTATGGTGAATTTCTATGGGTAAGTGGCACAGTTTCCCATAGACAGTTTGATAAGGTGACATGTCAAGCAAGTTTCACAAGCAGTTCGGAACCCCCACAAAACATCATCGAGCTTCATAGCCCAATCTTTCCTATTAGTTTCGACTATCTTCTCTAAAATTTGTTTCACTTGTCGGTTGGAGACTTCAACTTGCCCATTAGCTTGAGGATGATAGGGTGTAGTAACCCTATGCTTAACATCATATTCTTTGAGAACTCTTTCAAGAAGCTTGTTGATGAAGTGGGAACCTCCATCACTTACAAGTGCTCTAGGAAATCCATAACGGGCAAAGATATGTTTCTTCAAGAAAGACAACACAATCTTCGAATCATTCATGCGAGTAGGAATGGCTTCCATCCACTTAGAAACATAATCCACTGCTAAAAGGATGTAGAGAAATTCATTAGATGGGGGAAACCGCCCTATAAAATTGATTCCCCATACATCGAAGATTTCAACAACAATGCTCGGCTGAAGTGGCATCTCATCTCTTCTACTTATGTTTCCCATCCTTTGACATCTATCGCATGTCGCCACATAGAATTCACAATCTTTAAACAAAGTAGGCCAATAAAGAGAAGATTGAAGTACCTTAGCTGCAGTCTTTTGAGCTCCGAAGTGCCCTCCGTTAGGTTGTGCATGGCAAAAATCAAGAACACTCTCCATCTCCATCTCGGGCACATACCTACGGACGATAGAATCCATACAAATCTTGTAGACGAATGGATCATACCATATAAAAGTCTCAACATCTCTCTTAAACTTCGCAAGTTGATACCTGTTGAGATCTCTCAGAATTTCTCCTACGGCAATGTAATTGACATAATTAATTCGCATACCATGGATCCAGTCCTTGAGCAGCTACTACACAAGCTCTCTCCACTCCTTCAGCAAACACCGCCATAATATTCTCATCATGGAACATCTCCTCTATGTATTCGAAAGAATCATCACAATGCTTCCTTGTGTCCAACCTTGATAGGTGATCCGCCAACACATTCTCTGTACCTTTCTTATCCCGGATCTCCATATCAAACTCTTGCAGAAGAAGGACCCATCTAATGATCCTTGGCTTTACTTCCTTCTTCTCCATCAAGTACCGGATCACAGAATGATCCATGTACACTATCGTCTTCATGCCAACTAAATGCTGTCGAAACTTATTGAATGCATACACAACAGCTAGAAACTCCTTTTCAATGACAGTGTAATTCATTTGTGCTGCATCAAAAGTCTTACTCACATAGTAAATGGCGTAGAACTTCTTCTCTCTCATCTGCCCAAGAACCACTCCAAGTGCTAAATCACTTGCATCACACATAAGTACAAACAGTTGAGTCTAATCCGGTGTGATCAAGATAGGTACAGTAATAAGTACCTCCTTCGAAACTTGAAAAACTATTAGGCATTCATTATCAAGAACAAAAGGAACATTCTTTTCAAGTAAGTGAGACAACAACTTGGAGTATTTTGAGAAGTCTTTGATAAATCTTCTATAAAATCATGTGTGTTCAAGGAAGGACCGTACTCCCTTCTCATTAGAAGGTGGTGGAAGCTTCTCAATCACCACCACCTTTGCTCTCTTAGCCAAAATATGATGTCTAAGTACAATCCCATCTCTCACCATGAAATGACACTTCTTCCAATTCAAGACAAGATTAGTTTTTCGGCATCTCTTCAAAACAATAGATAGGTTAGATAAACAAATATCAAAGGAGGAACCAAACACAGAAAAATCATCCATAAACACTTCCATGATCTTTTCTATCAACCCATCAAATATGGCCATCATGCAATACTGAAATGTAGCAGGTGCATTACATAATCCAAAAGGCATCTTCCTAAAGGCAAAAGTTCCATAAGGGTAAGTAAAAGTAGTCTTTTCCTGGTCCTCGGGTGCAATCATAATTTGATTATACCCCGAGTACCCATCTAAGAAAGAATAAAAATCATACCCCGCAAGACGATCAAACATTTGATCCATGAAAGGAAGAGGAAAGTGGTCTTTGCATGTATTTTTATTCAATTTCTTGTAATCAGTACACACACTGTTGGCGTTCGATTGTTTGGTTAACGTGAACCGTTAGGGTTTCATGCATTTTTAAATTAGTGGAAGCAAGAAACATAGAATCGTATTACCTTTCACCAGGGTATATTGAAGAAGATGAATTCCCCCAGCAGCATGTGTGGCCTCACGATTTTGGGTATAACTTCCTTAACCGATCTTCGATTCGAGTGATCTACATGCCAAAACGATCCTCTCTTCAGTGGCTTTCCAATGGTGTATCACACATCCAGTTTGGAGTTCCACACGATTTTAGAAAAATTATGGAAATTGAGAAACAACACTAGCAAACTACCTCTTGATCTTCTGCTGTATTCCCAAGTCCAATCTTGACGTCATGTGGGCGACGATCCTCAAGATATTCTCAATCTGCTGTTCCCTTACCCTCTGATGAGAGTGTAAATTCACGTATTCTGGGCTCTAACTTGTGTGGGAATTGAGTACGATGGAGTCTTTTATTGAGACAAATCGGTTTGTCTATGAAAAAGGCACGAATCAGAGAGTACAAGGGCTTGTAGAGCATATTTGTACAGGAAAATAGGCCTTAAAAGCTCAGAATTGGAAGACACAATTTTTGAGGCAATTTTCGAAGGCTGTTCGACCTCAAGACCTTGTTCGACCATCATCACTTTGGTCGAACAAGGTGGCCATGTTGAACAGATTATGCAGATTCGTCCAGAGAGCTTGCTCGACTTGGAGATGTTGCTCGACTAGAATCATCTTGGTCGAGCAGATAAGTGATGTCAAAAAAAATGTGTAAAAACTTACAATGAGCTTGCTCGACCATTGCTCAGTTGAAGGCCTTGCTCGACCAGTCAAGGCTTGGTCGAACGGATTCTCGCTGCCCCTATTTATGGTAATTTCGGATGTATTTTACCAAATTTGACGTGTGCTTCAAGCAAAAGCCCATCCTAAGCCCATAAGGAGGTTCCATGAGTATAAAAGAAGAGCTTTCACAGGAGAAAAAGGACGACACAAATCATTCATCATCCATCCACCACCGAAACCCTACCATCATCCGAAGGAGTCGTGAAGAGAGGTTCGTCTGGCGTGTCAAGTAAGATCATACCAATCAACCATGATTTTTCCTAGATCAATTATGGGCTAGAACCGCTCCAGTAGTTCTAGGGTTATGAAAGTTTTATGAGTTAATTGAATTTCCATGTGTAAACTCTGTACAACACTACTTATGGTTTATTTTATATAAGATTGTGCTTTTTTAATTCATACTCATGGTCGTTTTGTGCATCATTAAATGTTATGTAGAGTCTGAATATATAGCTTGGTTATTGATTGAGTACGCTCACTGTTGAGCAGGATTACATGTTATAATTCTAAGTGAAGAGATTCCGAAGCCTTATTAGAACTATCTTATATAGATACTTGTTAATTAAATATTGTTCGAGTTAATAAGTAGGATAAAGAGTATAACGTCAAAGTACCTCTAAAGGGAGATCATATCAGGTTAGAGTACTAAGTGCACGGGAAATAATTGATATTGGTTGTACCTAGAAAGGGGGTGAATTATATCTCTTGCTCCAAGGATATTCACACGTGTCATCGCTTGTTTACTTGTGTCTATAGAGTAAACTTGCATGGTTTAGTGATGCGCCCATAAACCACAAGGCAGAGTCGGACAATAACACATGGAAAGAAAATTAAAAAGTAAAACTGGATGACTCGAAGAACTACTTAATTTCTTACTTGATCGAAACCGTATTTTCCCTATTGCTTGTTTATTTAATGTGCTATCTAAATTCTTCGTTATTTAGTTCATAACTATTCTAAATAAATTTGCCATTATAGTCTTAGTTAATTAGAATATAACTAAATTGATAATAATCTGTCCCTCGGGTTCGATAATCACTTGGTCACCTATCGAGACTACAATTGATATCCTTATACTTGAGGATTAATTTTGTGTGTTGAGAAAACGCTCATCAACTTCTTGGCGCCATTGACGGGGACGACATAGATTATTAGTTTATTATTTCTAGTTTAATTGAGATTATATTATTCTTATCTTTGATTTCTAATACTTTATTTTCTTAGGTGTATGCTCACTAGATCGAAGACAGGTGAATTAGAGCCTTATAATCTGGAGATTGGAGCATCGTCGAGGAAGAAAAAGAAAAAGAAGAAGAAAAATAAGAACAAGAACGTTGACCTAACTGAGGCTCTTAATTTAGGAGTTGAAGTTTTCGTTCTGAATTCACAAATGATTGAAGCTGCAACCGAAGATAATTTGGAAGTAGAGACAGTCAACATGGCTGCGAATCCTGATACACTTGCCATCCGTGAAGTCTTTAAGAACAACGGAGGGGGCAATGCTGGGTTGTTAGGAGCGAGAGGGACTAGAGCCGATTTCGATTTACACACTGCTCTTATCACCATGATTGAAAGGAGTTCCTTCTCTGGGGGAACCTTTGAAGATTCTCAGCAGCATCTAAATAAGTTCCTTGGGTATGCAAGTACACAAAAAGATGCAGGAGCTCATGAGGATGCGAGGAAGATCATATTGTTTAAGTTCTCGCTGAATGAAAAAGCGAGAGATTGGTACCATAATCTTGATGCTGCTGAATGTGATACATGGGAGAAGTTGAAAGTGAAATTCTTGGAGCGATACATGCCACCTTCAAAGGTGTTCAAGATTAAGCAAAAAATCAATCAATTTGCTATCCATGGTAATGAGACAAATTCAAGGACATGCTTCGAAAGTTTCCACAACATGGGCTATCTAAAGCTCAATATATCAGTATATTCTACAATGGGTTGGATTGCGATTCTCGTGTTACTTGATGCTTCTTCTAATGGAGCATTGCTTATGAAGTCACCCATTGAGGCCGAGAAGCTTTTTGAGGTACCCATTGATGAATTCAAAAGATTGGCCAACTGATAGAGTGAGAGGCACTTATGTCCTTGGTAAAGTAGCACAGGTTGAGCATACTATGGTAAAGTCGGAAAGAGATGATGAGATCGTCTCTAGCTTGGCTAATATTAGCAAATTACTAGAGTCTCAGCAAAAGCAGATCGCGGATTTACCTCTGAGAGTACCAATGATGCAGCAGGATAGTGGCTATGAATGAGCTAGCCAAGAGGAGATCGAGGAGGCAAACTATGTCATGGGTCAAAGTATTCAAGGAACTAGGTACCCAAATCAAGGAAACCGGAATTATCAGGGGAATTACAACAATCGTGGTCCCCCGGGTAATTACCAACAACCAAGGAGGCCAAAATTTTCATGGACTAATCTGAGTAATACGATGCAAGCTCCTATTGGTGTTGATCCGGGAGCTAAGGTGGAAGAAGGGAAGCTGGGTTTCAAGGATACGATGAACAGGTACATGGCGAGGAACGATGCAAGAGTGGATCGTCTTTAGGCTAAGTTAGAAAAGAAAATAGATACTAATCATGAGAATTTGTCTAAACAAGTGAAAGATCTTACGTTGTTGATGGGAGATATGGCCAGAAACATAAATAAATTAACTCAAACTATTGAGAAAGGAAAGTTCCCATCTCAAAGTATTGAGAATCCAAAGTCTTGCCATGCCATCACATTGAGGTCGGGAACACAATATGAAGGTCCGATGATACCGGCGAGTGAAAACGAAGGAAGTAGGGGAGTTGGTCGACCAAACTACAGTTGTTCGACCAGACCAGCTGGTCGAACAGAAGTCGAGTAGACTCTGGAGAAACATAATTATGGTACTCTATTTTTAGACTCGCCGTTTGACCAGACCATCTTGGTCGAACGAAGGTCGAACAATACCTAGAGAATGTGATTTCTCGATCTGCTAAGTTGCTCGACCAAGACAGTACCATTCAACCAGACCAGCTTGGTTGAACGGTGGTCGAGCAACACTTGAAGGAATAGAGCTTGCAATCAGATGGGTTGTTCGACCAATTCCAATCTATTTGACCATACCAGCTAGGTCGAATGAAGGTCGAGCAATTTCGTACAGATCCTGATTCTATCCCTAATGCTACACCCGTTGATCAGAACATTATGGCACTACCTCAAGAGCATAACAGGTTACAATAGAAAAGAAGAGGGAAAGAACCAAGAGATTGAGAGCCGAAAAGGATAAAGCGGAGAAGGTTGAACGTGATGAATGGGGGATTCCCAAAATAAAGATACCTCCGCCATTTCCTTTCAAGCTTTTCAAAAAGGATCGAAAGAGAAGTTCAAGAGGTTTTCAGACATCATAAACAAGATAAGTTTGAACATTCCTTTCTCTGAAGCGATCTTGCAGATGCCGTATTATGTCTGTTTTCTGAAAGATATTCTTCTTCATAATTTTGAAGAAGAGAAGCTTAAACAAAATTGAAACAGTGAATCTGTCGAAGAATTACAGCTCGATCATACAAAGGAAGCTGCCAGCTAAGTTGAAAGATTTGGGAAGCTTCACTATCTTATGTGAAATTGAAAAGGGGCCGGCACGACGAGCCTTGTCCGATCTTGGGGCAAGTATCAATTTGATGCCATTGTCCATCTTTAAAAGGATTGGTTTGGGGAGTTAACTCCCACATCGGTGGCTCTACAACTAGCGGATAGGTCTATGACCTTTCCGAAGGGTGTTATTGAAGATGTTCTTGTCAAAGTAGAGAAGTTCGTCTTTCCTGTGGACTTTCTTGTGCTTGAGATGTAAGATGACAAGGATAATATCCCTCTAATCTTGGGGAGACCTTTTCTTGCGACTGCGGGAGCTATGATTAATGTGCAAAAGGGTGAGCTACGGCTGAGGATGGATAAAGAAGAGATCTTATTTAACCTTGACAAAGCAATGAAGATGCCCATGGAGGCGCATTGTCATAGTATAGACGTGGTGGAGGAGATCGTGAAGGAAGATATGTCCTTGATTCTCTCAAAGGATCCCCTTGAGACATGCTTGACGGAGTCTTTTACTTTTCCCACCACGGAGCTAGATGAACTCTCTAACGAGGTATGTATTGATTTTCTTGAAAACTTGCTTGCTTTGGGTGATGTGATGACAGGTATCAATCGGAGAGGACAAAGGTTGAAGAGGTCAAGTGGACTAGGAAGTACTTACCATTGGATAGAGAAAGCGCACCTCAAGAAGAGAAGAAAGATGAGTTGAAACCGCTACCAGAGCACTTGAAGTATGCATACCTTGGTGACAATGAACAGTATCCGGTGATTGTATCTTCTTCCCTTGATGATGATCAACTTGAGGAATTGTAAGATTTGCTTAGAAAGTATAAGTCTGCGATTGAGTGGTCTCTTGATGATTTAAAAGGCATTAGTCCTTCATATTACATGCATAGAATAATATTGTTGGATGAGGTCAAGAGTAGTATTCAGAATCAGTGGAGGGTGAATCCCGCTATTCAAGAAGTGATTAGGAAGCAAATCCTAACGTGGCTAGATGCAGGGATTATATATCCCATTAGTGATTGTCCCCATGTGAGTCCATTGCATATAGTAGCTAAGAAGGGTGACATGACTATTGTGAAAGCTGAAGATAGAGACACATTAGCCACTAGGATTCGTATGGGGTGGCGTGTGTGTACGGATTACAGGAAACTGAATGAAAATACATTCAAAGGCCATTTTCCCCTTCCTTTTATGGATCAAATGCTTGATTGTCTTGCAGGGTATGAGTTTTATTATTTCTTGGATGGGTACTCGGGTTATAATCAGATTATGATTGCTCTCGAGGATCAAGAAAAGACTACTTTTACTTGCCCTTATGCAACATTTGCCTTTAGAAAGATGCCTTTTGGATTATGTAATGCGCCTGCTACATTTCAGTGTTGCATGATGGCCATATTTGATGGGTTGATCGAAAAGATCATAGAGGTGTTTATGGATGATTTTTTTATTTTATAGAAGATTCATAAAAGACTTCTCCAAATACTCCAAGCCCTTATCTCATTTACTTGAAAAGGATGTTCCTTTTGTTTTTTATGAAGAATGTCTAACAGTTTTTTAGGTTTTGAAAGAGGCGCTTATTACTACACCGATCTTGATCACACCGGATTGGACTCAGCCATTCGTACTTATGTATGATGCGAGTGATTTAGCACTTGGAGTGGTGCTTGAGCAGTTGAGGGATAAGAAGTTTTGCGCCATTTACTCTGTGAGTAAGACTTTTGATACTACACAAAAGAACTACATGGTGGCTGAAAATGAGTTTCTAGCTGTGGTGTACGCGTTCAATATGTTTCGACAGTACTTGGTTAGCATGAAGACTATAGTGTACACAGATCACTCTGCGATATGGTATTTGATGGAGAAGAAGAAAATAAAGCCGAGGATCATTAGATGGATCCTTCTTCTGTAGGAGTTCGATATGGAGATCCGAGATAAGAATGGTACGGAAAATATTTTGGCGGATCACCTATCGAGGTTGGAGACAAGGGAGCACTATGATGATTCTTTCGTGTACGTAGAAGAGATGTTTCCCGATGTGAAGATAATGGCAGTGTTCGTTGAAGGAGCGGAAAGAGCATGTATAGTGGCTGCGTAAGGGATGGATCCATGGTATGCGGATTATGTGAATTACATTGCCGTAGGAGAAATTCTAAGAGATCTCAACCGTTATCAACTTGCGAAATTCAAGCAGGATGTTGAGACTTGTATATGGTATGATCCGTTTATCTACAAGATATGTACGGATTCCATAGTCCGTAGGTGTGTGCCTGAGATGGAGATGGAGAGCGTTCTTGATTTTTGTCATGCACAACCTAACGGAGGGCACTTCGGAGCTCAAAAGACGGCAGCGAAGGTACTTCAATATGTTCTTTATTGGCCTACTTTGTTTAAAAATTGTGAGACCTATGTGGAGACATGCGATAGATGTCAAAGGATGGAGAACATAAGTAGGAGAGATGAGATGCCACTTCAGTCGAGCATTGTTGTTTAGATCTTCGATGTATGGGGGATCTATTTTATGGGGCCTTTTTCCCCATCTAATGGATTTCACTACATCCTTTTAGCAGTGGATTATGTTTCTAAGTGGGTGGAAGCCATTCCCACTCACGTGAATGATTCAAGGACTATTTTATCTTTTTTGAAGAAACATATATTTACCCGTTTGGAGTTCCTAGAGCACTAATAAGCGATGGAGATACTCACTTCGTCAATAAGCTTCTTGAAAAGGTTCTCAAGGATTTTGGTGTTAAGCATAAGGTTACTACACCCTATCACCCTCAAGCGAATGGCAAGCTGAAGTCTCCAACCGACAAGTGAAGCAAATTTTGGAGAAAGTAGTCGGAACCAATAAAGTGGATTGGGCTATGAAGCTCGATAATGTTGTGTGGGGGTTTCAGACTGCTTATAAGACAGTGTTGGATATGTCACTGTATTAAATTATTTATGGGAAGACGTGACACTTACCCATAGAGATTCAACACCGGGCTTTTTGGGCATTGAGGAGTTTGAACTTGTCTCTTTAAGATCAACAGGAGTTGAGGATTGATTAGCCATTTTGTAGTCGGGATGACTAATTAAAATAATTTATCGAACCACAGGGAGGTAGGCGCTAGAGCTTAAGCGAGATAACGTTTATCGCAATTTTATAGAGACGAAATATCAATGGGTAGTTTGATCAAATAAGAAAGTAAATCAATCAAAGAAAGCAAGCAAGCATTGATTAGCAAACAAAATAGATGGATGAATGAGTGGTTTTTCAAGTTGAGTAAAAGTGATATTAACAACAATTAGGAAGTGCAAATCCTAGGATAAATTCATCAAATTCATATGATCATGGGTTTAGACCAAGGGTCAACACTAAGTTCACCTAAACTCTCTTTCAAGATAAATAGGATATGGAATCAAGGTCAATAGATTGGTTCTCACTCAAACAATTCTAACTAGGTACTAAGCTTGAGGTGAGAGCCCCTTCACACGATTAATCAACCTCTCGATCAAACCAATCACATGTTCTATCAAAGGGTTCTAAACTCTAAAGGATTTCTCAATCAATTTACAATTTATAATGAACATGAAGTGTTTGATGAAATGATTCACTTAATTATCCTGAACATATAATTGATTTCTCAATCTAATCACATATCTAGAACAACTAAACACACAAATCAACAAAACAAATCAAGCAATTAATAATCAATGATAGAAAATCAATTAATCCAATCAACATATGAATTTAAATACACAAATCCCAAAATTATCCAACAACTCTCATGTTGCTAATCTCACAAGGGAGATTACCCTACCATATTCATAAAGAAATTAACATAGACAATTAAATCCTTACAAATCATGATAAAACTATGAGCTTTAATACAAAGATTGAATGGAAACTCCCTAGATCTATCTTCAATGGTGATCTTCTTCCCTTCTTTGCACTTTCCTCTCTTCCTTGATCATTTTCCTTCACTTGGATGTAGAAATTGATGGTGGGATGATGGTAGATCCAAAGGATGAAGAATGGATGAAGATGATGGTGTGGAATGGAAGAAATGGTGTGTGAGGTGTGTGTAGTGTCCAAAAAAACCGAATCTCACTTCAAATGTTGAATAAATGGGTATTTAAACCCCTTGGGAAGCTTCTAGAAGTTTATAGAATTTTTCTGATCCCAACACCTACACAGCTCGTGTGCAGCACACGGCCACAGGGGTGGCCGTGTTGTGTCTTCTGATGCTCGCACACGTCCCGCGTTCTGCACACGGCCACAGGGGTGGTAGTGTAGGTGTTTCGGGCGACGGAGCACGGCCAATTCCAACAGGGCCGTGTTCTGTACATGGCCCGTGTTCTTGATGCCCTGTTTCCTTCACTGTTTTAGCTCGTTCTCCCTCGTTTCAACAACTAAAAAGTACACCTAAATACGGAAAAACTAATACGAAAATACATATAAAAAGACACTAAAATATAGGTAAAAATATCACTTAACAAGGATGACTCATATCAATCAATTGGACAAGTTCAGAAATCATGCTTACAAGAATTCGGAGATCTATATGGAGAGAATAAAGAAATGGCATGATTCAAAGATCTCATACAAGAAGTTCAAGCAAGGTGATGAGGTATTACTTTTTAACTCTCGTTTGAAGCTCTTTGCAGGGAAATTGAAATCGAAGTGGACAGGGCTGTTCATTATCCATAGAGCCTGTGGAGGGGGGAGTTTTTAGCTTATGGAAAAAGATGGGACATTATCGCGGCGAATGGCCATCGTTTGAAGCATTACAAGTCGCCGGATGATGCTTGCGTCGTCTTTGAAGATACCTTGTAATAGATTGGTACCGTCGTGACTCTCTGAAGTTAAATAAGAGCGCCTGTTGGGGACTTTCCCTCCCATTTTACTACTTTATTTTCATTGGTGTGAGTAAGAAACTTTTATATTCGACGTGCTTATTATTCGAAAATTACATCTCTTTACAAACTTAGTTTCCACTATAGTTTCTACTAAGTTTGGGGTGGTGTGATGTACTTATCTCATCATAGTACGGAGAGTATAATCTTTTCTTTGTAACGTTTGCTAGGGGAGTTGATTTTTTGCAGTATATTAAAACTTTAACCGGTTTTGATGTATCGATTTTTTGCAATTTGCCTAGTGTTTAACGGTGTCTTTGTTTTTAAGTATCGTTGCGGAGTTGCACTTGATTTTATATGGTTTAAAAGTCGTTCTCAAGCTTAGAAAGTGTTATCTTGATGCTTGATGTTGTCCTAGAGTTGAATGTTGCAGGGAGAAACGAGAAGAGTTCGAATTTTCAAGATGACAGGTTATTGTTCGACCAATACACTGTTGCTCGATCAAGGAGATAAAGTGAAGCAGAGGTCGAGTGGAATGCACAAAACATACAGTAGCTCTGCTCGACTAAGTTGAGGTTGTTCGACTAGGAGTGCTAACTCGAGCGCTGGTCGAGCGAAATATGCAAATTATTCCAGAGAGGTTCGACCTGGACCATGTTGTTCGACCTAGTTGTCTTAGTTGAGCAAAAGTTGAACAAAATGTGCAAAACTTACAAAGAGTTTGTTTGACCAAGCAATGGTTGCTCGACCAGAAAGGTAAAGTCAAACGAAGGTCGAATGGAACAAAGGAGAACAGTGAGCGCCACTAGGTAGTTTGCTCGACTTCCAGCACTAGTTCGACCAACATATTTTAGTCAAACGGAGGTCGAACGATGCTAATTTAAAGGGCAGATCTGGGTTGCTCGATTTAAAACCCTTGCTTGATTTCAAAACGCAAGTCGAGCTGAAGTCGAACGGGCTCCGGAAACAGGTTTGAAAGATCAGTTTTCATTCCATTCGACATACACCCGTCACCCTTTCTCGAGCATCGACCCCAAACCATAAGTCTTCTTCCCAAACTATTTCCTACACTCTTATCCTCTATTCTAGACACTTCCACATCCAAATTCGAGGGATTTCAAGTCCGATTTGGGGCTCTTCACTTAAATTTTGGGGGTTTTCGTTGCCAATCACCACGCGCACACAATGTCCAATAAAGGTATGATTTCTCCTCACTTTTTACTCTTGAATTGTAGTGATAATACTTAGTGAAGAATGGGTGAGTGGATTCATGCTAGTTTTGGTTGGATTTGATTGTTGAATTGCTGAAGTTCTTATTTGAAATTGCACTTGAATTTTCATGGTTCGATTTACGTTGAATTATGGAATTTTTGTGAAATTGATGGTGTGTTTAGTATGGGTTGAGGTTAATTTTGGTATATATATGGGCTCATTGAATTGAAGTGTTGTTGTGGTGCAATTGAAGGTGGAAGATGAACATGCTAATATTTTGGTTGAAGTTCATGTGATGTAGAGAGCATGTTTGTGTGGAGTAGTGATAAGACTAAGAGAGTTTCCATTATTCTTGATTAAAAGTGTTGATATATAGTGCAAACTATGATTGAATGAACACTTGAGGTTGAGTTGATTGAAGCACATGAATTTGAAGTCTTGAGTAGGATTCATGCTAGTCTTAGGATGTGCATATCTATCTCTTTGGTATGTATTGAAGTATTGTTCTTATAGGAAAAGGGATTGCTTATTCATCCAAGAGGAAGGGACCTAGGTCGCCTTCGCTTGGAGAGATAGTCAAGAAAATAAGGATGGAGAAGAGGAGACCATCCGATTACGGATTCAAAATTCCAATTTGGGAGGAGAAGAAGGAGCTGTGGTCTGCAATTATGCAAAAGATCATGAGGACACGGTATCAGAATGATCATGCGATGGTAGAGATGAACATTATTAACGATATTCGTTGGATGTTCAATCAGGTGGGCATTACTCAGTTCATGGAGATGAAGAGAGAGGCCTATTTTCATATCACTGCGGAGGTTTTATGCACGTTGAGGATTCAGCTTGGAGACCGATACCTGCCCTATGGTATTCAGATGCAGATTGGTGGACAAAAGCAGATGATATGGGCCCAAGATTTTAATGAATTGATTGGCTGTGAGAATGAGACGGATGTGGAGCATGATGATTTTAAGCCGGATGAGTTCTGGAGAGCTATTACGGGGAAGCAAGAGAGATATAATTCAAATACTTCCAAGGTTTCCTTCATTCGTAACCATATGATTGCTTACATGGATAGAATTTTGTGCAACACGCTGTTTGCTAGGTCCGAAGGAAGCTGTATTCCGTGGGGGGAGCTTTATGTTTTGTGGTGCATGCTTCATGGAGTTCGCTTCAATGTAGCGGCGTACCTTTTCAATCAGCTTCACAAGTTCATGACTCATGGATTTCAGCGCGTGAACATCGGAGGACTCATCATCTTGATAGCTAAGTACTATAGAGTCAATTTGAGCGGGCACAGTCCTATCCGAGGGGATCTGGACTTGATTCTGACGTCATGTGTGAGGATGGAGCTGATTGAGCGACTAGATGATACTTGGATGTTCATCCAAGGAAAGAATCCTAGTACGTTCAGATTTCTGTTGGTGATTGTTGATCTCACTACCGTTAGGATCAACAATAATTTATTGATGAATACCACGGAGCACAAGGTGATCTTGGAGACGTGCTTGGGAAGAGGAGATTGGAGACTCCTTGTTGATATGCATGCTCAGGGGATCGTCTTAGATGAGGACATGGTCCTGATAGGAGATCCGACCGACTTTGTAGAGAAAGAGCCGCAACCGCCACCAGATTTTGATTATCCGGGGATAAATATGCCCTCGGTGAAGCCTCAGTAGCCACATGAGCAGGAGTTTTTCGAGCCACCACCACAGCCACAGCCCCAGCAGGATTATTGGGTAGCCCATGATCAGTTTTATCGGGAGCAATTCTGATTGATGAATGAGTATTTCGCCACACTTAATGCGAACCAGCAAGAAACGAATAGACAGCTGGCGCTTGCGAATGCTAACTATGCCGCACTCAACTCGCGTTATGATGCCATGGATGGCGGTTGAGGTAGATGTATGATCATGAGCGCATGATGGATAGGAATATCAGTGATCTCCATATAACGTTTGATCAATGGTGTGAAGAGATGAGGATGATGATGCTCCGGAGGAGTAGAGTTGCCAGGTCTTTTATCTTTTTTGATTCTTCTCATCCCCGTTCTCTTTTACACTTTAAAGATGGAGACTTGATTGCTGTGGGTGTAGTGTATGATTCATGTGTGGGGAGCATGTATTTGATAGTGATGATGATTGGGTGATTGATGTGTATCTGAATTTTGTTTTGGATTGTTAGTGATAAGGATTATTCATGTTATGCATGTGCCTTATTTTGATGCATGTTGATTTTTTGATGACGACATGTTCTATTTTTACTTGTAGTTCATAGAAAATTGATATTGATTGCATGTTTTGAAGAGTGCTTAGGATTCTATTACCCATATGAGGATTTGAGCCTTTTAATTGTGCTATAAGCATGATAGTTTATTCTTGAGAGTCGTTTGTATACTCGTATTCTAGAACTTGACTTGGAATCTTATTTGAAGTCTATAATTGATAGATATTAGGAAATGATCTTAGACCATTGTTGTTGATTAAGTCACTTAGCCAGATTTATCCTACCTTATTATATATTATCATTGGAAGTCCTTTGAGCCTTTAAGATTTTTCTTTGGCAAGCTGTTGATAAATAGTTGTTTACCTTGTGAGCCTTGAACACCTATTACTAGTAAAAAGTGGGGGGTAAATAAATACTATATGAAGTTTTGAGGAGAAATAGGAAGGAGGGGGTTTGGTGTAATAAGAATCAAGTGACAAGAGGTTAAATCTTGCAAGGGATAGTACCTGAAACCGGTATCCCAAATGCTAGAAAGGGTAGTGCCCCGAAATTGGTACCCTTATACTTGAAGAACACCGAAATTGGTATTCTACTGCGAAGAAGAGATGTTGATCCAAGTAGAGATGTAGAAAGCGCAAATTGAAGTGATCATAAGAAGGAAGAAGGAGAAAAGAAGGAAGTTGTTGAAAAGCAATTTTCCAAGATACTTCTTTACTAGTAATTTAGTTACTTATCTAAATTCTCCTACCTTTACCAAATAGCCAAGGTTACCACCTATATGCAAGTCCTTTGTGATCCTAGTATTAAAATAGTTATAGATGGATTTTTGAGACCCTTGTCAATCTTATGGTCACACGAGTATATGAGTTAAAATTGAGTGTCGATACTAACCATAAAGTGTACATCTTTTACACTTGAGAGAGAGAGAGAGTAAACACTTACCCGTGAGCTAGATGACTTAGCACTCATAGAAGTATTGTAATTGATTGATATTTTTGCATGAATGAAAGGTATGATTGATTGCATGTTTTGAATTGATATAATTACATGTGTTAGGATAGGTTATGCTTGATCTCGTGATTACACTCTCTGGATTTGTTTTGATTTTCGTTTCCTCGGGACGAGCAACATGTAAGTTTGGAGGTTTGATGAGAGTGTAAATTCATGTATTTTGGGATCTAATTTGTGTGGGAATTGAGTACGATTGAGTCTTTTATTGAGATGAATCGGTTTGTCTATGAAAAAGGCACGAATCAGAGGGTACAAGGGCTTGTTGAGCATATTTGTACAAGAAAACAGGTCTTAAAAGCTCAGAATTGGAAGACACGGTTTTTGAGGTAATTTTCAAAGGCCTTTCGTCCTCAAGACCTTGTTTGGCCATCATCACTTTGGTCGAACAAGGTGGCCAAGTCGAGTAGATTATGCAGATTCATCCAGAGAGCTTGCTCGAGAAAAGCTTTTGCAGGAGAAAAAGGACGACACAAATCATTCATCAACCATCCACCACCGAAACCTTACCATCATCTGAAGGAGTCGTGAAGAGATGTTCGTCTGGCGTGTCAAGTAAGATCATACCAATCAACCATAATTGTACCTAAATCAATCATGGGCTAGAGCTGCTCCAGTAGTTCTAGGGTTATGAAAGTTTTATGAGTTAATTGAATTTTCATGTGTAAACTCCGTACAACACTACTTGTGGTTTATTTTATATAAGATTGTACTTTTTTAATTCATACTCATGATCGTTTTGTGCATCATTAACTGTTATGTAGAGTCTGAATACATAGCTTGGTTATTGATTGAGTGTGTTCACTGCTGAGCAGGATTACATATTATAATTCTAAGTGAAGGGATTCCGAAGTCTTATTAGAACTATCTTATATAGATACTTGTTAATTGAATATTATTAGGGTTAATAAGTAGGATAAAGAGTATAACTTCAAAGTACCTATAAAGGGAGATCATATCGGTTTAGAGTATTAAATGCACGAGAAATAATTGATATTGATAGTACCTAGAACGGGGGGTGAATTATATCTCTTGCTCCAAGGATATTTACACGTGTTGTACGCTTGTTCGCTTGTGTCTATAGAGTAAACTTGCATGGTTTAGTGATACGTCCATAAACCACAAGGCAGAGTCGGACAATAACATATGGAAAGGAAATTAAAAAGTAAAATTGGATGACCCGAAGAACTACCTAATTTCTTACTTGATCGAAACCGTATTTTTCCTATTGCTTGTTTATTTAATGTGCTATCTAAATTCTTCGTTATTTAGTTCGTAACTATTCCAAACAAATTTGCCAACATAGTCTTAGTTAATTAGAATATAACTAAATTGATAATATTCTATCCCTCGGGTTCGATAATCACTTGGTCACCTATCGAGACTACGACTGATATCCGTATACTTGAGGATTAATTTTTTGTGTTGAGAAAACGCTCATCACCCTCCTCACAGTGTTAGGCGTGATTCAGTTATCATTAGGATTTCCGGACAGCTAAGATGACTTACATATGGGCCACAATAGGGACCAGGAGGAGAAATTAGAGTTGGGCCTCCATTGGGTTTAAGTATCCAAGTTTAGCCTAAAACTTATACTTAAATCCAATAATAATAATATATTCCACTAAAATATTATTACTGCACTGCCGCTCCAATCCCAAAATTACGTTTATTATATTTTGGGCTCCTTCTTATTATGAGCCCATCAGTATCCCCCATGTTTAAGATATACAATGCTCATTAATTAATTAAGTTACTAACAACTCCATTAATTAATATATCATCCGAGAGTAGTACCACTCAACCTCATTATCATGCCGGAATAAATCCATCTGCAGGGTTTACATGATAATCCTTATGAGCTCCTCAAGGGGACATCATCAACCTATAACGGACACAGATTCCTTCTATAATCAACAACACACCATAGAGACATCACTATTTTCCAACTCACTGAGTATGTTGATTTAATACATATAAATCTCACCCATTGATGAATCAAAGAGATATATACTAACTTACGTGTCGAGGTTATTGTATATGGATTAAGAGCACAAACATCCATAATAACATAGATCAAGTTCTCTTATAAGTCAGTATAAGTCGAACGATCTCAAGCGGTCATTCTCAATACACACAAAGTGCACTAATGTGATTCTATAGTCAAGACAAGCTAATACCAAACCACACTACAACCATCCCGATAGAGAGTCACCGTCTATCTCGGTTGTGAGCATCTGTTTATACTTTATAAGGAAACCTATAATATGATCTTCCGCTTGTTGTCGCACAACATATTATCTACAGTATAAAGTAAGTGGACTATTGCATCGTTCATATAAATAAATTATAAGATGCAATCATTTGATCATATGATTCTCATTTCAAATCAATTGTTATAACATTATTCATACTAAAGCTAGACTTTTAATATACAATCCAACAATCTCCCACTTATACTAAAAGACTATGTTGTCATGTCCACTGCCATACATCTGATTCCCACTCCCACTATACGACTATCAAAAGCTTTTGTCTTAAAGTCCTTGTAAAAGGATTTTACTAGGTTATCATCCGATGCAATCTAGGCTACAACAACCTTCCCCTCACCATACGATTTCTCGTAACAGTTGGTACTCGCGCTCCATGTATTTAATTGCTTATGGACTCGTGATTCCTTCAAGTTTGCTACTGCACTATTACTATCACAATAAATTGTAATAATCTTGGGCAAACTTAGAATCACATCTAAGCCCATTATGAAGCTTCTAGAGTCATACAGATACTTTGATTGCCTCATAGGCTCCGATTTATCATCTTTCCATGGTAGAGTTTGAAATATATTTCTATATAACACTCCACCATATAATGACTCAACTTCCAAAATTAAACACATAACCTTGAGGTAGATTTACTTTTGTTCCTACCTGATTTGAAAAATTCAAATCTATGTAACCTACAAGAGGCAGTGAAGTTGTCCGGTAAGTCCACATATAATTTTTAGTCCTTTTCAGGTATATGAGTATATGTCTTACTGCAGTTCAATATTCTTATTTCGGGTTACCTTGATACCCACTAACCATGCGTTTAGCAAAATAGATATCCATTCTCGTGCATAGCATTCCTTAGATTAAGCTTTCTTATTCGCCGAAGCATAAGGAACCACCTTTATCTATTTTATCTTCTTTTGTATCTTAAGACACATTTCCTTAGATACACTCACATGCTAAAACGAGTGAGGATTGTATTATTTCATGAAGCATGAGATAAGCATAACATCTTATCTTGTGATCACCATGATCGCAAAGATTTATTTTTCTACTCTTAAGTCCTTCATTTCATACTACTTTATGAACCATACCCATACGACCGACATTACTCTTTCATTGTTCCAATGAGCAATATATCATCTACGTACAGTACAGAAATACCACCACATTTTTGTCACTCTTTTCAATACACAAGACCCATCCGAGCACTGATTAAATTCATGTTACTGAATTTTCTCATCAAAACAGATGTTTCATGATCTTGAAGCTTGCTTTAGTCCATCAATGAATACTCTTAAGCTCATACTCAAAATGCTCTTAGTCCTTTGCAATGAATCACTCTGGCTGCTTCACATAGATATTTTCCTCAAGACTTCCAGTCAGGAAAGCTGTCTCGACATCTATTTGCTATTCCTCATATTTCATATAAGTAGCAACAGATAAAAGAATTCGGATTGACATAGGCATATCTACCGGTGAACATGTTTCCTCATAATCGAACCCTTTCTTTCTGAGTATACCTTTTTGCAATAAGCTTTGCTTCCAAGGTTTTCACCTTTACCGTATGATCCTCTTTTATTTTGTATGACCACTTCCAATGACTTTTATACACCATTTGGTAGTTCTACAGGTTCCAAGATCTAATTTAGAATCCATAGATTCTAGTTCAGAATTCATTGCATCTTGATAAGATATCACATTTTCATCTTGTAGTGCTTTATCGTATCTATGGGTCAATTCCATGTTAACTAGGGACTAAGTTTCACGACTCTCCCAAAACATATATCTTATCAGGTTGTAGAACAACCCTCCCACTACGATAAAGCGCTACACGTAATTGTGTATCAGACGTATCACGCGATGCAGTTTTCTTATGGTATATCCACTTGTACATTGGTACTATACTTTGTGTTTTCCCTGTCACTATCCAGTTTTACTCATTAACTTCCCTTCCATGTATCAATGTCCGACTCTGCCTTGTGGAGTATGGACGCATCACTAAACCATGCAAATATACTTTATAGACACAAGTAAATAAGCATGTGACACGTGTGAATATCCTTGGAGCAAGAGATATAATTCTTCCCCATTTCTAGGTACTATCAATATCAATTATTTCCCGTGCACTAAGTACTCTAACCCGATATGATCTCCCTTTATAGGTACTATGAAGTTATTCCCTTTGTCCTACTTATTAACCCTAATAAGATTCAATTAACAAGTATTTATATAAGATAGTTCTAATGAAACTTCGGAGTCCCCTCACTTAGAATCATAACATGTAATCCTACTAAGCATTGAACGCACTCAATCAATAATCAAGACATGTATTCAAACTCTACATAACAATTAATGATGCACAAAATAACTCTGAGTATGAATTAAAAATGCATAGTCTTATATAAAATAAACCACAAGTAGTGTTGTACGGAGTATACACACAGAAGTTCAATTAACTCATAAAACCTTCATAAATCTTAGAACTACCAAAGCGGTTCTAGCCCATGATTGATCGAAAAAAATCATGGTGGTTGGATGGATCTTACCCATAGTCTTGAAAATTACAAGATAAATTAAGAAATGAAGTAAATCCTAGATGCAGAGACCATCACATCTCTCTCCGTCTTGAATCTTCACTTGGTTCGCACTTGATTCGATAGATGAATCTCTCTCTATAGCTCCGTGGGTGATTGTAGGATTTCGGATGTTGTGTAGATTGAAGGTGGTGAATGGTGTCTCTCTCTGCTGAGTAGGGTCTTCCTTTTATAACTTTAGCTCTTCCAACGGACATCTAACGGACTTTTTGAGCGAAAACACGTACTGAAGGTATAAAAATACGAATATAGAATCTTCCCGTGTAACAGTTCGACCAAGGCCCATGGTCGAACCACTAAGTGCTTGGTCGAACCGGCCTGTGACGCACTGACAGGTAGCTGATTTGACCTAAACCACCAGTCGAACAAGAAGCTTCGTGGTCGAATCACTTTTGCAAATCTTCAGGCTTTTGGTTCGACCAAGGTTCGACATCATTCCTGGTCGAACTACAATGTCGTGGTCGAATCGTGTTGAAACAACTTCCAGATGCCTGGCTCGACCAGAATCGGTGGTTGAACCACCTTCCCTTTGGTCGAACCAGGTGCTAAAACACCTCTTTTCCGATTTCGATCACTTCTATCCTGTTTTCCTTCGAAAACACACGCACCTGATTCGTGACTTTTCACTACATATCTTGATTTATCTTGACTTAAGATCAAATCATACATCATTATCAAAGAAATCAGAGCTCAAATTACGTGAATTTACACACTCATCAATATCCCTTAGTTTACGTGGAAAAAAACACTTCTTATTGTGGGATGGAGGGAGTAGTTGATAAGATTTGAATGTTCTTTTAGCCTTTTGCCCCACCTTTAAATATAAAGCAATGTCATATTATGTAATTTTAGAGTCAGACCACTAACTTGTCCATTTGGATAAATCTAATCATTAGATTAGATTTTCATCTAATTCTCATCACTAATAATAATAATAAATTCAATAATTATCCACTATATCTTAAATTTTATCCTATAATCACTAGGTTGCGCCGGTGCACCTCAGAGTGTCCATAATTTTGAAAAATCTTTTTAGAGTTATATATGTTATGGATCTGAGAACCATATTTGTTAAAATGAATGAATATTTTGTAGTAAGATGAACCAAAATGATTATTAAAATTTACGAACGCGCTCGCTAATTATTTTCAAACTCGTCAATGATCATGCTCACGACCTTTCGAGTCGAATAACTTTAGATTTGAGTTTGATTTGATAACCTATTTGGTCTCAAAATTTGAGTTTGATTTGGCTCGTTAAAATTAACAAACAAACTAAAAGAATACTTTATCAAACTAAGTCTTGAACAGTTCGCGAACGATTTGATTCGATTATATCAGTATAGGTAAATGGTAAAAGTTTCCTTTCAAACATCTGAATATATCCCGCATAATCTTAGAAACAAACCAACGACACGCCGCCACACACATCATTGTTCATGTTATTCATCAAACATTTTCAAACACGCACAGAGTTATTATTCCAACATATATATGAATAAAAGTTGAACATTTACATACTACATAATTTATATATGTTCTATTCACACATAGAGTTAATATTTTCCAACATATATTGCGAATAAAAGTTGAAGATTTACATGCTAAACAATTTATATATGAGCGTAAAATTTTTATCAATACAATTTATATGACACATGTTTACACTTATGTTTTGTGTGAATAAAATGTGATATCCACACAAAAATTTGATCTTACACACACGTGATGGTGGATAATACCTTTATTTCTTATAGTGACATGAAACATAATGTTGAATTTTAAATATCATTTTTTCTCCCAAATCGATAGTTTTTATAAATAAATACACTCAAAGATAAACACTACAATGTGGCTAACTATTTGACCATTAAATTTTTACCTTGTGATAAGAGCAATTGTATTATATTGTAATAGTCTTTAGGTGACCAAGTCAAATATCGATCAACGGGAGATGTCGACCTTAAATGTATCCGGATTCGCGTTTAATCATCTTTATACGAGCGATAAAAAGCTGATTTGGGTGTGAAATCAATCACAAGTACTCCATCCGTCCCACGTTAAGGTTTACGTTTTCCATTTTGGTTTATTCCTGTTGGATTGTATATTAAAAGCCTAGTTTTAGTATGAATAATATTTTAATAATATTTTGAAATGAGAATCATTGATCAAGTTACATCTTATAATTTGTTTATATGTCGATGAAATTGTCCACTAACTTTATATTGTAGATAATATGGTGTGTGGCGTCGCACGTAAGATCATATTATCAGTTTCTTATAAAGTATAAACATAGGCTCATAACCGAGATAGAATGAGACAAACTATCGGGATGGTCGTAGTGTAATTTGGTATTAGTTCATCTTGACTATAAAATTATACTAGTGCACTTTGTGTGTATTGAGCAGGACCGCTTGAGATTGTTCGATTTATACTGACTATATAAAAGAACAAGACCTCAGTTATTAAGGATGTTCGTACTCTTAATCCCTATACAATAACCTCAACATGTAATTCAATATTTATTTCTTTGATTCATCAATGGGTGAGATTTAATTGTAAATCAATATGCTCGTTGAGTTGGAAGATAATATTGTCTATATGGTGTGTTGTTGATTATAGAAGAAATCTGTATCCAAATAAATTAAGTTGATGATGTCCCCTTGATCGAGGAGCACATAAGGATTATCATGTAAACCCTGTAGATGTATTTGTTCCGATATGATAATAAGGTTGAGTGGTACTACTCTTGGATAAAAGATTAATTAATTGAGTTGTCAGTAACTAATTTAATTAATGAGCATTGTATATCTAAAACACGGGGAGTTATAAAGGCTTATAATAAGAAGGATCATATAACGTAATTTGATATTAGGGTGGCACAATAATAATTATTTAGTGTACCAAATTATTATTATTGGGCTTAAGGTATAAGTTTGGGGCTAAACTTGGATGCTTATGCCCAATGGGAGGTCCAACCTTAATTTCTCTTCCTGATACCTGTTATAGCCTATAAATAAGCTATCTCAGCAGTCTGCAGAATGAGATCGCCTAAAGAATTGATGAGAATGGAAATTCATGTATTTTTTGGTGCGATTTGATATCTCTTTGAACATGTTAATTGCTATTATTTGCACATATTGTAATGTTTTGAGCATTATTGACTGAAATGTGCTTGAAATGTATTTTGTTGTGTTTTGATATGAAAAAAGGATAAAAAAATGCAAATTTGGAATGAAGGATGAATTTGTGCTAACATGTAAAGGAAACACACGATTACCTTCCATAATTATTCTATGTTCGTGTAGAAGTCCAAACTTGTAAAATTATACATGGTTGGAAATTCACAAATCAGAGTTTGTATGAGAAAGTTATACTCAAAACCGTGAGATTGCACAATTGCCATCGAGAATTAATACACGAAAATTACCCTCTTTTTTCTTATTTTCTTGGAGGCCAAGTTATTTCCTAATCTCACATGCCTTCATATCTTCTATAATTATATTTTTCCCGATTTTTTAATGTCTCATCTTATTCCATTCTCACACCTATATATACTTCATTCTCATCACTACAAAAAAGGTGGAAAAATCACCCAAATCATTCTATCCTTCACCATCACCCACCTTCCATCCACATCACGGGTGTAGGAGATTAAGAGTTTGGAGACGGAGATTCTGGTGGAGAAAGAGATCGGAGAGACAGACTCCTACACTAGGGTTCTTTATTTTTTGATTTTATTTTCGTTCTTTAATAGACCAATGGTTAGGGATAATTACATCTTTGTAAATTTTCCTTTTAAATTCATGGGTTAAGTTTTCTGTTGGTAATGTTAGGGAACACATTTAAAAATACCTAGAAAGGGAGAATCAATTAATTAGAAAGTACCTTTTAAGGGAACACATTAGTTGCATTAGTACCTATAGAGGGAGTGAGAGTTAATTCCCAATAGATCCTAGGTTTTCCAACTCATTATAAGTGTTAGATATTACTGGATCAAGGTGGTCTAACTAGATTTAGTGATCCTCTTATAAACGTCTGCAGGTAATTAATTTGTGATTAGAATAATTTATCACATAGTTAAACTACTTGCCTTAGCATTACAAGTTCTCCATTCTTAATTTAGAAACCTTTCTCTGTGTGATTTATTCTTCTTGCATTAATTTAATTTTCAGTTTTATTAGTTTAATTAATTTGTCTTTCCAAAAATCCCCATAATTTGTCTTACTTTGAAATTCTCACAACTAGAATTAATTGGTAAATCTAAAACTATACCATGGGTTCGATATATACTTGGTCACACTTGCTAAATACTGCGATCGATCCCTTATACTTGAGGATGAGATTCATATTTTCCAAAAGATAATAGTGAACAAGGATCGTCGCTCATACGACGTCTAGAAGAGATATATGAATACATCAGAAGATCAAGAGGTTATTTCTACAGTTTGTGATTTGGACTTCTCCGCTAGTCTTCGATGAAAGTTAATTCTTTCTAATTATTCAGCTGCATTAGATTTGGTGGAACTCGAACGGATTACGTAGGCCATAATATGTGATCACCATTGATGAGAGTGAAAATAAGCGTGTTTTAGTGTCCAATATAACACATTTTTGATGAAAATTGTTGTTATATATTAGCACAAATATTTTATATTCAATATATGTGAGAAAAAGGTGCACTTGATGTGTTTTATTGTGTTTTAGGTCGAAAAAGAATCAAAAGTGCAAAGTTGGGGAAAAGATGCAATTTGTGCAGGAATGCTGAAAAACGCACGTCCAACTTGTATAATTTTTCTGTATTCGTGTGAAGCTCAATAGTGGAAGTGTGATACATGGTTAGAAAGCCATAGAATAATCCCAAGTTAAGGTTTACATTTTATTTTTTGTCAAGTTGAGCCCACCCAAAACAATTAATTATTCCATGTAGGGCCACACATAATATTAATACAACTATCCACTTCACATTAAATATTATTTATCTCACCTCACTACACATTTTAATATTATATCTCTTAATTTAAGTGTAAAAAATAAATATAAATGTTAACTCGGAATGGAGAGAGTATCAACTAACAATTAAAATGAACACATAAACAAACAATAAAGTAATAAAATAATAAATGAGATGGAAATGGATGAAGTGTCAAATTAAGGAAGTAGCAAGACTAACCACACCATTACTAAGGATAATTTTAGGCTTATGAATATACATAATAAGAATATTTTAATAGTGGGTTGATCGAGCCGTCTTACAATCCGTCTCACATATACTGTCTCATATGAAAGTTCCCCTTAAACATTACTAGAATTCTAGTAAGATGTATAACCTTCCTCAAACCCTTCAATTCAAGCATCCTAAAAACAAAAATTATATACCCATTTTATGAAATAAAATCTTAAATTAAAGAGATAGTTTTGTGTGAGGTCATTTCACATTTTCTTTATTAATTATTAAATTTTATTAATAATGTTATCACTATTTTATATCTATTTTATAAATTAATAATAAAATAGTTCAATTAAATAATTATTACTTTTCATCAATCAAGTATTATTTTTTTTATTAAAAATGTTATTAATTTTTCTCCCTCTCACGAAACTCATTTGATAAGTAAGTGTTTTATAAATTTTGCCCCAAAATACCAAAATACCCCTTAAAAGTTAACAAAGTTGGTAAAAAATTTTTTTTCTTAAACTACGTATCTATAGTACTGTCAGTGAACATAACAATAGGACAGAGGGAGTATTATTTATTTATTATTATTTAATAATTAAATATTTATATTGTAAAACACAAATATGATAATAGTTTAAGTATATGTCCTCTTAATTTTTATTATTATTTTTTGTTGGTTTGTTTATTAACATTTATGAATAACATTATATGTTTGTCAACGAAACGTTCTTTTAATGTCTACGAACAAAAATATTAATATGTTCATGATCAACAAACATTCATGAAAAATTTAGTATTCGTGAATATATTTGCAAACCTTAACAAACAGTCTTAGTTCGAGCTCGTCTTCGATATATTTTTTCGCAACGAGTTTGAACTTGGGCTAGAGTTCGATTATTCCTTAACAAACGATACTCAAACCTAATAATGTTCAACTTGGCTCAATTCAATTATTTCCCTAATTTTCAATACCTTATAATGAAGAAGAAGAAAGACCCGCATGGAATAATCTAGGCAAATACTAGTGTGCACCAATTTTTAAGGTGCAACATATGACCCATATTCATTTGACCCATCATATATAAATATTTTTTACCCATATTTTATTCCCTTCTTTTTCTCATCTGCTCCCTCCCCTTATTTTCCTCATTTTATTGCTTCTTCATGTTCTATCTCCTATTTTTTTCACGCTCTCTTTTCTAATATTCAAATATTTTTTGAATTAGTTTAATTTTTTTATTGAATTCGAATTGATATTAATTGACTTTTAGAATGAATATATCAATGTACTCCCTCCGTCCAATGTTAAGGTTTACGTTTTCCATTTTGATTTGTCCCAAGTTAAGATTTACGTTCCTTTTTTGTCAAGTTGGGCCTACACAAAATAATTAATTATTTCATTAGGGCCCACACACAACACTAATACAACTACTTACTTTACATTGAATATTATTTTTCTCACCTCACTCCATATTAAAATATTATATCTCTTAATCTACGTGAAAAAAACGTAAATGTTAATGCGGGACGGAGGGAGTATATAATTGTATTTATAATTGTATTACTTTTTTTAAAATAATGTATAAAACTAAAAATATTAAAAAAATAAAAAACGTAATACACTTATTAAGAAAAACTTGTACACTATTGAATTACAAAAGATACAATGTCTGATAACAAATATTTGAAGCAATAGAGGGATCGCAGATCAGAAGCATAGTAAATAAATTCAGGGGTACTTTTCAACGTTAATTTATAGCAAATGTTTTTCCTTGATTATTCTTTCTCTCATCTCCACCATTTTGACAGATATATACTAATTATTAATAATTAATATATTATTATAAAAAAAAGTAATACAGTTTAAGCCCGTGCCTAGTTCAACCCTCCATTGTCTGCATCCATTGCATAACAGCCTCTCTCTGCCTCATGAAGGAATACTAGGAGTGTTAGTGTCATGGCTAGATAGCATTGCCGCCTCTGTGCCATTTGAATCCACCACCGAAATCGCGTTGCCGCCGTCCACTGTCGGAAGTCCCGTCACAGTCAGATCTGCTGAAGGATACACGACTCAACCCATTCATCCTCTGCCACATTGTGAGAGAATAGAGAGAAAATGGGCGGACAGAATGAGGAAGGAGACGGCGGATGAAGGCGACGCAACGAAATGAGGTAGCGAAATGAGAAAGGAAATGGAGGATGAAGGCGGCGCATAGAGAGAGGAAGCGACAGAATATTGAGAGAAAAGAGATAGTAGACGGCAAGAGCGAGGCAGTGGAGTGAGGTCGGAGACTTCTTGCGAAGCAGTGCAGATCTGGAAGAAAAGCGGCGCATGAGGCAACATAAATCTAGAAGGGAGAATTGAAAGGGAAAAAAAGGCGCCTGGAGGGGGCAGATTGTCGCCTAATTTGGAGAGAAAAGAATGGACCACCGTGAATGATCCATTTAGATTTATTTTAGAATTATATAGTTGATCCACTTTTAAATATTGATCTTGTTTTTAGTGTATACCAATTATACAGTAGATCAACTCATAATCTAAGTACAACCATGGAAGTAAATTACTTTTTTTTTCATCAATAAAAAATAAAAATAAAAAACCAAATCACACAATTTAATTAAAATTTTGAAAATCCTTAATAAAAAAATCAAATAAAATAAAGAAACGGTAACTTTAAAATTTGAAAATTCATTAATTAGTATCACAAATTTAGATTTCCAATCCTTAATTAAAGCATTCCTAGAATTTCAGAAAAAGATGTATAATCCTCTCAATTCCATCCATTCAAACATTTTAAAAATAAAAAAGTAATAGCATTTTATGAAATTAAATCTTAAATAAGAGAATGTTTTGCGTGAGATCATTTCACATTTTCTTGTTTTATCAGTTATTATATTTTATCAAAAATGTTTATATCTATTTTATTTATTATTAATGAAATAGTTTAATTAAATACTTAATTTTAATCAATCACGTAGTATTATTTTTTATTAAAAATATATATTATTACTGTTTCTCCGTCTTACGAAATTCATTTGAAAAGTTAGTCTCACATTATTTTTTGTCCCTAAATAATTTCTGATCAATTCATACTCCAATGATTTTTGTTGGTTAGTTTGTTATTTCACAAATAGAATTAGCATAAATATTTAAACCCGCAAAAAGGAATGATCAAGTGTCATCATAATATATCTCTTTATCTTTAGACTTTCATGTACGTGTTAAGAAGAAGAAATTCTTACCTTGCTCCATGGCATAGCTCAAGTGGTAGAGGAGAGGGTGGAAAGACCTTCCAACTGAGCTTGGTTGTTGCAGGGTGGGGGTTCGAATCCTGCCTTTGACATGAATTTGGCCCCCTTGCAAGCACAAGTTTAACAGTGAGCCCTCTCTATAAGCCACTTGAGGCACATCCTGCGATTTACCTCCTCCACCAATCCCCAGGGCAGAGGCGGTGGAGACTCTAATGGTAGGGCACACAACAAAAATTCTTACCTTAAATCTTTAATTCAAAGTCAGAACTGCTGAAGATTGTAATGATTGCATTTGCAATATACAACTAAATTAAACTTCGCACCAATGCTTAGTGCACACTTGAGTGGGACTTTGAAGAAAGGACTATACCAATCCACAGGGCAGGGGCGGTGGAGGCCCTAATGGTGGGGTATATGAGAAATTCTTACCCTAAATCTTTAATTCAAAGTCAAAACTGCTGAAGATTGTAATGATTGCATTTGCAATATACAACTAAATTAAACTTCGCACCAATGCTTAGTGCACGCTTGAGTGGGACTTTGAAGAAAGGACTACACTATGGTGGATCTAAATTTAAATTTGCAATACAACACGTAATTATTGAAATGCTATTTAATATTAATTAAATTCATATCATAGAAAAAAGAAACACATGCATGTGTGAATTGAACTTCTCTTCTAAATAAAAAATATCACTCTTTAAATTCTGGTACACTGATTTGTTGATTATTCTTTAGTAAATAAAAAATTGTTCTTTAGAAAGATGAAATATTACTCTTTTGAACAAAAAATAATACTCTTAAAATTATGGTGTTTTTTATATTCTTATTAAGCAGAATTTAAGGAATACTAATATTTTTGCAAAATATTATTAGCATCCACTTTTAGAAATTTATATGCTTATAAAGAAGAATATATACACTAATGAGTAAAATTATATACACTTTGTTGACGAAATTTTCTATTAGTTTTTTTAATAAAAAATTGAAAGTAAAAAAACTATAAAATTATTAAGAAACATATATATACAAATATGAGTGCATGCATGTACTCAAGTGTACGAGATATCAACTCTAATATTTTTTATTCAAAAGATTAATAATTCATTTTTTAAAGAGTAATTTTTTTTTATTAAAGAGTAGTTAAAAAATAAAAAAATAAAAACAAAAGGTGAACTTTTGAACCAACTATACACCACACTTACTCTAAAACAAATTGTGATATTCAACAATTATAATTTTGTTATTCGAATGTACCGTGTATACGAATTGAACTTTTAAATTTTAAATAAATTAAAAATAAAATTCATAATAATAATAATAATAATTATTATTATTAATATTGTGGTGATGATGATGTATCCTACGTAAAAATTAGTATGAAACCGGTTGTACCTGAGAATTACTCTTTAAAATAATGCGAGAGTTACTCTTAGTACAAACAATATTATATACTCCATCTCTCCGCCCCAAAATAAATACATGTATTTAGTGGCATAAGTTTAAGAAAAATGAGTTTTAGTATAATGATGGAAGAAAAAGTAGGTTTTTTGTTTTTTTTTTTAATTTAATTTAATAAAGTATGTGATGTAATTGATTTTGGCTAAATTGTGTATAAAAGTAATAATTTTTTAAATATTGTAGTAGTATTATAACAGGCCGTTCACTTCTTAAAGAGGTTTAATTTAGCTAAGGTTAATCTTGTCCCTCCCTCAAATGTTAACCCAATTTATCCATTTCCTTTTGCAAGGTTACTTGGAGGGTACAAATTATAGACTTTCACAAAATTACCCTTAATACCTTTCTTCTTCACCATCGCAAGCTTTCTTCATCAGCTAATAGTCGAAGTCGGGCATGTCGATGCCGGTGGTGTTGTTCAGGGAATGAGGTGGTTGATCTTGGATTTTGGCTGTCCTATTTTTCTGATGCCTTGTTCAGATTCTGATCAGTATCGAATTTCAATGGACAAACAAGGAATTTCAAATATTAACCCTGAGGATGAAAAGTTATCCACCCAAAACGGAGGGACATATAAACCGCTGCTATACTAGAAATAATGATGGGCCGACTGTTTGTTATCCATTCTTAATACTCTTAAATTTAAGGGTTATTATGTTGTGCACCTATTGTATCGATGCGCTTGAGAATTTATTGGGTAAATGGGGTAGGATATGGATGATTATTATTTTTTATATTTAATTACTTTATTTTATTAATATGATCTAATAGCTTAGATTATCTAGGTGTATCGGTGCACCCGGTGCTCTCCAATTTGACTCTAAATTTAAACGTCAGTTAAGTATGGTTCTGAAAGTGTCAACCTTCAGTAACCCTCAAAATAAATGGCTCCTAAAGTTATTGATATTGTGTCTTTTTTTTTATTTTTTTGGTGTGCAAGTTTTTTGGGGATAGAAAAAAAAAAAAAAGGCAGGCAAGTATTTTGGGAAAAGAGGGAGTGCTATTATTAATGAATTTTTCTGAATAAAATAATTTTATATATTTTAAAGAGTAATACTAAATATTTCAAAAAAGTAACCCTTCCCTTAAGGTGCACCATTCATCGATCTCGTTGTACATTAGCATCTCTCTATATCCTAAATGGTGTACCCCATTATTAGGGCCCCACCGTCCCTGCCATGGGGATTGGTCTCTATATCCTAAACTATAGGGATAATATAGTAATTACATCGAAAAAAATAAACATATCTCAAAACTACAAAGTAAAATAATAATTACATTGAGAGAATTTGTCTTAAACTACAAAGGTAAGTAATACTACCCTAATTATATGGATAAAATAATAATTTGAATAAATTTACAACAAACCCCTTAAAAAATAATAATAAACCCTAATTATAAATAATACTCCAATCCGTTCCCTTACATATATTCTTCTGTTTTACTACAACATAATGACTAGTATTAAATAATATCTTGTAGTAAAACTTTAAATTTATTTAACACAAAATGATAACACTATTTAAATTATTATAATATTATTATAATATGTAATATTTTTGTAAAATTTTTTATATAATTAACGTATACAAGTAACACTTTTTTATATGTAGCACATGCATGTAACACTTTTATAAAAGTAACACTATAATATAAAACTTATTTATAAATAAAGGGTATAATAGTAATTACTTAGTTTATAAAATTAATTACTAATTTATAACAAAAAGTGAAGATTAAATAGCATAAAATCTTATGGTTTAGAGGATTTATAACTTTAATGTAGGATATAATAGTAATTATTTAGTTTATAAAGTTAGTTACTAATTTAAATTAAAAGGTGGAGATTAAATAACATAAGATTTAATGGTTTAGATCTTAACGCTACACCGGTGCACCATAGTACATAAGACTCCTTATTTATATAACACTTTAAAATAATATTTTAAATACGCCATTTATATAAAATAAATGTTAATTTAAAAAATTTATACTGACGTGTATATATATAAATAGCATATATATATTATATAATAAAATAAAATAAATTTATTATGTTCTATTAAAATATATTAATAAATAATATTTTTATATGAAATATATATAAAATATATTACATATATTTAAAAAATATATATGACAAATATTTCATAATTTTATTTTTAATAAACATGACATAATAAATTAGTTTAATGTTAAATAATACAAAATATATGTAGTTCATAATATAATATTTGTGTATATTGTATCTTAACTTTTTTTTTACTTTAAAATTTATTTATGAGGTATCAAAAATATTATTTACGAAATATAGTTAAATTAATATTTATTACCATGTTTTGTTAATTATTAGAATATTAAAATACAAAGGTTTATTATAAAAAAAAATCTTGAGGTGTATAATAAAATAAATATTTAATATTTGTAAAGATTAGTGATGGAATGCATTACTCCCTCCGTCCCATAACAGTTTTCACAAATTTCTCATTTGTTTGTTCAACAATAACTTTCACATCCAAAAAATGAAATATTTTATTATCCAATAACTTCAAAAGTTACTTTAATTTCAAAATTTTCACTTCTTTTTCACACTCATAACATTATTTTACACTTTATTTTATTATCTAAAAATATTACAATACCCTTAAAAGTCAATAAAATCAATAAAAAAATAACTTTTTTAAACAACATAGAATAGTAAAAGTGAAAGTTATTATGAGACCGAGGGAGTATAACATAGAGGTTAAGGAATCAAATCCAAGCAATTATAATCTTTTTTTAATTATATAAAAAGTGTTACATAACCATTTAATTGTAACATTTATAAAGTGTTACATAAAGTAAAATGTAACATTTTAAATAAATGTTACTATTACTTTCTCCGTCCGCCTATAAGAGTCTCATTTTTGTATTTTGGGTGTATGCCCCTAAGGATTTCATTTTTTTTAACACACATGAGACCCACGCACACCCACTAATATAATTAAAATATAGGACTCACACACTCACTAATACAACTACTCACTACACATTGAATAATAATACTCTTTAATCCACGTGTAAAAAACAACTCTTTGGACCGGACGGAGGGAATACTACTTATTAAAATGTGTTACATAAGACAATAGGTAAAAGGGGGAAAAGCGATACTCCTAAAAGTGTTACGTGTTGGCTATAATAAGCTATTAGATACTCCCTTCGTTTCAACTTCAACTTCACACTTTCCATTTTGATTCGTCCCAAATTCAATTTCACACTTTTATAAAAGCAAAAATCAACTAACTAGTAATCCTCTAACCTGTCATTACCTTTTTAATACACCTAACATACTTTATCATTTATTTATTACCCAAAAATATCATACTACCTCGAAAAGTATGTTAGAAAGTGACTTTTCTTAAACTCCGTATTTACAGTAAATGTGAAGATGAATTTGGGATGGAGAGAGTACATATTTAGGTGTTATGTAAAGCTATTGCATAGTGTTTTTACAAGTAATACTATCATACTTCCTCCATCCTTTTCAAAGGGTTTTTTTCACGATGATTAACGAGTATTATTATTTAATGTGTAGTGGGTAGTTATATTAATGGAAATGTGTACCCATACTTTAATTATATTAGTGAGTGTGCGTTGGTTTCATGTGTATAAAAAAGTAAATGAAATTCTTTGGGTGAGACACCTAAAATGGAAAAAAGGCCCTCTTTAATAGTACGGAGGGAGTATTTAAGATATAGAAGTAAGTTCTGAATTTTTTTTTACCTTTTTTTTTTCTCTTTTATTCCCACCTTTTAATTTAATGTAAAGACTTAATTTTCCAGTAATTTTTTGCAATGAGAAAAGATTAAAGTGATCTGTTTAGATTAAAACTAATATTCCTAATATTTATTTTTAAAAAATTTATTTTTCAATCAATATTAAATTATAATTTTAATATTCTTAATATGTCAAACAAAACTTAAATAATATCATTAAATATAGTATATCTGTACAGCCGGTGAAAACTAACAACTCTTTCCCATTATAATTATAAATTTGCAATCTCATGTTTATGCAAACATTTCTATGAATCGAGTTCACGACGTAAAACATGTGGTCCCTTATAATTCTATTATTATATTTTATGTTTAACTAAGGTGTTAAATTTACAATTCTATTATAAATTATGTTTAACTAGGGTGTTAAATTAAGGGGACCACAAATCCACAAAATTTACAAGGGGTACCACATGTTAAACCCAATTTACAAGAAAATGTTTTAATTTTTGTGAGCTATCTAAAACGTTGTTATTAAAAAACTTGTGAAGACAACAGTAGGTCGCAAATTATTGCAGCATTCAGCTTCATGAGCAAATAAATTACAATAATAATATAAAAATAATTACAATTTATTTTTTGTTTTAAAGTACAGCTCGTAAGTCGTACCATATATGCTTTTAATGCCGCCACCGGAATGTATGAGTATACGCATGCTTGAAATCATGGATAAGAGCTGCATATTACTTGCTTTCCTGCACAATTGTACGCATAAATCCTTAATCATGTAATTAGATTGTTAAACCAAATTCAATTTATAATAAAAAAATTCCATCACGCTATAAATAAAAGTCTTTTATTAACATAAAAAATCTGCGTGAGTTAGAGTTAGACCGTCTAATGAAGTGGGTTTTTATTATATATATATATATATATATATATATATATATATATATATATATATATATATATATATATATGAATAAAAAGTAATACTACTAATCACTTTGTTCTATAAATAAATACGCATTTTCATCTTTATTTATTTATTTATTTATAGTAAAGTATATTCATACTTCTAAAGATTAAGTTATATTCAATCTCATCGTACTTATTTATAGAAAACTATATTCATACTCCTAACACAAGTTATAGATAAGGGTTAATTGAAAAAAAAGAAAAAAAAATGAATTTTGCTATTATTGTAAATTAATTCTTACTTTGAGAAATTGTAAAAAAGAACATCACCTTTAATTATTGTTGTAGAACGCATCCAATTTCTCAAAAACAAAAAAATCCCACTTTTAATCACAAATAAGGTGCATTTTGCAACCATACTAAATGTGGTATTCTTAATTGCAAATTTTCAAATATTGAAACTAATTTGTTTTAAGAGTAAAGTTCGTAGTTGTTATTTTTCATTGAACCCATTTTAATTCAGAGAATATTACTTAATCTAACACATAGTTACTACTCCTATTTTTTATTTTTTAAAAAAATGTCAAAGAGCTATTTTTTTTTAAAATTCCATATTTATAATAATTTCATTTTAAAATGGATCAAGTCATATTTTTAATAAGTAAATACAATAATCTAATCAATAAAAAAGATAAATGTGTAATTAAATTATTACATTTTCATATATTAGAATGGGGTAGGTTTGGGTGAGGCCGTATTACGGTGAGATTATTTTACACTTTTTTAATTAGTTATAACTATTTATTAAAAATGTTATCAATTTTCTTTGAAAATATTGTCACTTTTTATTTATACCATAATTTGGTCATGAAATAATTCACTGCACCATTATCACGTTTCATCGATTAAATATTACTTTTCATTAAAAATCTTAATCAATTTTTGTTGGGTATATTTGAGTTTTGGTATAATATATATGTATAAAAATGGAATTTGAGTTGAAGTAAGAGTTACATTCTTTCTCCTTAAGATGAAACCGCCCCACTTTGGTGTTTACGGTTTGACAGAAATAATCTTCAAGATACAACGACTCACATTTTATGATAATAGAATTAAAAATCTCAAGATACGGCGAACCAACTGGTATTATGAATTAATCTTAGGAGTAGGACGCTCTATGAATACACCACGAATTGTTAGGACAACTCGATTTTATTGGACATCTATAACACGTGCCTTTGATCATATGATTTTGTAACAAGTGTACGAGTCATTCAAGTATTGATCAAGTGTTGTTCAAGTGACGAATTATGAAAATGAGAGGGTCTATTATAGATTTTAAGGATGTTTTTATGTGAATTGTTGTGATCATTGAATTTGATTTTGAATTTAAAATTCAAATATCATTTCATAAAAAGACATATTTATTCAATAATTACATCATTTGATACAACTTTTCACAGAGATGTACACTTTAATTTAATAAATAAACATCATTTTAAAGTGACTTAATTTTCCAACACATTTTATCCATTTCACGACAGTTTCACATACATCTTTGCTCAGTAGAATTATATCATTTTAACATAGAATATTATATATATATAATTGAAATGAAGTCGACGTGATTGCATGAATTTAAAATATATATAGAAATAGTGTGTGAAAATGTTGGGGCGAGAAATGTTGGCACACGTCATGAGTGCTTAGATACCAACTTACGCCTTTTTTGACATTATAGTGCAATAAAAATGAATGGGCCTATATTGAAAGTTGGCGAGAAATTGCTTATCAAATCTACCGACGTTTGACTCTCACAACTTAATGGAACACTAACCAAGACAATTTCTCAAGCAAATTCATCGTCGGATTCATTTGTGCTTTTTAACATCTAAGAAAGCGATTTCGCCTTATAATTAATAATATTTTCTCCCTTTCTCTAAATTGTGAATAATTTTTATTTTTGTTAGGTTATATTAAATTATGAACAACTTTATATAGGAGAAACATTTTGTATAAATAATTCGTAATAATTTTTATTTCATAATATTTACTTTTTTAAGCATACATGATATACGTATCATATTTGCTATTTTGATATGTCTCATTACAATCTATTCATTTCCAAATTTAGTAAGAAATGGCCCCACACTTAATTACAATAACCCAAAAATTTCAAGAAAAATTATTCCTAACTAAATACTACTACACATTACCCTAACCCCAAATCACTCAACACCTACCCCTATTTCAAATAATCTCTCTCTCTCACCTTAATCCTTCGAACCCTGATATCTCGCCTCCATCTATTCTATGCCATTATTTATCTCTAGTGAATCTCTTTCACTCTCACTTTGTGGAAAACCACACAATGTTATCTCTTTCACTCTCGAAGTGTATCGACATAATTTCCTTGGAGATGGAAGAATTAAGTTCCACCCTTGAATTAATGTTGGGTCCATCGTTGTTTATGCTTTCTAATTATCCTCCATTTGATTCACCTTGAATGAAAAAGACTTGCAAGCTTAGTGTGACTTTTGGTCTCATTTGCTAGAGATTCTTGAACTCTCTATTTTTCCTATTTTTTCGACCCCAATTGATCAAGAACAATGACCGAGAGTCAAGATCCTACCAGATCTATGGTTTTGGAGTAACTGATTTGCAATGGTATGGTGTTGGTTAATTTCGAGGAGGATTCCTCCCAGGGACGGCGCCACGCTAGGGCTGGGGGCACTGGGCCCCCTGAAAATTTGAAATTAATTATCATATATGTACTAAAAATTACTCTCTCCATCCCCGAGAAGTTGATATAATTTTTTTGGGCACGGAGATTAAGGAGTATAATAATTTAATGTAAAGTGAAGTAAAGTGAAGTGAGATAAATAATATTTAATGTGTAGTGGGTAGTTGTATTAGAGGTGATATATGGGGCCCATGACAATAAATTAATTGTTTGTGTGTGGGTCCCATGTATTAAAAAGGAAATGTGTCAACTTTAGTGGGACAAACCAAAAAGAAAAGTGTGTCAACTTCTATGGGACAAATGGAGTATTATTATAGGTTGTTGTAGCCAAGTGGTTTGACACACTCATTTCACATGTAGAAGCATGGGTTCGATTCTTGAAGTGTACAAATTATTCCTCTTTAATTACTCCTTTTTCTTTTCTATTTTTGTATTTCATCTAATCATTTTTTCCTTTTTAATGTTGACAATTCTTGTAAAAAAATTATTTAAAAAATTTCTCCCCCATGTTTTATTTTTTTTTTCGATTTTTCTTCTTCTTCTAATTTTTATATCCTTATAATTGTTTTCTTTTATTTTTAAAATTTTCTTTTTACATTTTTTAGTGAATGGAGTTTTTTTTTTAATATATATCATTTATTTCTTTTAACATTTTTTTAAATCTATTTCTTATTGTATGACTTAAAATAAACATGAGATTTTTCTTGATAAATAAATTTATAACACTTTAAAGTTTTTTTTACTTGAATTATTTAACAAAAACCCTAGAATTATTAAAATAATTTTTTGTTCTTAATAATTTTCACCTTATATTAACAGAATAAACTTAAGTCATCTAATACACATAAGAGATTTTACTCTTTTTTTATTTTTGAAAAATAGTAGTAAATTATTTATAAGTAACCCTTTCCTATATTTATGAGCAAAAATAAAGGTGAAAATTTCTATGGGATATAGACAAATTGGGCCCCCTCCCGAGAAATCCTGGTACCATCACTGATTCCTCCGATTAATAGCCCTTTATGGTATCTAAAGCAAGATATTTTGCTAAATGTGATTCCTGTGGCATGTTGATGTCCGAGGTTGAAAGAACCTTTAAGCTTTGACGCTAGATTTTGATCAAGTTTCTACATATTATTTGTTCGGTTTACTTAGCTAGTATACAGTGATGAGTATATTATTGCTTATTATTCATTAGTGCGACTAGCAACATGATTGGTTAGGAATTAAGACTTGTGAATTTATAATGATGAATTAAAGGGATTATGTGTATTTTCTATCATTAATACTTAATTCTTAATTCATATGATGATTTATGTGGTTGCTTCTCCCTGCCATATATATTGTTAGAGTGTGAAATTAATTGTATGCTATGGATTGTTGATGGAATTATTTTTTCATGTGAGTTATTCCTATTACAAGTGTGACTTTAGTTTGTGAAGACCAATGAATACTTAGAATCTTATAATAGAGCACTAGAAAGAGTAGCTTGTGAAAGTGCTTAGACTAGTGAAAGGGCATACCTATAGCATCTTAGTACTTCAAAAGAAAATAGTGGTTATAGGGAGACACTCTTAGGAGTTTTTTTTGGGGTTCCTTAGGCAATCTACATCAATGTTGTATCTAGTGAAGGAGCACTTGATACCTAATCCTTGGCATTCATCATAATATGTCCATGACTAGAACTCCCTTTCCATAGTGAAGCTAGTCTTACTATCTCCTTAGTTGATCTATGATGGGTGTTTTCTCAACACACAATTAATCCCCAAGTATAAAGGATGCGATTGTAGCTTGATAAGTGACCAAGTTATATTATCGAACCCAAAGGACGAATGATTATCAATTTATTACCAATTAAATTAACTAAAACTATTGTTTGGAAATTTATTTGGAGAATGATTATTAAACTAAGTACTAGAATAATTAAATAATGAATAAAATAGAAAACATTAGAGAATTAACGAGAGTTGAACAAGTGAGAAAATATGCAGCTCTTCGTGCCATCTAATTTCACTAATTAATCTCCCTTCTGTATATCAATGTCCAACTCTACCTTGTGGAATATGGACGCATCACTAAGCCATGCAAATCTACTCTATAGACACAAGAAGAAAAGCGTGTAAAATGTGTGAATTACCTCGGAGCAAGAACATAATTTCATCCCCCCTTTCTAGGTACTATCAGTATCAATTATTTCCCGTGCACTAAGTACTCTAACCCGATTTATCTCTCTTTATAGGTACTATGAAATTATCCTCTTTATCCTACTTACTAACCCGAATTCAATTAAACTAATAAGTATTCATATAAGATAGTTCTAATGAAGCTTGGAGTCCCCTCACTTAGAATCATAACATAAAATCCTGCTCAGCAATGAATGCACTCAATTATAACCAAGATATACATTCAGACTCTATATAACAGTTAATGATGCATAAAACAACTCTGAGTATGAATTAAAAACGCATAATCTTATATAAAATAAATCCACAAGTAGTGTTGTACGGAGTATACACACGGAAGTTCAATTAAATAGTAAAACCTTCATAAATCCTAGAACTATCAAAGCTATTCCAGCCCATGACGCTTCGAAGAATGTTCATAGTGCTTGGATAGATCTTACCCATAGTCTTGAAAATTACAAGAAAGATTAAGTTGCGAAATAAACTCTAGATGTGGGCGCCGTTGGTTCTTGCTCCGTCTTGAATCTGTACTTGGTTCTCACTTGATTCGCTGCACGAATCTCTCTCTATAGCTCTTGCGGATGGACATAGGGTTTGGATGTAGTGTAGAATGGATGTGGAATCTAACTCTCTTCTTAATGTGATCTGCTTTCCTTTTAATACTTATAAACCCTCCTTACGGACCTTAGTAGGCATTTTCTTGGAAAACATGCCAAAACAAGCACTGGAGTAAGGAATTTCTAAAAATAGAACATGTCCCCGCTCGACCAAAATGGCTAGGTCAAGCGGCGGTCGAGCTGCTTCTCTATAAGCTGAAGCTCTGTCCGGTGTCTTGCTCGACCAAAACTGCCTTCGCTTGACCAACATGTCCTGGTCGAGCGGCTCCTCCTGAGGTCGAGCGGCACCTCCTGTTGGATTGTATACTAAAAGTCTAGCTTTTTGTATGAACAATATTATAAAAATTTATTTGAAATGAGAATCATATGATCAAATGATTGCGTCTTGTAATTTATTTATATGTTCGATGCAATAGTCCACTTACTTTATGCTGTAGATAATATATTGTGCGACAACACGCGGAAGATCATATTATCGGTTTTCTTATAAAGTATAAATTGATGTTCACAACCGAGATAGACGGAGACTCTCTATCGGGATGGTTGTAGTGTGGTTTGGTATTAGCTTGTCTTGGCTATAGAATCACATTAGTGCACTTTTGTGTATTGAGCAAGACTGCTTGAGATCGTTCGATTTATAGAAAAACTTGATCTCTGTTATTATGGATATTCGTGCTCTTAATCCTTATACAATAACCTCGACACGTAGGGCAGTATGTATTTTTTTGATTCATCAATGGGTGAGATTTACATGTAATTAAATCAACAAACTCAGTTAGTTGGGAAATAGGGTTGTCTCTATGGTGTCCTGTTGATTGTAGAAGGAATCCGTGTCCGTCATAGGTTGATGATGTCCCCTTGAGGAGCTCATAAGGATTATCATGTAAACCCTGCAGGTGGATTTATTCCGGCATGATAATGAGGTTGAGTGGTACTACTCTCGGATGAGATATTAATTAATGGAGTTGTCAGTAACTTAATTAATTAATAGGCATTGTATATCTTAAACATGGGGAGACTAACGGGTTCATAATAAGAATGGGCCCATAACGTAATTATGGGATTAGAATGGTAGTGCAGTAATAAAATTTTAGTGGTATATAATATTATTATTGGACTTAAGTATAAGCTTTTGGCTAAGCTTGGATACTTAAGCCCAATGGAGGCCCAACTCTAATTTCTCCTCCTGGTCCCTGCTGTAGCCCATATATAAGTCATCTCAACTGTTCAAACCCTAAGTAAGATACGCCTAACACGTTAAGAGGGTAGACGGAATAGCAAATTGAGTAGATTTCGAAGATCGTCGCCCACACGACGTCAAGATCGGACTTGGGAATACAGCAGAAGACCGGAAGGTAGTTTGCTGCTGCTGTCCACCACTTTCTACAATTTTTATAAAATCTTACAAACTTTAGAACATGACGTGTGATATACTGACGGAAAGCCACGTAAGAGAGGATCATTTTAGCATGAATATCACTCAAATCCGACTTTGGATGAGAGAGTTATGCCCAAAACAGTGAGGCTGCGCAGGCTGGTGGCGAGAATTCATCGTCTTCAACATACCCTGGTGAAAGGTAATACATTTCTTTGGTTTCTTGCTTCCGCTGCATGATAGAAACATATGGAACCCTAACGGTTCACGTTAACCAAACAATCAAATGCCAACAATTGGTATCAGAGCTTCGATTTCATGGTGAAGCGTGAAACGTTAGGCTAGGGCTTATGTGTATATGTGATTTAATATCGATCGCATCGCAAGAGGGTGAAATGGTTTTTGTATAATTGTTTATCCATGGGAACCCTATATCGGTTTATCTATTGTCTTCCATACTGCACGCTAGTGATAGTTAGGGTTTGGTAAATTTTTCCATGAAATCCTATATGCGATGTGTATGTGTGATGGTTGTATATGTTGATGGTCGACGAGTTCACACGGCGAGAGGTTTTGAAAGTCGACATAACCGGCACTCGAGTTTTTGCTAGGCACGACAGTACAGATTGCGAGTGGTGACTGGCTGCACGGTGGCACGGTGCAACTCATGGTCGTTCTCGCGCTTCATGGACGATGGTCGATGGCTTACGTGGCACCCCAAGGCGGCTGCTTTGCAGCGATCATCTAACGATGGCTTACGTGGCACCCCAAGGCGGCTGCTTTGTGGAAGAACTGAACGGCAAGTTGTGACGGCTGGCATCGATGGATGAATGGCTGGAAGATGGCTGGATGTTGCAACGACGTCACGGACACGGAGAAGAGGCGCGTTGGCCGGCCCCTGCATCACTTGTGGGCTGTCGATGGAGCTGATGGCTTGACGATCAACATCGGCAATTGGCATGAGCGGGGCATTTGAAGGCTGGGGAGTGTTAGAGTAGTATTCCGGGCGAGTCCTTGCAGGGTTCTGGGTGAGTCCCTGCTGCTTTACGAGCGGGTCTGCCATGGATTCCAGTCAGTTCTGCAAATTTCGCTGGGTGATGGTAGCGCTGGTATGGTGAGAACCTGCGACGGGATGCATCGCTGACTGAGCACCAGCGTGGGTGAATCAGACCAATTTTCCGAATGGGTCACACCTGCTTTCGAGCGAGTCTACAAGGGTTCAGATCGGGTCTGAAGCATCCAAGCAATTCTGCTGTGTTGTTGCGGGAGAGCAGACGGCTTTGTTGTGTGGTTCTGATATGGCGAGTTCGAAGCGACGTGGATAGGGGCCCGGATGCCTATGGCCGATGGTGACATCCTCGACGAGCAGGCGTGTCGACCAGCCCTTGGATCGCAGTTGGGCGGACTGCTGGATGTACAGCTTGTGGCACACGACATCAATTTCCTTCCGGGTGTGAGGTGCACGTGTCATGCCTATTGCTAAGCATGTGGCTGTGCGAGGTAAGCACGGGAAGCAGGCAGTCACGTACGAGGGCCACTTGCTGCCGGGTAAAGGGCTGCTTGCCGTGTGGATCACTTGACACTCGTCGGGCTTCGGAGCATCCAGCCGGGCGATCTTCCAGGTTTGCAGGCCGAGTGTGCTGGTGCTTATGGCAGGCTGATAGACATACATTAGAACACGGTGGATGGCAGTTTGGCGTGTGGATGTCGAGTAGGGTGCCGGAGTAGTGGAGCAGGTTTGAGGACAAAGAATTGGAGGAATTTTCTACGTAAGATTCTTCCAGTATTTCGTTTAGGTTTCGGGGCGCTGCCCTGAACCCCGTAACCTGACCAGGCAGGTCGATCCCTACGACCTCACTGGGTAGGTCGATCCTCGTCTGCGTTGCCCGCATTCATGATTGGTGGCGAACAATCGAATTCGCTAATATATAAATGTTAATAATTGATTTAATTATCTGATTATTGTTATATATGCTATGCATGATTCTCTGTGATTTACTGCCTTGTGTGCCGTAATAGGAACATGTTAAGTTGAGTATTTTATTTTGAATATTATATGCATGTGAAAACCCTCGGTGTTAAATAACTAAGTGGGAGAGGGGATTGGTTATAAATTCCCGCGGCCTCCATTATTGGTTTGTAAGTGATGTGAGTAAACTTGAGTGTTGGCATAGACCTTCCTCCCCACCGGATGAGTTTATTCACGAATCACTGGTACAGACTTCATTAAATAATTATTGTTTGTAATGTGATGCACATGAACTTGCGTGTTGGCATTCCTCCCCATCGGATGAGTTTATTTGCGGATCACTGTACAAACTTATAATTGATGACTGTAGAAAGTTATTCGAGCGCGTGTGTACTTCTCCATCTGTAAGGCACATAAGCTTGGGCCGCGGATGTGCAGTCAAATAATGGTATTCACTTAGATGTAAATAATAAGTATTCTTCCCATCGGAGTCACTGCTTTTATTTGCATGGCTAAAGAGGGACCGACTATTAATTAATTTATCATGAGGTTAGGTTGACAAATGAAATTAATGGGTAAAACCTTCTCTTGTAAATGTTCGGGTTAGTAAACATCCACACTATCATGGCTTGCAGACTCACGATGCTTGAGTTGGGAAATAGTGCAGTCTCTATGGTGTGCTGTTGATTGTAGAAGGAATCTGTGTCCGTCATAGGTTGATGATGTCCCCTTGAGTAGCTCATAAGGATTATCATGTAAATCCTGCAGGAGAATTTATTCCGGCATGATAATGAGGTTGAGTGGCACTACTCTCGGATGAGATATTAATTAATGGAGTTGTCAGTAACTTAATTAATTAATGGACATTATATATCTTAAACATGGGGAGACTAACGGACTCATAACAAGATGGAGCCCATAACGTAATTATGAGATTAGAATGGTAGTGCAGTAATAATATTTTAGTGGTATATATTATTATTGGACTTAAGTATAAGCTTTGGGCTAAGCTTGGATACTTAAGCCCAATGGAGGCCCAACTCTAATTTCTCCTCCTGGTCCCTGCTGTAGCCCATATATAAGTCATCTCAACTGTTCTAACCCTAAGTAAGATACGCCTAACACGTTAAGTGGGTAGACGGAATAGCAGATTGAGAAGATCTCGAAGATCGTCGCCCACACGACGTCGAGATTGGACTTGGGAATACAGCAGAAGACCGGAAGGTTGTTTGCTGCTACTATTCGCTATTTTCTACAATTTTTATCAAATTATATAGACTTCAGAACAAGACGTGTCATATACTGACGGAAAGCCACGGAAGATAGGATCATTTTAGCGTGTAGATCACTCAAATCTGACTTCGGATGAGAGAGTTGTGCCCAAAAAGGTGAGGCTGCACAGGCTGATGGCGAGAATTCATCGTCTTCAACATACCCTGGTGAAAGGTAATACGTTTTCTTGGTTTCTTACTATTGCTGCATGTTAGAAATGTATGGAACCCTAACGGTTTACGTTAATCAAACGATTGAATGCCAACACCTCAAAAATCGTATTTTCGAATTTTGAACAATTTTGACCTATTTTCCTGCATAAATATACTCAAATAGCCTAAGTAGCATCTGATTCATGACTTTCCCGTAAATAACCCGATTTGCCTCGATTATAAACCAAATCATACTTATTTGAATTATCACTCTTATCAAACCCCCAAACTTCCATGTTACTCTTTCTAAGGCAACGAAATCAAAACAAAGATAAGAGAGTGTGATTCACAAGATCCTCATAACATGCACAACTTATAATAACATATGCAATTCCATCAAATCAAAACATATATCCATCATTACCGTTCATTCATGCAAAAACATCAATAAATCACTATACTTCTACGAGTGCAAAGTCATCTAGCTTAATCGGTAAGTATTTACTCTCGCTCTCTAGTGTAAAAGATATACACTAAAAGGGTTAGTATATACGCTCATAATCAATTCATAAGTTCGCGTAACCATAAGCTTGGTAAAGGCCTCAAAAATCAATTCATAATTGCTTCAATACTACGATCACAAAGGACTTGTTCCCGGGTTGTAATATTGACTCTTTGGTAAAGGTAAGAGAATATAGATACAGTGAATAATTCACTAGTAGAAAATTACCTTGGAGTTTTGTTTTTCATCAAGCAGCTTCATTCTTCTACTCCATTCTTTACTCATGATCTTTTCAATTTTTCTATTCTCCTTCTTCACTTCAAATCAACATATTTCTTCTTTTCAAGCACATTCAGGGTACCGGTTTAATGCACTACCCCTAAACAAGATTCAACCATAAATTTCTTCACTACTACCACAAATATTTCCTTTCTTTTCCTCTTCAAATTCTTCACTTAACATTTATTCACCTAAACTCTCAACTAGTAAATAGGATATTTAAGGCTCAAGTTAAAGTAATAGGCTTTTTATCAAAGGCTTGCCAAATAAAAAGTTTTAAAGGCTCAACGGGGCTTCCAATGATACATACTTTATAAGAAAAGGTAAAATTTTGGCTAAGTGTCTCAATTAAACAATAATGGCATAAATCTCACACAAGACTACAAGCCAAGTTATAGAATATGAACATATGAAAGATACTCTCAAGAATAAACTATCATGCATTCATGTAGCATGATTATTAGACTCAAAATCTCACATGGGTAATAGATTCCTAAGCACTCTTCAAAGCATGCAATCAATATCAATATCTACATAAACTACAAGTAATCAAATAAACACATGCTTTTTATCAACAAAATCAACATATATCAAATACAAGTGCACATGCATACAAAAGAGTCAACATCTCTACTCAATCCATCAATAACCACATCAAGTATACAAATATCCATCAAACACCATCAATATGATCAATATATTACATACCATTCACGCATGAATCTCATACAATCCAACTCAACCACTCACTCAATACCCAACCTGTAAAGTAAAAAATAGAGAGGCGAGAGGAAATGGACAAAGAAAAAAAACCTAGTGCACTCTACTCCTTCGGAGCATCATTATTAGTGTTCTCATTGCGCCAATCATCAAAATCAATTTGCAAGGTATCGATCTTCCTATCCAATGCCTCGTAGTTCTCGTTCAAATCTCCTAACCTCCTCTCCATGGCATCATACATAAGGTTGAGCATAGCATAGTTCGTGTTCGCCAAAGCTAGTTGGCGGTTCGTCTTCTGCTGATTTGTGTTCAAGATAGTAAATACTCTTGCATCAACTTGAAATGCTCTCGATAAAAAGCAATATTGAGACTGCCAGAAATCATACTACTGTTGCTGCTGTGGTGGCGGTGGCTGCATCGGAGGAACTCCCATCTCCAGAAAATCGTGAGGCATCTCCATATGTACCTCAGGAATCGGCTACTGCTGAAATGGTTGCTGCGGTTGTACCTATTGTGGCTCATACGGCTCATCCTCCTCATACTCCTCCGGCTCTCCCACTAAAATCATATCGAGATCTAGATAGACCCCGTCTAAATGCATTTGAACCAATGTTCACCAATCTCCATTCGCACAACAAGTACTAGAGATCGCGATATGAGGAGTGTTCATCAATAAGTTCGCATTGATCTGAATAGAGGTAAGATCAACAAGAGAGAAAGACATCTTAAAAGAAACCGAGTTAGTCCCTCGGATGAACATGCAAACACCATCCTCCCTTCGAGCCAAATTCATCCTCACACATGCTGACATAATCAAGTCCGGGTCTCCTAGAATTGGCCGATGTCCTGACAAAGAAACATTAAAGTGCTCCGCTATTGGCGTGATCAGCCCCCTATGTTGACCTTCTGAAAAGTGTGTGAAGTGAACCACTGAAGCTGCTGGAAAAAGTAAGCACACAGGTTGAAGTGGACCCCGTTCATCATACACCAAAGCATATGCAACTCTCCTCTCAGAATGCACCCACCCTCAACTCGGGCAAATAAAGTGTTTCCAAGGATCCGATCCATATAAGCGATCACCGGGTTGCGAATGAAGGCAACCCTTGATTGTGGAGGATTATAGGCCACTTGCAAACTCGTGATCGACCTCCAAAAATTATCAGCATTAAACTATTCATGCTCCTATGTAGGAATCCCCGTAGGACATCCAAACGCCCTGTTGAACTCATTAGCATACATATACTGCAACTGTCCTACTATCTGAGACTAAGCACTCTCTGGAAGAAAGTGCTCTCCACAAATCACCTCTAATGTGCATAGCATCTCCGCCATGATGTGGAAGTAGGTCTCTCTCTTCAAATCCATAAAACCATTGATTCCTACTTGATTGAACATCCACCGAATATCATTGATGATGTTCATCTCCACCATGGCTTGATTGTCCTGATAACGAGTCCGAGTAATCTTCCTTGAAATTACTCCCCACAACTTATCTCTTTCTTTCCATTCCGGTATTTGTATATCAAAATCAGACGGCATTCTTTTGTTTTTCTTCAATTTCTTAGTCGTCTCTCCCTTATTTGGTATCCCACTACCCATCCTCTTGGAGGGAATAGCAACTCCTTTTCCTACAAATATCGTAATTCAATACACAACATAGGCAAGAAATAAGTATAATCAACCTAGGACTATTAAGGAATTGATGAGAGTGAAAATAAGCGTATTTTAATGTCCAATTTAACACCTTTTTTATGGAAATTATTGTCATATATTAGCACAAGTGTCTTTTATTTAATATATATGAGAAAAAGGTCCACTTGAGGTGTTTTATTATATTTTTGATGGAAAAAAGATCAAAAGTTCAAAGTTGGAGAAAAGGTGCAACTTGTGTATGAATGCTGAAAAACGAACGTCAACTTGTGTAATTTTTCTATATTCATGTGGATCTGAATTGGAAGTGTGATACATAATTGGAAAACCACAGAAGAGAGGGTCGTTTTGGGGATCCAAATGAGAAAGTTACGATCAAAATGGTGACGTCGCGCAAACTGTTCCTATTCAGCACGACTGTGCCAGTTTTCATGACTTGTTACACCTTCAAATGTTGGATTTTCTGTGAGTTCTCCATGTGGATAGAAATCCAAGGAAGAGAGGATCACGTGAGTACAAGAATCACTTAAATCGAAGCTTGCATGAAGAAGTTATGCTCAAAATCATGAGGTCGCGCAGCTGCCGGCGAGAATTTCTGAGAATATCCAAAAATTTCCGAAAATTACCTATTTCTTGGAGCACAATTAATCTCCTTATCACATAATCCTCCATGATTCAACATATCTTTTATTTTCTTATTTAATTCCCTTCTCACACCTATATATATTTTACATCATCATTCATGTGAGCAACAGCCACATCCATCCTACACCACCCCACTAGGGGGGATCAGCCCCCAACCATCTTCCACATCCTTTCCTCCATCCATCAATCACTTTGAAAATTCCTCTGTGGAATCAAGAGAAGAACCAAGAGGAGGATTCAAGATGGAGAACGACGCGATGACTCCCGCATCTAGGGTTTTATTCGTTTATTAATTTATCTTGTATTTTTCAGATATCCGGGTATGATCTATCCAACACCCATGATTGTTCCTCGCAACATTATGTCCTAGAGCCTTTTTGGTAGATCTAGGGTTTTGAAGATTTTTATGAATTAATTAAACTCTCTTGTGTGTACTCCGACAACACTACTTGTGGATTTATTTTATATATGATTGTACTTTCTTAATCCATATTCACGGTCATTTTGTGCATCTTCAATTGGTATATAGAGTCTGAATATATATCTTGGTTGTAGATTGAGTGCGTTCACCGCTGAATAGGATTTCATGTTATGATTCTAAGTGAGGGGACTTCGAAGTTTCATTAGAACTATCATATATGAATGTTTATTAATTGAATTAAATTCGGGTTAGTAAGCAGGATAAAGAGGGTAATTTTATAGTACCTATAAAGGGAGATCATATCTGGTTAGGTTCCAGACGTGGGAAATAATTTATACTGATAGTACCTAGAAATGGGTGAAATTACATCTCTTGCTCCGAGATTATTCACACGTGTTACACGCATATTTACTTGTGTCTATAGAGTAGATTGCATGGTTTAGTGATGCATCTATAGTCCACAAGGTAGAGTCGGCCAGCATATGAGAGGGAAGTTAAGTAGTAAAACCAAATTATCCTAGAGCTACCTATTCTCCTACTTGATCCACTTTCGCATTCTTCTAGTGTTTAATTTATTTTATTTGTTATTTTAATTAATTTGTAGTAGTTTAATAATCAAATACTCAACTGTTATTGCCACAATTCGTCTTAATTAATTTAGTAAATAATTAAATTGGTAATACATCGTCCTTCGGGTTCGATATTTCACTTAGTCGTTTGCTTAAGCTGCAACTGATATCCTTCATACTTAGAGATTAATTTTGCGTGCAAAGAAAACACGCATCAAGTTAAAGGACGTCATATTATCAATTTAATTATAAACTAATTAATTAAGACAAGTTGGCAATAAAGTTTGGGATTTAATTATTAAACTACTAAACAATTAATTTAAATAACAAATAAAATAAAAGTACTAGAAGAATATGAAAGTGGATCAAGTAGGAGAATATGTATCTCTAGGATAATTCAGTTTCACTCATTAATCTCCCTTTCGTCTATCAATGTCCGACTCTGCATTATGGAATATAGACGCACCACTAAGCCATGCATATCTACTCTATAGACACAAGTAAATAAGCATGTAACACGTGTGAATAACCTTGGAGCAAGAGATATAACTTCACCTTCCTTTCTAGGTACTATCAGTATCAATTATTTCCCCCTAGGATTGATACTCTAACCCGATATGATCTCCCTTTATAGGTGCTATAAAGTTACCCTCTTTATTCTACTTATAACCCAAATTCAATTTAATTAGTAAGTAATCATATATGATAGTTCTAATGAAGCTTCGGAGTCCCCTCACTTAGAATCATAACATGAAATCCTGCTCAGCAGTGAACGCACTCAATCAATAACCAAGATATGTATTCAGACTCTACATAAAAGTTAATGATGCACAAAACAACTCTGAGTATGAATTAAGAAAGCAAAATCATATACAAAATAAATCCACAAGTAGTGTTGTATGGAGTATACACACGAAAGTTCAATTAATTCATAGAAACCTTCAAAACCCTAGATCTACCAAAATAGTTCTAGCCCATGATATTGCAAAAAATAATCATGAGTGTCGGATAGATCTTACCCGTAGTCCGGAATATACAAGATAAATTAGGAAACGAATAAAACCCTAGATGCGGGAGTCGTCGCGTCCTTCTCCGTCTTGAATCTTCCTCTTAGTTCTCCTATTGATTCCACAAATAAATCTTCAAAGTGATGGATGGATGGAGGAAAGGATGTGGATGATGGCTAGTGGATGATTCCCCCTTGTGGGGTGGTGTAGGATGGATGTGGCTGTTGCTCATATGAATGATGATGTAAAATATATATAGGCGTGAGAAGGGAATTGAGTAAGGAAATAAAAGATATGAGTGAATCATGAAGAATTATGTGATAAAGAGATTAATTGTGCTCCAAGAAATAGGTAATTTTGGAAATTCTCGGAAATTCTCGCCTGCAGCTACGTGACCTCATGATTTTGAGCATATCTTCCTCATCCAAGCTCCGATTTAAGTGATTCTTGCGCTCACGCAATTCTCTCTTCCTTAGCTTTCTATCCACATAGAGAACTTATAATAAATCTAACATTTGATGGTGTAAGAAGTCAAGAAAAATGGCACAGTCGTGCTGAGTAGGAACAGCTTGCGCGACGTCACCATTTTGATCATAACTTTCTTATATCGATTCCGATTGAAGTGTTCTTTATGCCAAAACGACCCTCTCTTCTGTGGCTTTCCAACCATATATCACACTTCCAATTTAGAGCTCCATACTAATATAGAAAAATTACACAATTTGACATGCGTTTTTCAGCATTCATACACAAGTTGCACCTTTTCTCCAACTTTGCACTTTTGATCCTTTTTCCACCTAAAATACAATAAAACATCTCAAGTGCACATTTTTCTCATATATATTGAATATAAGACACTTTGCTAATATATGACAGTGATTCCCATAAAAAAGGTGTTAAATTAGACATTACACTTATTTTCACTCTCATCAATCCCCCAAATTTACCTGTTGCTCGTCCCGAGGCAACAAAATAAAAATAAAGAGAGAGAGAGTATGAAAATTAGCGGGTAAACAAGGACTATGACTCATACCATATTCAAAATACAATTGTCCTCAACTTAGGTCATGTAACTCTCATTACATGTAATAATTAATTCATAGCATACAAGATAAGACAATCACCACCAATTCAAATTCTCCATTGACATGTTCTCACGGGAAGTATATATCACTCTTACTCAAGTGTAAAAGATGTACACTTACGGGTTATGATGTTTACGCTCAAATTCAATTCAAGTGCATGCGTAACCATAAGCTTACCAATTGTCTCAACTCTCCTGTTGCTTGTAGCTAGTAAATCAGGGATCAAAAAGGTCTTTTATTTTGTTGTAATATAGGCTCTTTGGAAAATGTAGGAAATATATGGCTTAGTGACTCAAAAATCGGATTGATCAAGCGACCGTCTCTCTCAATCTTTATTTTTTTCCTCATCACTTTCGGTCAAGCACAACATACTCATCAAATTCTTCCATCTTTCTCATTCAAGCACAACATATTTTTTTCCAACTTTTTCAAGCTCTTCAACTCCATCATTCTCATTTTCTTCATTTTTTTCCTCTTTTTTTTTCTTTTGAGGTACCAATTTCGTGCACTTCCTCTCGCATCCTCCATAGGGTACTAGATTTAAGTACTATCATAGGGTGTTTGTTTCCATAGAGTACTAGATTTAAGCACTACTCCAAGAATTTTCCTTTTGATCCTTAAGATTCTTCATTCATCATCCTTATCATCTCTCAAATCACCACTCTCTTCAATTAAACTTTATTGGCTATCAAAAGAATGGATTTAAAAAGGTTCAAATGGGCTGACAAGGGATTTAATGAATTCAGGTAAAGTATATGGGAAAAGATGGGCTATTCAAAGATGGCCTAATATCATTTCCATAATCCGCTAGACTAATCTTGAATATTCAAAGAGACTCAAGACAAGTTCTAGAATATACGCACAAGAACGATACTCACCAGAAAAGAATTATCAATTAATTATGTAACATGATCAACGAGGCTCAAAATCTCACATGGGTTTTAACAAGTAACAGGGCACTTTTCATTGTAAGTAATATCCCACAAGTACACATAGAACTTCATACCATAATATAACTCAAGTACACTTCCTTCATCAATTTCAAAAGCATGTGAATTTCAAGCACAATTTAAAAATATAAGCTCACATGAATCACAAAACCATAATCTCAATCCTTCCACTCTCATGAATTAAAAAGCAAACATAAAAATTAGAATAAGGAAAGGAGGGCACCTGATTTTTCTTTGACGAATGCACGAGCTCCTCGAGTTGTTCAACTCGGTCATCTTGCCACTCTTATACCTTTTTCTATCATCAAAGCTCAAACACACATCATCATCATCATAGATTCATCAATAATAAATTAGGAGAACTAGAAGAAAGAATCAATTGACTATCTAATCGACTCCATACAATAGAAACACCACTGAACACTAGGCAAATTGCAAAAATCGATACATCAAAATCGATTAAAATTTCAACATACTGCAAAAAATCAGCTCCCCTAGCAAACATTACAAAGAAAAGATTATACTCTTGGTGTTTCAATGAGGTAATAGCATCACACCCCCAAACTTAGTAAAAACGTAAGTTGAATCTAAGTTCGCAAAGAGATGTAATTGCCGATTAGTAAGCACCTTAAATATAAAAATTTCTTACTCACACGAAAGAAATAAAGCAATAAAACGGAAGGGTAAGCCCCCAACAGGCGCTCAAGTTTAACGTCGGAGAGTCACGACGGATATAACATTTTAAACTACTGGATCAGAGGACGGTCTTCTCGTATCCTCACCTTCAAATACTTTCTTTCCCTCTTCTTGTCTACACTCAACACCTCACCTTTCTTGGTCATAAAAATATGATCCATGAAATTTCCTTCGTCCCATGGCTGTCTAGACACCTCCTTGTCAATCTTCCACTCAAATTCAGAATCATTTGTCTTACATAAATCAAGATTAAACAAGTTAGAAACCACATATATGCTCTTGCATGATTGAGTCTCTATGGGCATCTTCATTGCTTGATCAAGAGAGAAAACCGCATCTTCATTGTCCATCTGTAGTCTAAGCTTCTCGGCTCTCAACCTCTTTGCTATTTCCCATTGCTTTTCCAATATAAGCATATTATTCTGCTCTTAGTATGGCACTGGAGTAGCATTAACATCAGGTAAAGCATTCTGTGCGAAAAATGATGCCGAACAAGGCAGTTCGACCTCGGTTCGACCTCTAGCATTTTGAAAGTGCATTATTCGCCTTACAGGCTGGAAAAATAGGGTGCTCGGGATAGAGTAGTTTGACCGGTGTTCGACCAGCCGATTTGGTCGAACCATCTTGATCCTGGTCGAATCGCTCAGCTAGGACCTCCGGATGTCGCCTAGGTGCTTGGTTCGACCTCCTTTGTTCGGTTCGACCTGATGTGTTGGTCGAATCAAGGTTGAATCGGGCTCCTGACATTTCTAAATTCAATTCTGGCATCATCGGTCCCCCATACTGTGTTCCAGGCCTTAACGTGATGGCATGGCACTGCTTCAGATTCATTATGCCTTGAGACCGGAACATTTCTTTCTCCAATATTTGTGTCAATTGATTCACATTCCCGGTCATCTGCCCCATCATCAAAGTAAGGTCCTTCAACTACTTGGATAAATCTGCATGTTTAGCATTAATAGTAATCTCAAGACGATAAGCTCTTGTATTATTCTTAGCCATGTATCGATTGAAGGTATCTTCAACACTCTTCACTTCGTGTTGCTTCATACTAGGCCCCCTTAGTGTCAACTCTGTAAGCTGCTTCTGCTGGGACTCTAGTAGCTTGTTGATGTTAGCTAGACTAGAGACGAGCTTATCCTCCCTATTCGGCTTCACTTGATGTTCAACCTGCACCACCTTACCAAGTACATATGATCCTCTATCTCTCTCTGTAGGCCAGTCACGTGAATTCATAGAGATATCTTCGAACAACTTTTCTGCTTCTATTGCTATTTTAGATAACAACACTCCATCTGATGATGCATCAATAAAAACACGCGACTCACAATCCAATCCATAGTAGAAGATGCTTATGTACTCAGCCTTAGACATCCCATGTTATGGGCACCTCCTGAGCATGTCTTTAAACCTGTCCCACGCCTCACGAAATTTTTCACCCTGATTCATAATAAATTGGGTGATCTCTTACTTCATCCTTAGGATCCTTTAGGGTGACATGTATCTCTCCAAGAACTTTTGCTGCAGTTGGCAGTGACGGAGGGAGATAAGGACTAGGGGGCGTTGGCCCCCTTGAAAATCTGAAAATATATAGGTATATAGTAATAAATTGAATGAATTTATGAGTTGGCTCAATGGTTGTTAGAAGCCTTATGCATATTGTAGGCAAGGGGTTCGAATCCATCGAAGAAAAATATTGTATCTTTTTATTTCTTTTCTTTTAAATTTTATATCTTCATTCTCTTTTATTTATTTATTATTATTTTTCCGTTAACTTTTATTCTATATATAATGATAATAAATTTATTTTATTTTATAAATACCATAATACTTTATTCATTTGTTTGTCTCATAAAATTTAGAAAGTACTCACTATATTTTAAATTTAAAAATGTTACAAATTTTATAGCACATTGATATACTTTATTTATTATGCAAAAATATCAATTTATTACTCTTAAAAAGTCAATACGAATTCATAAAAAATTAAGTTTTCTTAAACTACATGAGCATTTTATTTTCTAGTGCTATTTTGGCCCCCCCTGAGCTTAATTCCTGGTTCCGTCAATGGCAGTTGGTCCCATGTAGTGCAATCTGTGGGATCAAGAGTCTCATACCAAGCTTCAGCCTTATCAATCAAAGAGAACTTGAATAGGGCGATCCGCCTAGCATGATCATTAGCTCCAGCACCCTTTTGAGTGTTTGCATAACCAAGAAATCTTTTGAGATGCTGATATGGATCTTCAAAGCAACCTCCAGAAAAGGGATTCTTCTCCACCGTGTTAATAAGAGCGGGATGTATGTCAAAATTATCATCTTCCCCTCTTGCTCCTAGCAACCACATGTTGCAAATCACATAGTTCGTGAAAATTTCACATATGGCAACATTATCCAGATTCTGCCTTGCTCCAGCCATGAGTTTAGTGTGTTATTCTTTCTTTTCCTTCATCTCCTTTTCCTAGTGCACAAGTACATCAGAAAATTTTAAGGTTAGATAGAAATAAATAATCACAAATAAGAGTCTTAATCAACTAGAAATAATAAAATCAATACTAACAGCCGTCCCCGGCAATGGCGCCAAGAACTTGATGCGCGTTTTCTTTGCACACAAAATTAATCCCCAAGTATAAAGGATATCAATTGCAGCTTAAGCAAGCGACCAAGTGAATTATCGAACCCAAAGGATGACGTATTAACAATGTAATTATAAGCTAATTAATTAAGACAAGTTGGCAATAAAGTTTGGAATTTAATTATTAAACTACTAAACAATTAATTTAAATAACAAATAAAATAAAAGCACTAGAAGAATACGAAAGTGGAACAAGTAGGAGAATAGGTATCTCTAGGATAATCCAGTTTCACTCATTAATCTCCCTTTCGTGTGTCAATGTCCGACTCTGCCTTGTGGAATATAGACGCATCACTTGGCCATGCATATCTACTCTATAGACATAGGTAAATAAGCGTGTAACACATGTGAATAACCTTGGAGCAAGAGATATAACTTCACCTCCCTTTATAGGTACTATCAATATTAATTATTTCCCCCTAGGATTGGTACTCTAACCCGATATGATCTCCCTTTATAGGTATTATAAAGTTACCCTCTTTATCATACTTATAACCCAAATTCAATTCAATTAATAAGTATTCATATATGATCGTTCTAATGAAACTTTGGAGTCCCCTCACTTAGAATCATAACATAAAATCATACTCAGCAGTGAATGCACTCAATCAATAACCAAGATATGTATTCAGACTCTACATAACAGTTAATGATGCACAAAACAACTCTGAGTATGAATTAAGAAAGCAAAATCATATATAAAATAAATCCACAAGTAGTGTTGTACGGAGTATAACAAGAAAGTTCAATTAATTCATAGAAACCTTCAAAACCCTAGATCTACCAAAATAGTTCAAGCCCATGATCTTGCAAAGAACAAACATGGGTGTTCGATAGATCTTACCCGTAGTCCAGAAAATACAAGATAAATTAAGAAACGAATAAAATCCTAGATGCGGGAGTCGTCGCATCCTTCTCCGTCTTGAATCTTCCTCTTGGTTCTCCTCTTGATTCCACAAACAAATCTTCAAAGTGATGGATGAATGGAGGAAATGATGTGGATGATGGTTGGGGGGATCCCCCCTTGGGGGTGGTGTAGGATGGATGTGACTGTTGCTCACATGAATGATGATGTAAAATATATATAGGTGTGAGAAGAGAATTAAATAAGGAAATAAAAGATATGGGTGAATCATGAAGGATTATGTGATAAGGAGATTAATTGTGCTCCAAGAAATAGGTAATTTTCGGAAATTTTCGGAAATTCTCGGAAATTCTCACCGGCAGCTGCCCGACCTTATGATTTTGAGCATAACTTCCTCATCCAAGCTCCGATTTAAGTGATTCATGCGCTCACACGATTCTGTCTTCCTTGGCTTTCTATCCACATATAGAAATCACAGAAAATTCAACATTTGAAGGTGTAACAAGTCATAATAAGTGGCACAGTTGTGATGAGTAGGAACAGCTTGCGCGACGTCACCATTTCGATCATTACTTTCTCATTTGGATTTCGATTGAGTTGTTCTTTACGCCAAAACGACCCTCTCTTCTGTGGATTTCCAACCATGTATCACACTTCTTATTCAGAGCTCCACAAGAATACAGAAAAATTACACAAGTTGACGTGCGTTTTTCAGCATTCGTACACAAGTTGCACCTTTTCTCCAATTTTGCAATTTTGATCATTTTTCACCTAAAATACAATAAAACACCTCAAGTGCACCTTTCTCTTATATATATTGAATATAAGACACTTGTGCTAATATATGACAATAATTCCCATAAAAAGGTATTAAATTGGATATTAAAATACGCTTATTTTCACTCTCATCAGGAATACAAGAAGTTCAATCTAATTCAACAAATACCAATCATGCTTGAAATTAAATTAAAAATATTCAATAATTAAGCTTAATCCAAAAGTATTCAACAAATCCACCATTCCAATTACACATAACTGTCACTCAAAATTAACGAGCCCATGTATAAATTCAACAATTAAACTCAAATCCGTAACATATGCATCATCAATTTCATAAAATTCCATCAATCCAACTTACAATTGAACTCATGCAATTCATGTAAAATTTCAACAAAAACATCCAAAATTCAAATTTAATCCTAATCAAAAGCATGCTTGAACAACTTACCCTGACTAAACTAAATATATAACAATCCAATTCAAAGGTAATGAGTCAAGAAAACATACTTTTATCTCCAGCCATGGATGTGTACGTGATGATGAACTAGAATCCCAAGAATTGAGTAGAAAAGCCCTAATTTGGACTTGAATCCTCCAAAATTAGTGTGGAATGTGTGTGATTTGGGAAGAGAATAGTGTACTAAGGGTTTGGAGTGAAAATCTTACATTTCGGGATGAGTGCTCGAGGAAAGGTGGCGAGAAAATGATCGAAAGACGCGCAGAAACTGACATTATATCGTGAAACTACACACGATGCTCGGGACGAGTGGCTTGGTCGAGCAGCTCTTGGAATGGTAGAGCGAGACCTCTTTAAGCTGAAACGACTCCGCCTTTCCGCTCGACCTCCGCTTGACTTAGAGGTCTTGGTCGAGCGGCCACTCTGTAATTTGAAAACTCTGAACTAGCTTTCGAAAGTGTCTCTCAACCTCCGCTCGACCTCAGTGACTGGTCGAGCGGCGACAATCTTGGTCGAGCGGCCTTCCAACGCTCCATTTTTCGTGATTTTCTTCATCCCCTGCAAAACTCAGACTCTAAACAACATTAAGCATCATATCAAGCCAAAATAATAGCTAGAGAACCACTACTTAGATTATATAAAACATGCATAAAACTCCGCTCACACTACAAAATAAAATAAAACTCCACAGAAAATTAGGCAAATTGCAAAAAATTGACACATCAAAACTGTTTAAAGTTTCATTATACAGCAAAAAATCAACTTTCCTAACAAACGTTACAATGAAAAGATTATACTCTTGGTGCTACGATGAGGTAAGAACATCACACCCCTCCCCCTAAATGTATCCTCAAAGATGACGCAAGCTTCATCCAGCGATTTAAAGTTCTTCAATCGATGCCCATTAGCCACAATGATATCTCCATCTTTGTCCATTAACTCAAAACTCCCTCCTCCGCAGGCTCTATGGATAATGAACGGTCACGTCCACTTTGATTTTAATGTTCCAGCAAAAAGCTTCAAACGAGAGTCAAAAAGTAGTACCTCATCTCCTTGCTTGAACTCCTTGAAAGTGATCTTTGAATCATGCCACTTCTTCATCCACTTCTTCATACAATTGATTAATGTGAATCATTCTCAACTACTTTTGCACAAGTAGAGATAAGTTCAAACTTCTCAAGGCCCAAAAAGACTTATGCTGAATTTTTCTATAGGAAATGACACGGCTTCCCATAAACAATTTGATAAGGTGACATGTCTAGCACACTCTTGTACGCAGTCCAGAACCCCCATAAAAAACATCATCGAGCTACATAGTCTAATCCTTTTTATTGGTTCTTACTTCCTTTTCCAAGATTTGTTTCACCTGGCGGTTAGATACTTCGGCTTGCCCATTCGATTGAGGATGATATGGTGTAGTAGCCCTATGCTTAACACCATACTCCTTAAGAATTCTTTCATTAAGCCTATTGACGAAGTGTGTACCTCCATCACTCACAAGTGCTCTGGGAACTCCATAGCGGGCAAAAATATACTTCTTCAAGAACGAAAACACTGTCTTTGTATCATTCATGCTAGTTGGAATTACTTCCACCCACTTAGAAACATAGTTAACAGCAAGAAGGATGTAGAGTAATCCATTAGATGGGGGAAAAGGCCCATAAAATCGATTCCCCATATATCGAAGATCTCCACAACAATACTTGGCTGAAGTGGCATCTCATCCCTTTTACTTATGTTTCCCATCTTTTGACATCTATTGCATGTCGCCACATAGGATTCACAATCTTTAAACAAGGAGGGTCAGTACAAAGTGGATTAAAGTACCTTCGCTGCAGTCTTTTGGGCTCCGAAGTACCCTTCATTAGGTTGTACATGGCAAAATCAAGAACACTCTCCATCTACATCGCGGGCACACACCTACGGACGATAGAATCTGTACAAATTTTGTACACAAACGGATCATACCATATGAATGTCTCAACATCTCTCTTAAACTTAGAAACTTGATACCTATTGAGACCTTTAAGAATTTCATCGGATACAATGTAATTGACATAATTAGCGTACCATAGATCCATTCCTTGAGCAGCGACTACCCAAGCTTTCTCCGCTCCTTCAGCAAATACCGTCATAATCTTTTCATCGGGGAACATCTCATCTATGTACTCGAAAGAATCATCACAATGTTCCCTTGCCTACAACCTTGATAGGTGATCCGCCGACACATTCTCTGTTCCTTTCTTATCTCGGATCTCCAAATCAAATTTTTATAAAAGAGGGATTCATCTAATGATCTTGGGCTTCGTTTCCTTCTTCTCCATTAAATACCAGATTGCAGAATGATTCGCATATACTATAATCTTCATGTCAACCAAATACTGCTAAAACTTATTGAATGCATACACAACTGCTAAAAACATTTTTTCAGTGACAGTGTAGTTCTTTTGTGCTGCATCAAAAGTCTTACTAGCATAGTAGATGGTGCAAAACTTCTTCTCCCTCAATTGCCCAAGCACTACTCCAAGTGCTAGGTCGCTTGCATCACACATAAGTACAAACGGTTGAGTCCAATCCTGTGTGATCAAGATAGGTGCAGTAATAAGCGTCTCTTTCAAAACCTGAAAAGCTGTTAGACATTCATCATCAAAATTAAAAGGAACATCCTTTTCAAGTAAGTGATACAAGCGCTTGGAGTATTTTGAGAAGTCTTTAATGAATCTCCTATAAAATCCGGTGTCTCAAAGGAAGAACCGTACTCCCTTCTCATTAGTAGATGGTGGAATCTTCTCAATGGCCACCACATTGGCTCTATCCACCTGCAATCCTTTGGCCAAAATATGATGCCCAAGAATAATCTCATCTATCAACATGAAGTGACACTTCTCCCAATTCAAGACAAGATTAGTTTCTTGGCATCTCATCAAAACAGTAGATAGGTTAGACAAACAAATATCAAAGGAGGAACCAAACACAGAAAAATCATCCATAAACACCTCTATGATTTTCTCTATCAACCCATCAAATATGGTCATCATGCACATTTGGAAAGTAGCAGGCGCATTACATAATTTAAAAGACATCTTCCTAAAAATAAAGATTTCGTATGGGCAAGTAAAGGTAGTCTTTTCTTGATCTTTAGGTGCAATTATGATTTGATTATAACCCAAGTACCCGTTCAAGAAATAATAAAACTCATACCCTGCAAGAGGATCTAACATTTGATCCATGAAAAGAAGAGGGAAGTGGTCTTTGCATGTATTTTCATTCAATTTCCTATAATCCATACACACATGCCATCCCATAAGAATCCTAGTAGCTAATGTCTCTCTATCTTCAGCTTTCACAATAGTCATGCCCCCTTCTTAGCTACTACATGCAATGGACTCACATGGGGACTATCACTAATGGGATAAATAATTCCTGCATCTAACCAAGTTAGGATTTGCTTCCTAATGACTTCTTGATTCGAGGGGTTAACCCTCTGCTAATTCTGAATACAATTCTTAACTTCATCTAGCAAATTTATTTTATGTATGCAATACGATAGATTAGTTCCTTTCAAATCATCAAGAGACCATCTAATAGCATACTTGTATTTCCTAAGCACATCTAATAACTTTTCAAGTTGATCATCAGTAAGAGAAGAAGATACAATTACCAGATATGTTTCGTTGTTGCCTAGATCGACATACTTCAAATGTTCTGGTAGTGGCTTCAACTCCTCTTTCTATTCTTCCTTCAGTGTGCTTTTTCCATCCAATGGTAGGTACTGCTGAGCCCACTTGACCTCTTCTAGCTTGGTTCTTTTTAGTTCATACCTATCATCACCCAAAGCAAGTAAGTTTTCAAGAAATTCAATACATACATCATTGGAGAGCTCATCTAACTCCGTGGTGGGAAAAATAAGAGACTCAGCCAAACATGTCTCCAAAGGATCCTTAGAAAGGATCAAGGACATATCTTCTTTCACGATCTCCTCCACCACATCAATGTTGTAGCACTGTGTCTCTATATGCATCTTCATGGCTTTGTCGAGGTTGAACATAACCTATTCTTTATCTATTCACAGTCTATACTCCCCCTTTTGGACATCAATCATAGCTCTAGCAGTCGTAAAGAATGGCCTTCCTAAGATAAGAGGGACACTATCTTTGTCATCTTCCATTTCTAGCACGAGAAAATCCAAAGGGAAGACAAGCTTCTCCACTTTCGCAAGTACATCCTCAATAACACCCTTTGGAAAGGTCATGGACCTATCCACCAATTGTAGAGCTACCGTTGTAGGAGTGAGCTTCCCCAAATTTAGCTTTTTGAATATAAATAAGGGCATCAAATTGATGCTTGTACATAGATCGCACAAAGCTTTTCGTGCCGACCCTTTTCCAATTTCACATTGAATAGTGAAGCTTCCCGGATCCTTCAACTTTGCTGGAAGCTTTCTCTGAATGATCGAGCTACAGTTCTCAGATAGATTAACAGTCTCTACTCCGTTCAAGCTCTTCTTCTTCAATATGATATACTTTAAGAATCGGGCATAGTAAGGCATCTCCATGATTGCTTCGGAGAATGGAATGTTCAAGCAAATTTTATTCATGATATCTGAAAACCTCTTGAACTTTTCTTTCAATCCCTTCTTCACTAACCTTAAAGGAAACGGAGGAGGTATCTTTGTCTTAGGGATTCCCCTCTCATCAAGCTCAACCTCCTTCGTTTTATCCTTCTCGGCTCTCAATCTCTTGGCTCTTTCCCACTTCTTCTCAACTATCTGTTCAGTATTCTATTCTTGTGATGGTACTGGAGGGTTCTAAAAATCAAATGTAACGTCCTGTACGAAAATCGGTGTCGAATGACCTTGCTCGACCTCCGCTCAACCAGAAAGGTTTGGTCTAGTGAGGTGGAATTGGTCGAGCAGGGACCCTGTAATCGGAATATGGTTGTTCAGCTCTACAGGTACCCGCTCGACCTCAGCTCTGTTGGCATTCGAATCCTTTGGTTATCGTGAACCGTTAGGGTTTCATGCAATTCTATAGCAATGGAAGCAAAATATATCATTGAAATACCTTTCACCAGTGGTTTGTTGAAGAAGAGCTCGATCAAGTTGATGAAACGACCTCTCTAATCTTCTGCTGTATTCTCAATCCAAGTCTTGACATCGTTTAGGTGACAATCTTCAAGACCCTCTCAATCTATAATCCTCCCTCTCTAATCACATTGTTAGGCGCGCATGTTAGGGTTCCTGATTAATGAGGAGGCTTATTTATGGTCTACAACAGGGACTAGAAGGAGAAATTAGAGTTGGGCCTCCCATTGGGCTTAAGTATCCAAGTTTAGTCCAAAACTTACACTTAAGTCCAATAATAATAATAATACAGTCTACTAAAGTATTATTACTGCACTGCCACTCTAATCCTAAATTATGTTATAGGTTCCTTCTTATTATGAGTCTGTTAATCTCCCCGTGTTTAAGATATACAATGCCCATTAATTAATTAAGTTACTGACAACTCCATTAATTAATCTCTTATCCAAGAGTAGTACCACTCAACCTTGTTTCATGCCGGAATAAATCCACCTGCAGGTTTTACATGATAAATCTTATGAGCTCCTCAAGGGGACATCATTAGCCTATTTAATAGGAGACGGATTCCTTCTACAATCAACAACACACCATAGAGACACCACTATCTCCCAACTTACCGAGTATATTGATTTAATGAATAAATCTCTCCCTTTGATGAATCAAAGAAACAAATATTGACTTGCGTGTCGAGGTTATTGTATAGGGATTAAGAGCAAGAACATCCATAATAACTGAGATCTAGTTCTCCTATATAGTCAGTATAAATCGAACAATCTCACGCGGTCCTGCTCAATAAACAAAGTGCAATAATGTGATTTTATAGTCAAGACAATCTAATACCAAATCACACTACAACCATCCCGATAGTATCCCCGTCTATCTCGATTGTGAGCATCTGTTTATACTTTATAAGGAGCCGACAAATATGATCTTTCGTGCGACGCCACACACCATATTATCTACAGTTTAAAGTAAATGGACTTTTGCATTGACATATAAATATATTATAATATGCAAAACATTTGATCTTATGATTCTCATTTCAATATAATTATTAAAACATTATTCATACAAAATGCTAGACTTTTACTATACATCCAACAAGCTTGACCAGAAGGGTCTGGTCGAGCAACTCCATCTTGATCGACCGAGATCCTTGTAAATTGAACGTGATTTTTTAGCCCCTCAGAGTGTCGTTCGACCATTGCTCGACCAAGAGGGTTGGACGAGCGTGTTGACATTCGATCGTTTGGTTAACGTTAACCGTTAGGGTTCCATGCGATTCTATATCAGTGGAAGTAAGAATATAAAATTGAATTACCTTTCACCAGGGTATGTTGAAGAAGAACAGCTTTCCAGAACAACCTCTCTGATCTTCTGCTGTATTCCCAAGTCTAATCTTGATGTCGTGTGGACGATGATCTTCAAGACACTCTCAATCTGCTTCCTTTCACTCTTTCTCATGCGTATTAGGCGACATATTAGGGTTTTCGGACAGCTAAGATGACTTATATATGGGCTATAACAGGCCCAGGAGGAGAAATTAGAGTTGGGCCTCCCATTGGGCTTAAGTATCCAAGTTTAGCCCTAAACTTATACTTAAGTCCAATAATAATAATAAAGTCTACTAAAGTATTATTACTGCACTACCACTCTAATCCCATATTACGTTATGGGCTCCTTCTTATTATGAGCCCGTTGGTCTCCTCGTGTTTAAGATATATAATGCACATTAATTAATTAATTTATTGACAACTCCATTAATTAATATCTCTTCCGAAAGTAGTACCACTCAACCATGTTATCATGCTAGAATAAATCCACCGTAAGGTTTACATGATAATCCTTATGAGCTTCTCAAGGGGACATCATCAGCCTATTTAATAGTTCACAGATTTCTTCTATAATCAACAGCGCACCATAGAGACAGCACTATCTCCCAACTCACCGAGCTTGTTGATTTAATAATTAAATCTCACCCATTATTATATATGGATTAAGAGCATGAACATCCATAATAACTAAGATCAAGTTCTCCTACATAGTCAGTATAAGTCGAATGATCTCAAGAGGTCCTGCTCAATACACACAAAGTCCACTAATATGATTTTATAGTCAAGACAAAGTAATACCAAATCACACTACAACTATCCCGATAGATTGTCCCTATCTATCTCAGTTGTGAGCATCTGTTTATACTTTATAAGGGCCTGATAATATGATCTTCCATGTGACACCGCACACCATATTATTTACAGTATAAAGTAAGTGGACTTTTGCAATAACATATAAATAAATTATAATATGAAAAATATTTGATCATATGATTCTTATTTCAAATTCATTGTTAAAATATTGGTCATACAAAAAGCTAGACTTTTAGTATACAATCCAATAGAGCGGTGGTCAAGCGGGGTCACGTGGCATTTGTTTTCGCCGACTGGTAACATTGGACCTTCATACGGTGTTCTTGACCTCAAAGTGATAGTATTACAAGATTTTGGGTTCGTTATGCTTTGAGATGGAAACTTTCCCTTCTCAATTATTTGCGTAAGCTTGTTATTCCCCGCCATATCTCCCATCAATAACGTAAGGTCCTTCATCTGCTTGTTCAACTCATCATGATTTGAATCTATCTTTGCTTCCAAATGATCCACCCTTGCATCATTCCTAGCCACATAACGGTTCACTGTATCCTCCAAACCATGTTTTCCTTCTTCGATCTTATTACCATGATCAACACCAATAGGCGGCTCATTACTGCATTCGGATTGCTCCATGAAAATTCCAGCCTTCTTGGTTGTTGATAATTACTCGGGAGACCATGATAGTTCCTTGGTAATTCCTATTCTCTTGATTTTGATACCTAGTTCCTTGAATACTTTGTCCCTTGGCATAGTTTGTCTCTTCTAGTTCCTCTTGGATCGATCTCTCTTTACCAACATCCTGCTGCTGCATCATTGGTACTCTCTACGACAACTCTGTAATCTGCTTCTGCTGAGATTCAAGTAGCTTGTTGATATTGGCCAAGCTAGAGACTATCTCATCTTCTCTACTCGAGTTTACCATGGTGTGTTCAACCACCGCTACCTTTCCAAGAACATAAGTGTCTCTCACTATATCAGTGGGCCAATCTCTTGAATTCGTCAAAATATCCTCAAAGAGCTTTTTGACCTCAATGGGTGTCTTCGCAAGTAATGCTCCACTCGATGACGCATCTAGTAGAACACGAGAATCACAATCCAACCCATTATAGAATACACTGATGTATTGAGCTTTTTAACATTCCATGCTGTGGACACTTTCTGAGCATGTCCTTGAATCTATCCCATGCCTAATGGACTTTCTCCCTTGACTGATAAAAAATTGATGAATATCTTACTTTATCTTGAACACCTTTGAAGGTGGCATGTACCGCTCCAATAATTTCATCTTTAATTGGTCCCATGTAGTGCAATAAGCAGTACTAAGATTCTCATACCAATCTCTCGCTCTTCAGTAAGCGAGAATTTAAAAAAAATGATCCTCCTTGCATCCTCATGATATCCTGTACTCTTTTGTGTCCTGGCATAACTAAGGAATTTATCAGATGCTGTTGAGGATCTTCAAAAGCGCCCAGAGAAAGGGTTCCTTACCATCATGCTGATAAGAACGGGGTGAAGATCAAAATCAGAATCGGCTCCGCGCGCTCCTAACAACCCCAAGTTGCCCCCTCTGTTGTTCTTAAAGACTTCACAGAGGGCAACATTGTCCGGATTTGCCCTCTCTTGAGCCATATTGACTGCTTCTGCTTCCAACTTGTCTTCGGTTTCATCTTCAATCATTTTCGAGTTTGGTACTTCAACTTCAACTCCTAGATCAAGAGTTTCGGTGGCTTCCAAGTTCTTATTCTTCTTCTTCTTTGCTTTCTTCTTCCTTGATGACGCTCCAATCTCCGGATCAAAAGGCGCTAGTGTTGCTCCATTTGATCTAGTCTGCATACACCTATGAAAAATTCAACGTGAGAAAATAAAGACAAGTATGGAGTAGTTTCAATTAAACTAGAAATAATAAAATTGATAATGACCACTGTCCCCGGCAACGGTGCCAGAATCTTTTTGGGTATTTTCTGAACACGCAATTAATCCTCAAGTATGAAGGATGCGATTGTAGCTTGATAAGAGACCAAGTTATATTATCGAACCCAAAGGACGGATGATTATCAATTTATTACTAACTAAATTAACTAAAACTATTGTTTGGCAATTTATTTGGAGAATGATTATTAAACTAATTACTAGAATAAATAAATAACAAATAAAATAGAAAATATTAGAGAATTAACGAGAGTTGAACAAGTGAGAAAATAGGCAGCTCTTCGGGCCATCCAGTTTTACTAATTAATCTCCCTTCCGTATATAAATGTCGGACTCTGCCTTGTGGAATATGGACGCATTACAAAGCCATGCAAATCTACTCTATAGACACAAGCAAATAAGCGTGTAACACGTGTGAATTACCTCGGAGCAAGAACATAATTTCACACCCCTTTTCTAGGTACTATCAGTATCAATTATTTCTCGTGCACTAAGTACTCTAACCCGATATGATCTCCCTTTATAGGTACTATAAAATTATCCTCTTTATCCTACTTACTAATCCGAATTCAATTCAACTAATAAGTATTTAAATAAGATAGTTCTAATGAAACTTTGGAGTCCCCTCACTTAGAATCATAACATGGAATCCTGCTCAGCAGTGAACGCACTCATCAATAACCAAGATATACATTCAGACTCTATATAACAGTTAATGATGCACAAAACAACTCAGAGTATGAATTAAACATGCATAGTCTTATATAAAATAAATTCATAAGTAGTTTTGTACGGAGTATACAGACGGAAGTTCAATTAAATAGTAAAACCTTCATAAACCCTAGAACTATCAAAGTTATTCCAGCCCATGACGCTTCAAGAACGTTCATGGTGTTTGGATAGATCTTACCTATAGTCTTGAAAATTAAAAGAAAGATTAAGTTGCGAAATAAACCCTAGATGTGGGCGCCGTCGGTTCTCGCTCCGTCTTGAATCTTCACTTAGTTCTCACTTTATTTGCTGCACGAATCTCTCTCTATAGCTCTTGCGGATGGAGTTAGGGTTTGGATGTGGTGTAGGATGGATGTGGAATCTAACTCTCTTCTTAATGTGATCTGCTTCTTTTTTAATGTTTATAAACTCTCCTTACGGACCTTTACTAGGCATTTTCTTGGAAAACACGCACTGGAGGTACGGAATTACCAAAAATAGAACAGTATGTCCCTACTTAACCAAAATGGCTAGGTCGAGCTGCCTCGACCTTGGTCGAGCGGCTTTTCTGTGTCTCGCTTGACCAACATATCCTGGTCGAGTGGCTCCTCCTGAGGTCTAGCGGCACCTCAAAAATCATGTTTTTCGATTTTGAACACTTTTGACCTGTTTTCCTACATAAATATCCTCAAATAGCCTCAGTTGATTCATGGTTTTTTCATAAACAACCCGATTTGCCTCGATTATAGACCAAATCATTCTCAATTTCCACATAAATCAGAGCTCAAAACATGTGAATTATCACTCTCATCAATCTACCCTTCACCGTACCATCATCATATCTTGTTACTTGTTGATTTCTATACTTTTATTTGTTTGATTCGCTTGATAATTGGTACCATAATTCTAGTTAATTCAATCATCTCATATTTGATCATCCTTATAAAGCATAATTTGGGTAAGTTACTTATATATCAATATTCTCCTATGAGTTCGATATTATTTTTATTAATTGGTCACCTGTTCTACACACGATAGAATACAATTTCTCTAATCATTAGGGAAACACGATCATTGACCCGATAAATCATTGAAAATTTAAAAACTTTTAATTTAAAAAAATGAAATAAATAGATTTCCAAATAATAAATTTATCATTAGAGAATTTAAATAGAATAATCTATTTAAATTTTAAAGAAAAAGAAAGAGAAAAAAAAAACATAATATAAGAGTAATAAATTCAAGAGTTAGTCGCTTGTAAACCGGGTTTACATCATAAACCCTTGTAAACATATGGTCCTCTTAATTTAAACACCCTATCACTACATAGGGTATATAAGATTAGAAGGGGGGACCACATGGTTTACACCGTGAACACAATTTACACAAGTGTTTGTGTATATTAAAATATCAATTTATAACATAAATTACAAATTTGTAAGATCCTTTGAAATTTATTCCAATAGTAATTTTCTCATTTAGAATAATTCCAACGAAATTCCATAAATGGATAAGTGTAGTGATCTAATCGCTATTTTCTTTATGCGATTTATATAGTAAATGTACTCTATCGTAGTAGCCACGGGCAACCAAGTTTAATTATCAATCCTTGGGAAATCAAGAAATTTAGAGTTCAAGCGATCTTAAGTTTATTGTGATTTTTTAAGAACTAACTCAAGATGGAGAGATACTCAAGCATATAAAATGTAAAGAAATAAAGAAATAAGCAATATAAAGGATATAAGATGAAATGGAATGATTGATGAGTGGACGGATGTGAAATGGATTCAAAATTATGCAAGAATGAGACTAGTATAATCATGGCATAAAAAATCTAGAGTTCATGCAATCAATTCAACTATGACATAAGCAATGGAATAAGGGCAATCACATAAGTTCCCCTAATCCCTTTGACCAAGGTAATTAGGATCTAAACTCTTAACAAGTTGCAAGGTCCTAGGATTGATTCTTACTTTCAATTCCCGTCAAGGTACGTACTATGATCATGAGATTGGGTTCCCCTAACTAAATCGACTATCAAACATATGAAGGTACTACCATACTTTTCTTACACTAACATGCATCATCTCCATAATTACATGATTCAATCAATACCCTAAACACATAATTGGAATGACCATCCTAACCACATGCTAAGAGAAATTAATCACACATATCATAATAGAGATCAAGTAATAGACAAATCATGAGAGAAATTACACAAAGCCTAATGAACAATAGAATTTAATTGCATAAAATCCAAATCAACCAACACCAATCATAATTGCTAATCTCACAAAGGAGATTAGCCAAACATGGTTTCAAGTATCACAAAAGATATTATTTTACAAATTTCCATAAAATAACAAAAGAAAATTACAAATGAAGAATTTGCTTCCCCTGAATTTCTTCACTTGAAACTCATTCTTTTCTTGCAATCTTCAACACTCCAATGCTTCCTCGATCAATTTGAAATGGGTGATGGAGGAATTTAGTGGATTTGATGGAGAATTATGGGTGGAATTGATGGAATGAATAGAGGAATGGAATGGAGGAGGAAATGTGTGAAAATGGAGGTGTAAAGTGTGTGTTTTCGATTTAGATGGGAAAACTAAGGATGGCAACGGGTAGGGTATCCGCTTATTTTGGGGTACTCGTACCTATTTCCGATTAAAAATAACTACCCGTACCCGTTATCCGATTAAAAAATAACTACAAGTATATGTATCCGTCCCGTTTAAAAAATTTATTATGATAGTTGTACCTGACTCATTCCCGTTTGTCAATACCCGCGGGAATCCGTACCCTTTAATATTAATTTATTTTATATATATTTATATTTTTTTAATATCGTAATAAATATAATAATAAAAATTACATTATTATTTATTAAATATAAAATAAATATTACATAAATTCTATTATTTTAAATAAATATTTAATAAATATGATTAAATAAGATTTATAACTATTAATTAAATATATAAAATATCTTATAATATACAAATAAATTATATAATATATATTAAATTTTATAAAAATATATATATACATAATCGGGGTACCCGCGGTTTTAAGGCATTACACGTACCCGTCCTCGTCCCCATCCTAAACCCTAATGATATTTCTTATAACTACCCGTACCCGTACCATCACAAACCCGTTTACAACTACCCGTAACCTACCCATTAGGATTCGAGTAGACCGGGTACCTGGAAATACCCGTCTCATTGACATCCCTAGGGAAAACTGATTTTCTAAACAGCTAGAGGGAGTTAAATATCCAAATTGGGGAAGATTCTAAAATTTTTACTTATTTTTTTATTTTTTTCAAACTCGAGTCGAGTTCAAAACACTGGTTGATCTCGGTAATTAGACTCGAGTCGAGCTCAGTATTAGACGCCTTGTCGGGGTCGAGTTGGTAGAGAATTTTAGCAATCTTGTTTTGGTTCGTTCTCCCTCGTTTCAATATCAAATTGAGCTCTATTTTTTTTACATTTTCCTTTTCGTGTTTAGAATCTATTTTTATCTTAAAATCACACAAATTCCACCTAAATACTAATTCTCCGAATAATTATAAATATCGCGCAATTTAAGGCACTTAATAATGAAATCCAAGCATAATTACATAAAACCATGCTATAAAAGGACCCTAAATACACGAGATTTCTACTCCGATCATAATCATATCACACTCATGATAATCTTATCATAGATAGTATATGTGTGTCTCCTAGATGCATAAGTAATGACATTACAAAACAATGATGTCAGCCATTATTTGTTAAATTGTGGGCTTTGATAGCATTCTCGGATGATTATTGTTGTCGGTCGATTTTTATTGGGATTAATGGTTTGAAAAAGGGTATAAAGCCAAAGGTAAATACAATCGAACCAATCAAACATGTGTAATTCTCTTTGGCCCGTAACTTGGAGCTCTTTTGTATTCATTGATATTGTGGAGGTGTCATGGAGAAACTTACATTGCAGAAAAAGTGTAAAGAGATAAATACATTTGGGTGTAGTGATTACATGAAGAAGATGAAGTGAGAATCTCCCCTCGTGGGTGCCTAATGCCTTCTCTTATATGAGATATTATGATGGTCCTACTTTTGGTGTATGAGCATCCTCCATGTGTCTTTTGGTTCCTTATTGGAGAATCTTTTCTGTTAGAAGTACAATCATGCGTATGAGTATATTCTCTTGATGCAGTGTGTGTTCTTCCATTGGGCCGACTGAGCTGAATGTTGATGGGCTAAGGTTGATATTGGTGGGCTAAGGATAAGAGAATGAACTTATACTCAGTTCCACTGAGGATAATGGACAGAATTTATCCTCAGCTCAGCTGAGGATATCGTGGTTCAAACTCCATTCCTTTGAGGTTCAGCTTCTTCTACCATCACTTATTATTGGTTAAAGGTTCAGATTTTCATCCTTTAACATTAACATATGTCTAGTCCCTCATCTTCAGCTTTAGTATTGAGAGGCACATTTATCCTCGGTTTATAAAGGAAATACTCTCCTATGGAGTAAGACTGTCTCCTATGGCACGTAGAAATCACGGCTCATATATGTGTAGAAACACCCATAACATTAGCCCTCGAGATTGTTTCTTGTTGTGGAGCTACAAGAGTAATCTTGAACATGAATTGCTAAAATCCCTTCGACTTGGTTAAAAACCTCCATATGAAAAGGCCCAGTGGGAAAAAAATCATATAAAGGAAAAAGAGTACCATAAGAACTTTAGAAATCTGGTTTTGAATGAGAGCCATCTTCTTTTTGATTTGCCATCAGCATCGGTAACTCTCGTTTGGTTGAAGATAAGAAATCTTTCATTTTTTTCTCTGCTTCATTTAATCGTTGATTTCGGTGGTGTGGAGGGTTGGTTGTTAGAATCATCCTCATCTTCTCTTCAATCTAGTAATGATGATATCTCAGCATCTAACTGGATAGACTTCTTCTCAATGTTCTAGCCCACTGATCTATTTGATTATGATTTTGTTAATGGATCTCATCTTCAGGCCCTAAGCCCTCGAGATAAAGTCTCAAGTTCTTGATCTTCTTCAGTACCAGATATTTAGAGTCGGCCCTTTTGCTTTCATACATCTGTCTTGGATTATAACACTTTTCTCTATGCTTTAACGAACTGAGCTATTCTTCTTGGAGGGGGTTGCATAAGTTTTTCTCATTTTTGTTGAGGATTGCCTTAGTTCTTCCTTCTTAATTGGACAAAATATTTCTTTTTCCTCGGTTAAGTATCGACATGAAATGTTTTTACTTCTATTTTCCTTGGTTCAATATTTGCATGTGATGTTTCTACATTTACTTCTATTATATGTATTCTCTCTCTGCTTCTCTTTGAGTATTGCATTCTTTTTCTCATTAGTTGAACATATCTTCCACATTCTAAAAAATTAGCTATTTCATCAGTTTTTTTGCAGAGGTCGGGCCTTCAACCCCTGAGATTTAATCTCGAGTTCAGAATCTTTTCATTTCTTTAGATATTCTATTTCATTATTTTCTTTTTCACATGCAAAATTGAGTTAGTTGTAATGAATTTGACATTATTTCAACTTACTTGATATGGAATGACCATATCCGTGTCATCTCTTTTGTTCCTCTTGGAAGTTTTGGCCTAGCTTCTGAGGGGATAGTCATTTGATTCAGGGTTTAGGCTAAACGCTGTAACCACTAAGCTATCTTTCTTTATAGAAGTGTCATTGATATTTTGTGAGCTGATGAGATTTATTTACGAGTCGTAACTCATCCTTTTTAGGGGCACGAGGATCTTTTTAAGTCGTAACTTAACTTTTTTTTCAGATGGGTTCGTGTACGTTTTTGTGAGTCATGGCTCTTCTAATGGTTGGCTCTTTCGAGTCGTGGCTCATCTTTTTATTTGTTATTGTCCTTTTTTCAAGTCGTAGCTTATCTTTTTGTTGGCTCTGTAGGTCTTTACTATTTTAAGCAAGACCTTTGAAGGGTCTACTGAGCCTCTTAATGAATATTTATTATTTTTTCGGACATCTGAAGGGTAAGCTAAATCTCTTGATGGACGATTATTGTTGAGCCTAACCTTTGAAGGGTCGGCTGAAGCTGTTCTTTTTTTGAAAGATGAAGTTGGAGTGAGTTCTTCTTAAAGGCTGAAGTTACATGCTAGCCAACTGCGCCATTATTTCTTGGAGAAAAAGGAGAAGGTTGAAGTTAGATCTTCAATTTATTATAGGTTGAGGTCTCATTTTCTGAAGGTTTAGCTAGACTTCTCATTTCTCCAAGGCTGAAGGCCAATTCTTGTTCTTCTTACAAGTTTTGTATTGCATCTTCCATATCCTTTTTTATCTCATACTTCTTGTCGGCTAATCATTAGGTGAGATCTTACCCTTTCTTTGATTGGATATTAGAACTAGATATAAGATATAGTTGGAGCCGGATATCATCATCATCAAAGGTTGAGGTTGGATTGAATCTTTTCTGAATTTATTAGAAACTGAGGCCGAATCTCCCTTTATCTTAATGTTGAGATTGAAGTCTCTTCTTTTTATGTTAGAGATTGGACGTGGTAGCTAATTGCACCATTATTTTTTGAGAGAGAATGTTGACCTATGGCATTGGAATTAATCTTCTTGTAATGAAATATTAGTTCTTCGTCTTCCTATCTTCACTAAGTTAACTTCTCGTTTTATGATGTTAGGTTTTGCATCTTTTCTTATCTCTCGGGGACAGTCTCATTGTTGTGGGTGTGTCTTCTGATCGTGAATTCTCTAGGTGATAAGAGCAAGTGTACTCTATTGTTTAGTTCAGGTGACCAAGTAATAAAATATCGAACTCATAAGAGAGAGAGAGTTTAGTGTATTCGTGCCTTAATCTTGCTAAACTAATTTATAAGGATGGTTGAATGTGTGGTGTTGAGCTAAACTATCAATTATCTATCAATTAACAAGTAAATCATATAGAGTAGGCAAGATAGAAGGATGAAATGGATGAAATTGTAATCAATCCAGGAAGTTAGTAAGACTAGCTACACTATGAAAATGAAGTATCCTAGATTTATGAACATGTTATGATGAATGTGAAGGATTAGGTACTAAAGGCAGTCACATACTCCATTTAAAGCTTCTTTTAAAGATACATAATATGTAGATTACCTAAGTAATTTAAAAAAGGCTCCTAAGAGTGTCTCCAATATTTACTATTCCCTTCAAGATACTAAACTCATATTGGTAGGCTCTTTCACTAGTTCAAGCACCTTCACAAGCAACCCTCACTAGAAGTGGGTAATATCGATATTCCAAAATAACCAATACTGAATCGATACCGTATTAAAATTTTCGGTATGAAAAAATCCATACTGATACTGATACCGAAATTTTGGTATATCGAAATTTCGATAAATTAAATTAAATACCGATTCCGTATCGAAATTTAAATTATACCAATTTTCTGGTAAATATCAATTAATACCGAAACATTGACATACCGTTTCATACCGAAGATTCGACATACCGAAAAATACTGATTTACCGAACAATACCGAAAAATAATATTTAATTTTAATAAAAATAATAAAAATAATATAAAAATATTTTAAAATAATTAAATTTTCTAATCTCAAACATTACACTTTTATGACAATTATGTCTCTTCTAATTTATTCATGATTTTTTTATATTTATATTTTAGATAATAAATTTTTGGTTATTATATTTTAATTTATAAGTGTATTATATTTTTATTCGAGTTTATTTTAAAATTTAAAAAATATTTATGAATAAATTTGATACATAATTACATACATATATAATTTAAATATATTAATAATAGTATAAAATATACTTAAATATAGTATTATGTATAATTAAATATTAAAAAATATTAGAAATTTCGATATTGGTACGGTGTACCGATACCGAAATACCTAAAATTTCAATATACAATACCGATGCTGAATTAAAAATTTCGATATGTTGAAAATTCGATATTTTTCGATTTTTTTTATACGACAAGCTCAGTATACCAAGTTTTCAGTATTTTTCCCCACCCTAACCCTCACTAGTATCTTATATAAGATTCTAAGCATGTATGTATCTTCACAAACTCAATTCGCACTTAATAAAAGTCAACTCATAAGAAGACATGATTCAATGAACATCCATTGCACACAACTGAATTCACACACTAATCAATATGAAATTGAAAGATTGATTACACACAATTAATATATGAATTAAGAATATGCATTTTTGATATAAAATACAACCAAACATTTCAATACATCACAACATATTAAAAAGTCTAAAATTTCCTAACTAATCATGATAGCTATTCCTATTAATGAGACTAGCATAATAATGACATGATGAATCCAATATAAATTGTCTTACCAGCTCAATTTAAACATATATATGCACAAAAACTAAATATTAAATTAAATTCCAATAAAATCAACATTATATCAAATATCAAAGTCTATCAATCTCTTGAAATAAAAAACAAATTGATTATTTGATGATAATCAAGAAAAATGATCTTCAATAATAAAAGAAATCTTTCATTTTTCAAACATAAAAAGTCAATAAAGTGAAATGAAATATCAAAGTGTATCTTAACATCAATACGATTCAAATATATATGCTCTAAAAATTTATATCTTAACATCGATTCAAATATATATGCTCTAAAAATTTAATATTAAATTCCAATAAGATCAAAATTAAATATAGATTCCAATTAATTAATCTCTTAAAATCAGTATAAATTGATTAATTTATGACCATTTAAAAGATATTCTTATCAAATATAGTAATTAAAAAAAAGTCAATAAAATTTTTAAAGAACATTAATTTCAATATAGACAAAGTTAATAAAAAGTATTGAAGTGCACTTTGCCCACATATTTAGTTCATATAAACACAAACATAAAATACATAACTTCAATAAAATCAACATTAAATATTTTTTAAAAAATGAAAAAGAAAAAAACTCTTAAATAAATACATGAAGATACAATATTAAAAAAATTCTCAATTATATATATATTTTTTTATTTACTATGTTCAAATGCAAATAAAAATGGAAACAATATATAATAATTAAAGTGTCTATATAGAAAAATGTCTAAAATAGACATGTCAAATATCATTACCGCCACAACACTTAACTTTTTATCAAATTATCAAAATGGTACATAAAAAGACCAAAATATCTTTAGGAGTGTGTATACCAATATGGCAACCTATGAGGTCACCAACTTGGAAACCAACATGAGTGTATAAAGAAGGACGTTAAAGTCCAAAAAATAGCTATTGGGTAAAATTAATAGAAAAGTTGTTGGTTTATCAGTAAAGATTAACAGTAAAATTTAGTTATTTTTTAAATTCTCCCATAAATAAATATTCGCTTCATTAAAGATTTTTATTTTAGTGTTAATAAAAAAATAATTTAGTTAAATAAGGAAAATAATAAATAAAAATTAGAAAAAATCAAAATAACAAGATAATGCCATACCATCAAGAAATCTAGAGAAGGAAAGCACAAAATTACATCATCAAAGGAAAGTTATAAATATGAATTAACTTTTTATGAAGGAATGAGGATGGAAAAAAAACATAATAGAAAGTGCTCCAATATTCTCATGATAACATGTGATCAACGAGAATGGAGAAACATGCCAAATTAATAAATAAATAAACAAATAATAAAAATTAAAATATATTGATATTCTATCCATAATAATAAACTCAACAAACTACCAAAATTCAAATTTGCATATATAAATAAAAGTGAAATAAAATGAGACACAATTCTAAAAAGAAATTATTTCTACTCAGTACATGATTATCTACTATAATTATTATAAGATACATTAAAAATAAATTATTACTACCAAATACACAAAAATATATTGATATTCTCAATTTATCCCCAACTAACTATAGAAAGGTTTCATAGAATAGTCTCAAAGATTTTTTTTTCCATTATTTTCCACGCATCATCAAACTACACAAAATATTATTAAAGATAATAGAAAATAAGAAATGAGGCAAAGGGTAAATATGTTAAGGGGATGACAAAGCCAAAATAAAAGCCAAACAAGTGGCTTACAATATTGTGTATATGCAACGTTCCAAATATCTGGAGGTTTTGTTTTAGTTTGTTTTGCAGTATCGGAATGTGTGACCGATTTAGAAGACGGGATGTAAGTAACACATTTTCTTCTTGATTTTCTTCCTTTTAGTTTAATGGCACTACTTTCAAGGGAAGAAAGTGCTCATCCTAAGTGTTTGCAATTGTCTTACCTAAATCATCATTCTGAATTTTTACAACAATTTCTGTAACTAATTCTGCACTTATAATTGTTGCGCACAACAATTTTTATGAATTCTACAACTAATTTTATGTATTTTAAATTCTGAACATATTAATTTCTGCTCTACTTATTTTGTGGCAAAAATTACACTGTTTGCAAAGACGAATGAATTCATATAATTGAAATTATAATGTTCAGTAAAATTTAAATCAATTAAGGAAAGGTTTTTGAAAAGTTAAACTTCTTCCCAACGGTGAGAATTCATTGGACGAGGATATTATTGGAATAATACCACATAACGTTGTATAGTTATTAGTAATACTATTTTTTAATTGTATTCAACAGTAATATAGAATATATAATGTATCTACTAGTAATTGACTCCAATTAAGTTATTTAAAACAACAAAATATATATATATATATATATATATATATATATATATATATATATATAAATAAGTGTGTAATTGTGAATTAATATAAAACTTTAACCTCATATTCTATTGAGAAAAATATTTTTTTTAATTATATATAAATTAAATTAAATTAGCATTGAATAAAAATGAAAATTAATCTTTTAAAATCAATATTAATGGATGACAATTAAGAAATATGATCCATACTAATTAAGAATTTTTTTAAAAAAATTATAAAAGTAAAAAAATAATTGAAGAAAAATATATCGAAGCAATAATATTGAAAAATACTTTAACCTTATACTTGATTTAAATATAGGTCTCACTAAATAAACACTCTATTTTATTAAATACACACCCTATATTTATATAATTAAAATATATATTTTTAAAAAGTCTAAATTACCCTAAAATCATTAAATACACACCATATCCATTTAATATTAAATTATATACGTTTTCTCGCTTTATTAAATCCTATTCACGATCCTAAGTATCCTCCCCGTCCTTAATCTTTCGATATGAAATTCAAATCACGATCATGAGCGTGCCTGCACTTCCTCTTGACCTATCATTGCTGCACAAAAAAAAGGCATGGAAGGAAACTGTACGAATTACACGAAGGAGGAATATTGGTAGAGAGATATACCACACTACCACTATTTTTTTAGTCACAATTGGTGGCAAGAGTAATCTAAATTAGAGCATCACTTGTTTCATTCTACTTAATCCTTTTTTCTAATTCTTGATCAGATTAATTAAAATGGGTTTGAAACTTAATCCTTTTTCTAATTCTTGATCAAATTAATTAAAATGGGTTTGAAGGATTTGTTGAGGGTGATGTTGCTTCAATAGTCGGACTCCGAATTAATCAGATTAATCTTTTTTTCGTTGCTTCTTAATCTTCATTCCAAGTTAATCTTTTTTAGTCAGATTAATCTTATTTCCATTGAACTCCAGATTGTGCAGCAAGACAGCGTTGCTGCTCTTTTCTTTGCATCATGGGGGTGTATAAAGAGATAATTTAAGAGGGTACTTTTGTAGTTTTAAGGGTGTCTATATAATAGAAATAAGAAATAAAAAATTAATAAGGGATGTGTATTAAATAAAATGTGTATTCAATAAATTGGGGTGTGTATTTAACAACACTTTTTAAATATATACACACATAAAAACTAAATATTAAATTAAATTTAAATAAAATCAATATTATATTAAACATCAAAGTCAATTATTTCAACTACACAATATTAAGTGTTATTATTGTGAGATATTACATTTAAATTTATTACTATGAGATACAAAAAAGGCAAAAGCTTGTGTATGCCTGGGCACACGGGAGCACATTCCGTGTGTCTTTAGAATTTTGTGCTAAATTGTATACCCTTTAGTATAATGATGTGTACCCTTTATTTTACAAGGCAAAAACTTGTGTGCACCCGGGCGCACGGAAGCACACTCCGTGTGCCTTTAGAATTTTGTGTTAAATTATATACCCTTTAGTATAAAGATGTGTATCCTTTATTTTCTAAAGAAAAATAAAAAATATAATGAAAAGTGTATACCCATTAGAACAAAATGGTGTACTCTTATTAGTTAAAGTGTATACCCTTAAGAACAAAATAATGTACTCATATCCATAATACTAAATTCTAAACCGGGCCCACGCAAGCTTCACTCTACAAAAAATTTGAAGTAATATACCTAATATAACCTTAATATTAATTAAATATTTAAAAATTAGATTTTATCCATTATTGATCAAATTACCTTCCTATTTTTACGCCTTTATCTCCTCCACTTTCTCTCCAACTTTTCTATTGCACAAATCATCACTCTCTCTCTCCTCATCTAATTAAAATGCAGCAAAACTCAGCACCCAATTCCGTTCGGAGATTCATCACCGAACCCAATTTCATAAATTCTACGATAGCTCTATTCCTCCGTAGACGGCAGCCTCGTCAGCCTTCAATTCTAGGGCACTACCGACAAATTCAGCCGACGAGTCTTCTGCGCCGCCCTTACATTCCTTTGCCGGGAATTACCTAGGACGGTTTGTTGATACATACGAAATTGGTAATTAAAAGGCAGCAGACCTGCGTCATCGCTTCAAGTTCGCCACACATCGTGCAATCGACGAGGGATTGATCTCCCACTGCTAATTTCCCACCACCGCCGCAAGTTCCCAACCGCACATCAGGTTCGCGTCGCTAAAAGAACTAACCTGTTACCCACTAACTTTGCCAACCACCGACACCGCTGCTCACCTATTGCCGACGCTGTCGCTCCAAAATATATACATTAGTTGTGCAGCAATATATTTAAGCATATTTGTACCCAATTGTGCAAAACATTAATGGATTATGCAGATATATTGATTCTCTTCTCTTTACTAGTGTTGTGCAACGATATAATTGTGTCACGTATCAATGTAATTATACTTTTAATAAGTAATAATCTAATTTATAGTTATAAATATAATTTTACGTTCATTTTTTTATACAAAAAATAAAAATTATATGGGTTATGCAACAATATAACTATATTGTGCCGTTGCATAAATTGTGCAAATTGTCAAGAAAAATAAATGTGACAACAATAAACCTGACGTTGGAAAAAAATTTAGTGTAAATTAAAAAGACAAGAAAATTTAAAACTATTATATTTGGAAATCTGGTTTAAATTAAACAAGAAAATTAGATAAAAATTATATTTTATAAAATTGTTGTGCAATAACTACATAGCTATAATTTAGGGATATTAATATATATTTACTATTATAAACATAATTGGTGAAGGGATAAAATTGGCATTGCACAATTTAATTTTGTACCTAATAATAATAATTATGAGTCCATGTATATAATAATAATTATTATTATTATTATTATTATTATTATAATAATAATAGACTCTGTATTGTACCTAAAAGTAAATCTCCAATAAAAATTATTAAAAAGTATATAAAATTATAATAGTGATTAAAAAAAGAGAAATAAAATATTAAAGTGTAACTTGATACTAATATGATTCAAATATATATGCACTACAAAATTAATTATTAAATTCTAATCAAATCAACATTAAATATAAATTTCAATTATTCCCTTAAAATCAGTATCATTAATATTATTAATTTACAATTGCTTTCCAAAATTAAAATCTTGGATTTGTGTATGTAGCAACGTCATGCTCCTCCTTGAAAATTTTTGTATATATGGCGTCGCCACGTTCATTCTTAGAAAAATTGTGTATCATGCTCACACATTAATCATGCAATTAATATTTTATTTTATGTAATATATTTTAATAATTTTATTAAATTTAAAATAATTAATATTTTGTAATCTTACCATTAATACTTTATTTTAAGTAATTCTTTCAATGAAGATCTAATACTTTAATCTTAATAAAATTAATATTATTATGTAATAATATTTTTTAAGCAATTTTCTTATAAAAGTATCTAATTTTAGGTAATTTAATGATTTCATATAAAAATTATAAAAGGGAGTATATTACTAGTGTACGAGGCTCCCACGTTAATCTTGCAATTAAAGTTATATTAAGGATAGGGCTATTCTTGCTCCTACAAATAGAGTGGTAGAGACTGTCAATGACCACATGCTTAATATGTTTCATTGGGAAGTAAGAGAATATCTTAGTTCAGATAAAATCTATCCAAACGAAAGATCAGCCAACATTGACAGTCTATATTCGGAAGATTTTTTTAATTCTCTTAAATGTTCTGAGCTTCCCAATCATGTTTTGGTACTTAAGATAGGAGTTCCGATAATACTCCTCAAAAATATTGATCCAACTTCAGGCTTATGCAATTTAACTAAATTGATAATAGCTAAATTAGTGATTCATGTTATTGAAACGAAGATATTATGTTGTAGGAATAAAGAAAGCTTGGTCTTAATTCTTAGAATTATTTTGAGTCCTACTGACAACACACTATCTGTTATGTTTCAGATGGGATAGTTTTCAGTGTTGGTGTGTTTTGCGATGACTATAAAAAGAGTCAGGGATAATCATTATCGCATGTTGGTGTTTTCCTAATGAAAACTAATTTTACAGACAGTCAGTTATATGTTGCGCTCTCCAAAGTTAAGAGTAGGACTGAACTTGGTTTCAATTTTAGCATAAATTGATTAGAGCAAGCGCACTCTATCGTTGTTGTAAACTGTAGTGACCAAATGCAAAATTTATAATATCGTCCCAAGGAAGAAAGTATATGTATTCGTATTTGAAAGATGTTTTACTCTAGAAGGACTAATCAATAAAAGAATGGGGTTGTTTAACATTAAAAACTAAAAACTAAGAAAGCAATTAAAGATAGAATGATACAATGAACATGAGAGATGGATGAAGTTGAGCAATCTAAGAAGTTTGAAAGGCAAGCAACATTCATGGAAAAGGCTCATATAGACTTACACACACACATGCATTGAAGGTCATCATGTTATGATATTAAGGGTAATCACTTATGTACCCCTAATCCCTATGACCAAGACAATTAGGTTCTCAACTCTTTTACAAGTTTAAACCTCCTAGAATTGTACCTTACTTTCAACTCTCATGAAGGTACTATGATCATAAGTTTGGTTCCCCTCACTAGTTCTTCACTAATGTCATATCATGAGGTTCTAAGCACAAGAAGGGTATGGCTACCTCTCCTCACACTAATTAAGTCATCTCATTCAATCAATGATTCAATTAAATCACTAAGCATAATATTGGAATGACCATCCAAACACTATGAATAGAGAATTTAACCAAATAAATCTTACATGAAATGAGAATAAACATTCATGATAGAAAATATTCATAACAATCAATTCATCAAACATATAGTGTGCAAAATCTACATAAACACTAACCAATCACATTGCTAGCCTCACATGAGGACTAGACACTACAAATCATGATAAATCTTATACAATTCTTGGGATGCTCCAATTTAGCCAAATAATGAAGAAAATAACAAAATAAAGATAAGTCGGTTCTCCTTTGATTGTGAACTGATGAGAGTGATAATTAACGTATTTTGAGCTTCGATTTGTGTGGAAATTGAGTATGATTTGGTCTATTCTCAAGATGAATCGGGGTGTTTATAGAAAATCCACTAATCAAATGCTACTGAGGCTATTTGAATGTATTTGTACAAGAAAATAGGTCAGAAGTTCTCGGAATTGGAAAATAAATTTTTTGAGGTGTAGTTCGACCGGAGGGATGCCTTTCAATCAAGCTCAACATGGTCGAACTACACAAGTGAGTTCGAACTGGAGGGTTTCAGTTTACAAATAGGTTGATCGACCAAGGAGGTCCAGTTCGACCAAGTGAAGCCAAGTTGAACTGCAGAAGTCGAGTCAAACGGCAGACGTGAAACGAAGTCCAGTTTACAGACATGTCGTTCAACCGTGGTTCTACCAAGAGGGTCCAGTTTGACCAAGCCAAGTCTGGTCGAACTAGGGCACATCAGCTCCGAAACATCGGAATTTCACCTCCAGTGCATTTATATGCATGTTTTCTACGAAAAGGCCTAGTAAAGGTTCATTAGGAGAGCTTACAAGTATAAAAAGGGATGCCACCCATATCAAAAAGAGAGTTAGATTCCACATCCATCCTACATCATAACCAAACCCTAACTCTATCCGCAGGAGTTGTAGAGAGAGATTTGTGTAGGGAATCAAGTGAGAACCAAGTAAAGATTCAAGACGGAGCGAGAAGCGACGGCGCCCATATCTAGGGTTTACTTCGCAACTTAATCTTTCTTGTAATTTTCAAGACTATGAGTAAGATCTATCCAAACACCATGAACGTTCTTCGAAACGTCATGGGCTAGAACCGCTTTGGTAGTTCTAGGGTTTATGAAGGTTTTATCTAGTTAATTAAACTTTTGTGTGTATACTCCGTACAACACTACTTGTGGATTTATTTTATATAAGACAATGCATTTTTAATTCATACACAGAGTTGTTTTGTGAATCATTAACTATTATGTAATGTCTGAATACATATCTGGGTATTGATTGAGTGCGTTCACTGCTGAGTAGGATTCTATGTTATGATTCTAAGTGAGGGGACTCCGAAGCTTCATTAGAACTATCTTATATAAATACTTATTAATTGAATTGAATTTGGGTTAGTAAGTAGGATAAAGAGGATAATTATATAGTACCTATAAAGAGAGATCATATCGGGTTAGAGTACTTAGTGCACGGGAAATAATTGATACTGATAGTACCTAGAAAGTGAGTGTAATTATGTTCTTTCTCCGAGATAATTCACACGTGTTACACGCTTATCTGCTTGTGTCTATAGAGTAGATTTGCATGATTTAGTGATGCGTCCATTGATCGGTGTGAAATTCACCTAGATTTTAAGTGGATTTTTGTGGCTTTAATTCAATAATTTAGCATGATTTTAATGAAAATACTATTAATTGATTGATTATTTGGAGAAATGTATTTTAGTTTATTTTAATAGAAAAAAGGGCGATTTTGATAAAAATGGATTCTACAAGTGAAGAGGAAGATGTGGGAGAAAACGGAGCTCGATTTGGAGTTGAAACGAGCAAGAATGGACCAAAGGAAAATTTACAATAAATCCCATTTTTTTGTCCCATGAGCTAAATTATTCCACATTGATTACTTACCACAAATTCCTCTCACTCTACCACTACATGAACCCACTTGTCCCACATTGGAAACTCACTCGAATTTCTCTTATCCTTACTACTATAAATACCCCTCTTCCATGAAAGCCACCATTGAATAATTCTCCACCCATTTAAATTCCATTAAATTGAATCATTTCCAAGATTCAATAGTTGAGAGGGTTTTTAAGTAAGACCTCTGTAGTTGAGATCCCTCCCCCTTTCGGGGCGAGGGATACGTGGTTTTAAATATTTTTCTAGATTAAGAATTTAATACTTTTCAAGAAGGTGGGGACACCAAGGAATGGATGAGCTTGGTGGATGTAAAAACTTCATTTGGTGAAATCTAATCCTACTTATTATCTTTTTATTTTCTTTGTTTTGGATGTTTAAGTGATGTTTAGATTATGGACTAATTTGTGATATTATCTAAATTGTGTTCCCGGCTTTGATTAGTTTCATTTATGGATGCTTCATTGCTTAATCAATATGTTTGATTTGTGTGGTTAATTATCTAGTGCATGTGGTTAGAACGAGAGTTCAATTATGTGTTTTAGGAATTAATTGAATCTTTTCATCATGTGGGTTATGTGAATTAATATGGGAAGATTTAGAGACGACTTCTTATATTTAGAACTACATAAATGGACACTAGAGAGGTTAGATCGAGAGGTCAATTAATCTAGTGAGGGGAACCCAACCTTAGTGAATTCATATTACCTATGATTTAGTACCTTTTAGGGAACTCGTACATGTAATTAGTACCTATTGGGAGGTGTTCGCTATGGTATCGATCCTATGTGCTATTTTGGGGCCTTTGTAAGAGCCTACATCCTCTTCATCTCGAGAGAAAGTTTAGGTGAAATTTGTGATCGCTCTTACTATGATAGCTTAAATTGGGAGGCAATTAGATGTGTTGCATGATTGATCCATTTGAAGTACATCATGAAGATTTCATTTACATTGAAAATTCCAAAAATATTGTAATTAGTTTCTTTTCTTGTTTTGATTCTCTCCCTTTTCGGTCATCCCTAACTAATAAGAGGTTATAACATGAAGGTCATAAATTCTAAATTCTCTTCGGTTCGATAAATTCTTTAATTGGTCATCCCGACTATACACGACCAATCATCCATATTCCACAAGGTAGAGTCGGACATTGACACATGGAAGGGAGATTAATTAGTGAAACTGGATAGCCCGAAGAGCTACCTATATTCTCACTTGAGCAACTCTCGTTATTTCTCTATTGTTCTATTTTATTTGTTATTTCATTACTTTGTTTATTAGTTTGATAATAATTCTCCAATCAAATAGCCAAATGATAGTTTTAGTTAATTTAGATAATAATAAATTGATAACCAATTGTCCTTTGGGTTTGATAATATAACTTGGTCGCTTCCTTAAACTACAATCACATCCTTCATACTTGGAGATTAATTGTGTGTTGAGGAAACGCCCATCAAGTTTCTGGCACCGTTACCGGGGACGGTAGTCCTTATCAATTTTATTATTTCTTGTTTAATTGAAACTACTCTATACTTATCTTTAATTTCAAATGCTAAATTTTTCTTAGGTGTATGCACACTAGGTCGAAGGGAGTAACACTACAGCATTTTGATCTAGAAATTGGATCGTTTTCAAGGAAGAAGAAAGAAAAGAAAAAGAAGAATAAGAACGTGGAAGCAACCAAAGCTCTTAATCTATGAGTTTAAGTTAAAGTACCAAATTCGGAAACGATTGAAGTTGCAACCGAAGACAAGTCGGAAGCAGAAGCAGTCAACATGGCCCAAGATAGGGTAAATTCGGACAATGTTGCCATTCATAAAGTCTTTAAGAACAATGGAAGGGGCAACGTGGGGCTGTTAGAAGCGCGTGGAGCCGATGCCGATTTTGATCTTCATCCCGCTCTTATCGGCATGATAGAAAGGAACTCCTTCTCTAGGGAAACTTTCGAGGATCCTCAGTAACATCTTAATAAGTTCCTTGATTATGCAAGTACACAAAAGGATGCAGGAACTCATGAAGATGCAAGGAGGATCATCTTATTTAAGTTTTTGCTTACTGAAAGAGCGAGAGATTGGTACGGCACTCTTAGTGCTGCTGAATATACTACTTAGGAGCAATTGAAAGTGAAGTTCTTGGAGCGATACATGCCACCTTCAAAGGTGTTTAAGATGAAATAAGAAATCAATTATTTTGCTATCGGTGGTAATAAAAAATTCCATGAAACATGGGATAGATTCAAGGACATGCTCAGAAGGTGTCCGCATCATGGGTTGTCAAAAGCTCAATATATCAGTATCTTTTACAATGGGTTGGATTGTGATTCTCATGTTCTGCTCGATGTTTCATCGAATGGATCACTACTTGCTAATACATCCGTTGAGGCCGAAAAGCTCTTTGAGGATATTTCGATGAATTCAAGAGATTGGCCAACTGATAGAGTGAGAGGGACCTATGTCCTTGAATAGGTAGCACAGGTTGAACACACCATGGTAAAGTTGAGTAGGGAAGATGATATTATCTCTAGCTTGGATCAACAAGTTACTTGAATCTCAGCATAAACAGATTACTGAGTTGTCACAGAGAGTACCAATGATGATGCAGCAGGATGACGGTGAAAAAAGACCATTCTAAGATGAATTAGAAGAGGCAAACTATGCCATGGAGGAAACAGGAATTACCAAGGGAGCTACAACAATCATAGTCCCCCAGGTAACTATCAACAACCAAGGAGGCCGGAATTTTTATGGAGCAATCCAAACGCATCAATGTAACCTCCTATTGGTGTTAATCCTGGTGCTAAGACTGAAGAGGGAAAACCTGGTTTGGAGGATAGAGTGAACCGTTATGTGGCTAGGAATGATGCAAGGGTGGATCATATTGAGGTAAAAATAGATTCAAATCATGATGAGTTATCCAAGTAGATGAAAGACCTTACCTTGTTGATGGGAGAGATGGCAGGGAATGTAAACAAGTTGACACAAACAATTGAGAAGGGTAAGTTTCCATCTCAAAGTATTATGAATCCTAAATCTTGTAATGTCATCACATTGAGGTCCGGGACGCAGTACGAAGGTTTGATGAAGCCTGTGGGCGAAAACAATGAGACCAGAGCTTCAGTTCAACCAGATTCGTGCAGTTCGACTAGACATGCTGGTTGAACTATGGTCGAGCAACTTTCGAAAAAATAGAGAAACGATGCTCTATTTTTTGGCTCACCATTCGACCAAAGCATTCCGGTTCGACAAGACCTCTCTGGTCGAACTACAGTCGAACCAGCACATGTTGAGCAAAAGAATTGAGTTCTGTTTACAGAGCCCCAGTTCGACCAAAACCTTGCAGTTCGACCAGACCTCTTAGGTCAAACTACGATCGAACCCGCACCCTCTGAACTAGACAGACTGATCCCATTTTCAAACACACAGTTTGACCAAACTCATTCCGTTCGACCAGACAATTCTGGTCGAACTATGGTCGAACTGCGGCAATCGACCCCATTTCTATACCGAATGCTACACCTGTTATTCAGAACACTCCAGTACCATCACATGAGTAGAATATTGAGCTTATAGTAGAAAAGAAGTTGGAAAGAGCCAAGAGATTGAGAGCTTAGAAGGACAAGACGAAGAAGGTTGAAAGTAACGAATGGGGAATTCCAAAGACAAAGATACCTTCTCTATTACCTTTTAGGTTAGTGAAGAAGGGATTGGAAGATAAGTTCAAGATATTCCAAGATATAATGAACAAGATAAGCTTGAACATTTCTTTTTCCTGAGCAATCAAGGAGATGTCATACTATGCCCGATTTCTTAAAGATATCATATTGAAGAAGAGGAGTTTGAACGGAGTAGAGACAGAGAATTTATCAAAGAAATGCAGCTCGATCATTCAGAGGAAGCTGCCAGCTAAGTTGAAGGATCTGGGAAGCTTCAATATTCTATGTGAAATTGGAAAGGAGCCGGCACGAAAAGGTTTGTGTGACCTTGGTGCAAGTATCAACTTGATACCCTTGTCTATATTCAAGAAGCTAAGTTTGGGGGAGCTCGCTCCCACAACAGTGGCTCTACAGTTGGCGGATAGGTCCATGAATTTTCCGAAGGGTGTGATTGAATATGCAATTATGAAAGTGGAGAAGCTTGTCTTTCCTGTGGATCTTCTTATGCTAGAGATGAAAGATGACAAGGATAATGTCCCTCTTATCTTAGGGAGGCCATTCCTTGCCACAGCTGAAGCTGTGATTGATGTCCAAAAGGGGGAGCTTAGATTGAAAATGGATAAAGAAGAGGTTCTGTTCAACCTTGATAAAGCAATGAAGATGTCAATGGAGACGTAATGTCACAGCATTGATGTGGTGGAGGAGATCGTAAAAGAAGATATGTCCTTGATCCTGTTGAAGGATCCCTTGGAGACATGCTTGGCGGAGTCTCTTACTTTTCCCACCACGGAGCTAGATGAGCTCTTTAATGAGGTATGTATTGAATTCCTTGAAAATTTACTTACTTTTGGTGATGACAGGTATGAACCTAAAAGAACCAAGCTTGAAAAAGTTAAGTGGACTAGGCAATACCTACTATTGGATAGAGAAAGCACACCGAAGGATGAAAAGAATAAGGAGTTGAAACCATTACTGGAGCACTTGAAGTATGTCTATCTAGGCGATAATGAAACTTATCCGGTAATTGTATCTTTTTCTCTTACAGATGATCAACTCGAAGAGTTGTTAGATGTGCTTAGGAAATATAAATCTGCTATTGGTTGGTCTCTTGATGATTTGAAAGGTATTAGTCCATCGTATTGCATGCATAAAATAAGGTTGCTAGATGAAGCTAAGAGGTGTATTCAGAATCAGCGAAAGGTAAATCCCGCGATTCAAGAAGTGATTAGGAAGCAAATTCTAACGTGGTTAGATGCAGGAATTATTTATCCAATTAGTGATAGTCCTCATGTGAGTCCATTGCATGTAGTAGCTAAGAAGGGGGGCATGACTATTGTGAAAGCCGATGATGGAGAGATATTAGCCACTAGGATTCCTACGGGATGGCATGTGTGTACGGATTATAGGAAACTGAATAAAAATACATGCAAAGACCACTTCCCTCTTCCTTTCATGGATCAAATGTTAGATCGTCTAGCAGGGTATGAGTTTTATTATTTCTTGGACGGGTACGCGGGTTATAATCAAATCATGATTGCTCCCGAGGATCAAGAAAAGACTACTTTTACTTGCCCTTATGGAACTTTTGCTTTTAGGAAGATGCCTTTTGGGTTATATAATGCACCTGCTACATTTTAGTGTTGCATGATGGCCATATTTGATGATTTGATAGAGAAGATCATGGAGGTGTTTATGGATGATTTTTCTATTTTTGGTTCCTTCTTTGATATTTGTTTGTCTAACCTATCTGCTGTCTTGAAGAGATGTCAAGAAACTAATCTTGTCGTGAATTGGGAGAAGTGCCACTTTATGGTGAGAGATGAGATTATTCTTGGGCATCACATTTGGCTAAGGAATTGCAGGTTGATCAAGCAAAGGTGGTGGCAATTGAGAAGCTTCCACCACCTACTAATGAGAAGGGAGTACGATCCTTCCTTGGACATGCCGGATTCTATAGAAGATTTATCAAAGACATCTCAAAATACTCAAAGCCCCTATCTCATTTACTTAAAAAAGATGTTCCTTTTATTTTTAATGATGAATGTCTAGTAGCTTTTCAGGTTTTGAAAGAGGCGCTTATTACTGCACCTATCTTGATCACACCAGATTTGACTCAGTCGTTTGTACTTATGTGAGATGCAAGTGATCTAGCACTTGGAGTAGTGCTCGGGCAGCTGAGAGAAAAGAAGTTCTGCGCCATCTAATATGCAAGCAAAACTTTTGATGCAGCACAAAAGAACTACACTGATACTGAAAGGAGTTTTTAGCTGTTGTGTATGCATTCAACAAGTTTTGACAGTATTTGGTTGGCATGAAGACAGTAATGTACACGGATCATTCTGCGATCCGGTACTTGATGGAGAAGAAAAAGCGAAGCCCAGGATTATTAGATGGATCCTTCTTCTACAAGAGTTTGATATGGAGATCCGAGACAAGAAAGGAATGAAGAATGTTTTGGCGGATCACCTATCAAGGTTAGAGACAAGGGAGCATTGTGATGACTCTTTTGAATACATTGAAGAGATGTTCCTAGATGACAATATTATGGCGGTATTTGTTGAAGGAGCGAAGAAAGCTTGTGTAGTTGCTGCTCAATGAATGGATCCATGGTAATCTGATTATGTCAATTACATTGTATCCGGTGAAATTCCTAAAGGTCTCAATAGGTATCAACTTGTCAAATTCAAGAGAGATGTTGAGACTTTTCTATGGTATAATCCGTTTGTGTACAAGATTTGTACGAATTCTATCATCCGTAGGTGTGTGCCCGAGATGAAAATGGAGAGTGTTCTTGATTTTTGCCATGTACAACCTAACGGGAGGCACTTCGGAGCCTAAAAGACTGCAGCAAAGGTACTACAATCTGCTTTATATTGGTCTTCTTTGTTTAAAGATTGTGAATCCTATGTGGCAACATGCGATAGATGTCAAAGAATAGGAAACATAAGTAGAAGGGATGAAATGCCACTTCAGTCGAGCATTATTGTAGAGATCTTCGAAGTATGGGGGATTGATTTTATGGGGCCTTTTCCCCCATCTAATGGATTCCTCTACATCCTTCTTGTTGTTGATTATATTTTTAAGTGGGTGGAAGCGATTCCTACTCGCATGAATGATGCAAAGACGGTATTGTCATTCTTGAAGAAATATATATTTGCCCGCTATGGAGTTCTTAGAGCACTCGTGAGTGATGGGGGTTCCCACTTCGTCAACAAGCTTATTGGAAGAGTTCTCAAGGAGTATGGTGTTAAGCATAGGGTTACTACACCCTATCATCCTCAAGCGAGTGGGCGAGCCGAAGTCTATAACCAGCAAGTGAAGCAAATCTTGGAGAATGTGGTTGGAACCAATAGGAAGAATTGGGCTAAGAAGCTCGATGATATTTTATGGGGGTTCCAAACCGCGTATAAGACTGTGCTAGACATGTCACCTTATCAAATTATATAATGGAAGCCATGCCACTTACCCGTAGAGATTCAGTAAAGTTTTTATGGGCCGTGAGAAGTATGAACTTGTCTCTTAAAGAGCAAAAGGAGTTGAGGTTGACTCATATCAATCAACTAGACGAGTTCAGAAATCAAGCTTTCAAGAACTCGATGATCCATAAGGAGAGAATGAAGAAGTGGCATGACTCGAAGATTACTTATAAAGAATTCAAGCAAGGAGATAAGGTATTACTTTTTAACTCTCGTTTGAAGCTTTTTGCAGGAAAATTGAAATCAAATTGGATGGGACCGTTCATTATACATAGAGCCTGTGGAGGGGAGAGTTTCAAGATCATGGACAAAGATGGAGACATCATAGCGGTGAATGTGCATCGATTGAAGCACTATAAGTCACCGGATGATGCTTACGTCGTCTTTGAAGATACCTTGCATTGAATTGGTACCGTCGTGACTCTCCGACATTAAACAAGAGCGTCTGTTGGGGGCTTACCTTTCCATTTTATTGCTTAATTTATTTCGTGTGAGTAAGAAATTTTTATATTTAAGGTGCTTACTAATCGGCAATTGCATCTCTTTGCAAACTTAGTTTCAAATTTAATTTCTACTAAGTTTGGGAGGTGATATACTTACCTCATCGTAGCACCAAGAGTATAATCTTTTCTTTATAACATTTTCTAGAGGAATTGATTTTTTGCGGTATATTGAAACTTTAACCAGTTTTGATGTGTGGATTTTTTTGTAATTTGCCTAGTGTTCAGTGGTGTTTTATTTATTTTATAGTGTGAGCGGAGTAATATACATGACTTTTATATAGTCTAAGAGTAGTTCTCTAGCTATTGTTTTAGTTTAATATGATTATTGATGTTGTTTTAGAGTCTGAGTTTTGCAGGAGACGAAGAAAAGTACGAAAAACAAATGCCTGGAAGCCAGTTCGACCAAGATGTTATGGTCGAACGACAGTCGAACTACATTTCGGAGTGTTTATTCAGTTTACAGAAGGCTAGTTCGACCAAACCCATCTGGTTCGACCAACACTTTCTGGTCGAACAATGGTCGAACTGAACATGGGAGACTGTTCAATTTACAGAGGTGCAGTTCGACCAACCTACTACAGTTCGACCATGACAAGTTGGTCGAACAAAGGTCGAACTACGAATGTGTCAGTGGACAGACACCCAGTTCGACCAAGAGGGCCAAGTTCGACCATGCAGTTTGAGTCGAACTGGGTCTGGAAGTCATAAATATAAGCAGTTTTTCTGCGCTGTTCGACCATTTCCCATCACCTTTCCCCGAGCTCTTGTCCCGATCTGTAAGAAATTCACTCTAAACTCATCCTACACTTAATTTTTCCTCTCCTCACACTTCCACATCCAAGATTTGGAGGATTCAAGACTGATTTTGGACTGTTCACTCAATTTTGGGGATTTTTACCAAACGTCATACACACACCATGTCCGGAGATAAAGGTATATTTTCTTACTTCTTTACCCTTGAATTGGAGTAATATATGCTTAGTGAAGATTGGGTAAGTTGATTAAAAATATTCTTAGTTGGAATTAAAGTTTGAATCTTGGTGTTCTTGTTGAAATTTTACATGAATTTGCATAGTTCAATTTACGTTGGATTGATGGAATTTTGTAAAGTTGATGATGCATATCTTACGGGTTTGAGTTTAAATTCATGATTTATGAATGGGATCGTTGATTTGAAGTAATAATGTTGTATAATTGAATTGTGGAAGTTGAGTATGCTTGGAATATTTGTTGAATTTTGGGATTTGAGAAGCATGTTGAGTATGTGAAGTTGAGACTTAGGACTTTTAATTTTAATTTCTTCTTTATTGAAGGTGTTGAGTATATATGTCTTATATTTTTGAAGTGTACACTTGAGATTATTGAAAATTGATTCATGAATGGATTATGGCATACGAATTTGAAGTCTTGAGTAGAATTCATGCTTTAATTAGTCTTAGGTTGGGTATACTTGTTTTATCTCCTCTATTTTGGATTAAAATATTATCTTTGTAGGTAAAGGAATAGCCTCATCTTCAAAAAGGAAGGAGACTAAGTCTCCTAAAAAGGGTGAGGTCGCAAAGAAGTTGAAAAGAGATAAGAGGAGACCTTCCGATTTTGACATACAGATTGATGATTGGGAGGAGAAGGAAGAATTGTGGGGAGCTATTTCTGAAAAGATAACGAGGACTCATTATCAAGATGAAGTTGATGTACGCAAGTGAGTTTAACGAGATGGTTGGATATCCGATGAATATTTCTGAAGCAAAAAATTAGCGTTTTAATACTGATGAGTTCTGGAGGTCTATTTCAAGGAGGCAAGGTCATTACAATACAAATACCGCTAAGGTTGCTTTTATTCGCAATCCTGTGATAGCATATATGGACTGGATCCTGAGAAACACGCTGCTTGCTCGATCTGAGGAAAGTTGTATACCTAGAGGAGAGCTATACGTGCTATGGTGTATGATGAATGGAGTTCACTTCAATGTGGCAGCGTACTTTTTCCAACAGTTGTATAAGTTTTCTACTCACTCCTTCCAGAATATCAACATTGGTGGATTGATTACTCCGATAGCGGAGTATTACCGAGTTGATTTGACTAATTATCGGCCGATTTGAGGAGACCTTGATTTGATTCTGACATCTTGTATGAGGATGGGGTTGATTCAAAGGATTGAGGACACATGGATGTTCATTCCTGGGAATGATCCGATTTCTTTTAAGTTTCCATTGTCACTTGTTGATCTTACCACTATTCAGATCAACAACAATCTTTTGATGAACAATCCATAGCATAAGGCTATCTCCGACACTTGTATTGGAAAAGGAAACTAGAGGCTTTTGGATGAGATGCACATCTAGGGTGTTTACATTGATGATGACATGATTTTAGTTGGTGATCCAGCAGATTTTGTGGAGGATTATGATCAGCAGCAGCATCAGTAGGCTCATAAGCATCCGGAGATGGGTTTTCCTCCGATGTAACCACCACAGCAGCAACAGCAGCAGTACTACGAGCCGCCACCACAGCAGCAGCAAGATTTCTGGCAGGCCCAGGATCGTTTTTATCGTGAGCAATTTCGATTGATGCACGAGCACTTCGCCACTTTGAATGCAAACCAGGAAGAGACATATCGACAGCTGACATTGGCGAACATGAATTAAGATGCACTCAACCTCCGATACGATGCGATGGATAGGAGATTGAGAGATCTGAATGAGAATTATGAAGCTTTGGATAGGAAGATCGATACCCTGCAGAGGAATTTCGATGATTGGCGCAATGAAGTGAGTGATGATGATGCTGCGGAGGAGTAATGACGCAAGGTTTTATCTTTGTCCATTTCTTCTCACCTACATTCTCTTTTTCACTTTACAGGTTGAGTGTTGTGTGGGTGGTGGAGTATGTGTTTGAAATTCATGTGTGTGTGATATGTACTTGAGATTGATGTTGATGGTGTTGGAGGATGGATACATTTGTTGATGATGTTTGATCATGCTAGTGATGATGATTCTTTTTGTTTATGCATGTGCACTTGTTTTAGATGCATGTTGATTTTATTGATGATAGGCATGTACCATTATTACTTGTAGATATGTAGAGATTGATGTTGATTGCATGCTTTGAAGAGTGCTTAGGAAATCTATTACCCACGTAAGAATTTGAGCTTATTAATCATGCTATATCAATGCATGATAGTTTATTCTTGAGAGATCGTTCATATGTTCAAATTCTAGAATTTGTCTTGGAGTCTTGTTTGAAATTTATAATTGATAGATACTACATGATCTTAGGCCGTTATTGTTTGATTGAGCCACTTAGCCAAATTTTTTCCTATCTTGTAGTATAAATCATTGGAAGCCCCGTTGAGCCTTTAAAGCTTTTTCTTTGGCTAGTGTATGATAAAAAGCCTTTATTTACCTATACTTAAGCTTTTAAATACCCTATTTACTAGTAGAGAGTTAAGGTGAATAAGTGCTAGCTCGTGTGTGAAGAAGAAAAGGGAAGGAAAGTTTGTGTAGTGATGAAAATAAGAAATATTTGGTTAAATCTTGTGAAGGGGTAGTGCCTGAAATCGGTACCCCGATTGCTTGGAAGGATAATACCCAAAATTGGTACCCTTGTACTTTGGTAGGAAGAAATATATTGATTCCAAGTGAAGCAGGAGAAAAGAAGGATTGAAAAGATCATGAGAATGAAGAAGGAGAAGAAGTATTAATGTTATTTGATGAAAAGCAACTCTCCAAGGTAATTCTTTACTAGTGAAGTTAGTAAATCCCAAAGAGCCAACATTACAACCCAAAGAACAAGTCCTTTGTGATCCTAGTGTTGAAACAATTATGAATTGATTTTTGAGAACACTTGCCAAGCTTATGGTTACGTGAATATATGAATTGATTTTGAGTGTACATACTAGCCCTTAAAGTGTACATCTTTTACACTTGAGAGCGAGAGTAAACACTTATCTAGTGAGCTAGATGACTTAGAACTCTTAGAAGTATTGTGATTTATTGATATTTTTGCATGGATGAAAGGTATGATGGATGAATGCATGTTTTGAATTGATACAATTGCATGTGTTAGAATAGGTTGTGCTTGTTATAAGAATCTCTTGATTACACTCTCTTGCCTTGGTTTGATTTTCGTTGCCTCAGGACGAGCCACATATAAGTTTGGGGGTTTGATAAAAGTGATAATTCATGTATTTTGAGCTCCGAATTGTGTGAAAATTGAGTATGATTTGGTCTATTATCAAGACGATCGGGATGTTTATAGAAAATCCACGAATCAGATGCTACTGAGGCTATTTGAGCGTATTTGTACAGAAAAATAGGTCGAAAATGCTCGGAATCAGAAAACACATTTTTCAAGGCGTAGTTCAACCGAAGGGATGCCTTTCGATCAAGCTCAACCCAGTCGAACTACACAAGTAAGGTCGAGCTGGAGGGTTTCAGTTTACAGATAAGTTGTTCGACTAAGGAGGTCAAGTTTGACCAAGTGAAGCCAAGTAGAACTGTAGAAGTCAAGTTGAACGGCAGACGTGAGACGAAGTCCAGTTTACAGACACGCTGTTCGACCGTGGTTTGATCAAGGGGGTCTAGTTCGACCAAGCCAAGTCTGGTCGAACTGGGACACATCAGCTTCAAAACATTGGGGTTTCACCTTCAGTGCATGCATGTGCGCGTTTTCTACGAAAAGGCCCAGTAAAGGTCCATGAGGAGATCTTACAAGTTTAAAAAGGGATGTCGATCACATAAAAAAGATAGTTAGATTTCACATTCATCCTACGTCACAACTAAACCCTAACTCCATCCGCATGAGCTCTAAAGAGAGATTCGTGCACCAAATAAAGTGAGAACCAAGTGAAGATTCAAGACAGAGCGAGAAGCGATGACTCCCACATCTAGAGTTTACTTCGCAACTTAATCTTTCTTGTAATTTTCAAGACTATGGGTAAGATCTATCCAAACACCATGAACGTTCTTCGAAACGTTATGGGCTAGAACCGCTTTGGTAGTTCTAGGGTTTATGAAGGTTTTATCTAGTTAATTGAACTTTCGTGTGTATACTCCATACAACACTACTTGTGGATTTATTTTATATAAGACAATGCATTTTAATTCATACTCAGAGTTGTTTTGTGTATCATTATCTGTTATGTAGAGTCTGAATACATATCTGGGTTATTGATTGAGTGTGTTCACTGCTGAGCAGGATTCTATGTTATGATTCTAAGTGAGGGGACTCCGAAGCTTCATTAGAACTGTCTTATATAAATACTTATTAATTGAATTGAATTCGGGTTAGTAAGTAAGATAAAGAGGATAATTATTTAGTACCTATAAACGGAGATCATATCGGGTTAGAGTACATAGTGCACGGGAAATAATTGATACTGATAGTACTTAGAAAGAGGGTGTAATTATGTTCTTACTTCGAGGTAATTCACACTTGTTACACGTTTATCTGCTTGTGTCTATAGAGTAGATTTGCATGGCTTAGTGATACGTCCATATTTCACAAGGTAGAATTAGACATTAGCACATGGAAGGGAGATTAATTAGTGAAACTGGATAGCCCGAAGAGCTACCTATATTCTGACTTGAGCAACTTTCTTTATTTCTCTATTGTTCTATTTTATTTGTTATTTCATTACTTTGTTTATTAGTTTGATAATAATTCTCCAATCAAATTGCCAAATAATAGTTTTAGTTAATTTAGATAATAATAAATTGATAACCAAGTGTCTTTTGAGTTCGATAATATAACTTGATCGCTTGCTTAAGCTACAATCACATCCTTCATATTTGTGGATTAATTGTGTGTTGAGAAAACGCCCATCATGAACTTCCTCCTCCTTGATCATGCTAAAATCTTCAACCAATGATGAATTTTCCTTCTTAGATTGGTGTATTGATGGGATAGTGGATGGATTTGAGGAGATCAAGTGGATAGGATGGATGAAGTGAAGGATGGAAGAGATGGAGATGAATGTGTGTGAAATGTGTGTGGATCTGATCCAGAATAATTCCTCCCGTAATTTGTGATCAAAAAAAGTATTTATATCCCCTGGAAGCTTCTAGAACACGTGCTAATCAAAATTTTGGCTTTTGATCGAACTTGGGTCGAGTTCGAAAGCAAAGCTAGAGTCGAACTCGGACATCGGGTCGAGTTGGTGCAGTTTTCAGTAATTTTATTTTAGCTCATTCTCCCTCGTTTCAACTCCGAATTGAGCTCAATTTTTCCCATATCTTCCTTGTCGTGTCCAGAATCCATTTTCACCTGAAAATCACACAAATTCCACCAAAGTACCAATTCTCTAAATATTTACAAATATCGCGCAATTTAAGGCACTTAATTAAAAAAAATTATACATTTTATCATTTCAAAGCACAAATCTCCATATGAACATAAAATATCACCAAAAGATATACAAAACGGATAAAAGCACACGAAAATACATAATGAAAAGACACTAAAATTTAGGTGAAAATGACACCGATCAAGGACAGGTCTTAAAATAATTTGTCTGGATGAAGAAGGGAAAACAAGCAACAACACAATTAATTTTGTATTTGGTGAGGTTTTAAGATATTTACAGTATATTACAATTGATATAAATATGATTTATTTATTTCATTGCAATTAAATGATACTATCATTTAAAGGTAAATATTTGAACTACACTAATTAAATGTAGGCTAAAACTTGTGTGTTCTAGGGGACACTGTGCCCCCAAATCCCGCGTTTTTTTTTAAATTGTATCATTTTCGTATAAGAACATGTACCCTTTATTTTCTAATAAAAAAACTAATTTTTTTAATTAAATATTTATATTATTCATATTTCAGTCAATCTTTTCATTGAAAAAATTATAATCTTATTAATTAAAGTGTATACCCTTTAGAACAAAATGATATACCCTTATACACTTTGTGCACCCGGGAATAAGAGATAAACTATTAAATATATATACAAACATGAAAAAAAAAACACTAAAATAAAATCATAACATAACATAACAAAATTAACATATTAGAGTAAAGATAATTTAAATAATTTACCACTTTTTTTTTTTTTATATTTACCTCTAACTTTAAGTTAGGGTTATAAACATACTCTCTGGTTTTAAACCAGGAATTGTAAATTAAACTTACAAAATAAAAAGTTTAAACAAAAGTTTAAACTAAAACTACTTACATATTTTTGGCCAAGATGGCCTTCTTATAGAAGCTAAGCGGAAAAATATAGAGAGAGAATTATTGTAGGTGGTGTGGTGTGTGGTGTGAAAACTTGTGATGTTCCGAATGGCTATACAAGTGCCCTTTTATAGGCGTCGGAACTCAAAATTTATCTATTACAATTTTAGTTTGGATTTTAAATCCATCAGACTGTTGCTTGCTGAGGTAAGCACTTACCTCATCTTTGTGACGTCATCCATTACGTCATCTTTACATCTTTTTGACGTCATCCATGACGTCATCTTTACTAACTTCGTCCAGATCCAGCAAACCTTCGTATGGGTCTTGCGAGATTCCGGCCAAAAGGTAGTTTGGTTGTTCATGACTGCATGAGCTAGTCTTTTCTGGAGTTTTTTGCGAAGAAGAACTTGCCTCGTTCCTCCCCCCCCCCCAAAAAATTTCTTCAAATGCCTTTATGGCTTCGTCTCTTGACAATTTTTTGAACGCTTCCCTGAAATTATCCATTGGATTCTTCTTGGGCGCTCTTGATGATTGATCAAGGTAGATAACCTTGTTCTTTGAATAAATACTATCTTCTTCAAAGAAATTGAATTTTGCCCACCATCTGATGAACACTTTTCTCCAGAGAAAATACTCATTTAATGAGATATTTAGTTTTTCCTCTGTTTTGGGGCGTGCAATATGATATCCCCATCTGACAATCCATGGGACCATGTAGAGCATTGCAAAACGCATTAGCAGCTCTACTGCATCTATCCCTGAGTTTGCCTCTTCAAAGTCTTCATAGACCTGTTTGATTACCTTAGGTAATATAATGGGATTTAATCCCCAGTTGTAGAACCATGTCTTGAACCAAGCTGGAATGTTTGTAAGTTGTCCATCCAGTTGAATCAAGAGGAACCAACTATGTTTTCTTTGAGCATTCTCATAGAGTAATGCCTTTTCCCATGCTTCGATATAATCGAAGTAATTATAGGATTTTGGGTTTTTTGGGTGATACTGGAACTTTAAGTACCTAACTTCTTGAGGTCTGATTCCCCAATCAGCTAGTGATAGCACCCTTTTAATGATGAATTTGCTATAAGCAGTGTTTGAGTCAATATGACTTGTTTTTCCCACTTGTTCTATTCGAACTGAGTGAGTTTCTTGAAGGATAGCTTGATAGTAATATACTGACTTTCCTTCAATGGTTGCTGGAAGATGCTTGTTGAGGAAGATATCTCCAACCTGATCTGCATGCATCCCTTTAAGGGTTATATCCACTGGATGAATTTTTATCCAGCTATATGGGATATATGGATATTTTCGACCTTTAAGGTCTTCTGGTGGTATTGCCATTGAATAGGCTTCTGCTGAGTATGCTTCTGGATCATCGGCGAATTCATGAACCTTATATGGTTCCGCCTCCTTGTTGCCTTCTTTTGCCGTATCGGCAAATGTTCTTTTGGGATTATCCCTTTTCGCTTTTCCTCTTTCAGAGGGTTTTGACTTTTTATCCCTGCAAATATTCACGAGTTAAAAAGTCAGCTAAAGAGTTATTAACTCCATTAACATGTTCAATATCAAAATCAAAACATGATAATATTGCTTGCCATCTAGCAAAGATTTGTTTTGATGCCAAATTCTGTACATCCTTTTCAAGAATGCCTTTAGCAGATTTTACATCAGTTCTAATAAGAAATTTTTTATTCAGCAAATCACTTTCAAATTTAGTGACACATAAGACTATAGAAAGAACTTCTTTCTTAATAGTCGAGTAGTTTTGCTGAGCTGGGTTCCATAGACCCGAAGTATATCTAACCAATTGTTCTTGGTTAGTTTGTGGATCTCTTTGCTTAAGGATTCCACCATATCCTCTTTCAGAGGCATCCGTTTCTACTATTTTATAGTAATCGGGATTGGCAATAGCCATACAAGGTAGTTCCTTGAGTTTCTCTTTAAGAGATTTAACTGCCTTAGTATGTTCACTACTCCAAGGTTTAGGATTTTTCCTTAACCTGTTAAAGAGTGGTTTACATTCTATGGCTAATTCTTTATAAAAGTCTGCAATATAATTGAGACTTCCCAAGAATCTTTGAAGTTGATTCTTGTCATAGATTTCATCCGGGAATTTATCTGCGAATATAATCGCTCTTTCTATAGGCTGTATATGACCATTTTCAATATAGTGGCCTAAGAATTTTATCTTAAGCTTAAATAAGCTTATCTTTTTAGCAGAGACTACAAGTCCTGCTTTTTTAGCAACTTCTATAAACACTTTAAGGTGCTTGAAGTGCTGATCAATGGTTTGTGAATAAACCAGTACATCATCAATGTATAAACCAGGACATCATCAATTGATGATGTACTGGTTTATTCACAAACCATTGATCAGCACTTCAAGCACCTTAAAGTGTTTATAGAAGTTGCTAAAAAAGCAGGACTTGTAGTCTCTGCTAAAAAGATAAGCTTATTTAAGCTTAAGATAAAATTCTTAGGCCACTATATTGAAAATGGTCATATACAGCCTATAGAAAGAGCGATTATATTCGCAGATAAATTCCCGGATGAAATCTATGACAAGAATCAACTTCAAAGATTCTTGGGAAGTCTCAATTATATTGCAGACTTTTATAAAGAATTAGCCATAGAATGTAAACCACTCTTTAACAGGTTAAGGAAAAATCCTAAACCTTGGAGTAGTGAACATACTAAGGCAGTTAAATCTCTTAAAGAGAAACTCAAGGAACTATCTTGTATGGCTATTGCCAATCCCGATTACTATAAAATAGTAGAAACGGATGCCTCTGAAAGAGGATATGGTGGAATCCTTAAGCAAAGAGATCCACAAACTAACCAAGAACAATTGGTTAGATATACTTCGGGTCTATGGAACCCAGCTCAGCAAAACTACTCGACTATTAAGAAAGAAGTTCTTTCTATAGTCTTATGTGTCACTAAATTTGAAAGTGATTTGCTGAATAAAAAATTTCTTATTAGAACTGATGTAAAATCTGCTAAAGGCATTCTTGAAAAGGATGTACAGAATTTGGCATCAAAATAAATCTTTGCTAGATGGCAAGCAATATTATCATGTTTTGATTTTGATATTGAACATGTTAATGGAGTTAATAACTCTTTAGCTGACTTTTTAACTCGTGAATATTTGCAGGGATAAAAAGTCAAAACCCTCTGAAAGAGGAAAAGCGAAAAGGGATAATCCCAAAAGAACATTTGCCGATACGGCAAAAGAAGGCAACAAGGAGGCGGAACCATATAAGGTTCATGAATTCGCCGATGATCCAGAAGCATACTCAGCAGAAGCCTATTCAATGGCAATACCACCAGAAGACCTTAAAGGTCGAAAATATCCATATATCCCATATAGCTGGATAAAAATTCATCCAGTGGATATAACCCTTAAAGGGATGCATGCAGATCAGGTTGGAGATATCTTCCTCAACAAGCATCTTCCAGCAACCATTGAAGGAAAGTCAGTATATTACTATCAAGCTATCCTTCAAGAAACTCACTCAGTTCGAATAGAACAAGTGGGAAAAACAAGTCATATTGACTCAAACACTGCTTATAGCAAATTCATCATTAAAAGGGTGCTATCACTAGCTGATTGGGGAATCAGACCTCAAGAAGTTAGGTACTTAAAGTTCCAGTATCACCCAAAAAACCCAAAATCCTATAATTACTTCGATTATATCGAAGCATGGGAAAAGGCATTACTCTATGAGAATGCTCAAAGAAAACATAGTTGGTTCCTCTTGATTCAACTGGATGGACAACTTACAAACATTCCAGCTTGGTTCAAGACATGGTTCTACAACTGGGGATTAAATCCCATTATATTACCTAAGGTAATCAAACAGGTCTATGAAGACTTTGAAGAGGCAAACTCAGGGATAGATGCAGTAGAGCTGCTAATGCGTTTTGCAATGCTCTACATGGTCCCATGGATTGTCAGATGGGGATATCATATTGCACGCCCCAAAACAGAGGAAAAACTAAATATCTCATTAAATGAGTATTTTCTCTGGAGAAAAGTGTTCATCAGATGGTGGGCAAAATTCAATTTCTTTGAAGAAGATAGTATTTATTCAAAGAACAAGGTTATCTACCTTGATCAATCATCAAGAGCGCCCAAGAAGAATCCAATGGATAATTTCAGGGAAGCGTTCAAAAAATTGTCAAGAGACGAAGCCATAAAGGCATTTGAAGAAATTTTTTTGGGGGGGGGGAGGAACGAGGCAAGTTCTTCTTCGCAAAAAACTCCAGAAAAGACTAGCTCATGCAGTCATGAACAACCAAACTACCTTTTGGCCGGAATCTCGCAAGACCCATACGAAGGTTTGCTGGATCTGGACGAAGTTAGTAAAGATGACGTCATGGATGACGTCAAAAAGATGTAAATATGACGTAATGGATGACGTCACAAAGATGAGGTAAGTGCTTACCTCAGCAAGCAACAGTCTGATGGATTTAAAATCCAAACTAAAATTGTAATAGATAAATTTTGAGTTCCGACGCCTATAAAAGGGCACTTGTATAGCCATTCGGAACATCACAAGTTTTCACACCACACACCACACCACCTAATTTAAATAAATTATATATTATCAAAAAATATAACCCGTACACGGAAACATATATACTAGTAAATTGATTAATTTATGACAATTTAAAAGATATTCTTATATAGTAACTAAAAACATAAAGTCAATAAAAATTCTGAAGAATGTACATTAATTTCATAATATATGAAGTCATTAAAAAGTATCAAAATGCACTTTGCTCACATATTTAATTCAAATAGACACAAAAATGAAATACTTAATTTCAATAAAATCAACATTAAATATTTGACGTGGTTTATTTTGTCTTCGGTGCATAAGGTATATAAAGGTATAATATTTTGTTCTAAACGATATATATCTTAATTAATAAGGGTATACTTCCACCATCCCTCACTAAGAGGGTATTTTGCTTTTTGGCACGTGGATTAAGGAGAATTATTATTTAATGTGTAGTGAATAGTTATATTAATGAGAGTATGAGTCCATATTTTAATTATATTAGTGGGTGTGTATGGGTCACATATGTGTAAAAAAGGAAAGGAGACTCTTGGGTGAGACGCCCAAAACTAAAAAAGACCCTCTTTAAAGGGGACGTAGAGAGTAATTTTTTTATTAGAAAATATCAGTTGAAATGTGAATAGTATAAATGTTTGATTAAAAGAAATTAAGTTTTTTCTCAGAAAATCAAAAGTATAAATTCTTATACTAAAATGTATTCCCTCCATCCCGTAGAAATGTTTACATTTGCTTTTTGCACAAGATTAAGGAATATAGTATTTTAATGTATATTGAGGTGAGATAAATAATATTTTAATATATGATGGGTAGTTGTATTAGTGTAGTGTTGTGGGTTCTATGCAGATATTTAAATGTATTGTGTGCGTCCCATTTACTATAAAAATAAATGTAAATCTTTTTATGGGACTTCCAAATTTGAAATGCGTAAACGTTTATGCGGGATAGAGGGATTACGATTTTCGAAAAATATAGAATTTGTATAGACAAACAAGTTTTAGCCTTAAATATTTAATTTCAATAAAATGAAAAGAAAAAAAAATTCTCAAATAAATACATTGAGATACAATGTCTAGAAAATCTCAAATTATATATTCATATGCAAATCAGAAATGGAAAGAATCTATAACAATTATTTACTTACTTAAAATTCGGTAAAGATTTTAATCTTCGCTTCCGGATTTTATACTTGGGGTTGAAAACCCACTTACAAATTTTAAAAATCACCCCTATTATTATATCAATTACTCCTTCCGTCCCATTTTAATATTTACGTTTCTATTTTGCGCGTCTCATTTCAATGTTTATGTTTTCCTTTTTGGAATATGGGACCTACCTAAAACAATTAATATATCATCCACCACTAATACACCTACCCATTTTGCAGGAGAAGCTGGTATAATTTTTTTTGGGCATGGAGATTAAGGAGTATAATAATTTAATGTAAAGTAAAGTAAAGTAAAGTGAGAGAAATAATATTTAATGTGTAGTGGGTAGTTGTATTAGAGGTGATATGTGGGGCCTATGAGAATAGATTAATTGTTTTTGTGTGGGTCCCATGTATTAAAAAGGAAATGTGTCAACTTTAGTGGGACAAACCAAAAAGGATAGTGTGTCAACTTCTATGGGACGGAGGGAGTATATTTTTCCACCCACTATTAAATAAAATATTATACTTCTTAATTAACGTGCAAAAAGCAAACGTAAACATTGAAACGGAACAGAGGGAGTACATTCTCTATTCTCAATTAATACATTTTCTCTTTTTATCACTCCAGTCTCAATACATCACCTTATTGAACAATATATATATATATATATATATATATATATATATATATATATATATATATATATATATATACTTCTTAGTAAATGTGTTTTTTATATAATTATTCTTTAATAAAAACAATAAAAAAAATCATCAATTTTGTTACTTTATAAAAAAATGAAATTCACCAAAATTTTGGCAACAAATTGTATAACTATTTTATTAACAAATACTCTCTCGTCCGCTATTAACGTACTCATTTGCTTTTTATATGTGAATTAATAAGTAATATTATTTTATATAAAGTGGATAGTTGTATTAATGATGAATGATAGGGCATATGTGGTGCCTTTTGCTAAAAATAAAAAATAATACTTTTTAATGAACTATCGTAATGTCAAAAATGAGTAACTTATTATTGGACATAAGAAGTATATATGAATGGAATGGCACATCTTTGAAATGCAGTTGCCTAAAATATGATATCATTAATCCACATGCAAATAACAACTTTATCCTTAATTCGAGCTGCGGAGGGAATGGTTGTCACAGTTATAATTTTATTTTTATATTTTAATTAAATAAATATTAATTCTCTCTTCCAAAAAATCTTTTACACTATTCCTATTTATTTTACAAATTTCTATATTCTAAGAAAAAAATTACTTTTATTCAACAATTTCAAATTTTACTTTAATTAATAACTTGTCACTTCTTTTTTATGCACATACCATTAATTTATATATTCTCTCTGTTCCGCGTTAATGTTGATATTTGCTTTTTGCACGGAGATTAAGAGATATAATATTTTAATGTATAGTGAGGTGAGAGAAATAATATTTAATGTAAATGGGTAGTTGTATTAGTATTGTGTGTGGGTCCTACATGGAATAAATAATTGTTTTGTATGGATCTAACTTGATAAAAAATAAATATAAACCTTAACTTGGAACAACCCAAAATAGAAAGTGTAAACCTTAACGTGGGACGGATGCAGTAATTTTGAACTTTACTCATATTGCAAATTAATCCTCACTTTGAGAATTGCAAAAAAAAAAAAACCACCTTTAAGTATTGTTGCAAAAAAAAAACCCAATTTGTGACTAAAAATAGGGTTTTTTTGGATTTTTTTGCAATAATACTTGAAGGTGGTAGTTTTTTTTTGCAATTTCTCAAAAGTGAAGATTAATTTGCAATAGGATTAAAGTTCATGATTTTTTTTGCAATTAACTAATTTTTTATTACCTATAAATACTGCAACATCCTATAAAGTCAACAAAATTTGTCAAGTACAACTTTTCATAAACAACTAGGAACAGTAGTGCTTTATGGAATGGAGGGAGTACTTTTTAATATTAATATAATCAGTTACCCGGTCCCCTTGATATGTACTACATCCGTCCCGCGTTAAAGTTTACATTTTCTATTTTGGGTTGTCCCATGTTAAGGTTTATATTTCTTTTTTTTATCAATTTGGGCCCACACAAAATAATTAATTATTTCATGTAGGGCCCACACCACAACACTAATACAATTACCCATTTTACATTAAATATTATTTCTCTCACCTCACTACACATTAAAATTTTATATCTCTTAATCTCCGTGTAACAAGCAAACGTCAACGTTAATGCGGGACGGAGGAAGTATTAATTTTATCATTTTGGTCTGTCTTATTATAAAGTATTCATTTTTTTATTGATGTGACCCAAAAAAAATTATTATACTCAACTTACTATACATAGGGCACACACTCAATACTAATGCAATCACTCACCATATATTAAAATATTATATCCATCCATAAACTACACATTAAATTACTCTCTTCGTCCATTGTCAATCTATTCATTTATTTTTTTGCACGTAGATTATAGAATATTATTATCTGGTGTGTAGTGAGTAGTTGTATTAGTGGGTGTGTCTGAGTCTCATATTTTAATTGTATTAATGTGTGTGGTCTCATGTATTTTAAATGAGAAATGAATATATAAAAAATAAATGACCCAAAATAATAAAATGGATAGATTAACATTAGATGGATATAGTATTGTAATTTTTAACTCATGTGAAAAAACAGATGGTTATATATCAAATAAACCTAGAGAGTATTATTGTAGCGTAAAATGGGCGTAAAATGGTGAAATGGTGTGACACGAGTGAGCTGGCCTCAAATTCATCCCTCCAAAGTGGAGTCCACGCAATGGAGAAGTGTAATTAGTATGAGATTTGTGGGGTGTGAGAGTTTGTTGGTCACGATATCCACAATCCATGTAATAGTGGGGCCTTCTATCCTTTCCAAACAAAACTCTCTCTCTCTCTCATTCTCCAAAGCAACTACTATATAAATTGCACACCCATCTTCATTGGTTGATTCACTCCAGAATTAACACCCATCCACCACTTGTTTCTCTCAACACACACTTCAATCCACCACACACATCTTCCTGTATCTATATACACACAGTCATTGTGTGTCTGTGTGAGAGAGAAGAAATGGAGGCCTCAAGAAAGCAGGAGAACAAGGGAGATAAGGCTTTCAATCAGGAGAGCAGAGTTGATTGGAGAGGGAGGCCTTCAGACCCTCTTAAGCATGGCGGAATGCGAGCTGCAGCCTTCGTTCTAGGTCTCTCCTCTCTGTTTCTGCTCCACCCACCCCACCCTGCATGTTTGTGTGTGATTATATATTAATTATATCGTATCAACACTCTTTTTTATTGGTTCATCCTATATAATTTTTTATTCCAAAAAAATCTTTCTAATCTAATATCTCAAAAGTGCACATTAATTCTAAAAACGTCATCTATTCCTTCCATACATCACACACTTTATACTTTTATTTATTATTTAAAAATATCACATTACCATTCAAAATTAATAAAGTTAGTCAAAAGTAATAACTTTTTACAAGTGACCAATCTTTAGGGACGGAGTAGATATAGTTTTCTTATAAGGCTTTACAATGAATTAACTTCAAAAGAAGGTCATCAAATTAATTACAAGAATGTGATGATTGGTTGCAGGGCTTCAAGGATTTGAGATCATG